>OV816024.1:196384069-197584069 GCA_929113105.1 Agrypnus murinus
TGAATTTGCATTCAAAATATTATTTAATGTAAAATCATTATGCAACTTGATAAAAATTAATTCTATCTAAAAATTTATAAAAATTAATTTCCTTTCGGAATGATTCATTATAATCTAGATGCTTTGAATATTGATGTTGTTGTCATGCGACTTGCTGATCATCATTAATAATGTTCAAAAAATATCTAGTTACTTTGTATGTTTGCCTACTATCTAATTCATATGGAAAATTTCTCGCTTTGCTGATAGTCGTGCTCTGTAGCTCAGTTGGTAGAGATACCACCTAGACAGTGGAGGGTCCTGGGTTCGAATCCCAGCAGAGTCGATAAATTTTTCTATATGAATTTGCATTCAAAATATTATTTAATGTAAAATCATTATGCAACTTGATAAAAATTAATTCTATCTAAAAATTTATAAAAATTAATTTCCTTTCGGAATGATTCATTATAATCTAGATGCTTTGAATATTGATGTTGTTGTCATGCGACTTGCTGATCATCATTAATAATGTTCAAAAAATATCTAGTTACTTTGTATGTTTGCCTACTATCTAATTCATATGGAAAATTTCTCGCTTTGCTGATAGTCGTGCTCTGTAGCTCAGTTGGTAGAGATACCACCTAGACAGTGGAGGGTCCTGGGTTCGAATCCCAGCAGAGTCGATAAATTTTTCTATATGAATTTGCATTCAAAATATTATTTAATGTAAAATCATTATGCAACTTGATAAAAATTAATTCTATCTAAAAATTTATAAAAATTAATTTCCTTTCGGAATGATTCATTATAATCTAGATGCTTTGAATATTGATGTTGTTGTCATGCGACTTGCTGATCATCATTAATAATGTTCAAAAAATATCTAGTTACTTTGTATGTTTGCCTACTATCTAATTCATATGGAAAATTTCTCGCTTTGCTGATAGTCGTGCTCTGTAGCTCAGTTGGTAGAGATACCACCTAGACAGTGGAGGGTCCTGGGTTCGAATCCCAGCAGAGTCGATAAATTTTTCTATATGAATTTGCATTCAAAATATTATTTAATGTAAAATCATTATGCAACTTGATAAAAATTAATTCTATCTAAAAATTTATAAAAATTAATTTCCTTTCGGAATGATTCATTATAATCTAGATGCTTTGAATATTGATGTTGTTGTCATGCGACTTGCTGATCATCATTAATAATGTTCAAAAAATATCTAGTTACTTTGTATGTTTGCCTACTATCTAATTCATATGGAAAATTTCTCGCTTTGCTGATAGTCGTGCTCTGTAGCTCAGTTGGTAGAGATACCACCTAGACAGTGGAGGGTCCTGGGTTCGAATCCCAGCAGAGTCGATAAATTTTTCTATATGAATTTGCATTCAAAATATTATTTAATGTAAAATCATTATGCAACTTGATAAAAATTAATTCTATCTAAAAATATATATATATATATATATACATATATATACGAGGGTAGATCAGTATTTACGGTCCCTGACATAGTAGGCTTTGCATGATATCGTCACTCATTTTTCTATGAGAACTGTCATTACTAATTATTTGTTGTGTCAAGTTTTGCGTAGGTGCGTGTAGTTCTTTGAAAGTTATTAATAATTAAGCTGGTCGATAACAGACAATTTTTAAAAATGGAAAAAAGTGAAGTCAGAGCGCTGATAAAGTATTTGCAAAAAAAAGGATTAACACCTACTGAAATTCACAAGGATATGACAGACGTTTTAGGGGACTCTGCCCCTTCTTACCAAGTGGTGAAAAATATGTCTCGTGAGTTTAGATTAGGCAGAACAACTTGCGAACATGCGAAAGGTGCGGGACGTCCAGTCTGTGTCACCGTTGACAAAAACATCAATTTTATCCATGATATGGTAATGGCAGATAGAAGACTGACTATTCGCCATATCGCGGAAATAACGAACATCTCTTATGGGTCAGTTGAAAATATTTTAAGAAATGTTCTTGATCTCAGAAAAATTTCGGCGCGTTGGGTTCCAAAGATGCTGACCGTCGATCAGAAACGCTCTAGAGTGCTGCATTCGGAAGCCAATTTGGAGTACCTGAAGGCCAATCGGAAGCAATTTCTCACTCGCTTTGTGACTGTGGATGAAACATGGGTGCACCATTTTGATCCTGAGACGAAAAGACAAAGTATGGAGTGGCATCACAGAGGTTCTCCACCTCCACGCAAATTTCGAGTTCAACGGGCGGCTGGAAAGATTATGGCCACAGTGTTCTGGGATGCAGAAGGAACTTTGATGATCGATTATTTGCAGCGTGGACACACAATAACGGGTTCTTATTATGCAGGGTTAATTCCAACATTGCGCGAAAGCATCGACCGAAAAAGACCAGGAAAGTTGGCACAAAAAATTTTGTTCCATCAGGACAACGCTCCAGTCCACAAGAGCTGCATTGTCATGGCTGCCATACAGAACGCTGGCTTTGAAATCCTAGAACACCCTCCATATTCACCAGACCTGGCTCCCAGTGATTACCATCTATTTCCAAAATTAAAGGAAAACCTGCGTGGAAAAAAATATGGAGACGATAATGAAGTTATGACCGCAGTAAATGGCTGGTTTGAGGAGCAACCGGAAAACTTCTTCCTGAAAGGCATTGAAGCATTGGAACATCGGTGGACCAAGTGCATTGAAGTCCAGGGAGATTATGTTGAGAAATAAATAAATAATGTTTTAAAAATTCTTTCTCTTTCTATATCAGGGACCGTAAATATTGATCTTCCCTCGTATATATATATATATATATATATATATATATATATATATATAATCTATTAACCTCAATGGAATAAGCCTATATAGTTATTTTTATATCTGGTTTATTTTATTTATAAAAAAAAAAAAAAAAAAAAATTAACTATATAGGCTTATCCATTGAGGTTAATAGATTAATATAATTATAAAAGCCATTAATTAAAAGTCTACTATATATATATATATATATATATATATATATATATATATATATATATATATATATATATATATATATATATATATATATATATATATATATATATATATATATATATATATATATATATATATATATATATATATATATATATATATATATATATATATATATATATATATATATATATATATATATATATATATATATATATATATATATATATATATATATATATATATATATATATATATATATATATATATATATATATATATATATATATATATATATATATATATATATATATATATATATATATATATATATATATATATATATATATATATATATATATATATATATATATATATATATATATATATATATATATATATAACAAAAGAGGCCTAAATCTAGATTTTTCTCCCTCTGAAATTTTTTTTTTTCATTTAATCGCCGAAGTTACTTGCCGACTCCGAAATATTTAACCTTTTATTTTATTAGGGTCATATTATTTGGGGTTTAATTATATCCTGTTGGTTTTTATGTTTTGCATATTACTGTATGTAATAATATCTTTATCATTTTTCTTTTGCAATATAAACAGTGTCAAGCGTGGATTGAGTTTGTTTTACCCACCCCATGCTCTATTATGTTGTTTAATTTTTGCTATGCTATGCATAATTAGTTATATAAATAAATAGTAAGGGGAATCGCCGGGATCTCCCCTTACAATTGGCGCCCACTAATTATTTACTCAATCTACGCTCACACTGTTTTTTAATAATTTGCCTATAGGTGTATATACGTCGATGCTTATCTAGGCTTCGCCTTTTTTGTGGTGGGGTATAATAATAATAGTCCCCTTTCACAGGCCATGAAGGCCCATTGGGGTATAGCAGGGTAGGCTACTATTCTTGAGCCGTTCGGTACTCAAGGGTGGTAAAGTGGCTAGCTTTACGCACCGACCGCCTATTATTACCCCAGGAAATGATTTCCCAGATACTCATTTTCACAGGCTAAGTCGACCTGGAAGCCTTAGATATTTCTAAAATTCCAATGTATTATTCCTGGAATTCAAACCCAGGACCTTAAGATTGGTAGTCAAGTGCCATACCCACTGAGCTACCATGGCTCTGTGGTGGGATGTGATTTGGTTTATTTTTTGTGCCTTTATAGCAGCGCAGCATACCTTTATTAAAGTTTAGTTTAGTTAGCTCTTACTTATGCCCAACTCATGTTCCTTGTTGGCGTAGGGGCACTCTACGTCACTGACGACATAGGATATTTCATATGTCGTTTTACTCGACTACTCCTCCTGATTAACGTGCGGTGTTAGTCTTAGTTCATGATGGCTTCGTTGAAAATGGAAGCTGGAAAATGAAAATCTAAGCTGCAAATGAATTACAGTTTAGAGGTACACAAGTAGATGAACGTAAAGCAGTAGATGAATTGCGAAGTTTATTAAGACCATTAATTAAACTTGAAAATGTAAATAGTTCCTTTAGTTATCCAGAGTTAGAAGTAGATATACCGAAAGAATTAGGTATTCTTCAACAGAAAGCATACGAGTTAGGTACGTTAGTTGATGAATTCTTATCTAGCGCCCGTCACATGCCACATACGTTGCGAATACGAATACATCATTGTATCAATCAGTTAAATAGGATTCCAATCGTCGCTACTACTAAAGAAGAAGCTAATGTTAAGTCAAAATTACTGTGTAGTCGTTTAGAACTTCTAGATAAGTTAGACAATACCCCTGCTGGTTTAGAAACGTTATTGGAACAAGCCCGTTTTTCTCCTAATGATTACCATGATAGAGGTCAGCCTCCTCGACTCAACTCTACTTGAGTTGATGGTATTTTAGCACAAGGTAATGCATCTTTGTTGTCAGTTAGGAAATGGGTCATTAAGTTTAGTGGGGATTCTAATGGAATTTCGATTCATCAATTCCTAGAACGAGTTCAAGAATTTATGATCGCCAGAAACGTTACTGAAAGTCAACTTTTCGAGTCGGCTATTGACCTCTTCGAGGGTAAACCTCTCTTGTGGTATAGGTCTTATCGCTCTAGGATCACGGATTGGAAATCGTTACAAGCTTTGTTAGTGAAACATTATGAAACTTCAGATTATAAGTCACGACTTTTCCAAGATATATTATTGCGTACACAAGATCCTTCTGAAAATTTTATAGACTATTTTTCCTGCATGTTAGCCATGTTCCGACGTTATGGGTCCGCTTCTGAAGAAGTGCAACTAGATATAATATCTCGAAATCTCGCTTCTTTCTATACTATGCAATTATCTCATGTCAATTCGTTGATTGAATTAGAAGATGAATGTCTGAAATTAGAGACCAAGAAACATAGAGCAGATAATTATCATCCTCCATATAGGGTTAGGAAATCTTACGTAGATCCTGAATTTGCGTTTATTTACACACCCGACCGATCAAAACCTTCAACTTCAAAGACTACTGTTGTTTCCTCACCTTCTGTCGAGAACTCTGCAAAAACTCCAAAGCTTAGATGTTGCAATTGTGATCAAATAGGTCATCGTTTTAGTCAGTGTCCTCAACCTCGCAGACGATTCTGTTTTCGTTGGGGTCAGTCTGGAACGACAAGCAAGGTCTGTCCCAAGTGTACGGAAAACTTCACGGGGAGGTGCTGAGTAGTCGAATAAGCTCTCCCACTGCTTCTGTTGATTTGACTAACTCGACCAACATTTTTTTAGATTATGTGGTGTCTCGAGTGATAGGAGATCAACGACCTTATTTAGAAGTAACTATACTAGGTGCTCCTATCGCAGGTTTGTTAGATTCTGGTTCGTCTAGAACACTAGTTGGTTCTTCTGGGTATGCGATTTTAAATCGGCTTGGACTGTCTTTAACACCATCCTCTGTAGAATGTACTGTAGCGAATGGAGATAAGTGTATGAGTGAAGGATATGTCAGTACTCCGTTTTGTTTAGAAAATAAAGTTAAGATGATTGATGCTTTGGTTGTTCCTTCGTTGCCTCATAAACTTATCCTCGGTGTAGATTTTTGGATGGCCATGGATATAATTCCCGATTTACGTCAGAGCATTTGGCATTTTTCTACAGACGTTCCAACTATCTCGATAAATAGCCTCACCAGTGCTTCTGCCCTAACGCCTTATCAGACCGTGAGTTTAGACTTATTGATTTTCGATAAGAAGACTCTAATGAGTAGTAGTTTAGGTAGGACTTCAGTTGTAGAACATGAAATCGAACTTCTGCCCAACACTAAACCTATTAAGCAAAGATGCTATCCAGTTTCGCCAGCAAAGCAAAAAATTATCGATTCTGAAATCACTCGTATGTTGGACAATGGAATCATTGAGCCAAGCAAAAGTGCTTGGTCTTCGCCCATTTGTCTTGTTCCTAAAAAGGATGGATCATATCGCTTCTGTGTAGACTATCGCAAATTGAATAGTGTTACGCATAAAGATGCTTATCCCTTACCGTTAATTTCTACTATTTTAGATCAGTTACGCGATGCTAAATACTTGTCATCTTTGGATATTAAAAGTGCTTATTGGCAAGTTACTGTAGCTGAGGGTTCGCGTAATTACACAACCTTTACTGTCCCTGGTGGACTGTACCGTTTCAAGGTCATGCCCTTTGGCTTGACTAATGCTCCTGCTACTTGGCAGAAGTTAATTGACTCAGTTTTAGGTGCTGATTTACAGCCTTCTGTATTTGTTTATCTGGATGACGTGATCATAGTTTCCAACGATTTTGAGTCTCATATGGATACTTTGAATAAAGTGTTTGATAGACTTCATGTGGCTGGACTTGTTAGTTTTGATAAATGTCAGTTTTGTCGTCCACAGCTGAAGTATCTTGGGTTTGTGGTTGATGAGCTTGGTATACGTCCCGATCCAGATAAGATTAAGGCAATCCTTAGCATACTGCCTCCCAGGAATGTCAAAGAAGTAAGGCGCTTCGTTGGCACTGTGTCTTGGTACCGTCGTTTTGTACCACAATTTGCTTCTATTGTTGCGCCATTAACAAGTTTGACCAAGAAAAATTCCAAGTGGAATTGGACTTCCGATTGTGATCAGGCTTTTCGAATTCTTAAAGAACATCTTATTACAGCTCCTGTTCTTGTTAGACCCGATTTTGAACGAACGTTTACATTACAAACCGACACTTCATCTTTTGGAATCGGAGAAAAGGTGATCTGTTATCTTTCACGCTCTTTAACAAATCAAGAGCGAAAGTATAGTGCGACAGAACGCGAATGTCTCGCAGTTATTTGGGCTACAGAAAAGTTGTGTCACTATCTTGAAGGTTGTCACTTCAAAGTCATTACAGATTGTCATTGCTTATTATGGCTTCATAATGTCAAGGATCCTCAAGGTCGTTTAGCTCGGTGGACACTCCGTTTATAGCCTTATGATTTTGAGATGATTCATCGGAGAGGTTCCGAAAATGCTGTTCCGGATTTTCTGTCGCGCTCTGTGCCTATTCTAACCGATGCCGTCGATATAGCTGATAGATCTGCTACTTTAGATAAGTGGTACCTGAGAATGTTGAGTAATGTTCCTACCAATCCACGCAAATTTCCGTTATGGCGAATTTATAGGGATAAATTATATAAATACAGCCGTTCTAGTTATCCTGGTATCGATGACTCTGCTCAAGAGTGGAGATTAGTTCCTCCTAAGGAACAACGTATTGACATACTCAAACTGTGTCATGATGAACCTACCAGTGGTCACTTGGGTATTTCTAAAACTATCGCCCGTGTTTCCTCGAAATACTATTGGCCAAAATTAAGATGTGATGTTGCTAGATATGTTCGACACTGTAGGACTTGTCTCAGTACCAAGAACGATAATAAAAGTCGTCACTAACATCCGGCCTTGAAAACTTGTTAGTGCAGATTTAGTTGGTCCTTTACCTCGTTCGCCTAAGGGTTACTGTTATATTCTGGTCGTTTGTGATACATTCAATAAAATTTGCTTTATTGTTTCCGCTACGTTCCGCTACTGCTGCTAGTGTTACGCAAACGATTGATGATCATGTTGTACTTATGTTTGATGCACCTCAGACCCTTATAGTAGGCAACGGTGTCTAGTTTAGGGGTAAACAATTCCGAGATATGACTAATAATTATGGCATAGAAATCTCTTATATCGCGAATTATCACCCTCAAAGTAATCCTACGGAGAGAGTAAATCGTGTTGTGAAAGGTATGTTAAGAGCGTATGTTACGGATAATCACAGAACTTGGGCTCAGTATGTACCCAAATTAGGTTTTGCTATTCGTTCTGCTCAACATGATGTTACTGGACAAACTCCCAATTTATATAATTTTGGCAGGGAAGTATCATTAAAGGGTAATGAAGAAAACTTTGTACCTTCAGAATCGAAATTTCCTATTATGATCCTGTCAGTAGGAAGTTAGCATTTGCGAAATTGTATAAAGATGTGCAAATCCGAATTAGGAAAGCTCATGATAAGAGCACCCGTCATTACAATCTTCGTCGTCGACCTGAAAGATTTTCTTTGAATCAACAAATTTGGAGGAAGAATTATGTCCTGTCTGACGCAATAAAACACTTTGCTGCGAAATTAGCCCCCAAGTATGTAGGTCCTTTTAGGGTTTCTAGAATAGTTTCACCCTGAACTTACGAATTAGTTGATCATGTTGGTAAAGCCACAATTTGGCACATTAAGGACCTAAAGGCGCATCCTCCTGATGATGATGAGTAGTTTTGGTTAGCTTCTGTTGACGAACATTTTTTTGGATCAGGCTTTCGTCGTTTTGGGCATTTGGTTGGGTGCGACGGTAGGTCTCTGCGGAACCTGGCTCATATTTCTTTTCCGAGACAGTGTTCCGACCTTTCTATCTAGGTCTTGTGTTCCTTCTCTGTCCTTTATCTTCCTGTCTGTGTTCGTATGCTTTTGTGTCTTGCTGTGTAATTGTGTGTAAATGTCCTTTTCGCCTATAACTTTTCAGCT
Organism: Agrypnus murinus; assembly: GCA_929113105.1. NCBI lineage: Eukaryota > Metazoa > Arthropoda > Insecta > Coleoptera > Elateridae > Agrypnus > Agrypnus murinus. Next base: position 196,393,011 of record OV816024.1, read on the forward strand.
GTACTATCTTCTATTCTATATTCTTCTTTTTCATTTCGTTGTTCTAATGCTCTTGTGTTAGAACGACCACTGGCCGTTAGTTTGGGGGGTGGTTCAGCTCCTTGCCGGGGGGGATTGCTTTCGGGCGTTCTCTTCGGAGCAAGGGTGGCTGTGCTACTCATCCTTTCTAATTGTGCTTCTACTGACCTCAGAACCGTGATGTGACTATGACCGTTGGCGCGACCCTGTGCGCAGGGGAGCTACCTTGGCATAGTTTGTCTTGTCTTTCGTGTTAGGATTGTGGTTTGGGCACGATTTATTTTCGGGGTCTGGATTGGTTTTCGCATGGTCGCATGCCGCCTTAGCCCATGGTTGTGTTTTGTCCTGTCTAGAGTTGGGAGTTCTGCTTGTTAAGAGATTTGGTGATCAGTGTTTCTTTTGCTGCAGCCTTGGAAGGTATGTTGCTACTGGTTGTGCTTTGTGAATCATTTTGGATTAACGGACGATGCGGGTAATTCCAATCATCTCTGCGACCGTGGCCAGTGTCGAATGTACGCTTTCATTGCTGTTACTTAATAAACACTCTCCTGAAGACTCTTGGTGGATTTATTAAGTGTCTTGACATTGCCATACTTGCATCATTAAAGTGTTTAACGTTTGATTTATTAAATATTAGGTTGCGTAGACAAACTCGCATAGTTGAAAACCATAGAAAGCAGACAAATTATACAAATATTAGGTTATAATAATTGCTTATTTATAACTGTTTCATATTGTTAAGAGTTTAAGCTGGAAAAAGGAGTAAGACGGGGATAACTAAACAAGGATAAGTCGGGATGTTGGCGGGGGGAGGGTGGGTAGGTCGAAGTTGTTTGTAAAATAACGCATTAAAAGTTCGTCTGAGAATGGTAAGCTTAGGATTTTCAACTGTTTTTGTTCGATTGCGTTTATTCTATAAATATTATTATTAAATAATCACTCTTGGATACCCGAAGGATTGTAATCACACAATGAACGGTGATATAAGGAAATGTTTCAATAAATTAGCGATTTGACCGTCATGTTTCGATGAGGTGGTGAATATGCAACTCATAAAACAACAAGTATAACAACTGTCAATCAAGGGATTAAGTAGACCCCTTGTTGTGAGGGTCACAACTAATGGAACCACAAAAGCCGTCTGTTTGGCTTAACTTAAAATTTTAATACTATTATGACTAACAATTTCGTAAATACCATAAAAATGAAATAGACAATATTTTTAGATAGTGGCTTTAGTCTTAAAGCTAACATAGCATGCAATGGATTAATAAGAGATTAAGTCTTTACATTTTATATCTCGGATATCCAAATTTCTATTACATCTTGAATCTAATAATTCTAGTAAAAAAAGCAGAATAACATTTTTTTTTAATTTGTTTTAATTTTGTTAATCTCCAAAATGGAATCATTGTCGATAAGACAATCTGGGGAAGCTGCTAAAAACTTATATTGAGGATGAATAAACGTTATAGTTGATGCAGTCGAAGTAGTTGATTACTTGCAATTAATCTAGAATTTCTTTCTTGTAACCATTTCGGATTTAAAGATTGACTACGCGTATTTTCTTCGATTGTTTCAACATCGGCATTTGCAATATTAATCAAAAAAGTCCTTTTTAAGTATTTCTAATTCTTCGATGCTCTTATCTTCAACTAATTAAGTAGATTTTCCATAATCTGCATCTGCTTCAAAAATAACTTTTTTTATTATGCCTCTATAATAAAGCTGTTAAAGCACCCAAAACAGTGCGTTAATAGCTCATTTGAGTGCTTTAATAGCCCAACTTTTTCAAAGTTGATAGCATCGAAAATCTAATTTAAAAAACTGAAAATTGACACATACTTCACTCAATTTTCTGTGTCAATCAATGAATTTTCAAATGTCACATCAGTGTTGTCAACTACCACAAAAATCCCTAAATTTTGAAATTGCGATTTTTTTATTTAACCGTTTAACCGCCGCTCCTTGAAATAGTGTTCAGAAGTTGATGATTTTCTATAATATGTTTCTAATGAACATCTCAAAGCATAATTTAAATCTCTATTTGGCACATTGCTAGCGGTTATGAAAAAAAAATGTTGTTCCCATTATGGGAACGTTGGCGGATTGAGGAGGTAAGCTTTATAAGAACTTAGAATGGTTGCATTACTATTTATTAACGGTTATTACAGTTACAGTTCCACATGCGCGAATATTTTTATTTCTAAGATCAATTAGAAGAGAGTAACTGGTAAAGAAATTATCGAAATATACCACATGGTAAGCGGGATCTGGAATAATGGAAAACATATTAGTTACTACCCGACTACCTAAGGGATCTTTTGGGCACTCTGCTTTGCCAGAATAAATTTGCAAATTGTAAGGATAACCATTTGTGCCACATAACATCCAAAGCTTGAACCCAAACCATGGTATGGTGTGGTACCATTGATTTCTCAATGCTGAAATCTTGATAAAATACTCCAAACTGCTGAAACCGACGAGTAAGTTTTTTCATAAAGGTCTGATTTGCTGCTTTGGATTTAGGTAAATAGTGATTGTCCAAATGCAAATAGCGTTGTATTGCTCTAAATCTTTCTCTACTCATAGTTTTACCAAAAATTGGCGTAGAAATATCTGGAGCTGTTGACCAGCAATGTGTTCTAAACCAATTTCAGGAATCTGTAAGGATTTCTTGTTATCCCAGTATTTTCGGTTTTTCTCCATCTAACAGCAAAGGTATAGAACTACCTTATTTTTCTTTGCGATACAAGTAGTTCTTCATCCCTAGATGATTCTTCATATTCGCGAATTTCTATTGCACCTGCTACTTCATCAGGCATAATTTTGTTATAAAAATAATTGTTGTTTTGTCCCCCTCCATGTCTTTGTCCCCCTAGTGGTAGAATCACCATATCAATGGATTCACTACTGATAGATTTAACTGCATCAATACACTTGACATAAATTAAAATTTCCGAATGGACTTGCCATAAAATGCTCCAGTAGGTACAGTTTTTCGAACTTCGCTAGTTTCCATATTTTAAAATTCTTTTCACGTACTAAGTTTTGAATTTGAATATAAAAATAAAACTTCAGTTCAATGAATTCCTTTTTTAGTGTAGCTAATTCCCCTCAATTAGTAGTAAGCTTTCTGTACACCACAAAAATAAATACAAGCAAGTCCCTGAGCAAATTGATATCATATTCCACACCTGAAATGGTACAATGCCAACCGCCAACGTCCCAAATTGAGACATCCAACTTTCAATGCCTCTTACAAATAAAGTTTAGCAAATACATTCAAACAAACGTGAAAATATTATAGAGTGACCTATATTCTTCACAAATATCAAATAACCAAAATTTTCACACAGTCCTTGACATCATAATAATATTTTTAGTAAAACAAGGGTTGTAGTTAGTTTGTAAGACCGTTTACACCACGGTCCATCCACAATGACGGAAATATAAGGGACCCCATCAACATCTACGTCTAGGTTTTTCTTTTTTTTTCTTCTTGATGGGTCTCTATTACAGAGTCATATGAATTCTGATTAATTAAATCCGACATAGAATTTTCATAAAAATGATACGTATTTAAGTCATCTTCTGTTGAAACACTATTAGATACATTACACACATTGCATTTAGTAACAAAACCACTTTTCAATCCGTACCTTTTTTTCAGATACAATTTTAATATCGAAAAAACTGCAGTCAAATCCAGCATGTTTCAAATTTGTTGAACTTTTTAAAAGATAATTAGTAACTACGTCGACCTGTTATTTTATCATTCTGTTGCATTTCGTTTTTACGATTTTCGATAATGTCAATTCTGGTACTCTACCGTTGTCGCAGGGCACCTCACTTGGTAGAACTTTTAACATCAAAATTATTGGATATCTCTAATAATAATATGGCCAGATACTGTATGTCGAAAATCGTCATTCCGAGAACTGCTCGCTTTAATAATCATTTCCATGTTCATAATTTACTTATTAAAATCAAATCAGCAATATTGATTATAGATAATTGCTCTGTAGCTCATATTGCTATATTGCTCATATATAGTATAAAATTGTTTGTGAAATAACTAAACTGAATATTCACCTGTTACCTATGCATGTACTCGTAGTAACAGTTTATTAGATGTTGTGCCCGCATTTGCAATATACTTACTTAACTTAATGATGAAACACTTCTTATTTTTGTTTTCTATATATTTATTCTGCCTTATCCGTTAGATATTATTAACCTAATGTTAATGTATGTAAATTTTAACGTTTTTGTTCTTTAAGTTCTGCATATAAACCCTTTTTCTAACATCCATAAAAGTTTTAAACGGAAAATCAATGTTTCCTCTATAACCATTTTCACATTTCACTTTCACCAACCAAGCGTTTTCAGACGCAACCTTACATTTTAGACACATTTTTCTACTTTACCCAGACTCATTCTTCGAAGTTCAAGTAAAATTGCTCACAACATCGTTGTCCAAGTCAATAAATTTTATCCCTTATTTTATTTCACAATGTGTGTTCACAAGATAAAATGGAAAGATTTTCAAAGATGTGATAATATGAATAATATTATTTGGCAACTCCTTTTAAGGATAAAGCAAATACACCTTAAAAACCTTCTAAATAATTGATTTATTGAGAAAGAACAAACTGTTGAGAACAAAATGCTAGATTATACTTTGGTGAAATGTCAAAGTGATTAATAATTGTTAAAGTTCTTTGAATTTCACTAGGTGTTTTAAAAATAATAATTACTTTTAATTAAATCAATATTCAGTGCTGTGAATCTTATTAGTGAAATAATTTTCTTTTCCATGAAGAATTTTTTTTTGGTTTACAAGAATGTCAACCTTCGTAATAAATTGGATAATGGAAGGGAATTTATAAATTAATTCAGTGAAGGGACTTACCTTATCTCAAGAAAACAGTTGGTTTTAATTATTTAATTATTACCATTTAATTTGAACATTATTTGGAAGAGAGATGAATTTCATGTATTCTAACCATTTTTAATTATAAACCATATGGAAGAAAGAGGATTTCTGTTTCATTACTATATTCGTTGGTAATTTAAAAAGACGCCAAAATTTTAATATTTTTTAAATATTTTAAGGTATTTATTTAGTTATAATCTAGTGTTTAAGATAATGAGGCTGACAGAGATATTATTCCTGAATGTAAAAGGCATCACTTTCTTAGGATTGATTTTTCTTTTATTCAGGGTTTCAAAACTTCGTTTATTTTTATATTGTTCTATTTTAATTATTAGGTGATTCATTTTTTGTGTTTCTTGTTAAATAAATTTTGTCATTTCAATTTTAAAAAGGTTTTTGGAATATTTCTTGTGTACTTTAATTATGTTTCTTAGATTCATAAGTATATATAGTGCCCTATATTAAAGTGAATCGCCTGTTGAGTCTCAATTGTGGTGTAAGATTCAAGCTTCACAACAGTTATTTTAGCCGGAGCATTTTTCTTTTATGGTAAATATAGGTGGTTTAAATTTTAGTATGTATCATCACTGTGCTTTTACTGAAATCTGTTGCTATATAGCCCGTTTGTATGGTCATTTACGTCAATAAATTTTATTTTTATCTTTATACAATTATTAGTAATTTGTCGGCAACATTAAACTTTTTACTATCACCTCCCCATATTATACAGCAGTATGTGTGACAATTACTTATTTTGTCGATAGTATTGTTAGCAATCTTTTTATGCATGTATTTAGCATTGAATGTGTATTTGTTTTAAATCATTAATATATAGATTTCAAATCATGAAATTATATAAAATTTGAAACACATTTAGTATTTTGGTTGGAGGTTCACTTCGTATAAATGATTAATAAGGGTCTACATAAAAACGAATTTTAACGTTAAATATAAATATATCAGTTTGTCAGTGCACAAAAATTGTACGAGGGAATACAATAATGTATTAGTTAACTGGTAAGTTTGCCTTAGTTAATTGACAATTAAGAAAAATAAATTTGTCATTTGTTTTTCAAATATAAGCGTTCGGGAATTGTTCGAAATTCAGAGCTCGTTTATGTCATTTAACTGACCTTGTTCCAAATTCTGTTTGTTTCGTTCTTAGGTCTTTTAAACGAACCCAGTCTTTCTTTCGGTTGTTTAAGTCCACATTTTGGATCCCCATTTTGGTCCACAGGGAGCGTATAGACCCTCTCTACAATACATCTTAGCATTTATCGCTTGTTTTGGTTAAAACGTTTTGGTTAAAATAATACCGACTCAGTTGCTCACGGACTGGAAAATAAAATTTGAAATAAGTCGGTTCGGAAGGCAGCACAATGAAAAAATATTCCAGCACAGTGCAGCACAAAGCGAGGGCATTCATAGCAGTACTAAAACTCCAGAATTCGGAATTTGCTGGGCTAAGCGTTTCTCCAGCCCGGCAACATAAATCTTAAAATAAATTGTTTCGGAAGGCAGCACAATAAAAAAATTTTCCAGCACGGTACAGCACAAAGCGAGCACATTCATGTGCCAGCACTACAATTTCAAAATTCGGAATTTGCTGGGCTAACCGTTTCCCCGGCCCAGCAAAATAGAATTTGAAATAAATGGTTTCGGAAGGCAGCACAATGGAAACCGTTTCCAGCACAGTGCAGCACAAAACAAGCACATTCATGTGCAAGTACTAAAACTCCAGAATTCGGAATTTGCTGGGATAATCGTTTTCACAGCCCAGCAAAATAAGATTTGAAATAAATTGTTTTGGAAAGCAGCACAATCAAACTTTTTTCCAGCACAGTGCAGCACAAAGCTAGCACATTCAGGTGCCAGCACTAAAACTTCAAAATTCGGAATTTGCTGGGCTAACCGTTTCCCTAGCCCAGCAAAATAGAATTTGAAATAAATCGTTTTGGAAAGCAGCACAATCAAACTTTTTTCCAGCACAGTGCAGCACAAAGCTAGCACATTCAGGTGCCAGCACTAAAACTTCAGAATTCCGAATTTGCAGGGCTAAGCGTTTCCCCAGCCCAGCAAAATAAAACTTTCAATAAATCGTATTGGAAGGCAGCACAATGAAAACTTTTTGCAGCACACTGCAGCACAAGGCCAGCACATTGAAATGCTAGTAATAAAATTTCAAAATTTAATGCTTGCGGGGCTGGAGAAATGGACCCAGGAAAGTGCATCGTCCTATTGCAGAAATTAATATGAAGTATGTAAATATCATCGATGTGAAGGATGTGATGTCTAAATGTGTCTAAAGTTTTTAAGTTTTTGTCGTTCTTGCTATTTAAATATGTCAAATATGTATAATTTTCAAAATACCTACAGTATTTATTAATGTGTAATCCAAAATTTAATAAGTTTTCCCTTTATTTGTTTTTAATTCCAACTTCTTCATTAAGAGGATGCGTTCGTTATAGTCTGTCCAGCTTCAGTAAGTTTGTTTAAATAAATTATTCCGGAATAAGATTGAAGCAGTTGATAATTCTCTGCTTGCATTGATGATAGATTGATGTACGGCCGCTATGATTTAATAAAACATGCATTAATGAAGGTGAAAAATTGAAATATTTACTTTATAAATACAGCTACAGCTAAAGTTTCGTCAACTTTCCAGCCAAATCGAATTCGACCAATGCGGTTCGCTTCTGTGGGTTGACTTCAAGCTGTTACAAAACAACTAATCAAAAGTTATTTCAGTGGGTGGGTGTGTTACTTTTCAGTTTTTTGCGTCAAGTCATATTGGTTTCTTTCATCAAAGTTTTTTGTCTTTTAACTACCTTAGTGAAGTACAGAATGAAATTTTGAACCAATATTTCACAAATCCTTAACATACCTATCATTATCAATATAGACAGTAGTACGTGAAATAAGTACGAGACAATCATTGGGTCTGATACCTAATGATATATTTATTTTTTTAATATTTATTTATTATTTATAAAAAAAAATAGAAAAACATACTTAAAATAAATCAAAAACAGTAAAAATAGACTTTTGACTTAAATAATTCCAGTGAAAATAAAAAGATTCATAGTAGCTACTGCAGTATGACCCATATCGAATATAATAATAATATAATAATAATAATTGTTACTACCCATTACTTAGCGAACCAGATCCCAGAAGCTATGAAGCTTGTGCGGGATGGAGGGGCGATTATTACCATTACTATATACAAAACTATTATAAAATTAAAATTTGTTTTACATCAACCAACTTTGGTATTTAACTTTTCTTCGTAACTCTTACAGTTTCCGAGATAGGTACAGGTTCATTTTTCGTGCGCCACCCTAAACATATCTTAAGCTTTAAAATGACATAATAATATTCCAAATTGGTCAACTGTACAACAAGCTGTGATCAAATGCATAAAGCTCCAAAATTGGTACGTTGACGCCGCTGATGAAAAATGGTCGCCATTATCAAATACCTACCAGTAACAATTAAAAAAATATTTTATTTCGAAAATGGTACAGCTACCAATTTTTATGTTTTGATGATTTCATATGTACTGACTCATATAGAAATTTTTAATTAAGTAATTTAGGCAAAAGAAAATGTTCATATGGGTGGGCAACAGGTTTTTCCAATCCTGCGTGTTCAGCTTCAAACCCCAGTAATCTTGGCAGTTTTTGGATTTTCTAAATTTATTTGAATTTTTCATTTTTCTATATTAATTCAGGATATACCAAAATTGCATCACCCCCATACCTTTTCCGATCAGAACCCCTTCTTAAATCCTTAGTCATCAAAATATTTTTATGATTTAATGAGTATATGTTTTAACGGAGTTCAGTATTCTTGTCTGTTGTTTTAATTTATAGATTTATTAGGTTATATATTTTATTATTTTATTGGTTAGTATCCTCTTCAACACCCGTTAAGACCCCTTAAGCGTAGTGGCTCTAGACGGTTTCTGTGGATCATACTGGTACTCTCATAGCATAATTCCCATCTTTTCGTCTCCGAATACATCTATCTGGTGGCATACAGTTTCCCATTGGCCACTTATGTATCTATATATTTAAAACACAAGGGTTACTTTGTTCCAGTTTGTTTGAGAGTTCCACCGGGCCGATCTAGCTTAAGCGATTTTTTTAAATTGATTAATTTTTGTATTTTTTTAATGTTTATATTTTTTATTTAAACAAATATAAAATGTTTAATTTAATATGTCAGAAGAGAGGAGGGTAAGCTGGGAGAGAGTATTGCAACTGAGGAATTTTCAACTGGTTATGTTTGGTTACGTTTATTTAAATAATCACCCATGAAAATCCAAAGGATTGTATTCACACAACGAATGTTGTATATAGGGAAATCCTTCAATGCTTTTGACCGTCATGTTTTGACGAGGTTTCCCTAGTTATATATAAATATTATGGGTATTAACGAAATACTAGCGAAATTTCCTGATAGCGTGATGGTCAAAAGATCGATTTACCCACCCACCCTCCGACTTAATTACCCTCTCTACGTTTATAATAATAATAATAATAATAATAGTAACTACTACAACCCATAACCTAAACCAAGGCCCCAGAAGCTATAAGCTTGTGCGGGAGGGAGGGGGCGATTATTATTATTATGTAGGCCCAATGTGCGGCTGCAGCCGACTTACAGATGCAACAGCGCAAATCCCACATTTGTGTCACAGCTAAGGAAAACCGCAGAAAACCTTAACCAGATCTGCCGGCGCCGGGAGTCGATCGCGGGCCGCTTGGGTGAAAGTCCGGCACGCCAGGCATTACACTACCAAGGCTGTTCACCCTGCTTACGTCCTCCTTCCCGGCTTACTTCTACCTCCCTAATTATCTACCCAGTCCCCATCCATCCAACTTATCCACCCATTCTCAGCATAAAATTTTACGTTGAATTCATATATCATCTGCTTAATATACAAATTTTCTAAACAATGCCGTTTCACTTTTTATGTTCGTTAAAAGATAAGACATTAGTTATTCAGACATTCCTATTCTACTGTTTTATGAAATATCCAAATCTGAAACCAAAATTTTAAAATTCCGAAAATTTAACACAGACAGAAATATCGATTTTTGCTTTAAATGCTCCACAGCAGATGATATGAAACCCGGCTGAGAATTGTTTGTGATATGATTTGTAATAATCGATGCGATTTGTCGCATAGTAAGCAGACAGAGAGAGGATGTTTAATTCTGAAACGTAACAAATCGACTGCTGCAAGTGTGCAAACAATCTCGAGCGTATTAAAATACATAGATGATAAATAACGCTTTTACGAATATAAATAATTAAAAAAATCGAAAAACTAATGAGAAATGACAAATCAACGTAACAAAAATAAGCCTTGTGTTGTAAATAGGTATAAAAATGTAAAAACTAAAAAAAGCTAAGTTGAAGCTTTGAAATAAAAAGAATCGTGCAAATTGGAGTTGTAGAACTCGTAAAGACTAACTAGAGCAACATGTAGTTTGTCTATACATCTGAACAACTCGAACAAAGCTCAATATCAATAATAGATTATGGAACAAAGATAGTGGTGTATAGGCTTTCCCGAGCACATGCAATTAAATATTTTAAATCCATGGTTTTAAAATTCTAAAACATTAGAAAGATATAAAAAGAAGATAGTGTTGGCTAATCTTCAGAGTTAAAACTCAACCAAGGGGAACAAAAATGAGCTGTGTGTTTTAAACAATAAGATATTTAAAGCGGAAGGACAAAGAAAAATATAGATAGATACTGTAAAACAGTCATACAAGACTTTTCAATTGAAATTGTGCCTGAGGCAGGTTTATTTCCTTGTTTACTTTACTTGTTTGCTTCACCTAATTCAACTGAACGGTATTTTAATTAGTTCTGGCATAATAACCACAAATAATTTATTCTATTAAACCTCTCTAACCAATAATTTTGAAAGTGCTTTAAAACAAACGCTTTGTTGAGTTTTACTAATGTGTTTTATTTATTTCTAAGGGTATTTTCACATTAATTTCAATTAGATATTTTGGATTATGTCGCTTGCACATATTTCAGATTAATGGTTAAACCATGTTTTGAAGAGTTTTAAAAACCCTTCTTAATGTGAATAGTTGTTAAAAGCTGCCCGCGGGCCAAATTCAGCAAAACGCAATACTAATTTACAGTTACTGTATCTTAAACAATTAGAACCCTTAATAACTCTCGTTTCACTTATGGTAAATAATAAATAACTAGGTAGACCTCGTCAAGACATGACGGTCAAAAGCATTGAAGGATTTCCCTATATACAACATTCGATGTGTGATTACAATCCTTCGGATTTTCGTGAGTGATTATTTTAAATAAACGTAATCAAACATAACCAGTTGAAAATTCTAAGCCTAGCACTCTCTCCAAGCTTACCCTCCTCTCTTCCGATATATATTCCTCTCTGGCTTACCTCTCCCCGCCGGTTTATTCTACATACATATATACGGAAATTCTACCTTACGAAATGATAAGAATAAAATCAAAAATCGATCTTGTTTAAAACATTCGTGAAAACGTCTATTAGTACATTATTTCAAAACATGGCATAAACATAGTGTTGGCAAATTTCCTGCGTTTTATACAAACAATATGAAACTGCTCTGAATAAGAAATTGCTATCAGCTGTTATTTGTGTAATTCGACTGCTGTCCATAATTTTCAACTATGCAGGTTTTGTTTACGCAACCTAACAATTGTGTAGCATTAATCGCTTATTAATGATGGAACTGGACGGCTGCATCACTCTTTTATATTTATAAACGGGAGTAGTTACGAAATTCACCATCGTAGAAAGTGATAGGGCGCCCCAAGTGAATGTCCGATTCATCCGTCTCAAATTAAACATTTTAGAGTTTTTCAAATTAAAAATATAAACATTAAAGAAATATAAAAATTAAGTAGTGTTGACTAATCTACACAGCGAAAGCTTTAATATAAAAAAAAGAATCGCTTAGATCGGCCTGGTGGAACTCTCAAACGAACTGGAACAAAAATATGCCTTGTGTTTTAAATATATAGATTAATAAATTTATATCAACGTTACCATTTTACCGTAATGCTTGTTCACAAGCGGCCACTATCCTCTCTATCCTTATTGTAATGCGGGATGTAAGATAAATAGAAAGCTTTTTAGGGAATACATATGTTAAGATAGGGTACGGTAATATATTTATTGTTATTGTAACATTTTATTAATTTTAAATATCTGAAAAGCATAACCGAAGCTTATTTATCAAAGAAGCTTAAACTAACTGCAATGCTTAAACTGTGCTTACTGTAGATAAAAAATTCAAAATTAGGCTAATATTGATTTAGGATAAGAATTTGTATAGAAGTATATTATATTTTGGAATACGTATAATAAAACATTCTATATTATTTAGAATACAGTAATGTTAGGGTATAAAATGAAATATGCCCACTAAAAAAGTATTTTCATAGTAAAAAGAATTAGGCAAGTTCACGCATGTGTTCAGTACTTTTATGATATGCTTATCATGTGGAATTTAAAAGGTGATGACAGTCATGACACAAGACCGACATGCAATATTTCTAGTTATTAAATAGCAGTAAAAATGCCAGCTTTTATCTAAAAACTAGTGTATTGTGGCTTTTTGCTGAATATTTATGGCATGTGGCAAATGTTATTTACGGAAATATGTTAATCTATTTACATCATTTAGCTTTTACGTGCTTTTACAATAATAGCACAATTGCATTTTGATGAAACGCATTGTTTGTATAAACTCTTCTTTGAAACATTTAACCTTTATTGAATTGAAATTGTTGCATTAGATTGATTAACCAAAAATGTATTTAATGCACATTTAATACAATTTATATACCTTTTATTATTTTATTAAAAATTAAGTAAATACATATAATTATTAATATAATAAATACATTTAATTACATATGTAAATATAACAATAATTTGAAATTAATATATGCATGTAATCGTACCATTTTATTTTTTTTTGTATAACTAACTTATTCGTTAATTGGCATTATACCTACTAATAAGTATATATTGTGTTACAAGTGCAGAAAAGTGCCAATTTCTCAAGCGTAAAGAAGTGGCATGAAATGAAATCGAATTCCGCAATCACGTTTTTGCACGTTTTACACACTGTACTTACAACCACAAGAAAGTAATAAAACACCAAAAGCTAGGAAAAATATTTAACCTAAAACATGATTTGAGATGTTCTGGATTGTCAAAAGTGGACAATGCTCACATATTGTGGAAAACAGGTGTTAAGTGGTAAAAATTAAGATATGCGTTTAACTCATGTAATAATCATTTATTTATAAAATTAGTACTGAAATTTGAACAATTATTTAAGTTATAACAGTAGTTCTGTTAACGCTTTCAATTTTTTTAAATGTCATAGAGACACATTTTTAAATGTAGAAAAAATAGAAAATAACATGAAATGAAATGATGGTTTAAAAATGGCAATTTCTGCTTCTATTGACTATTCGGTATCAACTAGTGATGGGAACTTGGGTGTCGAGTGTCGTGATACTATTCGTGGTCGTGACACTTGAAGTGTCACGACTCTTAGTGACGAACAGTATCGCTCTTATTAGAGTGTAATTCTAAGTTGCTTGATCATTCTTACAAAGAAATTAAAGGCAGATTTGTTGAACTGCCAACAATCATTGAATGAGACGTACATATAAAAATATTTTGTTGTGGATTTTTTTCTTTTGTATTAGTATAATATTGACGGTGATAATTTTATCTTGGGTTTTCAGCAAAATAAATTAAAATCAATAATTGAAGTTGAATAAGTTCCTCATGTACCTAATTATTATTTCAGCTTCTTATATTTATACCTTATAATGTATTTTGAAGTAAGACTACTCGAAACACGTGTAATTAAATACAATGATCATTAATTTTCATTAATTCAATTTATTTTGCTGAAAACTCAAAATAAAAGCATCATCTTCAATCTTAACAAAAACATGTTCTCGACTAAAGACCAACGCGTCAGCGAAATTACATTTTTAAATAATTTTTATAATAAATCCACTTAATAGACTTGAATTACAAGTTTATTTTAGAATTATAAGTTAATTATAGAATTTGTTTCTTTTCTTTTAAATTTCTGTTTCGTAATATGTATTTGCTTTTATAAATAATTTAATGTCTTTTAATGTACTTAATGCATAAATATATAACCATAACAGAATTTACTCATATAATTGTTTTTTAATCCATAGTTTGCTTATGATTTTTGTAGCTATGAATCTTGACTGCTTCTCGTTTCAATTGGATTACATTTACACTATTACACTACAGGCGAAGTGTCGTTAAAGTATCATGAAGAATCGACACTTCTTCCGCCATATTGTTTCGACTCTCAAATGTCGCGACACGCGGGTAGTGTCGAGACCCCATCACTAGTATCAACACTAGACTGCAATGCTATTCGTGGATCTGGTATAGGTATATCAGCATTAGCAGATTCCTTGATTCTTTCCAGACCACTGGTATTCCAAAAGGCAAGCTTTTCTTGTTCCTTCAAACCAATGCCTTAAGTATGCTCAAAGTTTATTAGTATTTCTGTTCTGAAAGTTTCGGAAATGAAAAAATAATTAATTTGATTTGAGCAGCAAGAAATACTACAATATTGGTTTACAAAAAAATGTACGTGATGAAACAAAAATAGGTTTGTTTTAATTAAATATACATCTCAACTACGCTAAAAAATCGAAATAGTTTAATTACAAAAATCTCGCAGGCCTATGTATTTTTTTCTGTATGGATTTGCATTCAAAATATAATTTAATGTAAAACATTAATTAAACAAAATAACTTAACCTTTATCTAAAAGTTATAACTACAGGGTGTTTTGAAAAAGATGCCTTTCCCGTTAAAGGGCAATAGAGAAACATGTGTAGAGTAACATCTTACTAACAATTTCCTGAAATGCCCCTTTGAAATGACAACCCCCCTTATAAAAATAATAGGCACGCCACTGCAACATAGTAGATAAAATTGTATGAAAATTATGCCTATTAAATAGTACATACTTTTAAAAGTCATCAAAAAAATAATCATAATAAACCCAAGCCGGATAAATGCATTCTTCGAAATTGCAAGCAAAACAAAGGATTAGGACGTGCTTTTAAAACGTTTTAGCTAAATAATAAACAAGTCATTTTGACTATCTGTAAATAACTGTTGATGACTCAGATCTTTGAAGCTTGCAATTTACAGTATGCAGTTTGTTGTCAACTTTCTTTGTGTTAAGGTGTTCGTGAACTTAAGTTTCGATTACGTATTAATACACGTTTTAAGTGGGTATTCCACACGATGTTTTGCCGCGCAGTTTACCCATTTAGGACAAAACGGCGGGGAAACTGTCAAGAAAAGCTACCTAACGAATTGTTGGTTACATTACAGTTTATATTAGTTTAGAAAGAGGTTATTGGCTTTAAAATTCATTTACAGATCTTTTTAATCGAGTTGATAAATAAACTAATAATAATCAAGACATCTGATTCACGTTATTATTCTAAACATTTTATAACTGAAGTTATTGAAATGCATAAAGGTTTTCTGTGCTTATGGAAAGTCAAGAGTAGTGATTATAAAAACAGAAACATTAAATGATCGTCTATGCTGTTACTACTCACTAAGGCGGCTACTCCTACTAAACAAAATATGTATTATAAGTATAATAATAAGAGCTGTAGGAAAACTGGAAGAGAAGATGCGGCTAAAACAATTATTAAAAATCTTCCCCCGCTGCTTCCCTGCTAGGGAAACTGAACCTCTTCCCACGTGGCAAAACATCGTGTGGAATACCCACCTTAGAATTAATAACTTGAGTGAGGTGGTGTTACGTGTTTAATTAATCGTAGTTAGTTACTGTTTAGATTATGGCAGAACTAAACACGCCTGCTGAATGTACGGAACTTTTCAAATCAACCATTTTCAAAAAGTACACTCCATATACCGCGAGTGCAATTTTGTCAATGGCTATTGGAACGCAAACAGGAAAATCCCTAGTTTGCACAAATGTTTTACTCGGACGGGTGTTTACACGCCTACATTTTCTGGTCAATGTAGTGTTTGACGGACTCCCACTATTGAGCACCACTACACTTTGACTTTCGACAGGTACGGGAGTTTTTACTCATTTTGTTAAAATGACATTAGTAAAATAAAAAACAGGCAATGTTTCCATCACAATTAGGTCAACGAACGTATGTTACATTTTATTTACCGACCTTAATAAATGATCAAGTCATCAAGGTAGTGAGTCACTAGGCAATTGCTGCTGAAATTCAATTATGTTGTTTCTGTAAATTGATACGTACGTAGCGGAGGTCAGTTACTATTGTTTGCTTTATCAGTACGTCAGGGTCAACATCTTACAAACAATCCATAGTCGACTCGTGACTTGTAAAAAATACGGAAAAATCCGAAAATTTTTTTTATTTTTTATTTTTATTTTATGAGTTTTGGGGTCTCTATATGGTCACCTTTCACCCCCTTAAAGCATTGCATATTTATCTGGAATATATTAGAACCACTGAAAATGCGAAATCATTTCCGTTTAGTTTAGAGATAGAGACAATGGGTCATTTTCATGGTTAATAGACTGTGTGGAAAGTGTTATTTTCTATAATTGTCGTAGATAAATACATTAGGGTTGCCAACTGACCTATTTTCGGAAGGACCGTCCTTCTTTCTAAGGGTGTGTCCTTCGTCCTTTCTTGTTATAGAAAAGGACGGGTTTTGTCCTTATTTAAAGCAATTAACGAAAAAGATTCAATATTTTTAATACAATTTTAAATGTTATTTTAATCACTGAAATAAAATTTTGAGAATCAGAAATTGTTAATTGTAAATCAACTGCCAACATAGTTCGTGCAGAATGAATCAAATTTGCTATGGGCTGTATTAAGTTAGGCAATTTAGTGCATTATTGTTGTTAAAAGCTATTAACATGAGTGAAACTACAAATTATAATTTGCCGGACGATGAGGAAAATGTGGTTTAAAGCTCAAGAATAAAAGAAAACGTATGTGTGTATAGTATAATGTAGTAAACCATCCAATGTCGTTAATGACCAGCCCATCTCGAAAATTACATAGAAGTAAATTTTACTAAATATCTAATAAACTTCTACTAACAACTAATCTACGGCTTATTAATTATTAATTGAACGTTAATTAATTATTAATAAGGCCCCTACCACACATTATTTTTGGAGAGGAATAGATTCTGAGAAACTGAGGTTTTTCTGACAGTGATACCAAAAATACCATGCGTAAATGAAATAACATTAATTGTTGATTAATTATTATTAATCAATAAAAAAATCATCAAAAGTATTAATAATAAAAGCAAACAAACAAAAAAGAATGATAAATGACATTCGTTAAATAAGCAAAAGGCGTGAACAGCTAGTATGACCGACTGGAAGATGCTTTGTACTATTACAAAAACCGAGTTCTATTCCCAGTCCCGGTAATTTTTATTAATAAAATTTTATAAACAATTTTTTATGATTAAAATAATATTAAGAAGAAGGAATAACATTTAAATACTAATGTCGTATGCATAATCATTTAGTCTTATGCTTATAGTTTAAACGACTATAAAATTAAGAGATATTTTTATGAAATTATTCTTTTTTATAAATATTATAATTATAAAAAAACTTGATTTATAAAATATTTTAAATATTTTGTTAAGAAAAAATTACCCGAACCGGGAATAGACCGGTTTTGTACTCGTAAATCCAGCTTGTATTCCAGTCGGCCATGCTGTTTGTTGATGTATTTTTCTTCCTTAATGAATGTCATTTTTCAATCTTTTGCGTTTGTTTCTTTATCGAATTGTTTATTTTATAAATAAACAGTTTTTATAAATATAATATTTATAAAAAAGAATATTTATATAAAAGTATATCTTAACTTTATAGTCATTGTTTAAACTATGTATATTTATATACTATATATATCTCCCGGTTCCGGCAGATCTGGTTAAGGTTTTTGCAGTTTTCCTTAGCTGTGACACAAATGTGGGATTTGCCTGTTCCATCTGTAAGTCGGCTGCAGACGCACGTAGGGCCTACGTAATAATAATAATCGCCTCCTCCCTTTCGTACAAGCTTATAACTTCTGGAAGCCTGGCATCCAGGTTATGGGTTGTAGCAATTATTATTATTATTATTATATTAAATAAAAATAAAACTAAATGATTATCCATACCCTATTAGTATTTAATTGTAAGTTATTTCCTTTTTTAAACATTAAAATTATAAAAAAATTGTTTTTATATTAAATATTCTATTAGAAAAAATTACCTGAACCGAGAATAGAAGGGGGGGTTTTAAGTCGTAAATTCAGCGCGTCATCTGTTCATGTCTTTTGCTTCTTTAATGAATGTTATTTATCATCCTATTTTTCTTTTTTATTATTAACTACTGTTTGATGATTTTTTTATAATTATTAATGACAGTGCGTTCACTTATTAATTGATAACTATGCCTAATAAGTATATTGACAATGCCGCTTCAAAGTTGCCTGCAAAATCAGTTAATTCAGATTTTCGAAAATCTGTAATGCTGAGTAGGGGCTTATAAATTATTTTGATAATATTATTTACAATCACTAATAAAACTCCATGTAGCGAGATTCTCTAAATAACAATAATTTGGAAAAACTTTGGTTTCTATAACTATCCCTTGAATTTATACTAGAGGTAAATTCGTGCATATGTGGAGAGAACCCTTAACGACATTGGCCGGTTTACTACATTGACCTTTCGTTTTCATTTAAATACGAGTGGAAAATCTTTATTATTGTAAATGAATATAATAAAAAACGTTTCTGAAAATTCTTGACTGTCCTTACTTCCTACTTTCAAAAGTTGGCAACCCTAAAATACATTTATTTCATAATCAGTTCTTTTATTATGGAACCTTTCGGCTTTTAAAAACAGCAAATATCAATAATATTTTCAAAACGTAAATTTTGCGTAATATGATTGTCAATAAACTTTATTGATACATTTTTTAAATGACTTTGCCCAAGATATTTCTTAAATAATTTTTTACACGTTTACGAACGGACAAAGATCGTTACCCAGTTGTATTACATATCGTCATATTGGTAATGTTAAAAGTGTTTTTAAAATTGTTTCAACATTGAGAAATATTGACAAATGGCATTAAGGAATTTCACCCATTCGAAAGTGTGGTGGAAACAGTTCCCCTTCGCCGAATGTCAAGTCGGACGGAGGTGCAGAGGCTGAAGGCCTTTGCTAGAAGGCATTGAAGGTAAGCATGCGGGGCGACAGATATGATACATTTCTTGTAGGTATGCTGCTAAACAGTATATTCCGTTACAAAACTTTACCTATCGCTTTGAAAGCTTGTCTATTCGCACGAAGTTCAATGCGTCGACCGTACACCTTTTTTACCCGCCTGTACAAGATATGAACTGTTTTATGTTTCACACTTCGCGATAAAGTGAGTTTCCAAATAATTCTTATTTGTCGCGTGTCCACTGCGGTCCTGGGCAGGGTCCCCTGGCTTGCGTGGCCTGAAGCGGCCGCTTCCAACGCTTGTGGCTAAATCCGCATCTGGTGATGGTGCTGTAACGCATAGGAAGCAGTAAAATAATAATCTAAGTGATGATCCAGAAGAGCACCATACGTACAAAAGAAAACTCTCTTATTAGTCTTCTCAGAGGGGTTCGGCGGTGATGTATTATATGATTACTTAAGGTTAGATAAATAAGTAATTTAACATAAATACCAGAACAAAATAACATTTATTTAAAAAAATAAGAAATTCAGATGTAAACAGTGCTTATAATCAATCGACTTACCCAAAAACTTGATCTACATAACTGATTATAGCTTTATTTATCAAGACTAAATAAACCAGTTGAGAATGCGCATTGCCATAACGAACAAAAACAACTGTATACTTAATAAACTAATTTATTTTTGAGTCCTAAGTAAAAAAAAAATGTTGCTAAAAATGTTTATTTTTTCGTAAATTTTTAAAAAATACAAGATTTTTCATTTTTCAAAAATTTATTGAAATTTTTGTGCTCATTTTGACCACTTTCCCGAAGAGATACAAAAAAGTATTTCAACCAAAAGTTTCTTAAAATTTGATGTACTGTAAGATTCCAAAAAGAAAAATTCAAAAAAGTCAACATGGAAAAAGGCGACAGACCGACAGACAGACAGACAGACCAGACTTCACGAATTCAGAATATAATCAATAATTGCCGGGAAATATAGCCATATTTTACAAGTTGGCTTCCGTAATAACCGAAACACATGAAATATTTGAAAAGTATTAATTGCACAAATAAATTTAATACTATATAATAATCGATTTATAACAAAGTAAAGAATGCGCGTAAAAAAAGCTATGTAGATAAAAAACCGAGATAAACAAATCCTCTTCAATATCAATTTCAAATAAATTGGTACAGTAATCAAATAATAAAGTATTTTCTTATTTACAAATTGCAATTCAATTTAAATATAAATGAACGATATTAACACTTATCTGATTGGTAGCTTCCAATAAAATCTGTAGCTCAGATAATTTGAATGGTTGAGTCCTACACGACTAATTGATACTGCCAGATCATCAAAAAAATAATGGTAACCATTTTGTTGAATGAGACTCCAATTCCAAAAAAAAACATAAAATCCCAGATAATGCTAATTTAAAACGGAAATGAATCCAAATATATTGATAATACTGTCACAAACGGAAATATTTACAATTAAATATTTCATACAAAACTCAACTTCTCTTCCGTTTGCACAATATAGCGTGCAAGGCCACGCTCAGTTACCCACGCTAGTTAGCAGCTGCAGTCTCGCGACCGACAACTTGGAGCCAAGTGCGCGGACACCTGCGAGGTCTTCTCCGAAGCGCGCCCGCTTCGCCCACCATTGTATTTGTTGGCATGCAACTTATTCGCCTACTTACTCCGTACATGCGAGGTAACCCACACGAATTGCAAGCAGGTGCACATACCATCGACAACACTTCCGCACAGCTGCCGATTCGTGCCAGGCACCAGCAGCGCAAATGCAGTCTACCCACAAGCCTGCCACCATGAAGCATGAACTTCCTTAGTTGCATACTGAGAACTTCTGCCTACTGATTCCCACTACGATACTAATTACTTCCTCGTTCAGCAGTATATAACCAGCTTGCTTGAACTATTCAAACCAGTCAGTGACCATGGCTCGAACACAACAAGCAAGCTGGTGAGTACCTTTCAATTATTTGATGCTTAGTGCTTAGTTGAGTGGGCTGCGCCTAACGCCCACTCTCTGCGAAATTATGGGTAGTTGTGACCAGACTACCCAAAGCTTAGTTGTAAACACCAGGAGGTTATCTCCTACGCTTAGTCTGTAGACCTAGTGCTAGAACAAGGTTGGTCCCGACATCCCCTGTATTGTATTAATTTAGGAGGACATGTACGTCCTCACAATATGTACTCAACATGTATGTTAACCTTTTTGTACTCTCTTTATTGTCTTTAGTATATAGTTGTTTTTTACAACTTGTGTTTGATTTCTCTCTACCTCTGACTACGTCCTCCAGTCACGAAAACCCCACGTGACAATACCATACATAAGATATCAAGTATACGTATGATATAAAGAGCTATAAGTAACGACTGCTTCTAGCGACTGCTGACTAGCTCGGTTCTATCAAAATGAAGTCTGGCTGTTTTTTATATTGAGAAACTATATTCAATAAATTCACACTGTACCAAATTTCAGCTTTAATTAATTAGCTAATCTTAAAATATTAGCCTTTACAAAACTCTTAGACTTTTTGGGCGCCAGCTCCTGGGTTATATCTCCCATTGTATAAAAAAGGGTATGTAAAAAACCTTTATTACTGAAATTGGAAAAAATGACTAGAAACTGAAGATGTGTTAGATCTCAGTTTAGTTTAGTTTAGTTTAGGTTAGTGTTAGTGTTACTGATCATCAACACGTTAATCTAAGATTAATTTAGGGGTAATCTGAACCGGTTTCACAAAAGTTTGATTGAATACATTTCGATGATAATACGAGGTCTGGCTATTAAATAACGAGACTGCTTATGAAAAAGAGCTTTATTTTAAAAATTATTCTACAATCGAATGCTCCCCTTCAATGTACTCCCCCCCTCGCTACACAACGTTCCATTCGTTTTTTCCATTGGTCAACGCAATGCTGGAAGTCTTCTTTTGTAAGAGCATTTAGGAGCTCCGCCGATTTTCGTTTCACCACTTCGATCGACTCGAACCGGGTTCCTTTTAAAGCAGACTTGATTTTCGGAAACAGGAAAAAATCACAGGGTGCTAAATCAGGCAAGTACGGCGCGTGTTCGAGCACTGGAGTGCATCTAGCGGCTAAATAACGCTTCAGAGACAGCGCGTTATGGGGAGGTGCGTCGTCCTGGTGCAAGATCCACGACTTGTTTTTCTACAACTCCGGCCGTTTCTTACGAACTCGCTCTCGTAGTGTTACCAAAACTTTCAAATAGTAAGTTTGGTTTACAGTTTGACCCTGTGGCACCCATTCAGTCATCACGATGCCGTTGATATCGAAAAGAACGATTAGCATGGTTTTAAATTTTGATTTCGACATCCTTCCTTTTTCATTCTTGGCGATGCAGGAATTTTCCAGCACATGGATTGCCGCTTAGTTTCAACATCGTATTGGAATATCCATGTTTCATCGCAAGTGATGATGTTTTCCATCAATTCAGGCTCATCATCTAACCTCTCAAGAAAATCTGAGCAGATCTGTTGACGGACAAGCTTTTGTTCAGGGGTAAAATTTTTTGGGACCAACTTCGCACAAACTTTCTTCATGTTCAACTCGTAATGTAAAATTTTTCTGACAGTTTCTTTATCGGCGTTTACAGTCTCAGCAATCATCCGAATGCTCATACGACGATCTCCGCGCATAATTTCATTGATTTTGGTCACTGCGGAGTTGAAACAAAGACAGGTCCACCAGGACGTTTGTCATCTTCGGTGCTCTCTCGGCCTTCAGAAAACTCGTCTATTTATTAGGTCTCGTTATTTAATAGCCAGACCTCGTATATATCGATGTGTATAAGTAAATACATACCGAAATAAATAATTTAGTTTTTAAAGATGGTATACATGTATTTAATTACTATAAATCCAAGTGTGGGATACATTAACCAATTGTTTTGATGGTAATGTTTTGAATTCTTCATATCGTTAAGTATCGGAGAAGGAATTGTCGGTTTACCCATAAACGAATTTAGTTTCGGGTTGTATTTTATCCGAGATCTAATTAAATGGGTAATTATTTGAATATTTATAAAATAAAATTAACTGGCCTTACTTAAAGAATGTTTATTCAAGTTTTTTTCTTTTCATTCAACATTTTGATGGTGATCGTTAATAAAATTTTGTAAATATTTCTTTAGTTCAACGTTCTGCCGAAAATACAGTGTTCTAATAAGCAATTAATGACGTGGTATATAACTACCTGCAGTGTTTCTATAAATACATAACTGATACCTATCAATGAAAAGCCCGTTAGTTTAGTAAAGCTATTACCCCGATAATACTGTTGTAATACCAGGTTTAATGTAGCATTCTCCTTTGAAACTTACGTTAATCTAGGTTAAACCGTGATTAATTTCCATGGAAGCAAATGTCAAAACAATAATTGTAAAGGTAATTGAGCAAAGCTTAACGCTTAATTTAAGAGGTGATAGTGGGATCGATAGCATAGACGGTAAAAATTTTCTATATACCTACTTATTTTAATTACATTTAAAAATAACTTGAAGTAGCATTTAATAATATTAAAAACTTTCTAAATAGGTACATAACAAATGTCAAGTTTTATAATCAATCTTCCAGTCGTTAGCTTTATTAAGATTTTCTCTTATCAAAATACTTTCTTAAAAATCTGGTCTTTTTTCGTAATATATGCAATTTACTTTTTAACGAAAATACCTATTAATTATTATCTAACTCTTTCTCACATGTTTCAAGACATCAGTGTAAAAGCATTTCCGAAGCCTGTTTCAATGCACTAACTACGAATGCAATGTCAAAATTATTACATGCAATAGAAAGTATGCACCCCCAGGTAAAATTTTTCCAGATGTTAGACGAGTTGCAAACCTTAAGGATTGTTCCGCATTGTTTATAAATAATATAAGTCAAGCGTTTGATAGAGTATGTAACATTACGGTTTTGTCGACCTTTCAATAATGTTTTTTAATAAGTTTTTAGCCGGTTCAGCAGTCCACTGCTATTCACAGCTGAGTGCATTTAGAATAACTAACGACATTAATCACACTAAGGACTTTTGCGAGCCTCCATCACTACGCTGCATTTGTTCACTTTGAGTACTAACAATTGATAACAAGCACTGCACTAATCACTGTTTTCTTCCTCACATGAGTTATGTAGATATTAATCTTGCATTAATTTTCTGTTAATTTAATGTTCTTCTGACCTGTTTGATTAACGACAGCACTTGGACACTGCTTAATGTTGGTGAAATATTTTTTGGCAATTTTTGTGATAAAGTCATGTACAGTAAGGACTCCAGTTTCTCTATGAATCTGCGAATTTCTAATAAACCAGTCCGCGTTAAGTATGGTACGTAACACTTTATTTTGAAAACGCTGAACCTTGGTTAAATGAATTTTTGATGCTGTTCCCCAAACAGTGCAAGCGTACATTATTATTGGCCTGATCATTGACTGATACATTAATATTCCACATTCTTGTTTTAATGTTGATTTTCGATTCATGATGGGGTGTAATAGTGAAAATCTGCTGTGACAATCGTTTAGCTTTTTATTTATATGATAACCCCATGTCAATCTTCTGTCAAGATATACGCCAAGGTATTTTACTGCACTTTCAGGTGGGTTCCATTCTATCTCTTGGTTGTTTATATTGATTTTAGGTGGAGTGTTTGGTCTTCGTAATGTAAATATTTTTGTTTCACATTTGTCCGGGTTTAAAGTAATTCTCCATTTTTGAAGCCATGGACTTAAAACGTTTAGACTTTCTTGTAGGTTATGATGACATATATTGATATCGTAATCTTGTGTAATTAATGCGGTGTCATCAGCATACATTGCTACTGTCATCGAGTTTTGGAAGATCGTGAACATATAAGTTGAATAACACCGGGCCGAGTATTGATCCTTGAGGTACTCCGGCATTTATTTTTCTAGCGGTTGATAAGTTAGCATTTATTCTGACTGCAAAAGTCCTTTCTGTGAGAAATGACTTTAAAATGTGAAAGAGATAGTCCGGAATTTTTAGCTTCAGCAATTTGTAAGTTAACCCTTTTCGCCAGACCTTATCAAATGCCTGCGCTATATCTAGAAACGCAACCAAGGTGTGTTTCTTATCTTCAAACCCACCTTCAATTAGTTCTACAATACGAGAGAGCTGATAACTGGTCGAATATTTTTCTCGAAACCCGTATTGAAAAGATGGGAGTATATTGAACCTTTCCGTTCATAAATTTGGCCAGGCGATGTTGTATAACCTTTTCCAAAATTTTTGAAAGAGCTGGTAATAAACTAATTGGTCGATAACCCGTTAAATTATTAGTCTTCTTTCCTGGTTTATGGATCATTGTTATATGAGCATGCTTCCAGGTATCTGGGAAATAACCTATTCGTAGGCAGGCATTGAATACAGACGCTAAATAGGCAAAACCCTTTTTTGACAGGTTTTTCAATATTACATTGGGTATGCGATCGTGTCCAGGCGCTTTTCGTAGACGTAATTTCTGGACATACCTAAATATTTCTCGAGGGGATGTAGGAGTGATTATTCCTATATCAGGAGGAGTTAATGCTGTCGTTTCATTGCATATGATTTCTTCAAATGTTGTATTGTTATCTAATGTTTCAGTTGTGAATACATTTTCTAAATGGGTTGCAAACAAATCGCACTTTTCTTCATCAGTAGCGTACGTTGTATTATTGTTTACTATAGCTGTGATTGTCTCAGAAGTCTTTTTGTAGCTAACCACATAGTGGGATCCCGTGGCTGAAGTTCTTCAATGTATCGTCTGTAATTGTTAATACGAAAATGATCCAGTTCCTGTTTTACTTCTCTCATTATTCGATTTAGCTGTTGTTTTATAATAGGCTCTCTTGTATTTTGCCAAGACCTGCGTAAAGCGTGTTTCTGTTTGATTAATGTCAGTATTTTGTTGTGGCGGTGTTAAGTAATTTAGATTTCTTCTTTTGTATTGCATTGTTGTCGCTCTGTGCACAGATACTTCAATACAATTATTTAAGTTTTCAATTGCTTTATCGATCTCCAATTTAGAATTTAACGTAGTGGGGCATTTTAATGCATTTTCTAAATACTCTGTGAAATGTGCCCAATTAATCTTTCCAGTAATCAGACGAGGATACGGTTCCACGTACTCTACAGCTTTATTAAATGTAATTACGACTGGTAAATAGTCTGAGTCAAGTTCCGGTAAAACTGATTGATATATTGGCCTTTGAATTTTTTTAAACAGTAAAATATCTAAAATGTCAGGGTGTTGATCCGATCGTGCTGGGTAATAAGTGTATTCCGAGGGTGCTGAAATTTGAATAGCATGTTTGGTGACATACGAGTGTAATTTTATACCGCTGGGATTGTTGGCTCTGCAACCCCAGATTGTGTTTTTGCTATTGAAGTCTCCTACTGCAATAGTAGGTTTATTAGTACGGAATAATGCCACTATGTCACTTTCTTACAATTTCCTATTTGGTTGTTTATATATGCATGCCACTATTATACTTTGTTCAAGTTTTAATTGCAAGTTTATAGAGATGGCTTCCAAGTTTTCAAGTGGAGGTGTATCGACTAGACAAGCTTTGATATTGTTCTTCACAATTATTGCAACCCCCCCCTGAAGCGTGTTCTGCTATACGATATTTTCGGAAGATTTTATATCCTGGGAATTTTATTTTTTTATTTTCACTTAAGTGAGTCTCACTAACACACATTATATCGACTTTATGTCTTACTAAGAAGTTTGCGACTAATGCTTTTTCAGGAAATAAACCATTGGCATTCCAATTTGTGATAACTAGGCTTTGTATGCCTTAAAAATGTTTTGATTTGATCTATGTGTGGAGCGATTAAATTTAAAAGCGTTTGCAGCAACTGTGAAAGCATGGAAGATTGGGAAGTTGTTGCATCAGCAGAGTTTCCTTCCGTAAGTAACGCATCTCTGTATGAAGTAGGGTTTAAAGAATTAATTGTGGTTGAAGGTTTGTTTTGTGTTTGTGAATGGTTCAGGTTTGCTTGATATGAAGTATTGTTAAAAAAAGTATTGTTTGTTGGTTGTCTTGTTTTAGTTTGCGTTGATTTAAAGTAGTTACACCCTCTGTAATTCGCCGTATGGTATCCGCCACAGTTAACGCATTTCGGTGGCTCTTCTTGACTTTTTGTACATTCAGAGTACAGGTGACTTCCTAAACATTTTACGCATCTGGGTTGCAATCGGCAGTAGTTCTTAGTATGACCTATCCTTTGGCAACGAGTGTATTGTGTAACTGATTTGGGTTTTCGTCTGGGTTCTATTGCAACAACACAATGTAGTAGACGATCGATTTTAAATATTTCATTAAATTGTATAGTTTTTTTCACTTCGACAGCACACAGGGCATCGTTTTTTTTCTTTATTCAGTAAACGCGTTACTCTTATAACATCTACGTTTTTTGTTTCTAGTTCTTTTTTTATTTCATCTTCTTTTATAAGAGCGGGAAGGCCTCTTATTATTACAGATTCATTATTTGTCTCTGAGTTACGATAAGTGTGGTAACGTACTTCCTTTGCTTCATCGTAATATTTTGTCAAAGCTCGAAAATCATTTAAATTCGTCAAATTAATTTTCAAATATTCCCCTTTATGGGTTATAGAAAAGTTTTCGTTTTTCATTACTTGTTTAATATCTTGTAATACCGCGTGAAAATTATTTGCGTTCTGTAAGAATATTGGCACATTTTGCTTTGTTACTGTATTTACTTCTATCCGGGAATTTACTTGATCATTTGTTTGCGAGGAATTTTCTTGTTGCACGGTGTTTAGAATAAAATATTTGTTACCTTCGATTAATTTATCAGCTTGGAATAAACATTTCTTATTTGAATCACTATCAGTTGGGGTCAGAGTGCGCTTGTTGTTAGGTTTGTGATTATTTTCGGATATATCCATCGGTGTAACTTTAGAGCCGCTGTATATAAGCTTTGCTTCAGTTAATACGCCTCGGGACATAATGAATTTTCCGCTTTTGGGCGACCGTAGGCCGCCCGCTTGTGAAATGATTAGCTTAAATTGTTTATAGTATTATAGGTTTTATTCACCTTGGGTAAACACTACTATTTGAATAGTCACTAAGAAGTTTAGAGCACTAAATTTAAAAAACGTACGTATCTCTAAACGTCGGAACTCTTCAATAATAATGTAATTTAGCATGTATATTTAACAAAATTTTAAATGCGGTCCTGCGTATTCACATATTTTCTCTTTCAATATAAAATTATCGTTGGTATCTATATATATAAAAGGGAAAGATTGTATAAATATATGTATGCGATTTTCTCCGCAACCACTGGACCGATTTGGATGAAATTGGTATCATTGGAAAGGTCTTGGCCCAGAATAGAAAATAAGACCAAATTGGACTCTGTCGGCCATCGTGGTCTCGATTTATACCAACAGCAACTTAAATAGATAACAATAGATGGCGTTCTGTTCATCTCTTGCACTTAATGTTAATGTGTGCGACTATAATATGTGTGCGACTATTGAAATCATTTCCAAATTTAATTAAAAGCGCAGCAAAGCGCGCCGGGTATTTGCTAGTACTGTATAAAATAAACCCCATAAAGCACTAAAGGTCATCTTAAAGAAACATCCCAGACGGATGAAATTGTTTTTTATAAGAATTTACCGATTTCGTTTTAAATAAAGGTATTTCACACGTGTTACCATCTCATATTATTCGTGAGAAAAATAATATTTTCGAATAGACTAGCCTTTCAAAATACAAATTGTCAGCCATTCCCAGCCAAATAAGTTGAAATTTTATGAGAGAATATCATTAAAACTTCTCCTGTCATGATGTATGACTTCCTAGTACGTGTTTATCGGTAAATCTCAAATAAACACATCTGCGTCTCGAAAAATTTCATGTCTGCAAATCTTGTTGTAAAGTTCCGGGCTCAGTAATTTCTTTGTAGAAAATTCTAATTTTGGCTGGCTTAAAAAAGTCATGTCATTCACTTATTGGTCTATTTGAAAGTGCACCCCTCTTAAAACCCCGTCTAACGTCGAAGTACTTTAGTTTTTGCAACAGTCGAAAGTCTACAGTCAGGGCTGAATACAGCAAGTAAATACATACACAGGGCGAGACTCCTTTAGGCCAGGCTTCGGATCCCGTGCCACGACCTAGTAGACTTAAAGTTAATTGCCGAGGGCATTTGTAGAATATTTTTGAGGCGTTTTAGTTAACGTTAATGTACAGTAATTATAGTGATTGTGGGGAATCAATTTTTATTGAAATCTAAAGTTTAATACCGTACAGTTTCCCGATAAAAATAATAGAGTGAAATCAGTGTTTTGGTGGCTGCAATTAAGTTTTGCAATATCGGCGCCTAATTCAATTTTTTAATGAATTAAGTTTTATAAAATCTTGTCCGGATATAATCTGAAATCGGATAAAGTTAAAACCAAGTAAAATTTAAATCATATGTTTCAGCGGACGTGAATGTTATAATAAAGACAGTCTTTTCTTCTTATAGAATAATTCAAATAATACAATATTGGAATTTTAATTATCGTAGTTTTGGATAATTAGTGATTACAGAATTTTATGAAGTTTTTCCAGTTCCTATCGTTCAGTGACAATTGTGTATTGTCACGTGGGGTTTGCGTGACTGGGGAACGTAGTCAGAGGTAGAAAGGAATCAAACACAAGTTGTAAAAACAACTATATACTAAGACAATAAACAGGGTACAAAAGGTTTACATGTTGACAATAAACAGAGTACAAAAGGTTTACATGTTGACAATAAACAGAGTACAAAAGGTTTACATGTTGACATATGGTGAGGACGTATATGTCCTCCTAAACTACTACAATACAGGGAAGGTTGGGACCAACCCTGTCCTAGCACTAAATCTACTAACTAAGCGTAGGAGCTTAGACTCCTGGTAATTATAACTAAGCCGGGTAGCCTGGACACAACCACCCACAATTCTGCATAGAGTGGGCGTTTTTAGCGCCGCCCACTCAACTAAGCAAACTAAGCCATAATTAGTCAAAAGAGCACTTACCCGCTTGTTCTTGATGAGGCTTCTAGTGAGTCTTTCGCACAGACTGATTTGAAGCAAGAACAAGCGGGTTTATATATTGCTGAAGGCGGAAACGTTACTGAATTAATTGAATACATTAAGTGGAATACGAAGAACACATGAATACTTAATAAGATACAAATTGTATAAATTATTCTAATGAGATACGAATTGTATAAATTATTCTAATGAGATACGAATTGTATAAATTATACTGCAGACTGAATAATTTAGTCTAATGAGATTCAATTGTATAAATTATTCTCAAGGCAATGCAGATTGCGTGCCGCGCGTGGCGGAGTGTAGGCGGCTATCGCACTACTCTTGCTACGAAATGAATGCAAGTTGAAATGTTACAAAAGGGATTTCATTTAGAATAATTCCGTTTGTGACAGTATACTTGTGTTGATAAAAGGCAATATTGTGTACGTTTGTTTTGATCCAATTTTGTGAAGTTAACACTTTGAACGAGATATTGCGAATTGTTGACTCTTTGAATTTTGTGGACATTACGTAAGTTGCATAGTGTTTATGTATTGATTATTTGTATCATTTTGTTGTATGCAGATGTTCCCATTTGATAAGAATTCTTATACAGGGTATAGTGATTTAATCTGATGACTTTTATGACTAGTTGTTATTTTTTAACTTTTTTGGTTTATGAATAAACACAATTCTTTTATACTTAATTAGACAGAATAATATTGACCCATATAATTATGAAAGACTTTATTTATATTTTATCCAACCTAACTTTGACATTATTGAATATGACTAACATGTTGAACTAAATTTATTAAATCTGACTCTAGTTTCTGGTTAATGGAGCCAGGTCATTAGTTTAATTAAATTCAAAACTTTCATAATCAGATGGCGCCCAATCATATGCATTTTATTGTGACTTAGAAAAACATTTATCTATTCTTTTGCAATTAGAAGCTATTGGAAACAATACCTACCACCTGAAATTTAAATTTGTAAAGGTAAGATCTCAAGCTGTTGCAATTTTGAGCATTATCGTAATGTAAGTATAATATTTTAAAGATTTTAAATGTAAATTTAGTCTGGGAAAATAACCTTTGTTTCAAGTATGGCAACCTGGCCTTCTCTAGAAAATAAAACAGACACTTCTCTCTCCGTACTCTCAACTGCTCAAATCCTATTTTACCGATCGTCAATTTCAGATGAAAGTAGGAACCGCTAGTTCATGGTCTCATCCAATTCATGCCGGTATGCCACAAGGCAGTGTCCTTGACCTACTCTTGTACCTGCTGTATACATACGATGCGCCTACAACTGCAACTACAACTATCGACACATTTTCAGACGACCATCCATTCTTTTTAGTAACGATAATCCAGCTATGGCGGCAACAAATCTACAAAATCACCTAACTATGCTTCAAGAATGATTTCACAGATGGTACAGGAAAATCAACGAAGCTAAATCCAATCATATAACCTTCACTCTCCGAAGGGGTACTACCCTTACTATACATATCTTAATACAAACAATTAACATTTATTAACAATTAAAATAAAAAGCTAAGAAAGTATTTATAAACTGACCAAACTGCACAAAGTAGGTTCATCTTCGAGATACATCGAGACTGAAGCTTAAGGTCGTGCACCTCGAATAATCGACTAGTAATTATAGCGCCAACAGTTTCGAGTATTTTTCGAATAATTGGAATTCGATCCACTCTTGGATATTTGAAAACTTTTATAATGATAATGACATATTAGATGTTAGGTGCATTGAGAAAAGCATATATTAGGTCCAATTAAATTTACTTAATTTAACTAAATATTTAGTTAAATAAACTAGATTTTATTTGATTTAACTAAATATTTAGTCCAATTAAATAAATTGATTTGGTCCAACTAAATACTTTTCGCAGTGTATAAAAATATCAATAAACCTTGCGAACGTTGTATTAAATATTTTATTTTTATTTTATTTCATATTTTTAGGTTAATACAACATAACTAGAATAAGTCATAGTTTTTTAAATATGATTGGATGTGTTGGAAACTTTAACTTTCTACGTATACTTTTGTACAAAATACACTGATGTAAAAGATATCCATCTACTGAGAACAAATATTTCAGTTTTTACGAATTTTTGCTTGCACCGGTTACCAATTGAATACATTGAATACATATTCACTAATCTTTATATTCGATGAATAAGTACATCAAGTCTTTCACCAGTTTCATAAATTACCTTTTATTGCTCGGCTATTTTTTGTTATATTTTTTTGTTATAAGTATTTGGAGCCATAAAAAGTAGGCATGCAAACTCGTATACCTGTTACAGATATTCTTATCTTAAATACTCAAATTCCCCAAGTTCCGGCGATAAAAGATCGTAGAAAATGTTCATTATATGCAAATTCTAAAATGAAATTCCATACAGTTTTCAGCTATTTTTAAATCAGACCTTAGAAAAATTTTGCATGGACGGAAAGAGAAAAGCTCTGTGAATTCTTCAGATGTTATGAAAAACCTTTCGCTCGATTAATTTATGGTTCAACGACATTTCGCTGCATTAAACAAAAACTTTTTCCTTTAGCTAAGAAGAGCAGTAGTATTTTCATTTCTGTTTTTACTTTTATAGTTTCCTCCTAAACTCCTTTAACCATATTCGCATCAATGCAATCAAGAAGCGTCCCTAAGGCCGATCAGCCGGGCGTATGCCCGCGGCCCCGCGGCCTAGTGGGGCTCCGTACCGAGCTACCTTGTTTTAATCAACAACACAATATATATCTTACGCATTAATAAAATAGACCGAGAGAGCGACATTTGATGCAAGTTCTTATACATAAAGCTAAAGCTAAATATTTCCACGGAGTTTCCCAAAAATAAATTTCCGGAAAATTACCAACACTATAATTATCATTTTATATATATATTCTTTAACCCCTTACACCTTTAGGTGTCCAGGTGCTGGACGCACCGAGCCACAGAGTGGTTATGTGGGCGTGAGACGAGGCAGCGGAGCCATGTAGGCAAGTACACTGCGTTGGTGGTTCAACCATCCGAGTACTTTCCGGAAAAAACTCGACTTAACTCCGTTAAGCGGTATAAATCCACTATAACCACCCTGTCGTACTGCCGGCTTATAATTATTACCATATATATTTTATTTACTGGGGGCCCCACTCCATTTTTGTGCCCGGGGCCCGAAAATCGAAAGAGCGGCGCTGCATCAAAGCTCTGATATGTACTTACTAAATAGAGCCGTACTCATAAAAGTTTATATAAAATTCAGGCAATTATCTGGCGCGTAAGAGACATGACATTATAGTACTTTATATACGAAGAACAATCTGTTTATCTATCTCTTTTTGATTACTGCGTATAAGTAATTGATAAATTGATAGATTCTGTATGTCTGTATTATAAAAAAAGAAGTTTCTAGAAAACGTGCTACTAATATAGCGCAAGTGGTAACATAATTGCCCAACCACGAAATTAAAGCCAATGATCGCTGCTATATGCATTTTTTAGTTTGCGGCTCCACAATATTCCTTTTGCAGTTAGTTACCAATGTTTCAATGCTGAGAGATAAAATGGGATGTGTATCGTTCGTCTCCCCCCTCCAAAATTTTACTTCGCCTTGTCGTTCTTAGTGCTTCACTCTTAGACAATTTACTTCATAGGTAGTCTCGTTCCCAGATATTTCGACCCCGGTATATAATATTTAATGTGTCTCAATGTTTTATATATAAGTATTTGAATTTCTGTCTCTGTTTGAATTAACTATGGGCGAGACGCTGAAGATTAAATGACGGGAGCAATATGTTGGGAGGTGAATGTTTCATAAAATATATAATATAAACCACTGACGAAACCGCTACGAATTGCTTTACTGTTTCTAACGGTTAAACAGATTAGGATTGAAGTTTACCAAGTAATCTTTTAATATTCTCATTTATAACACGCCACGATTTTCTGTTTTAATGCTCTAGATCGTAAAATATTTCTTACTTGCATTTAGAAACACCAACGTGAATTAAAGAAGTGACAGGAGTTTCCAGCGCTACTTTTCAATTTATTGCATCACTTGTCTGGTAAATCTCAGACGCTGTGAAATGCAATTGTTTTTCAAGCTATTCGGACTCGGTAATTCTTTTTTAAATTATTGTTTAAATTCAACCTAAGCTTTTCAAATAGTTGTGATTTACATGTTAAAGTTGGAAAGGAAGAAGTAAAGGCATATACCCAAAGCTCTAAATAATTGAATCACTTCTCATTTTTTATTCTCTTTAAAGCTTTCGTGTTAAACTAATGTTTACGTTCCACAAAAGAGAATTTGATGGTTTAACAAAAATAAAATAAAATGTCATAATAGTAACTTTTTGTGAGTCCTACATTGCAATAGTGCATTTGTACGTTTTCCCGGTTGCATAAGAAAAACCTAGAGAAAGGCCTACATTTACAAGTAAACTATGTCACAAGTGTTTGGAACTGTATTATAGGAGCTCAGACGCGTAATAATTCGACTACTTTAATTTTTGTTAAAAGTCAACCCACAATCTTTACCCTGAAATTCTTTTCTGGTCTTGAAAGTAACTCTTTCTTGTTGTCAGAAGTGAAGTATTGAAACTGCATATACACCATGCGACGAAATAGAAAACATCCACCACAAAGATCAAAAGAAAAGTTGGGTAAATATTGCTAGGGGACCTTTAACTTCAAACATACAAAAAGAATACCGCACAAAATACGAGGGTCGTTTGATAAGTCAGTGACTTTTTGAATAAAAGATATTTATTTCGGCAAGTAAGCGTTTTATTCTTTAACATAGTCTCCTTTTAGCTCGATAAATTTAGTCCAGCGTTTTTTCAATTTTTTTATTCCTTCCAAATAACAGATTTTCTCAAGGCCCTCAAAATAGGCGTTTGTTTCAGTGATGACCTCTTCATTTGACCCAAATCTCTTACTGCCCAGCCATTTCTTCAGGTTTGGAAACAGGAAAATCTGGAGAATATGCTAGATGGGGTAGCAGTTCGTAGCCCAATTTATGGATTTTTTTCATGGTGACTACACACTTGTGCACCCGTGCATTGTCTGGATGGAACAGCACTTTTTGCTTCGCCAAATGCGTTCGTTTCTGCTTCAAGTCAATATCGAATCTGTCCAAAAGCTCTGAATAATATTCGCCGGTGATCGTTCTACCCTTTTCAAGGTAATCGATGTGAATGACACCGCGTGCATCCCAAAAACTGTGGCCATGACCTTCTTGGCCGACAGACCCACCTTGGCCTTCTTTGGTGCACGTTCACCCGGAAAAACCCAGTGTCTTGATTGTTTCTAGTGTGATGGATCCATGTTTCGTCTACGGTAACGAAACGCCGTAAAAACTCGTTCGGATTGCGGCTGAACATCGTCAAACACTCCTTTGAAGTGGTTAAACGGTTGTGCTTATGGTCGAGTGTGAGATAGCTTTTTCATGTCCAAATATTCATGTAAAATGTGATGTACCCGCTCAGTTGAGATGCCTACAGCCTCAGCCACCTCACGCACTTTCATT
Organism: Agrypnus murinus; assembly: GCA_929113105.1. Taxonomy (NCBI): domain Eukaryota; kingdom Metazoa; phylum Arthropoda; class Insecta; order Coleoptera; family Elateridae; genus Agrypnus; species Agrypnus murinus. The sequence continues at coordinate 196,428,944 of OV816024.1, forward strand.
CTGCGATCGTCCAATATAATTCCATGGATTTTATCGACGATTTCTGGCGTGACGACCTCTTTTGGGCGACCTGAACGTTCGGCGTCACATGTGCTGGTACGGCCACAACGGAACTCAGTAAACCACTTCTTAACCATTGAAATTGATGGTGCAGAGTGCCCATAGAATTTATCAAGCCTTTCCTTGGTTTCGGTGATGGGGTTTTTACGCAAGAAATAATGCTTAATCGGCACACGAAATTTCTTTTATTTCCATTTTTCGTTAAAATTCACGAGATTGTTTGCTTTCAGTGGCTGTCAAACTCAAACTAAATGGCGCAGCCTTCTCAAAATTTTACAGTAGTCTATTCATAGATGGCAATTGACGGGAGCAGTGTTGCATTTAAAGTTAATGCGCGGAAAAGTCACTGACTTATCAAACCACCCTCGTACATAGTATAATAAACATAGGTATCTTATAATATAGGATGGTTTATACATTAAATGATTGTACCTGTATACTAAAATGTGATGTTAGGTTAAACATAATTATATTGCAATATATTCATTTGTTTATACATTTTGTTATGTATTTAATTTTATATTCTATATTAACAAACGCCTCGCCATTTTTACCCCGAGATCCTTCCTTTTGTCTACGAAGTAGCTGTTTCTTGTTGCTATTGTGAAGTATTACTCTTGTAGCTACTCTATGCCAGGTTTCATGAATTCTATAGGGTACTTTTCTCGCACCGTTTCGAGATTGACAAAAGTACCCAAAAACCTAGCAAGAAGCTGTGTAAAGAAACCCTTTGATAGAATTTTATGAAACGTCGCATGTTGTAGAATGAAGACACAGTAGTTCACTTCTAGGAACAAGAGTCACTTTCTACAGCAGAAGAAAATTTCCGAGTAAAGACTGCAGGGTGAGTTTTAACAAAAATGATAGTAGACAAATTTACAACACGTCGTGGCTCTATTGCAAGATAAATAATTGTACAATTGAATTATAAAGTAGGCGGATTTTTAAACATTTTGGCATATTACACAGACTTTACAGTGGCAGTTTTAAGTTTTATATTTTTATTACGAAAAAGAGTCATATAGTTGCGTGTTTTATGAAATTTTGCGATGGGATGAGAAATTCATTGGCTTCGAGTAGGCCTTTGAATCTATTAATATATAGGCTCCTAAATGCATTACCTAAATGTAGAGTCGACAATAGATATATAAATTTATTCAGAAACATTTACTACAATGCAAAAATGTACGTAAATTATACAGTAACATTCACCAAATCCCTATAAAGAAATGACTACGACAAGGGGACACTATAATAATAATAATAATAATAATAATAATAATAATAATAATTGCTACAACCCATAACCTGCATTTCCCCAAAACTATTCATTACAGCGTTAGAAAGTATTTTCAGCTCAATGAATTGGGAAGGGAGAGGGGTAAGAATAGATGGACTGTACCTAAACCACTTGTAAGATATAATAATAGTAAGCAAAGATCTGCAAGATTATAGAACTGAACGATCGATCGAAATAATAGAACTTAAAATAAATACGTTAAAAACCAAAACAATGAGAAAAACACAAGAAGACATCGATATAACACTAAAAGTTGAAATACTAGAACTAGTAATAATAATAATAATTGCTACTACCCATTACGTTGAAAACCAGGCAGTGCGAGAGGTAAATTCGATTAGTACTATTATGCAGACCTGCGTCTCAGTCGAGTTAACAGATGGTATAGCACAATTTCTACAGTTGTGTTATACCTGCCGGAAAACTGCAGAAAACCTTAACCAGAACTGCCGGTGTCGGGATTCGGGTACCGTGAACGACTATATGCTATACCTTAAACCAAAGTCGCAACAGAAAAAGACAGTACGAGCAAAGAAATTATGAAAGAAATTAGAAAGTATGAGAAAGAAACAAGAAATAAGCTTAGCTTAGAATTTATATGGAAAACTAAATCATAGCTTAAAATCTGGTATCCCAATTATTTAGAATTTTCAATAATGTGCAAATATTAAACTCAAATTAGTTTATTTAACAAAAACGTATTTACCTCATAGTACTGAAATATTGATTTAAAGAATAAATTAAATTAAATGTGTTCATTCATGTACTCACCAAAAGCATGGGGATGTTATGGTAATGACGAATATATTTAAAGGATATTATATAAGGATATATAAGATATAAGGTATTAATTTTTACGTGCCAAAGATATGCCGCTTGGTACGTAATTATCACATGTCATTGAGTGTCACTTTAGAATATTAATTGTGGCATGCAAAAAGAATTAGAGTCACGTAATTTTCATTTTTGAATTTTTATTGAATTTTATTTTAAAGATATGCCGCGGGGTACGTAATTATCACATGTCATTGTGTATCACTTTAGAATATTAATTGTGGCATGCAAAAAGAATTAGAGGCACGTAATTTTCATTTTTGAATTTTTATTCCAGCGCTACTAGGGACAGTTGTCTACTAGGTGTCTGCCCCCCTCTAACAAAAATCCTGGCTACGCCCATGGTTGACTGGTATGTAAGGAACCAAATATATGTTAAGTTTGAAAGGTAAATGTCCTAGAACTAAAACCAATAGAACGTTATTAGGCTATTATTAAGGGGAAGTTGGAAAGACGGGAAAACCCTTAAAAACATACCAGATCTGAAAATTCTTTAGAATATGATGAGCAAGTAAATGGGAGGAAGCGATATAAAACCTTTGGTAGGTTTTATATACCTAAAGTTTTAGGTACCTAAAGGTAGATATTAGAAAAAAGATCAGAAATTTTACCAATAGTGCAAACTGAGAAGCAGTTTTTATTTAAGTTGTAATAAATTAGTTAAATGTATTTTTCAAAATAGTTTTAATGTTGGACAGAATATAAGCGTTCAAGCCTTAATTGAAAAGGTAATATTTATACTTGTAGTTTAATTGTTTGAATAAAGGTATTTAATGATATATAAAATAATAAACCCTACTAAACTATATAATCATGAAATTTTCTCTCCACCCTTTTCTATTTTAAGCAACTGGGAAATATGATATTGCTAGACAATATGTAACTTAGGTTATGGACCCAAGCTGTTGCGAAACATATACTAGATACTATAAAATATTTATATCTACGACCACCATAGAAAGTTACATATTCCGCACAATCTAGTAACCGTGAAAACGAACAATTGCAAACAATCTCCAAACTCTACGTTAAAGTATGTGAGGAAGGAGTTCTCAATAATCAGTAGTTCTATTAAAACGCCATAGATGGCACCACTTGCAATATTTATAATATCATTAATTATTTGAAATATAAAATGTTATAAATTTTAGATAAAGGTTAATTTATTTTGTTTAATTAATATTTTACATTAAATTATATTTCGAATGGAAATCCATCTAGAAAAAAAACTAAGGTCAGACCCGGGGAATTGAACCCGGATCGCTCGGTTAGTAGCTACAGCGTAACCATTGAGCTACCGAGACGCCTTTCAATGATGTTTTTTTCTCATTATATAAAGTTACAATGATTGTTATTCAATTAAAATGTAAAATTAATTAATGTTTTACATTATTATATAATTTTTAATGTAATTTTATTTATTATTATTGCTAAATTACAATAAAAACATTGAAAACATTTATAATTTGCTACATAATGCGAGAATATTTGATATTTTGCGCAGAGGTTAATAACCTTGACAATTGAATTGTGATTTTTGTACATATAAATTATTTTTTGAAAACGAGTACATACGTATGATTATTTAGCTGTAAGTACTAAATAGTAGATTGACTGAAATTATACAAATTGTAAACGTATTATTACTATTGTCTTTACAAATTTAATGTTTACTTTTGTCGTTTTTAAAATTCTAGATGTATCATGAGTGAATCCGATGAAGGAAAATTGGGGTGTACACTCGTACACCTCCAAACACCGTGGAAGCGGCTCACATTACATCTCTTAATTTATTGCCAAATATTTCACGTAAAAATATGAATGCGAGTATAAATTCTAGGTTAAAAAACTTTCTTAGCTGTTGGTGGTTTATTACTTTTTTTGTTGTCGTAGATAAAGTATAGTGTGTAACGCGTGCAAAAACACCAATTTCTCACTCGTGTGATTGCGGCATTCGACTACGTCTCATGCTGCAAAATCTTCACACTCGTGAGAAATTGGCACTTTTCTGCACTTGTAACACAATATACTATATTTAATCCCAGTTAAATAATACGTGAGTTCAATAATACAACTACATAATAAATCATGTTAAACTGAAAAGAAAAACATATTAGACGTTTAAAACGTGGATGAGCTTAGATTACAGCATTTTGTTATGACATGATTTTTAAATGCTGTGACCTAGAAAGTTCAGACAAAACATAATATGTATAATAATGGCTTTCATAACCAATCTCTTCAATAATGCCAAGGCGAGGTCCAATTTAATAATTTTGTTCACTTTTTTATTTAATAAAAGCTGAACGACTGTCATCTCCGCAATTTTGTTTTGCCCTTTATAAAATTCTAGTTCTCAGCAAATAAAAAAATGTGCAAGAGGCATTATTATTATTGATAAAATACATTAAAAAAGTTATATTGTCTAGAGTTTGCTAATTATATTTTTTATTTACAAAATAATTATTTTAACAAATCATACCAAAAATATTTTCGTTTATGTTTAATTACCATTATTCTGTCTACCTACTCTGCCTATGATCCTTTTCAAACCAAACAGCATCGTCCTTAGTATATAAATTTCACAAAATTGTCTTTTTTTATCTTTATACCCTTGACTTGTTTTGTGCCTTCCCTTGTTTTAGCTACAGTGGTTTAGCCTCTATCCCTGTAGAACATATATTTTCTTTGTTTTTCTTTTAGGTTGTTTCTTGGACTCATAATACATACATATGTGTCCACCCGAGGCGTTAATATTATTGTCTTGCAATTTATTTTTAGTGGTTTTATTTAGCAAAATAAAATGTGTAATATTTACTGTAAATCATAAGATATTTGTCGAGGATAAAATTCCATGACCAACAAAGCATAGATCATGAAATGATTTATTTGAAAAGTACTGCACTTAGCTACCCCGGATCTTTCTCTACACTGGGTTCTACACTATTATAATCCATATTTGAGTTAAAGTTAAACTTCCCAGGCATATATAAATCAAGCATTTGGCAAATAATTTATGGAAGATTTTTATAAATAGAATAATACTTATATTCGTGCGTGTATTCTGTTCTGTCGTGCATGTCAAAACAATCAAAATGAAAAAGTAAAAGCTGTAAATGCCCTAATATAATGCATAAACGACCCTTTTGTTTTGTTTCTGGTGCTTACACACCCTAACACTAATTAAATATTAATATAAAATAAAAGTGGCGTTTAAAAGCCAGTAAATGCAAATTAATTTTCCAGTTCACGAATTTCAGCAGCTAAACTGCTTTATGTTTTCCCCGAAAACTGGGATTTTTTTATTAATATGCCTTAGCTCTGGTATTTAAAAAATGCTTAGAAATAGAGTATAAAAACGTAAATATTAAAATATTTCCAAAAAATGGAATACGCACATTTACATAAAAAATGTTTAATAAAAAATGAAGTAAGGTAAAATATGTATTCTAAGTATTTCATATCTTTAAATAGAGTGTTTTTGAAAGCTATCTTGTCATCTTCAGACCTAAAAGGTTCTGAATGCATTTTAAAACACATTATGTATCATTGCCGTCTGATGTAACAGTTTTGAATAGATTCATTTAAACTCAAACGCACATGAAAGCATATTTATAAAGATTAATATTTTATTATATTAAAAGTTGAAGAAAACAATAATGCAGTTATAACATGTTCTATTAAAAAATATTTTAATTAATTGGCTGATTAATTTCCATTTGTTTAATTACACAAATGTGCACAAAGTTTTAAATTTAAATCATTCGTAACCTAACATCAATACAGTTTATAACAAGCTCATTAAGTTGAAGCCTTAATTCGCTTCGTTTTAAATTTTTAACGAGGTATAGTCAATATTTCCTTTTTCGATCCGTTAAAATAATATTATCTTTCGTTTAAACATATTCACTCTTCTCACTAGATCGTATTTCTTTTTACTTACGTACGAAAAACATTTCTGCTTATTGTATTGTAAAAAGACGGACAAAATAAAAGTTAATTCATTTAAAGTATGGTAATAAATTCGTTTTGACCAAAATATCACATTTTTATAATTCGTTTCTAGGTAAACATATGGTAGTCAGAAAGGAATAAATGTTTTCAGAACTAAATTCATGTTGACGAGATATCATTATAGCTAACTGGGACGTTGTTTTCGAGTCTCGGAGTTTTATGGCGTCTACATTTATTTGGAACACCATAACAGAGATTTTCGTTAAATTTATCATTGGTACCCGCGAGGTTATGTTTAATGCGTGATTAAACGAACAGTTTTGCAATACGCTTGCCTCTTTTGAATTTTAAGAATGACGGACCCTTTTGGTTTCTTGGGAAGATGTTTTTAAAAGGAGTGCAACTGCACGAAAGTAGTAGCACGAAGTTTTAGTGGAGCCTGTAATCAACCCGTTTTCCAGTGCGGTTTGAAGAAAGTTTCGACTTACCTTGTGAGTGTTCTTTTGGTTATGACGATTAGCAAGCCTTTACCTGTGTAGTGCCAAAGTGAATCAAAGTTATAATGAGCATACTAGGATAAAAGGATTACTGACAGACATACTTTATGTAAGTTATTTGTAATTAAACATCTTGAAATTTCTTTCACGATAGCGATAAAATATATTGGTCCTCGATTTAGAAATTACTAAAAATGTATTTTCTAATGCTTGTAGTAATTCTAAAATTTCCTAATGCTATTCTATAACACGAATTGTGACTAGTTTTGTTGTTAAACGATTTTTATGAATTTATATTAATAAGCAAAGTTTAAAATTGCTAATCAATTGCTATTAACAACAAATTTTTTCTGTTCCACTCACAAAAAATCGACGATCTTAACGTAACTTAGATGGGAGTTTTTCCAGAATTTCTATCATTACTTTCAATGAAGTTAAAAATGTTAAAATTTCTCAAGAACGGTTGGACATAGGTATAAAGAATGCCACACAAATTACATGTAGAATTACTGAGAGAAATCAAAAAATATAAATATACAGGGTATCCTATTAAAAATACAAACGTTGTAAAGCTTCCGAAGAAAATAACATACGTGGCAACACTGTAGACATCAGTTTTGAATCCAACATACGAGCCCCATCCCAGTGAAGTTCGCACACTTCTATTTCTGTTAATCGACGCCTTGCAATTTTCACCCTGGATTCTTTTGGTTTTTTGAAGTAGCTATTTCTTGTTGCTAGAGTAAAGTACTGACCTGCTATATTATAACTTATATTGTTTTATTGTTAGATTTCGTTGAATATTTATCTTTTATATTTTAAAACAAAGTACACCCCACAATTTTTTTACAAAAATTTCCTTTGGTCTTCAAAGTAACTGTTTCTTATTGTTAAAATAAAGTATTGCTTCTGCACCTATCCATGTCACATTTTTTTTAAATCTTACTAAGGCAGGGATCCCTCTTACCTCTTTTTTGCGTCCGCAGATTGTTCGGAATTGAAGGGGCGGCGTGAGGAAATCATTCGATAGAATTTCATGAAACTTAACATGGAATAAGTGCAAAGACAGGATATACTTCACTTTAACAACAAAAAATAGCTACTATCTATATCAGAAAAAATGCGGGGCATCCTTTAAGTAGCAAAAATAGAAGTGTGCCAACTTCACTGGGACGAGGGTCGTATTATCTAAATGAAGTATTCGACTAAATAAATCGCCTCGATCGTGCAAGTTGTTTAAGAGGTACCTAAAGGTTTCCATACTTTGGTGTCAAATTATACGGCCGGCACAATCTCTCAAAAGCGAAAAATTACGAAACTCCAAACAACCCAGAAACCATTAAAGAGTCAAATTGGATGTTTATTGGATAATTTTCTTTTTTAGGAAAAGCAGAGAGATGCTTCACATATTTGTGATAAACGTGTTCACAATTATTTGCGATCTTTGCTTGTAACTTGGTTTATTAAAAAAATATTATTAAATTTTATTATTAAAAGAAATGAAAAAAAAAAACTTAATTTATGTCTGCAGTTTAAACCTTTGCTTTCACTACAGCTTTTAAATATTTTAAAATGCTTCACAAGAGATATGCATTGCGTCGTCTGAATTGAAACATTTCAATACAGACGAACGGAAACTACGAGTAAATTAACTTAGCAGACAGCTTAGAAAATAATATTATAAATGAGATAAAATCGTTCTAGATATATTTAAGTTGACAGAATTGCGGTACTATAAAAGCAATCGCAGCTGTAAATTTTTATAAACGTATACATTCAGTTGAAATAAGCAGCAATATCATTGTCACAAGTCACAACATAGTAACTGTCTTCCAAATCTAAATAAGTGTAAGTAATTCCAGGGCCTATACACCATATCCCTATAGACTTTTATGAAGCAGCTAATCTTAAATCGATTCAAAGTGTATCCAAAGCTCTCGAAAAATAGAACGTTTTGTATGAGGTAACATAATCTAGAATTTATTTCTAAGGGTCATTTACTGCTTCTCTATAAACTTCTGAAATTAATTGCCATGGATACAGTGTGTAAGTTAGCGGAAGATAAAAGACTAGTCTGAATAAAGTGTACTTGAAAATCCACATTGTCAATGAATAATATACTATAGAACATTTTAAACTCGTTTCACTATATCCATTAGCAATTCAACTAGCAGTATTACACTAATGTATTTATAAGTATAAATATCGGGTATAATGCTTTACATTGTGTTCAATAATAGTTATTTAGTTATTTCTAGGAAAAGGCTGTAGGACCATAAAAGCAAATTATGCCCACTATACATACACTATTTTATGCACAGATTACGTTTTTATCTCAAATCTATTATTGTGTAAAAATATAATTAAATTGTGCGTATACTTATGTACTTATACGAAATACGTTACTATAGTTACTATTCCAAAATATTTAGTTTCAGCTTATTTTCATTGGTGATAAGTTTACAAATTATATTAAGAACCAATCAAGTTCTACAACAAACAGTTCTGACATTTAACTGACGTTTCTTTATTGCCCGTCGGACAATAAAGTGGCCCTTGGACCATAAAAAAACGGTTATGTTTAGATGAGTCTAGCAATAATAGGCTAATTATAATGTATCTGTGCATAATAGTGTATTACATAACCAGGGACTAAAGTGCATCTTTTAATCCCTAAACACATGAGGGATTAAAAGGCACTTTAGTCCAGTGGTATTTACGCTATTTTTGCACGTCCTAAAGGACTTGATCGCAAAAATTCACGAAATTTCCGAAAATTTCGTTACATGTCATTTGGAATTGAACTCTGCAAACGCCAAAATCACATAGTTTCAGGATAATAAATCCTGAATCCATAAAAACATGTACCGCGATTACTTTTTTTTGTTATTTACTTGTTGTTGTCATGGAAACACTTTACTCCCTCAGGGAGTAAAAGTGCTACTTTACTCCCTTTTTTGGGGGACTAAAGTAGAGCCTTATATATAGGACGTGCAAAAGTATTATTATTATTATTATTAAATGGATAAAAATACTGATAGAATGATTAGGCGTACTTTTTTCCTGAGTTATCCTAACCTGTGGGATTGTGACGATTTGGTTTAATAAAGCTTATCTTCTGTCTAAAGCACTTCATTATTTAATGTAATGTACTTTACAATTAAGAGTAGCTGCTTTAAAATTAAAAATTTACTATTTTAAAATTCGCGATGCGTCCAGCTATATACCTTTTCACTCCACTCCAAACCATTTCGATTGGATTGAGTTCAGGGTGCTGGGATGGAAGCCTTAGGATCTTCATATTTTGATTTTTGCTAATATCTCCTATGATCTACCTGTCATATCCTGGTTTGAAGGCCTTAACTAAATGAAGTAACACGCATTTTAGGTAGACTTTTTCAAAAAATAAGTCCTTTGACAGAAGCCATTCTTCAATATCTTTTTTAATGTTGAACTGTTGAGAATTTTTTCTGACTTTCTGATGTGGTAGGAGGCATTGTGCCATTTTCCATTACCACAACAGTTATTTCTGGCAAATTAGATATTATTTTCGAACCAATCTTCTAGATAGATCCGTCCATTTCGTCATGGTAGTCTAGAGCATTTTTCTTTGTCAAAAATGTGAGCTCTGCACAACCAACAACATCTACTGCTAGACCCTCGTGCAATAACACGAATTGTGGACCACGAGCTGTTGGAGCTTTTAATCCTATTGTCAGACCACGAACAAAATCATCACGATGAGATATAACTGTTTTATCAACAGATTTGTTTTCACACTGTGTCCGACATTTATCCATGATTCATACAAATACACTTTGTTGTACTCTTCTGTCCGGTATTTACGAATTGCGCGTAATCAGCGATTACACCACGAGAGGATTTCTGCTTTTTCAATCAAAACTGAATTTCTGCCACGTTTTACAAACACAAAATCCATATCACACAGTAAGCGATGTAGCGTAGCCCATGAAAAGTTGGACAAATTTCCTTCATCGTTTACAACAGCTAATATGGAGCTAATTTACTGTCTGTGGTATGTTGTCACGAAAAAATGTATGTACTATTCTACGAATATGGCTCCTGAGACCTTCATCGTACTTGCAGTCACGAGAACCAATCTTACCCTTCTTGGGCCTTCTCTTTGGAGGCTGTAGTCCAGCAGGTGATGAATATTCCTGTCGCACCCGAAACCGAGTCTTTTCGCAAACACCACTTATTTCTGACACTTCCTTAATTGCAGTTGATATCGTATCGTTGTTATCCTGATTAAAATGATAATTTATAATATTCATTAGCATCTGCTTCTCTGAAAGTTCTAGGGATTTCTACGTTTCTGTTTAACAATTTCTTCCATTTTGTAGTCAAGATTCAGCGTCAAAAATAACAATAACCAATATCAGATAACAAATGCCAACAACAAATCACAACAACAATCACCAGAAATAATAACAATACCAAAACAGTAATAGTACATCCAAGACGGTACAAATAATCGCAACTCGAAAATGTTAACGCGCTCCGAAGAACAAATAAAGGCTTGTTGTGTAATGGTTTAATATCCTTCGCATCATAATGAATACCAAGATACCACTGCCGGAATCATTAGACAGTCGGGCGTAGGTGCGAGACTGCCCCTAACATGCATAAGTGGATGGGTCGCGTGGCATACTTTTTACAACTTGATTATTTTTTTCTAATCACTTTTTGCATCAAACCACCATTGTCAGAAACATTGGAAAGTCACGTGTGGATGCCAGAACGCTCGAAAGGCTTTAAACGAATGCTCTATACAAGGGCGACTGAAATGCAAATTTCTTATGGCCATATTCTTGTTCTTTGTATTCGATATGCTAGGATTAATAAGATCCGACATGGTAAAAAATAAAATCAAAGTCAATAATAATTTCCTATTGCGGCTCTCTAACTAAAAGGATTCATCATTCAATAATAGTCATATTTAAAATGTACTTAGGTACTACAAAAAATTTACGATGAAATATTAATCCAGTGCAGACTAAAAGTAACCAAAAATAATATGTTCCTCTCATCAAACATAGTGTACGTAATGGATTTTTTTGAAATATTCATTTCAGAGGCTTTCATGTAAATTTATGAGTTAACACTACTATTTTCATTTGATATCCGCTTCATTTACAATCCTTTTTGAAGTGAAACAATTTAAAGGCATTTTTTATACAGATTATATCTATGAAAATCTCCAACTTTCCGCGTTTTTACATTGACATGTAGTATTTCATACTACCATAAAAATGTTTTTCAATCTGTATTTTGATATAAAGCTTCGCATTAAGTAATTGTAATGGTCTCTTTTTTCTGTTTTTGAAAATAATGGCTTTTAAAATGTTATATACGAGCAAACTTAATATTTACATAATAATATATGGGAGTGATTGTGTTATAACAAGATGCGCTTGATGATTTAATCAATAGTAATACATAATGACTTATTCTGTTAAACAGTAGACTTTTGGAGTTTTCAAGTGGCCCAGAACAAATTTCCGTAACGACTTTTTCGATTAAACAACGCCTAATATGATTTTTCGATTTTTTGCATTTATCTTCGATGGTAGTATGCTGGTGGTTGATAATAAATGGAATTTTTAATTACCCACAAATTTATTTTAATAGGTTCTATACCTGATAAAAATTAGAAATTGGTTGGATTTTAAATAACAAAAATACAGGGTGTCAAGCAGTGAAGTGAAACACACTGTATATATGTTCAACTAAAAAAAACAATATTTTATGAGAATATATTAACAAGTACAATAGAAATCGACCTTTTATAGTGTAGATAGATGAATTCAAGGTCAAAATAGCAGGTAACGTACTCAAGGACCATGCTGTACGTAATAGTATAATGCCTCGTAAACGACTTATGGATAACGTGTTTGCCAACTTTTATCATAGTTATCGTATCACAGTCTTAAAGTACACTAAATTTCCTCAAACATGCGTGAGAATTACGAGCACGTTACTTGTAACTAAGAAAAACATGTCAACTCTATTTGTGATAATGTCATCCAAAAAGCACTTCTGATGACATTTATATAAAAAATCTTGATAAATAGCAAATACTTTAAAGAAACCTGTATATTTAATATACAATAGTTTTCGGAAGTTTTCTAGGGCTTCACCCCAGAAACAGGACCCCATTGTAAGCGAAAATGATTATACTTTTACGCTCACATCTAACTAACCACGTGATCAAGATCATGTTTAAGCATTTCTAGCCAACGACATCAAGAAATTTAAAGAAACCAACAATCATTGATACATCAGCAAGGTTTGCAAGCTCGACTAACGGATATATCTGTCAGTTACTACCCTTCGTAAAGGGCTTTCGGATCTCAAGCTTAATAAAAATATTATTATTGTAATATTATATAATTACTACCTTAATAAATACTAATCATGTGCTGACGGCATCAACTACACGACAGAGCTCGATATCTATTCTCACTCGGCATGTAATACTCATATGACTATACAGTATACATATATTATTTAATAAAGAACTGTAAATAAAACACACAAATATGGTTTGTACACTTTTATTTTATTTAGCTATTGTACATTTCAAGCTAAATATATACTCAACTAACCATAATTAAAATGTTATAGCAGATCATCATTTGTTTAAACTAATCTACCTATTAAGAAATACTAATTATCAAGCCTGAGTAAGGACTTTTAGTAATATCTTACAGGAAAATAATATTATAGACATTCATTAACGTAGAAACATCAAACTAAACAAATATGTTTAGTAAATATAGTAAATATACAATAGTAAGTAAATATACTTAATTATAATTAAAATACTGGATGATATGATTAACATTATCTTATGCTAAACTACTTATTAGGAAACAATAATTTTGGAGCACATTGCTTTTATAATATCTTACATGAAAAGAAGATTTCATTCAATCTATTAGCTCAAATTGAAACATATAACATTAACATAGAAGTCAGATATCATAATGAATATATTACATATTAAGACATACATACAATATGCAACAAACATATACAGATTACATTAATATCTAACCTTACAGAATTTTATATTACATATAAGATTTTCGGTGAGGACATACATCAGTCTACATTCATTTGTTCTAATATCGAATAATGACCCAAAGGTAGAGATTCATATGAGCCTGGTATAATATAACGCTTATCGTCATACGGACTAAGAGCGATCTTTTGCTGGGTAATTGAATGAACATTATAATAATAATAATATTTATTTTACGGTAAATATACCTTTACAAACATTAGTAACATGCTGGTAATAAATGATAATATTATTAGTAACAATAAAACAGAGTGAACAATAATAGTAGTAATTACATGTGTAATATTTGGCGCAAACTATTCCTAAAACGATTTACCGATATACCACAAAAGTCCAATTCCTTGTACTCATAAGCATATCGCGAAATTCTTGAAATAGGTGAATTGTAACCATAAGACGTACGGTGATAATCAATATGCAAAAGGGAGGAATTCCTTGTGGTATATCCAGGAATGTGAAAAGAAAACATATTAACAACATCAAGACAATCAATTAGGCCATTAACAACTTTAAAAAGAAAGTATAAATCACGAAACGTACGTCTAACTTGCAGAGAACACAAACCAAAGTACTTAATTAGATTGACATAATTTTCTCTGTTATAAAGTACATTAAACTTAAAACATAAACGTTTTATAAATCTTTTCTGTATGTTTTCGAGTCTGTTAATACAAGTAGAAAAATATGGCGACCAAATCATTGAACAGTATTCCATCATTGATCGAACAAGTGAACAAAAGAGAATTATTAAAACTCGCAAGTGATGGAATTCATCCGATTGCCTTAAAACAAATCCTAACACTTTGTTAGCCCTGTTTATGAGATCATTTATATGTAAAGAATATAGCAATTGGTTATCGACAATAACACCTAGATCTTTAATGTAATGTACATTTTCTAATAATTCTTTGTCCACATAATAATGACAAATACCTCTACTATTCCTTCTAGAGAATCGAATAGATTTACATTTTCCTATATTAAGTTGTATATCATTATGTTTACACCAATCATTAAGTAAATTAAGTTCAGATTGTAGCAGACAATCAGAAAAGTTATTTGTATTACATTTGAAAAATTTTAAATCGTCGGCATACAGCAGAAAATTACAATGTGTAAATACATGTTTTACATCGTTTACATATAACAAAAAAAGAATAGGGCCCAAGTGTGATCCTTGGGGAACACCAGAATTTACCTTGATCCATCTCGATGTACTATTATTAACAAGAACTTGCTGCTTTCTATCAGTAAGGTAAGATTGTAGCCAAGATAATAATGGATCACTAATACCAATTTTACTTAATTTGTATATAAGGCGTTTAATGTTAACCTTATCAAAGCTTTGCTGAAATCTGTGTAAATGCAATCAACATTATGTCTATATTTTTTAATACATAACAGTTAAACAGAAATAAATTAGTCGTTGTAGATCTACCACTGCAAAAACCGTGCTGTTGGTCAATAATAATTCTCTGAACGGAAGCAAACAGTTTATCTGCGATAATAGCATCAAATACCTTTGGAATAGCAGAAGAAATACTAATGGCTCTATAATTTTTTGCAAGTGTACGGTCACCACTTTTGTATACAGGTATAACGTAAGATTCTTTCCAGATTTCAACAAAGTTTGATGATTGTAAGGATTTATTAAATATTAACTGTAATGGTTCAGCGAGAACATTACCACAACATCTCAAGAAATACGCTGACACACCATCAGGTCCAGAGTTACATTTGGGATTAATCTCATAGAATTTTTTAATAACATCATCAACTGTCACGTTAAAGGAGTTTAAGTCAATTACTTCATTTAAATATTTATCCCATACATGACTCTTATAACTATTATTATTGTTATTGCAGAAAACTGTTTCAAAGGTAGTTGCAAATAATTATGCTTATCGGGTCGGATTATATTTTGATGTACACGTTTTTCTATATAGTTTTTGAGACATTCTACATAGTCTTCGAAGCTAATTTTTGTGAGAACAAAGATTTTCTAACTCCTTTAGCCTTTTTGGTTAAATTATAATTAGATATAATTTCATCATCATCATATTCTTCATCATGTAAACGATTTCTTAACGCTTCTACGTCATCTTTTGAAACGGTGGTTTTTATAGTGTATAATTTTGATTTGAGCCCTACGTAATGAGCCATTGGTACCCCATTACACTCATCCTTCATTAGCCCAAGAACTTTTTTATTTACATGCGGGATGTCATAGATGTTATCGGGTAGTCACTAGTATCGAAATACTGCAGACAGTCGCGCTTCATAGCTTCATAAGGATCCTGATTACGAATCTCATATATGAGAGAATCAGTATCTGAATATAACACAGAACACCTATCGCCAAATGTTCTCTTCATATATCCATAATGGAAGTCGTAGTTTTAGCGAGATCCAGAATGCCTATACCGACATAAATAGGTTTGTTCAGATAGATTTCAGATTTTCTTAACTTAGTTGCTATTAGATTCTCATTAAATATACTACAATTTTTAAATTCAGGCTTGGAGATGTAAGACTCCGCTCCATATCTACCCGCACATTTAGTTAAAAGACGTATATTTAGGGGACACCGGGGATACTTTGGACACGGGTATACATTGGACACTTTCAAGATTCCCGCCTTATTGCTGCTAGTGAAATCACCAATAGCATATTCGGTGCGCATTTGTATTCTAACTTACCTGGTGCTGAGTATGAAGCCTTGTGTTTTTAACGAAGAAGATGTGATGTTCTAAGTTTTGTATGATCTGAAATTGTGTGTTAAAAGTTCTGTTTCTCAAGAATTGTGCTGTAATTTATGTGCAGCATTATTCAAGGTAACTAAAATAAGATGGTGCTTTGTAAAAATTGAAATGCTCTTCACAAAATGAAGAACAAATTATTTTGTTTTCAGTTAACGAAAGGGGTTACTTTGGACAGACTTGGGGATATATTGGACAGCTGTCCAATCTATCCCCATAACTGTCCAATCTATCCTCATGTGTGTTTTGAGAATCTCCCTCAATAAGTATTCGTCTTGCACTTGTTCACAGATGGTTCGAACGTATCAAAAACGTACTGAGAGACATTTAGAAAACGGTGACATAGAGGCAGCAGTTGAGGACGTTATTCAGAGGGGTTTGCCGTTACGTACTGCGGCGGTTCAACATGAAAAAATAATGTTTTTGGTGTACAAATCATTTGAATTTGGTAAAGATATTCTCGTTAGTGTAAGAGTCATCTTTCAGAAAATGCATTTCACTATTCTAGCATGTTAACAGCAGTAAAGAGTGTTAATGAGATTGCCAACAAAACCGATTTAACCCTCGCGAGTGTCATCCAACGAAGATTCACCTCCAACGCGAATAATCACGATTGGACGTGAGCACTTTTATTTACTGTTTGTGTTTGAATGTAGTTAGTTGTCTTTGAAAGTCACAATGATTTTTAAGATTCAACTAGCCAATAAATGTAAATATGCTAAAATAGAAGAGGATGCATCTTTCTACGATATTGTGCAATTAGGTAAGATTTTAAAACTATAATTTCCAGTCCTGATTGTGTCTATTCAGCTTTTTCTTATGTAAGAGTTTTAGCAGCCATGTTGATCCTTTGTAATTTCAATCATCATTATGCATAAATATAAATAATAATGTTTACGTGAATTATGGATAAATAATAGATAAAATTATTTTCAGATTTTTGGTTTACAAAGAACCATTTAAGTGTAAAACCGGGTCTGGTTCCTGCTATGTAGTACCTACATAAGTATATATGTGATGAAGTATATATGTCGGTATAGTAGGTCGGTACCTGGACGGCCGAACTCAGCTTAAAAATAGGGCGCACATGTGTTTATAAAACGTGTGATTATTAACGTGATTACTGACATTGTGATTAGTGACATTAAATGTCGTTTCTATAATTACAGGTAAGGTTTGTAATGTAAATTAGAATGTGTAAATAATTTTAATAAAACTTTAATTACAGAAACTCATAATTACAAATGATAAACACAAACAGCAATTTTGAACATTTTTACATTGGGTAACAATATTAAGAATTCATGATTTTCAAATAATGAAGGAAAATCATCACAGTATGTATCTACATTGGATTATTTAGATTTAGAATGTATTTATATTTTGCATTTTGTTTTAAAATAAAACTAATATTTGTGTGCATTATTTTTTTACTTTTTTCTTTTTGTACACTCCAATAAATGATTGTAACCACTATAATTGGTTCCTTTTCCATTAAAAAAATGTTCCTTACCATTATAAGCAATAATTTTTACACTAAAAGAATGGGAAATTAACACTCAGTTCGTGCATACTTTACACTCAACAAATGTTTTCTCACACAACAATATGGTTGTCATTTTTACACTCAGTGTCCATGACTTTAACCTGCATTGAAGGTTAAAGTTGTTTTATATTTTAGCACTTTTAAGACCAATGTTATTTACACTTGTCAGTGTGGATAAATAGGAACCACTCTGGGTGTTATTTGAGTGTAAAAGTTAACACTCCATTTTTTACTGTGTATAGATATCTCAATAAATACTTACAAAAACAAACAGTACCAAAACCTTTTCACATTCGCATTTACCACATATTTCAATCCATCCAAATACTAAACTCTAAATAAAATATTTCAAGGAAAAACTGAACGCACCTCCTTGTACATGTACCTAACCAAAAGTAAACAGTGAACTTCAACAACTTCCAAAAACAGAGACCAATCCAAATCTAATTAAATCAAC
Organism: Agrypnus murinus; assembly: GCA_929113105.1. Classification (NCBI taxonomy): domain Eukaryota; kingdom Metazoa; phylum Arthropoda; class Insecta; order Coleoptera; family Elateridae; genus Agrypnus; species Agrypnus murinus. The sequence goes on from OV816024.1 coordinate 196,447,459, forward strand.
TTTTAGAAATATCTTAGAAAAATATACAAACTACAGCGAAATATATACAGATGCCTCCAAAGACGCTAATGGAAATATTGGAGCAGACGTGATATTGGAAAACATAACCCATCAGTACCGATTACCTAGGCACCCCTCAGTTTTCACTGGAGAATTATTATAAATACATACTATTAAATTGTATTAAACTATAATGTCATAATGTAAAAATTCTGGTGCTAAAAACCAAGCTGTTGTGCACCTTTCTAATAAATATTTATGTTAAGAAAATTAAAGTGTATTATACAATTTACAACTCAACAAATATCAATAATAATTATAAATACTACAACCCATAACCTAAACCAAGGCCCCAGAAGCTATAAGCTTGTGCGGGAGGGAGGGGGCGATTATTATTATTATGTAGGCACAATGTGCGGCTGCAGCCGACTCACAGATGGAACAGCGCAAATCCCACATTTGTGTCACAGCTAAGGAAAACTGCAGAAAAGCTTAACCAGATCTGCCGGCGCCGGAAGTCGATCACGGGCCGCTTGGGTGAAAGTCCGGCACGCCAGACATTACACTACCAAGGCTGTATATAATAAACACAGACAAGTTATTTTAAATATGTTTATTATTATTTTATTAAATAAGTTTCAGCAGACGCTTTTTTTTCTTGTTTTTTATTTTCTATTGTAATTTTACTAGTGAAATATGCTAGTTTTTTAATATACATCTTAATAACGAAAATCAGTGCTATATTGGAACAACCAACACTCAATGCATACGTACAAAGCCAAACAACAATGTAAAAGGGGCCGGCGGTGGACGAGTGGTGTCAGTGCATCACTCGTGTTCCAAGGAAAGTGGGTCCTAATCCCACTTGGGGCGACGGGATTTTTCTAAAATTCCGTCAACTCAACTATGGATGTGTGTATTCGTGTTGCATGTTAGATGGGGGACAGATGACCTTAGCTGTTGGTTCCCTGTAGTGTAGGCGTGAAATAAAAAATAATAATATAAAACACTACATATCATATCACCATATTACTTGAACACCTGTCTGGACAATTTACTCCCCCAGTGTATGTTGAGGAGATATTAAACTGATATTTCGAGGTAATATGCTTTGAAATATAGGAAAGCTTTTAAAAGAATTTTCTGAAAAAGGGCGTATAGACCTATACGCCTGTTTTTCCGAAAAATACCTTAGTTGTTGTGAGAAATAATCTAATGGTAATGCAGTAAATGCACTTAAAAGGTATGTATGGAATGGACATGTATAGTATTGCAGGATTGCATCATATCACGTACTTAGTACTTCAAAGTTTTCTGATCTTCTCTTTCCCAATCAGTGTTTTAATGTACTCCTTGTGTACCTAAGTTCCTACCAAGGTACTAAAAAATAAGTGTTTCTGTACCTGTACCTAGTTAATTTTTATATGATACCTAAGCACCTGTAAGTATTAGGTATATATTTTTTAATTATCAAACTTTTTACAACATAGTATCACCAATGAAATATTCTCAAATTCTGTTAAAGAACACTGAATTAAGTACCCTTGACTTGACTCTAAACATTTATAGAAACCCAGAAAGAGTCTGCATTAAGATTATATGTAGTTACTATAAATGGCTCCCGCAACTGTAATCTACCAAAAGGGTCTACTGAGGGGCAGATCCTCAAAATTCATGGTTTCGTGAAGAAAATAAGATCCTCTGTTATACGAGAAAGGCAATCTTTTGGCTGAAAAATGACCACAGTTCACTAAGGTTCGATTTGCCGTTGTGTCTCTGACCACTTACCCCTCTAGAATCCGATTAAGCTTGGGTTGTGTCAGCCTGAGAAAAACTTGGTAAAAATCTGTTTTTTAAGGAGCAGTAGCTCTGCCCGGTCCGCCACACATTTCTACCAAGTCTTGCTCAGGCTGACAAAACTTTCTGTTGTATGGACAGGTTTAACCTTTAATTTAAAAAAAGCAAGTGGATGTTCCGTCACGGTAGCGTGACGTTTCTCATACATTGATGTCGTATCTTGCGGTCGCCGCTTGGACTATAAACACAATGATAATGAGAAAGAAATGCCAACTGTCAGATTTTTAAAATGCTTAAAATTGTAAAATCTACGCATAGAAATTATTTGACGTATGAATAAGGATAGAGAAGAATTTGACATAAAAGGGCAGAAAGATGCCATAACTGCCCTCAAAACAGAACATTATTGAAACATTTCTGTTCAGGTAGATAAAAATATAAATCACTATGCAGAAGTTGTAAAGTTCCTTGCATATTCCAACCTTAGCAATACTAGTATATTATGTATTAAGGACTTAATTGAGTGCCTTAGAGCTCGTAGAGTCAGTTAGCGCCTTCGGCTTTCGCCTCAGGCGCTAAGGAGATACAGGGCTCTAAAACACTAATTAACCCCGAAATGCATACGTTAGTTTATGTCCAGTCTAAGTTTATATTAATATTTAATTTAAAATGAAAATGATTTGAAAAGTCCAAAACTTCAAGTAGGTATGTGCAGTGGTCTATAATTACTTTTATTACTATGAAGACGGCGTAAACAAGGGTAGTACAAGTGGGTGTTCTAATTTAGCAATTTACGCTCTAAAAACATACCCGTAGATAAGTCATAATCGCCCGATCGGACATAAAAATTTCTTATACTTTCTAATATCTCACCATGTAAAGAGCATGATACATTTGTAAATTCACTGAGATAATATTACACCGTCCGAATCCTTTGCATATCTAAAATCAGTACATAGCAAGGTCTTCCAATTATGAAAATTCGCTGTCTATCATAAGTGCTCACCACTTGTACTGCCGGTACGAGCTATTCAAATTGATTAAAGTTACGGTTAAGTTCCTGTAGGAGTTGTGATGTATATATGCGAATGGTTGCTGGAAGTTGTAATGGAAACGGCGTTGTCGAGAAATTTGCCTGTTGAAATGATGAACGGTACGCATTGTTCGCTTAGCATACAAAATGTTGTCAGAAGATCCTTATTCAAATGTATTTGTATTTGTTAACAAGAAGACGAACGACAAGCAGCAATAAAGTAATACTGTTTGTATAATTGATAAACTATTTTATTCCAAATGAGACCAAGAATGTGTTACTTTCGGGAAAAGTTTAAACGGGAAGTCGGGGAAAGTTTTATTATCTAAACTTTAAATCTGATATACTGCATTTAGATTACATCTGAATGAAAAATTTCAAATCGAAATGAAATTCCAGAAATGTTTTAGAATAATTTTCAAATTCAAAGTGGCTCTTCTCCTTTCGTAATATTTTAATAGAAAATATGTAAATCTGAGGCATAAGACACATAAATTAGGGAGCTTTTCTTGGTTACTCTTTTTGAAGGCCTCCAAATTTCCAAGTGGTAATTTGTCATAAAAATTCAATAAGTGTCTGTTTAATCATTAATCAACCAGAGAAAGGGGTTTTTAAAACCACGTAAATGTAGAAAGGGTTGCTGATCAATAATTTGGGGTTTAAAGGTGTATGTGATTGTCGTGGGTAATTTATGAACAAGGCGACTGTATCATGGAATACAATTTTAGGTTTAATTAGAGACATGAGTTTAAATTACAAAATTGTCAAGATAGATATGAGTTGCAGATTTAAAAAATGTCAGTTGGGATTATAGCTTTTTACCAATTAAAAAATTATTTTTCTAATAAACCCCTCGAACGAAGGGTTTATTAGACCAGCGAGCCACTCCATCCATTAGTCTTTATCAGAGTATCACGTGGGTCGCATAATACAAACTGTAAATCAGATTCATTTGTTCTTCTTTACTTATGCTTTAACTTTTAAAAAGATTAAAGAAAACGATTGTCGAAAAAGTGATTGTAATTATAATACATTGTGTTATTTGCATCCCTTTTCTTTAAATTGATTATTTAAGTATTAGATTAACTGTTATACTATACCGATGGTTCACCGAATATGATTGCGTCTTAGTATCTCATAAACAAACTCAGATATCCAAATCAAACAAAAATACATCTAGTATACGTATATACACAAATGCAGAGATTAGTATAAATAATCCGCTTGCTCATAATCATTCCATATACATACACAGCTTAAGGACTTCATGATCCATATAGCGTCTGAATTTATCTACATAGTCCAACTTGCTACAAAGATCTACTCTCATGTATGTCAATATTATAGAACTGTCTAATTTTGGAAGAGGATCTTGTGAAAGTGTTACTGTTTAGTTCAAAATTCCGAAAAGAATTCACTCAAATGGCATGTGGAACATTAACTATAGGGTAAGTATCTGAGTCATATATTAATGGCTTGTAATGCGTATTGTATGTATATACAACACATCGTATTGATTTTAAATACATCTTAGGATACCATGAATAATTTATTTTATATGTAAAATGTAGGATCCAAACGCAAAGAAAAACTTTAGATATTTTGGAATTTGTGGACAGATAATCTCAGCTAGCGAAATTATCAGCTATAGTATAAAAGTTAGTTTAAATAAATGAGCACAGAGTAAGTTTTTTCAACGGTCCAAGGAACAAGCCTTTTTATTTTAAAGCTTTGTGAAATGTAACAGCAACATCAATAATATACATAGTGTAACGAATATTACTAATAAACTGAAATCTCGTAGTGGGAGGTAACATTAATGATTAAGAACATATTTCCGTGATCCATATGTGGTCGCTTTCTGCTAGTTTTCGAGAAAATCGAATTTTAAGTTTAAATACTCCCATTGTACTCATATAACTTTAAAAATACCAAACAAGCGAAAAAAAGTTTATTAATTTTTAAAAATTTTCTAAAAAATTTTTAGTTTTTCTCTAACATAGTGCACGTAAGCTTGAACAAATGCTTTTCTAATAATTCCTTACACCAAAAAGAAAGTATTATAGATTAATTTCAAACAAAGTATAGGGTAAACCGGGTAAATATGAAACACCAAAAATCTGGGGTAAATGTGAAACATGTTGATAACCATTACTCTATTAATTTTCAATTTTTTAAATAAGGAATAGATTACTTAACACAGCAAATATAATAAATTGCTTTCATAACATCTTGATTTTCTTTATTTAGGTTACAAAGTTCAGGAAAGAAAAAATGCAAATCAAAATTGGGAAAAAGTGAAACAGGGCCTGGGAATAAATGCAACACCATTTGCAAGATACAACATGAGTTAGAGGTAGAGACCATATGTGTAACAATAATTGAGGTTCAGTGTTGAGTGAAATTTCATTACGACAATGTTATGATTTACTTCTCATTTCTTTTTAATATTTTGTGTTACTTACTAGAAGAAGGATACTAAGTATTCAAGTGAAAAAGTTGAAGCGGCAAGAAAATTGCGAAACCTACTCCAACATTGGGCTCATTCAGCAGACCTACCGGCCACACATTTGTTTTGCTCGCCACATTTTAAATACGGTTTGTTTACATACCGTACCGGTACGATTGAAGTGAGGTTACAATTCTACCGAAAAAATTGTTGATACTTACAATTTAGTTTTATTATCCTCATCTACTATTAACTGCTCCATTATTATTAGTACAAACATCGAATTAGGTTATGTCGCTCTATATTTGACAAGTAAATTTAAATACATGAACTGATAACTAATTTTTCATAATGCAGTTAAAATCTACTGTTGAGCACCACCGGTTTATCACCGGTAAGTCTGCTGAATGCGGCCATTGTATTGAACGTTTTTGGTGATTCCTGCGAGCCAAATTCAACTACAGAAAAATAATGGTATCAATAGAAAGAGAAAGTTATTTCGCATCAAATGATACTAATAATATTAAGAGTGAGATTTTTATGTTAAAGTCCTAATTTAAAAGTTAGCTGTTAAGTATGACAAGACATGAATTTAAGATTATTTTCCCCTTTACGAAAGTTCAACTTTCTATCTTGATAAGGCAACCGAAAGCGAAAGTAAAACATGCGAGGTGGTTGATAGGTATGAAAAACTTTCGGTCCCTGGACAACGAAGTAAAACTGTCAATTTTTTTAAAATATAATATTATAAGGTGGCTGTAGTCAACATTACCTTGGTAACAATACTGTTGTATATAGAAACATTATTTTATTATAATCACTGAATCATTTTATTTATTTATATTTACGGTGCTTAATAAATGTCAAGGGGAAATGAAAAGTTTAATACATTACACGCTGCGAAAGCCCTTTCAGGTGCTCGGTGTTTTTAACTAATCTCGGCTACGCTTACGCTTCACCTCAGCCAATCAAAACCGACTTGCACCTAAAAGTAAACATTCGCAGCTTTTAATGTAAATAACTATTATTTTAGCGCCTACACGCTTGTTTACCTAGGTTATTAGGAAGTTAATAATCACGGTTTCAAACCTCACAATTGAATAACGACTATTTAAAATGTTCATTACTTTAATATGTATTGATTTAGTATAGAAATACAGCAACATACATAAAAATAAAATGTACAATGTTAATTGCCTATGATCGACTTTAAGAATGGACACCCGATATGCCCTTGACGTACTTGAACTCTCATTAAATAAAGGCTTAAGGTGGTTTCACTTTTTTCCGTTTGCATTTCATATTTACCCCATATCCAGGTTAAAAATGAAACGCAGTGTTTACCTCTTCATGATTACAAACATAATTTATTTATATGGTCTTATAGGTAAAGCTAAAAGGAATCTATTGATGTATAAAAACGAAGATTTTTAATTTTAAGGTAGTTTAAAACTAAAAGTTTATTTTTCGTTTCATATTTACCCCGGTTGACGTTATATTAGTTAATAGTAGATCACTAATTGTGTCACTCAATGACTTGGAAGCTCCTAATTCCTAGTTCCTATCGGGCAATTTTCTTGCGGTATTGTCTAAGATTTTGGAAAAGTTAGTACTTAAACGCCTCAAGCCAATAGTTGAAGAAAAATATTTAATTCCAGCTTATCAGTTTGGCTCCAAAAATAAGTACGCAACCACAAATCAGAGGCACAGAAGCTCTCACGTGATTGAAAAGGGGTTAGAAGAAAAAAGATTTGCACTGCAATATTTGTGGATGTAGCACAAGCATTCATTAAGGAATGGCATCAAGGCTTGTTATACAAACTAAATGCATAACTTACCAAAACAATATGGTCAGTTGATCAGATTATACATCTCAGAAGGATTGCTTGGAGTAAAGCAAGAATATCAATATTCATATCTGAAAGGCATTAAAGCTAGCGTGCCACAAAGAACCTGTTCTGTACTTATTGCACACCAGTGACTTGCCGCAACCAAATGCCACTGTTGGGGTGGCGATCTTAGGTGACGACACTGCAGTTCTTGAAGTCCGAGACAACGTGGGACAATATTCACCGTTGGCATTAATAACAATATTATACTATACTCAAATACAGCTAAATATTTAGAAATGACGCTGGATGCTAAATTATGCTGGAAAGTTCTCATTAAAACTGTGCTTGATATCAAATACAGAAAAATATATTGGTTAATAGGAAGGAATTCCAGCCTGCCAACATAACTATAACAAGCTCATGCTGTACAATAAAGGATTAACTTATCTTCAATTTTTGGAAAATATTAGGCTTCCTTCAGTTAAGCAAATATACCTAACCAATAACTTTATCTTTCAACAAGATAACTGCCCTGTTCATGACTAGGATGGTAATGGTTTGAGACGAATAACATCGAGCTATTACCTTGGGCGTCGTGCAGTCCCGATCTCAACCCCATTAAGAATGTCTGGGGGTTGCTAGTAAAACTAATGTATAAAAGAAGCTTTAGACCTACAAATGAGAATGAATTGTGATCGGCTATTGAAGACAGCTGGGAAGAATTAAGCCAGAATTACAATTATTGGCGAGATCTTATTTCATCTATGCCTGCAAGATTAGATGGGGTACTGGAAGCTGATGGAGCTATGACGAAGTATTAACCCTTATAACTTGCTTGATTTATAATTTCTATTTTATGAAAATAAATAGTAGCTAATTATTTTGTTTTATTTTGCTAGTGGCAAATCCGTCAAAAATGTAATGTCAAAAGTCTGAAAAGTCACGTTTACATAACAAAAACTAGATAAAAACTCGGTTATCTGATTTTTAAAATGTACGGGAATGTTTTGCAAGCGAGTGTACTTCGTACCTCTTTGTTTTGCATCTTGTATGCAGTTTCCAATTCCAAGATTCCATAAACTTAATTTTTCAATCCTAGCTCTTAGCAACTTGTCTAGTTAAAATTGATGGATTGTTCTGAATTTTCTTAAGAACACGACTCTTATTCAAATGGTGAAAACGTCCTTCTTAAATCTTGATATTGTATTATACAAAATAGTTTACTTATATATAACGCACTTAGAATGGTTTCTCCAAATTATTCTTATTTTTACAATAAAAACGTCAGACTCGTGGCCAGTATTTGACACTTGACACTCTTGTCATGCTCTTGTCGCATCATTTTTCACACTGACAGAAATTTGTATCAAGGTTAACTTAATTTTAATTTATACATCATTAGCTTATCGGCGGCAAATACTTTAATTTAGCTTGTTTTGATTATTTTATTTACGTTAACTAGGTACAAAAATATTACCTCTATATCTTGGACACTCTTTAAAATACTGAGAAACATTGTAGATATTCCTTAGTGCAGCAATCGACAACTTTTCGGACCTCATGGACCACTAAATTCATAATTCTAAATCCCGGGGACCACTAATATGAATTTTTTAAAACGATAAATACATTTGTAAAATAATGAACAGAAATTCCATTTTATTAATATGAAATGCTCCTATATTTAATACAGGTGCTCCGTTATATTTTGACCCTTCTTTAAACCTATTAAAATCACTTCTGGTTTAACCAGAAATGACAGCGTATTCTCCGGAATAGAGCAACTTTGTGATTTCAAATGGATCGCCCTGTATATCTTTTCACAGTTGGAAAGCCTATTGCTTCCCCTTTCCGAAAGTGCTATACTTGTCATGATTATTATACAGGGCGATGGTTTTATAAGCTCTTAAAATGATTACTGCATGTTATTGAAATGCTACGAAAAAAAGGTAATGATTGACATAAGAAACGTCAGATTAGTTTTTTGACAACCGGGTACTTGAATTTCTTTAAGAAAAATGTCCACTTTAAGTAAAAAGTGTGTAATCTTTTTTACTGTTAAACTAAATCATATCGAACAACACAAATAAGATTTCGATGACATGCAGTATTCATTTTAAGAGCTTATAAAATCATCACCTTATATAATAACCATGACAAGTATAGCACTTGTGGAATGGAGGAACGATAGACTTTCCAACTGTGACAAAATATATAGGTTGTTCCATTTGGTAGCCCATCTAACAGCCTTGGTAGTGTAATGTCTGGCGTGCCGGACTTTCACCCAGGCGGCCCGGGTTCGATTCCCGGTCCCGGCAGATCTGGTTAAGGTTTTCTGCAGTTTCCCTTAGCTGTGACACAAATGTGGGATTTGCGCTGTTCCATCTGTAAGTCGGCTGCAGCCGCACATAGGGCCTACGTAATAATAATAATCGCCCCCTCCCTCCCGCACAAGCTTATAGCTTCTGGGGCCTGGTTTCCAGGTTATGGGTTGTAGCAATTATTATCATTATTATTATTATTATTATTTGAAATCACAAAGTTGCTATATCCCCCTAATATGTCAATGGCCCAAATACGCCATGTCAATGGCCAAACAGGTAGCGGGGTAAATATTCACTGTTCAGAAGCAAAGAATTTATTACTATTAGTATCCATAATGTGGGCGCCCGAATAATTAATGTGTCCAGGGATAGTAAAAACTTCCTAGAATATTATTTTTGTTTTATTATTAGTAAAACAGCAAAGAATGTCCAGATTTCTCTGCGGACCACAAAAATCTTCTCGTGGACCACCAGTGGTCCGCTGATCATCAGTTGGCAACATATGCCGTAGTAGATGCGCAACATTGACCAGGATTGAGATTTAAAATTGGAAAAGGTAACCAATACAATAGAGAAGTTCGCCCGGAAGCATGTAAAACGGTTCCATTAACACGAAAATGTCGAATCAATTCAGCTCCTTTATTATAGTGAGATGGTGAGAAGACTCGAAATGGTGAAGCCATTTGAGTTACTGCAGGGAGTGAACGTTAAAAGTAGAATACGGTGTGTTCGCGTTAACACAAAATGGTGTGTTAAGGGATAGGGTAAGATTAACCAAAAGGTGGAATTTTAGACATTATATTACATGTATCAGCTAGAAATAAGTACATAGATAATTAGTCTAAGACTAGATTAGATGTTACATTTAAAAGTCAGTAAGCATTCACCAAAGCAAAAGAAATCTCAGTGACGTGGAATAAAGATTATTGTTACTTTCTTTATCTTACCTGTTCCTTTTTAGTGGTATTTTATTCTCTATAAGACGCCAGCCTTAAGAACGATACGCATAAGTTCTTTTTACATTTGTTTCCCCACTTGCTGTTTTCGTGTGTATTCTCTGGTGGTTGTGAACTCGATTTAAACCAGTGAGGATTTACCAAAATTAAAATAGAAGTATATATGAAGAAACTAACAGCTAAAGCTGTATAAGTATGTGATACTAGGTGATGCTCTCTTTATTCGTATGAAAGTAGTAGTAACGTAGATAGTGAGGATAATAAAATTCTACAGTGCAACCAACAAGCGCTGTTAGGTTTTTGCATTTTCTGCTTTATGTGCAATTACAAAGATAAATATATTAGTCGTTTCTTGCTTTGAAGGTTTATACTGCAAAATTATGCCGGAACTTTTAATATCCAAGTAGGACTGTTGTACCACCACTGTGATATTGCAAAAATAACTAAGGTTAATTAATATGCATTAAATTAGCAGAAATGGAATGCATGTCAGTTTTTATAATAGATTTTAGTTTCATAACAGGATTGAGTTAACCCCTTTCTACATTAACAACTAGAATTTAATTTGCGTGAACGACGTATTTGTGTTACGAAGTTCAAATTTAATTTAGTCTATAATTGTAGAAGTAATTAATTTTTCTGCAATGTGTTATTTTTAGTGTTTAATTAAACTGTTGCGTACCTTGAAAGGTTGTTAACATTTTTATGTACAAATCCTTTTAAACCAAGTTTGAAAGTTTCTGATGAAAACTGCTAGCACAGTAACTTTTATCTATAACCACAGAATAATTAATCTATAACGTATATTTCACAAAATTTAGATAAAGAAAATAAAGTTACGGATTTATTTACAGATATTTATATCAAAAGCTTTTGACATTATGCTACTCAACTCTAATACAACAACTAGAATATGCTGATACTAGAGGATTATCGCTAATTTGGTTTAAGTTTATTTACGAAAAAGACTACAAAGCGTAAAACTATAGAACACATACAGCGATTTTATGAGAGTTGAAATGGTGTGCCACAAGGATCGGTCTTGGAACCAATATTATTCTAGTACACATAAATGATCTATGCGAATCAAATCTCAAGGGGAGCATTTTCATATTTGCGGATAACACTGCTTTAGTTTACTCCGCTAAGTCTGTCACGAAAATTACGAAAACATTGAATTTGATTTAACGATTCAAGTCTCGAAAACTCATTCGATACCACAAAGTCATTTCGAGCACAAATTGCAAACGTTGTTTCTACAGCGTTATTAGAATAATCGAAAAAGTAGAAAAAGTCATAAAAAACAACAGAAGGAAATGTTAATTTTAGCGCAAAGTGGACAGTTTAGTTACTACGGAAACTAAATTACTCAAATATGCATAAATCGCATAATGATTTTTCGCTTTAGAGCGAAAAATATTCCGTGCACGTTGTCAAGTAAACAAAACCCAAGGCATTAATGAAAAAATGTCATTTTTAACAGCTGTAGAAAAAAGTTTTTTAGCTACTCGTAAAATGTGTTTTAATTGTAAGACACAGTTGCATGATCGTGGTAATTTAAAATTCACTGAAATTCAAATCGAATATAGATTGAAAAAGTCAGAAGTCAATAATCGAAACTCAAGGGAGCATTTTCATATTTGCGGATGACACTGCTTTAGTTTACCCCGCTAAGTCTGTCACAAAAATACGAAAACATTGTATCTGATTTAATAGTTATTTATGTACCAAGGATGTTAGGATGATGATAATGCCAGTAGAGCCTGAAGGGCCCGAGGGATGATAGTCGCCCGATGGACATTATCATCTAGTAACGCTCGTGGTGCATACAAAATTTTATTTTTCACGAGAATATATCGTACAAGTAGAAAATTAGTTTTAATTTATAATTGTTGGCGTTGCCAAGTACGTTTTTTTATATATTTGTAAAGCTAGGAATTTTTATGTTTGTCAGATGGCAACAACTTTTAATAAATTTACAAAAGTCAAACAGAGATATGACAATTTATATTTTCGATCCCCGGCCGAGTTGGTAATTTTTCATAGCGGAGAAAAATTAAAAACATGCCTTCTTCTCGGATAGGAAGTAAAACTATAGGTCCCGTGTCAATGTGATGTTTGGCACGTTAAAAATCCCTACTGGGGGTGGAATTCCCCCAGATTCGGCTAAATTCTAGTAGGGTCGGCCAAATGATCATAGCAATCGGTGCCATGAGGTACGAAGGATGCTCCGCCATCCTGATTCCTCGCCCAAAAACAAACAAAACAATTTATATTCAAATTTTTTTGTTGTTGTTACCAACATGAAAACAAGAAAGCCCTAATAGCACTAACACCATTTAAAGAATAAGTTAATTTTATTCAAGGAAGTTGGCACAAAAGAATTTGTGGCTCACGCGCCTAGAAACTACTTTGCACTGATGCAAATTACTATTAAACATAACGCCGGCTACGATCGAAAAGTAATGCTGAGCAGGCGCTATAAACTATAATACCCGCTTATAATGCCCTGGTTGTTATGGACTTGTTTATATAGTTCGTATCACAGATGTAACAATGAATAATATGCAAGTGAAACATAAAGATAATAAGAGCTTGGTTCTCAGTAAATAAAATGGCTACGAACACAGAAATAGCCAAATTTCTTAATTTCAACTTTCGTAATGATTTTTCGAAATTGCTTTTCGTTTATAGTATTGAGGAATATTCAATTGTGAAATTTTGGATTTGGTAGCCAGTTGACGCTGAGACACTTCAATACAGTATTTTTATTTATTTATTTGATTTAACCCTCCAACAGAGGAACCCTATTACTGGCATTTTCAGTGAGTACAATATTATGTTTTTATTTATATTCAAACTATGTCTCCTAACCACATATTATGTTTGACTATTGCCAATACCTATTCTCGGCCAAGAAAAAAGTAACATCGTTACCGAAATGCGTAGTAGCAATAGTCAAATACGTGTGGTTAGGAGCCACCGTTTAAGTATAGTGTTGTGATAAACCAGGCCTTACAATCTATTATTAGTCATTTTCAGTGAGATTTATCACAGATTGTTTCCTATTTGTACTACTAAAGTTTAAAGGACGTCCATGGTGGAAGTATTTTCAACTAGTTGGTGGTTTGACCATTATTTGGTAATCTGGTAGATTATTGTTTCTATTGAACTTTTCCTTTACAAAATGTCCCACGAGTGTCTTCTTGCTCATACGTTTTAGAACTGCATAAATACATTTTCATTAATTAACTTGTTCGGATACTTCCATTGTTAATATTGTAACAAGAGAGAAAAGGAACGAACCTCTTTTCGAGCGACAGGTGGTGTGTTCTGCCGCCTTCGAGAGAATGACGCATCGCACAAGCATGTGAACCAAACGCGGTTTATTCTGGTGTATTCTAGAAATACATGGTATGTTCGGGCGATTTCTGGAACGTTTATAGGATGGTATAAAGTCGACGTCGCGGAGAAAAGGAGCAGTCAACAGCAAGTCATTAACTGTGTATTACAAAATAAATAGTGAATATAAATGTTGTATTAGAAATTCATAGTCTGTAAATAATAGTTTTTAATGGTTTATAATCATAGAGTTAATTTATAGTGTATTCATTAGTGTATAGAAATAAATATTTGTTTGTAAATAGACGATTTAAACAGCACTTGTATTATTATTTTAGAAAGAACGTTACAGTGTTGTCAGGTGTGGTGTTCTAAAATAAATAAAATCGCGTAATAATTAAATAAAGTGCTGTGAGAATAAATTTTTAGCGTTAAAATTAATTTCAACAAACGATTAAAATGGTGATGAAACTATTGAAAGATCTCTTAGTAATAGATTTAAAACGGGGATTGGACGAGAGGGACTTGGATAGTAATGGAAAGAAAGAAGTTTTGATAAATCGGCTAAGAGAAGGGCTTTTAGAACAGAAGGAAGATCCTGAAAATTACCGCTTCGAAATACCTGGACCCGCAATTGATACTAGTTTGTTGTTAAGTAAAATGGAAGAAAGTTCTAGAAAAGCCGAAGAAAATTTTAGAAAGTCTGAAGAGAATTCTAGAATGTTAAAAGAGGAATTACTGGAAAAGTCAGAAGAAAATGTTAGAATGCTAAAAGAAGAACTACTGGAAAAGTCCGAAGAGAATGCTAGAAAGATGGAACAAAAAGTTTTTGAAAATTCTAGAAGGCTTAAAGAAGATTTACTAGAAAACACAAGATTGCTTAAGGAAGAATTACTAGAAAAGTCCGAAGAAAGTTCTAGAAGGCTTAAAGAAGAATTGCTGGACAATGTCAAAGTGTTAGAAGAAAAAGTTTTCGAAGAATTTTTGGAGAATGCCAGCGCGCTAGGGCTATTGGAAGGCAGATTGGCGGAACAAAATAGGGTAATAAAAATGGTAGAAGAGAAAATAGCCCAAATGCAATTACCACCAACAGCTAAGAAAGACGACGAAATGTTGGAAGATAGAATGAATCAACTACGGTTTCCCTCAACGTCTGAGTGGCCGTTTAATGAAGGAAAGAAACAATTTAAAGAAGAGAAGGTTCCTACCGTAGGGATAAAAGTAAAACCACCCACGTTCGATGGAAAGATACCTTGGACCACCTACTACAAACAATTTGAGGCGGCCGCTGGGGCCTACGGATGGACACGCAAGGAAAAGGCCGTTTCTTTAACTGTGGCTTTGCGTGGAGACGCGTTGAACGTCCTGCAAACAATCCCAGCAGGGCAGGAAAATGATTACCAGTTGCTAGTTTCTAGATTGGAGATGAGATATGGAGACGCGCATCTACAACAGGTTTATCACGCGCAAGTAAAGAATCGTGTCCAGAAGAATGGAGAAAGCCTTCAGGAGTTTGAAGCCGATGTAGCGCGGCTTGTCCGATTGGCGTACCCTACGGCACCCGATTCATTTCTGGGACAACTCGCTGTGCAGACCTTCATTGATGGACTAAGAGATGGGGAAACACAGCAGTCATTAAGGCTGGCGCGACCAAGAACAACTGATGATGCGCTTGCTCACGCGTTAGAATTTGAAGCCGCAAAACAAGCGTCCCGAGGCCACGGGCGAGTTCGAACTGTTGCAGAAGAAGAGGAAGATTCCAAAGATCGCCTAGAAGAGTTGTTAATGAGAGTTCTTCAGAAGGAAGAGAGCCGTAAGAAGAATCTTCAAGAAGTTCGAGGGCCCCGTTGTTGGAATTGCGGCGAACAAGGGCACATACGACGCCGTTGCCCTAAACCAAAACAAACTCAGCCGTCGGAAAACTAAAGAAGGTCGACGAGAGGGGGCGAACGTTGACCTTGAGTGAAGATGCCCCGGAGATCACCATCCATGCCGTAACATCAAATAATAGTACCAGCAGTTTGTTCGTAGAGGGGAAAATTGCTAATCGAACTGTTCCACTACTTATTGATACGGGGGCGACAAAGATGTTCTACGATCAAGTATTAAGTTGCTACCCACAACTACTCAACTCCGTACAGCAACGGGTGAAGTGATACCAACACGCGGAGTGGTGAAGATGAAGATTGGCATTGGAAGTGAAGAACGTGTTCATGAGGTGCTGGTAGCCGATATCACTGATGACTTCATCTTGGGAATGGACCTCCTGAGAAAATTTGGTTTTACGTTGGATTTGAAAGAGGGTGTTTTGAAGGTCGGTAACGAAGAACTTCCGTTGCACCCACGAGAGGATCCGGTTGTAAGGGTTTTGCTGACTGAAGATGTGATATTGCCGGGTCAAAGCGAGATGGTTGTCGAGGCGGGTTTGGATGGAGATCTTCGGGTAGGATGTGTGCGAATGATGGAGCCTGTTTGTGATAAGAAGATCCATAGTGGCATACTGGTGGGAAAAGCGCTGATCAAGGTTGGAAAGAGAGTACCGGTGAGAATTATGAACGTTAATGTGGATCCGGTGACATTGAAGAAGAGTACCCTTGTGGGACAGTGTGTGTCAGTATTTCGAGTAGCCAGGTGTATGGCTGATGTTCCAAAACCAGTGCCCAAAGACCATGGTGGAAAATTAGTGGGTATGGTTACTAGCTCGTGCGAAGACCTTAACAGAACGGAAGTGAAAGAGGTACAGGGTTTGGTTCACCGATACCAAGATATCTTCGCTCTTGACGATAGCCAGAAGGGACGAACAAATATAGTAAAACATAAAATCAATACAGGCAACTCTATGCCTGTTCGTCAGCAGCCGAGGCGTCTACCTCTAGCAAGGCGAGCAGAAGCCGAAAAGATTATTACTGATATGGAAGAACAAGGGGTCATCGAGCCATCCAGCAGTCCATGGGCATCACCGGTGGTCCTGGTCAGTAAGAAGGATGGGTCAACTAGATTTTGTGTGGACTATCGGCAGCTCAATAACGTGACCAAGAAATACAGCTATCCCTTACCACGCATCGACGACACGTTAGATACCCTGTCTGGTTCACGATGGTTTTCGACTTTGGACTTGAAGAGCGGTTATTGGCAAGTTGAAATGGAACCTGAAGACCGGGAGAAGACCGCGTTCACTATTGGTTCTGGACTATGGCAGTTTACAGTTATGCCTTTTGGTCTATGTAACGCTCCGGCCACCTTTGAGCGTCTAATGGAGACCATCCTGAGAGGGTTGTCGTGGAAGACCTGCCTGGTATATCTGGATGATGTGATTGTAGTCGGAAAATCATTCAACGAACATTTGAACAATCTAGAGGAAGTGTTCCGAAGACTACGTGGAGCCAATCTGAAACTGAGTCCGAAAAAGTGCCACATATTTAGAAAGGAAGTGAAATATCTCGGGTACGTCGTATCACAAAATGGAGTGGCAGCCGACCCCGATAAGATTCGTGCAGTTCAAGAGTGGCCAACACCGAAAGATAAACACCAAGTTCGTAGTTTTCTTGGGTTATGTACCTACTACAGGCGTTTCGTTCCTGGGTTTGCCAATATCAGAGGTTTCGCTAACCTCTGACAAAGTTAACTGAAGATGGGCGCGAGTATGTTTGGAGCGGAGAGTGTGAAACAGCTTTCCAACAGCTGAAGCGTGCCCTGACAACAGCACCAATATTGAGCTATCCACGGACAGAAGGGAAATTCATACTTGACACAGATGCAAGTAATTTGGCCATTGGGGGGGTACTTTCTCAGATACAGGATGGACAAGAAAAGGTCATCGGCTATTTTAGTAAGGTTTTGTCGAAAGCCGAAAGGAATTATTGTGTGACCAGAAAAGAACTATTGGCCGTCGTGAAGTCCGTTGAGCACTTCTACAAATACTTGTATGGACGGAAGTTTTTATTGAGGACGGACCATGCAGCGTTGAAATGGCTGTTACAATTCCGTAATCCTGAAGGCCAGGTCGCAAGGTGGATCGAACGATTACAAGGATACGACTTTGACACCGAACATCGAGCGGGCACTAGTCATCGAAATGCCGATGCTCTTTCAAGAAGACCCTGTCCAACGGATTGCCGTCATTGCTCTCGTTTGGAAGAGAGGGTTTGCCAAGTATTAAGGACTACCATCGTCAACGACAATTGGTTGCCGGAAGAATTGCAACGACAGCAGGAGGCTGATCCCGAACTAAAAATGGTACTGGAATGGAAGCGCGTGGGAGAAAGGCCTGCCTGGGAGGCCGTCAGCCCTTTTAACAGAACGCTCAAAGCATATTGGGCCCAATGGGAGTCCTTGAAGGTGGAAGACGATCTCCTGAAGCGAGTACTGGAGAGTGAAGATGGCACCACCATTAGGTCTCAGTTCGTGGTTCCAAGAAGCCGAGTGGCTACAGTATTGCGACATCTCCATGACGGTGCCTCCGGAGGACACTTCGGTGTGAAAAAGACCTTGGAGAAAGTTAAGGAGCGTTTTTATTGGGTCAACTGTAAAGAAGACGTGAAGGAGTGGTGCCGGAAATGTGAACTATGTGCCACTGGCAACGGACCCTTGGGGAAACGAAGAGCACCTATGAGGCAGTACAATGTGGGTAGTCCTCTGGAGAGAATAGCTATAGACATTGCCGGACCATTTCCCGAAACTGACGATGGGAATAAATACATCTTAGTGGCAATGGACTATTTTACCAAATGGCCAGAAGCATATGCCCTACCAAACCAGGAAGCTGCGACTGTTGCTGACGTACTAGTCAAAGAGTTTTTCAGTCGCTTCGGAGTGCCCATGGAGCTGCATTCGGATCAAGGCCGCAATTTCGAGTCTGTACTCTTTGGAGAAGTCTGTCGATTGTTGGGCATTCGCAAGACTCGGACCACACCGTTACATCCGCAGTCCGATGGAATGGTAGAACGCATGAATCGAACAATGGGCAAATATTTGGCCAAGGTCGTCTCCGATCATCAACGAGACTGGGACCAATACCTGCATCTGTTCCTGATGGCTTATCGTGCATCGGTCCACGAAACAACCGGTCAGTCACCAGTGTCTGTGATGTTTGGACGCGAGTTACGGTTACCGTGTGATCTGGAATTTGGGTCTCCACCTATAGAGCAGGAGGTAGCCGGGAATGATTATGTCATCAACTTAAAGAAGAAGTTGGAGGATATTCACGACCGAACCCGAAATAATAGTCGAATCGCGAGTGACCGGATGAAGGCTACGTACGATGTGAGAGCCCAAGAAGGAGGGTTTCAACCTGGAGAGCTTGTCTGGTTATACAACTCGCAAAGGCGTCGTGGCTATTCTCCAAAGTTACAGCGAAATTGGGAGGGTCCATACCAGGTGAAGAAACGAATAAATGACTTGATTTATCGCATCCAGAAATTGCCAAGGGGGAAACCAAAAGTGGTACACTCCAATCGTCTGGCGCACTATGAGGGAAATAATGACGCAGTCCCGGATCGGAAAGATGAGGCTGAGGTGACTATCAATACCGTAAGGCCTGAAGATGATCAACCAACCTTTAGAGAATTTATGGCTGCGTTCTCTGGAACTAGAAAAGCGCGATTCGGAGTCACGACTGAGATGCAACAAGATCTCTTCCGGGTCCCTGGTAATTATTCCATTGCCCACTGTGTCTCCGCGGATCTCCGTATGTCCAGGGGGATCGCAGTAGTGTTTAGAAATAAATTTGGACGGCTGAATGAACTTCGAGAACAAAATCCCTCTGTTGGTAAATCCTTACGCTTGCCTGATCATGACCGATCCATTTACTACTTGGTAACCAAGCAGTTTTACTACCAGAAACCGAGTTACGCCGACTTGTGGAGGGCACTATGGAATTTGAGGATCGAGTTGCTTACCAGGGGAATTAACAAATTGGCAGTTCCCAAACTCGGCTGTGGGCGGGACCAGCTGGATTGGAGAATCATTAGAAACATGCTGGAAGTTGTCTTTAGAGGTACGGACGTCAAGATCTTCGTCTGCAATTTTGACCCACAACCCGCATTAAGGCCAACGAAGAGTGTAGACTGTTATTTCTACCGTAATGGAACGTGTAGTCGAGGTGAAGACTGTCGATATCGTCATGACCCGTTCTACAGGAACCAGAGCATAAAACCTGTTCTGGGACAGAACAGACTTGAAGAGGGGGGCAGTGTAACAAGAGAGAAAAGGAACGAACCTCTTTTCGAGCGACAGGTGGTGTGTTCTGCCGCCTTCGAGAGAATGACGCATCGCACAAGCATGTGAACCAAACGCGGTTTATTCTGGTGTATTCTAGAAATACATGGTATGTTCGGGCGATTTCTGGAACGTTTATAGGATGGTATAAAGTCGACGTCGCGGAGAAAAGGAGCAGTCAACAGCAAGTCATTAACTGTGTATTACAAAATAAATAGTGAATATAAATGTTGTATTAGAAATTCATAGTCTGTAAATAATAGTTTTTAATGGTTTATAATCATAGAGTTAATTTATAGTGTATTCATTAGTGTATAGAAATAAATATTTGTTTGTGAATAGACGATTTAAACAGCACTTGTATTATTATTTTAGAAAGAACGTTACAATATATAACTTTTTCCACCAAAATCTTTCAACTAACACTACAAAATATAACTAGTGCTGCGTTTATTTCTTATAAGTTTATAGAAATCAAATATCTTAATTAGACAATATTCTAAGCAATTTTAAAGCTTGTAGTCTATTTTTATTCCATCTTTAAATTTCAAATTCATAAGGTACCTTTTCTCCTGTTGAAACACTCGTTATTTTTTCGAAACAAAACGAAACTGATTACTTTAACTTCAAAAAATCTTACGCAAACTGTACAATACAAAATATTTAATATTTACTGTACAACACAAAATATTTAATATTATTGTACTACTCAAGATTGCCTTAGCTTGAGATATCTACACAACAAATTTAAATTCAGGTCTCAGGTATTGTTTCCACAGCTTACATATTACAAAAGAAATGGGTTATAGGTTTAAAGACACAAAAAAATGCATATTGTTGCGCGCCATCTGTTTACGAATGTCCAGGAATTTTATAAAGATAATGACCTGATGCTCGCAAACAGAAATCGATATGAGATCTATTAAATTTAGTTCAAATATTAGTCATAATCAGTTATGTCAAAGTTAGGTTGAATCAAAATATTTAAAGACATTCATAAATATATGGTTCTATAATATTTAGTTTAGTTAATTTTAATTATAGGTTTATTGATAAATGAAAATATTAATCAACCCTCGTACAACTCTCTTCACAGAGAAGGAGCGAGGCCTCCGAGCGTGGCAAACGCCACTTCGCTCGGTTGTGAATTCAACCAGCTCCTATCTTAAAGTATCTTTGACTGACTAAAAACTAGAAATTATTTCGCAGTGGAATGATTTTTCAGGAGAGCGAAATTTTAAATAATCCAATAGAAATATAGCGGGATTTTCATTAGCCAATAAAGTATATTACGTCATTTTGTTCTAGAATAAATTTCCAACAAGAACTTACGGGGATTCCCTTTTGAATCTGTACATTATACTTGCAGGTCGCTGTCTAGACAATTTTATTCTAGACGGTCCTGTTTGTCGGCATTTTGTTTACTAGAAGAAATTTCAACGCAGTATGTTTTAAAGCTGTAAGTTCGAAGTTTCACACGTTTTAACCATAAGGAAATTTTTCTTAAAGCCAATATTAGATTTTAGCCCTAATAAGCTCGGAATTAAAACAATTTTTATTCTGGAACATAGTATTACTCGGAAAATAAGCATTTGGTTAATGTGGGAAAGCCTTAAAATAAATACTCGCATAAATAAAAATTCTGCTAAAAAATAAGATATTGCTTGCGAATATGTTTCGGGGTGACGCTTTTGTACTTGGAGGAAACATTATTTAGATTAATGTAATATTTGTAATCTTTGAACTTGGAGGAAACATTATTTAGATTAATGTAATATTTGCAGTTCCGACATAATTGAATTTTACTAAACTGCCAGGACCGTACTGGGATTTCTTTAGTATTTATTAGTTTCAAAAAACGTAACGTTACACTGTTTGAGTTTGTTTCGAAAAAAGGCGAAATTAACGATAAAAAGTGCAAAACAACTTATTTGCAACAAAATATAATGTAGAATAAAGCTCCTAAACCAAAAAGAAAGTTTCCATATTTTTGTCTAATTTTGCCGATGCATTTCTTTTGACTCGTTTTGTTTGGTGGCTAGATTATTATTTCTTTTTTCACATTTCTTTCTAACTACACACTTTTTCCGTTTATAAGTAATAATTTGCAATATGACCTTTTCCACAATAAAACCTATTGTTGATGATGGTAATTGTTTTTTCGTATGTTTCTTTCCTTTTATATCAAACTATATGTAAATAACCCTTGTTTCATGAAATCGACTCTCAAATTGTCGAAGAGGTGATACGTAATTGGGATGAATACTCAACTTTTATTTACTTACATACTAGTACATAACCTATAGAGAATTCTTTGGATTATATAAATCTTACGTCTAATGGTGGGGAATATGCAGGCAACATGGTGATTGCAGTAACATCAAAAGTTTTCCTAATTGTCAATTTCGATTTTTTTTCAGAAGATTTACTTAATTTTGTAGCTTTCGGTAATGGCACTCGCATATATAAATATATGATTATTGGGTAACCGGGACTCGGGGTATTATGACGTTTTTCTGTTTAACAATCAATCTGACATTCAAAAAGTGTTCTTACCAGGCATTTGATCTGACTCCATCAGCTACCATTTGCCGTTCTGTTTTAAAAGAAGACAATTTCTTAAACGGTTTGGTTTTTGTAAAGCACCGGGGTAAACATTGGATAAAGTATTACCATTTGATACTTTCAGTAAACTGTTATGTTTATTTGTTGCATCGCCAAATACTCTACATCACCATTCTCAGTTCTCATTTCTGTTACTTAAAAAAAACTGCTTCTGTTTAATTTTCATTTTTAAAGTTATCCGTTATTCCAACATATTCACTTTCGTCAGGAAAAATTATATTGTAAGAATTCGGTTCATGCATTATATTTATTACTTGTTCATTTAGTTCTGCTGTAGCCTTTATTTCTGTGGTAATTGTTTCATTACGCAACTAGTCCACCTACTCTCCCTTTGTTACTGCGGAAATCATATTTCGAAGATGTTGCGTTGAAATCAGGCTTAATTTTGAATCTCTGCCAAAAACTGCCCTAAATGACTTCGGCTCTTAACTTTTGTAACGAATTATTTTTTTACCATTGAACTAAAATATCATGTGGTTGACTAATTAGTTGAATTTTCGTCTAACATCAATGTCCTTAGCATATTCTCCCCGTCCTATTTCGCTTTTTCCATGCTTTGTTGATGATATCACTTTTTAATATCGATAGAACACTAAACTGTGCATTTTTAATAGTTATTTGTGTATCTAGTGCGCGAATTGCTACTTTAATGGTCAAGAATGAAAGTTTTTTGTCGAGGCGTAGCCGAGTCAAAAACTCATTCGAGACCAAGTCATTTCGAGCACGAATGGCACACAACGTTTTTTTCTACAGCCTTATTGAAATAATCGAAAAAGTAGAAAAAAAATAATAAACATATAACACAAGGAAATTATTATAGCGCAAAGTGGAAAGTCTCGTTGTTGCTACGGAAATGACATTACTCAAATATGCATATTTCGCATAAATGCACCAAATATTTTTTGCTCTACAGCGAAAAGCATTTCGTGCATGTTGTCAAGTAAACAAAACCGATGTGGCATTTTGCATACGAATATTAATGAAAAAATGTGATCATTTTTTGGCAGCTGTAGAAGAAAGTTTTTTAGCTACTCGTGAAATGTGTTTTAATTGTAAGACACGGTTGCATGATCGTGGTAATTTAAAATCCACTTAAATTCAAATCGAGTTTAGATTGAAAATGAAACCTTCACTATCTATAGCACTACTATTATAACTTTTTTGTATTTGTCCAAATTTTACAGGATTTCATAAACAATGACACACGTGGTCTAAGAATTGAATATTTTTGATGCATTGAATATGGTTTTCTATAATTTTGTTAGTTTTCATAACTAACATAAGTTTAGATCTACTTAAGTTCACCATCGGGGATTGATTAAAAATCCATCAAATCTGCTTGCTCTCTTTCATAAAATTATTTGTACTGGAATTATTTGAAAATTGTTTTATTTTTTTTATTTGGCAGACTTTATAAGATTTTAAAAACAGTTCTACATATACTGTAGGAATAAAATATTCTTGATGAATTAAACTGATTAGCTGAGCAATTACCCTATATCTTTCTATATACGACAGTGCGTTTCTAAGTTCGCGGAATGCAGGGGTTGGCGCAGGGTGAGGGTTATCTCACCTTGTTCTCTTGCGTGATTCGAGATTAGTACAAATACTGAGTCCTATCATAATCAGGTCATTAGTATGTGAGATATCGTCGATTAAACAAGTCAAGCCGGGAAAAGGCATCGAATATGGAGAAAATCAAGCATGTGCGCGTGCGTTTTTAGACCTCTGCAGTGACAAGGATGGAGTATTAAGTCGGATTGTCACTGGGGATAAAACATAGAGTCCAAACCAAGACCACACTAAAGAAGTTCAGAGTCTCAGTCTGGCAGAAAAGTCATGCCGACCGTGTTCTGGGACACACAGGAAATTCTGCTCAAAGGAAAAGGGCTTTTCTAAAACGGCAAAATACTACGCTACAATTCTAGGACGCGTGATGGAATCGATCCACGAAAAAACACGAGAAAAACTAGCCAAAGGTGTCCTACACGACAGAGCGCCCGTGCATATGAGTCAAGTTGTACTGGATGCCCTGCACAAGTTAGGCATCGATGTTTTAAACTAGCTGCCCTAAGTCCGGACCTGGCCAGCAGAGATTAGTACTTGTATTTGAAAATGAAAAAAAGAGCTGCGTGGAAGATTTACCAGTGGGATGTGAAGAATGCTATTACAGCGTATTTTGAGGACGATTTGGAAAAATCATTCTTTTTCAAAGGATACACGAAATGTATTTACTTTAAGGGTGA
Source organism: Agrypnus murinus (assembly GCA_929113105.1). Lineage (NCBI taxonomy): Eukaryota > Metazoa > Arthropoda > Insecta > Coleoptera > Elateridae > Agrypnus > Agrypnus murinus. The sequence continues at coordinate 196,472,279 of OV816024.1, forward strand.
ATATATTCAAAAGGAAAAAATAGTTCTGCATTTTTATTTAATTTCTTTACCGCCATTCCGCGAATTGAATGACGCACCCTCGTATATCTATGACCGCAATTATATGGATGTCTAAGAATTTGTCAAATATTTCTTCTTCTGTAATTATGTAAATTAATGAAGCTCCTTGATTATCACTTTAATAATTGTTATGCGGAGTTACGCTAACCCTCTTTCGTTTTTGTTAGGCATTGTGAAGAATAACACGTATTAAAGTTATGCATGCTCGCATCATATACAATAGCAATGCTTAATAAACGGCTGGCAGATAATGTTTAACACAGTTTGTCAAGTGAAGTTATTTCACACAATGTCTAGTCAAAGAATGTAAAAGTAATTCCTCTACGTAACCCCTACGTAATATGCGTCTTCATGTTATATCGAGTTTCATGTAGTACAGTACTTTTCGTGAAATGACGGAATCCCGTATGTGACTACGACAGACACAATGTATTTTATGTTGAGTTTATACTTCACGAGATAGGTACAAGAACTTTGTGGTCATCAATATTCAACTATGTTTGTAATATTCCTGAGTTTAAAATGATTAATCCGCTTGCTTTGTAGTACATAAAAACAATCGTTCCGGTCATTCCTGGTTTAATGAACATATTAAACAACAATCAATTGTTAATAAGAGAAAACAGATTGTTTTGTCTAGCATCCCTGATTTCCAAGCTGAAATTGACTTCACGAGTTGAGGGCCAATCTGCAATATTCACATAAGCCTTTACACCTAGTGAATGAAAGATTATGGAGATACGGTTTGTTTTCAGCTGGACTTTGTCGATGAACTCTTTCTACATTACTTTCACAATTTGTACAGTAAGATATACAGTCGCTACCTGCTAGATTAAGGAAAAATTGTTTCTCATTTAAAAAATGTGTGTACCTACAACAGCGCACACTGGATCGTTTAATGCAAGCTAGACGTAAAAAAGTCCAAGTCTAATTTCACTATCAGCCCTATTTCAAATCGATCACAGATAACCACTGACCTCAAAAATGCATTTACTAATCCCCTATCCCGAATTGAAATTGTGTAATTACCCCCAAAGTTGGTTAACAAAAAAGTGCAACAGGCGACGTTATGCACTTGCAGTTGACGAGCTTTCAAAGATTACATGTTTTAAAAATTTACAGGCATCTTTTGTGTTTAAGAAAAATGTCCTATACAAGAGAAAGTATGTGTTATTTTATTGGCTTAATTAAAAATTTGTATTTTGTATAATATTGTTTAAAAAAAATCCAAACTCAAGCTATATTTCAGTGTTTATAAAATGCATGTGTGCCGCGATAAGTCACGATCATATATAGCTTAAATGAAAGCTTGAAGTGTCTACTTTCCAATATTGTAGTCGGTTGATTTCGCACGGATTTGCATGACACTTTTTTTTAATTTTCAGGAAGTAGGTTTTGCATTTCCCGCATGGAGTATATTGAAGTTTGGTACTCTACTTCAAAATGTGAAGTACATGACAATTTATTTGCATACATTTCCAATAAAATAAACCTACCAGAAGCTAGTAGTGACTTTGTACGAAGGATTAAATCAAAAATTAATAAAAAAATTAACCACAAAGGGAAGTCAGCTGGTTGCCGTAGAAAATATACTACTAGTGTAACAAAAAAAAAAGTATATAACAGGAACGTATTTATTGCGTTCGTACTGAAATCAGTACCAAATGTGACCGTTTCTGATAAAAAGGGCACAAGTTTTTCTTTGGTTCTCTGCAGAACACTCGAAAAAGCAAATCAAGTTGGGTTCAGTCGAAATTTAAATCTGTTTTTCGTTGACCGTTTGTTAATGTCAATATTAATGAATGATTTTTTCTAAAAAAGGATGTATTAATGGACGTCATTAATACACTCTTTTTTATTAAGTAACTGTTTTGTGAAAAAAGGATGCATTAATGGACCTCATTAATACACTCTTTTTCATTAATAAACCCGTTTGTGATTTTGACGTTTTGATGATGTTTTACTTTGGGCAACCAGATATACGCACAAGTTTGGATTCGGTATTATTTGAAATTTTCTATCTTAAAATCGAAGAATTTTACGGTCAACGAAAAACTGTTGTAATCAATTCGTTTGTTAATGAGCAACTAATGATCTCAACTATTAAAGGCACTCACTCCCTATCGCTCGTTCGTGCTTTAAACAGTTTCGATCATTAATCGCTTTCATTAACAAACTAATTTATTAAATAACTATTATGTACCTATATTATATATTCAATTAATGACTGATGACAGCACTCAGGGTTCTTACTCTTTTGAAAATTGTAGATTCCCAGGCTTTCCCTGACAATTCCAGGTTTTCCAGGTGTCTAAGAACCCTGGCACTGCTGGTCTCATTGGTCTCAGTACTACAAATCATTAATTACTTTTTCTACTTCCATATAAGTAAGTTGTCAAGTACAATCGATTTACTTGACAAGTTAGGAGTCATTGTCGACACTATTATGTAACGAAAAGAAAAACTGTTACGTAATCTATATATTATACTACCGTTAGTGGAAACATTTTTCTTTATCACATATTTCGGTTGGCGGCATTGCCAGTTATTTTGTCAAAATATTTGACAAGCAGAAAAATTCAAACTGTTGTTTAAAAAATGTCACAATTTGGCAATCAATTTAATGTGTGGTCGAAGAAAACATTCGCTCTAGTTGTGAGGCAAATTATGTACGCATGACATTACGAATTTTCAAGTGTAATTTGCTACTTACAACCCTCAAAGTGTAATATACTATTTCTTTACAACATTATTTAATTTTTTTTTGTTAATATTTATAATCTAACTAGTGTGATAAACTACATCTTAAAAAACTTTGTGTTTTTTTCTGCTCATATGAGCTTATTAGGTAAACTTAACTATTTTGTCTAAAGTAGTTAATTATACCGATTATACTTTAATTACTTATACTGAGCTGTATTTACACAAAATATGACGACTACAATCGTTTAAAGTGATATTAGAATTATTTACGTCTAGCTTGTATTAAACAGTCCAGTGTGCAGCGTAGTATATTCGTGAGCTTTTACTTTTTTGCTCGTTTTCCTCTTAAGTACTGTTTATAATATTGGCAGTTCAGATTTGTCTAGAAGAATATTCTTAGTCATACCTCACATATGCTATAGCTGTGCAATTGTGCATACATATTTTCCCTCCTCAAACCCACAAGGTTTTTCGAAAAACTGCAAATGAATTTTTGGTCAAACTAATGCCTAGTAAGTGAAGATTCTATTGCAATGAAGTGGGTGGTCGCGCGGTAAAGAGTGCAACTTTTACTCAGGCGGCCTGGGTTCAATCTCTGAAACCGGCGAGAAGATTTTTCTCGTCGATACAGCCTCAGTACACTTCACCGTGCCGTTAGATGGGCACGTTAAGCAGTCGGTCTCGACAATCACATAAACATCTTTCTGTGATTGTCGTTAAAAATAACCGCTCTATATTACGCACAAGTATGTATTTACTTCAGTTGTTTGGCAATGTTAAGTAATTAGCATTTACACAATACAATTTCAAGTCAATTATTTCAGGTTAATCGGGTTAGTGGTGTAGAAGTCTATTGACAAAGTTTCCGCAAAGAACAAATCGTATCTTCAGTATCTAGGTGGGGAAAGTTGATATGAGTATTGCAAACTTCCCTTCAAGTCGTCATGTCATTTTCATCTTGAAAATCAGACACGTCAGACAGTTTTTTTCTCAGTTATTATATGTTACTGAATATATTATGTAAGCATTGCAACCTAATAGTTATTTATTAAGTATTTCAGCAAGCGAATTAACTTTTCTTAACATTGAAAAGTGTTTAGTCGAGATTACAGAATGAACAGTTTATTGTTAAGTACAATAATATCACACACACACACTGTGTGTGTGTGAATGTGTGTACAATAATATCTTTATTCTTTGTTAACTTAAACATTATACAGTTTCAACATTAAACTGGTAATTAAGCTCAAAACCTAGCTGAACGACCTGAAACCTGAGCGACATCGTTAAGTTCGTAAGCTAGGTATGCAACATCCCTAGATGCCAGCTTCTAAGCTCCGAACTGTCGAAGATTGAAACTCGAACTGAAGTATCCCATCGAGTTGTAGTGTTTATATACAGCGTGGAAATAAATGATTTTCATCAAGTTCCCTTTGGAACTTTTTCACATGTAAATTTTTCTCTACCGCTCTACTCTTTTTGATTTAGTACTAAATTAGTTCTGTCAATAAATGAAATCAATCTGTCAAACAATTCATAGAATTTGTATATTTTGAGGTTATGGTACTGCCTTCTCTATTTTCCTAGAGCGGCACGTCGTGCTTTTACATGGGGAATGCAATGGTAACTTAATGAAAATCATTTATTTCCACCCAGTACCATTTTGAGGTCGTAAAATCCTTTGTTTGGATTTTACACGTGGCGATAGTTTTCACCCACATAGCATACACTAGTTGAAGACATTAAAATATATTAGCATACTTAAGATAATGGTTTCTGCAAACTGCACATGTTGACGGTTTCTTGCACGTGGTCATAAGTGCATACTTTCGGAATGTTAATTTGCATACAGTTATAATGTTAATGTTAACCGGCGTTTTAACTACGAAACAATTCTAAATGCGAGAATGAAGTTCGAGCATTTAATTTTCTTGATTAGATAAAACGCAACTAAAACAAGAATATAATATAACGTGTTATCCACAATCAAGCCTGTTATTCCAAAATAAATTCATTTAAATTACAATTTTTTAAATTTTGGGTTACACAGAAGTTGCGTCAAACATATATTTAAATCTTTTAATAGAATACCTAATATGTCTTTTCGTCATTAAATTATTGAGACACCTTAACATTTCGTACGTCATCAAAGTACTTAGAATTATTAAAAACGCACAGAAACTCACATCAACATTAATTTCTAGAGTAGCTTGTAAGGCAGTCTTTTCGAAAATTACAAGAAAAAGAAACATTTTTTAAATTATTCAAAAGCAAATAAAACTTTGGTATTACCTACCACTTAAATATAGTAGTATAAAGGAAAATGTTGCTCTTATCCAGCTTATGAAATTTAATGGTTTGAAAACGTTTTAACTAAACCGCCAATGCTGCATAATTGAATTCTTTAATGTTTACTTTTAGGAATAATTTTTTTCGTTTTAATTTTCGTCTCTTTAAATTGGAAGTTAAAAAACACTACTTTTTCGTAGATTTCAACCTTTTTGTAACCCTTAACTTTGTATTGTATTTTCTGGATACATTATCTAAAGCGTGTTTTTTTCTCTAACTCTACTAAACAAGTTTCCTTCTATTGCAGACGAGACATACCTCTCGTACCCGACGAGACTGAACTCTGAGTCGAAGGTCATAGCTTCTTAGGCAGAGTTACATGTATTTCTAGCATGACAAATGACAAAGTATCTTAGTGGTTTCTACCATTAATGCTTAACAAGGAAAGAGAACGAAATACTATGTGGAGATAAACATCCGAAAGCTGCAAAATTAGATTAGAAGACTAGAAGATTAGAAAACCGAGTACTTTCTTGCTTAATTTAACTTTTTGTAATTGCCCCCTTGTAGACTACCGTTAAAATCTTGATTTCTGTAATATAGTGTGCAAGAAAAATTGGAGATATAACTAATCAAGTATATTTTACGAGTGCATTGTCTATGGGAGCTTAGTATATGCTACTTTCTTCGACCTGCACCAATACATAACTGACAGCCGTAATTAATAAATATATAATAAATCTATTTTAGATCGTCTCTCATAAATAACTCCTTCACAATATAGTTCTAGGAAGTCACACCTTGGAATCTTTTTTTTACTCAAGTTCTCAATGAATGTTTTTCATATTATTGGTCTTAGCTGATCTACAGCCTTGACCGTGTGACAGGTACATATTTTATTTACGTATTATTTACGTAAGGGGATATCGTAATATTTTAATTATCATTAAGAACATATTTACAAAGAAAGTTAAGTATAGTACACTGAAATTAATTCTTCTTCACGTAGTCACCCTGAAAAGTTACACATTTCTGCCAATGTTTCTTGACCTGCCTTAATTCAGCATTCTAAAAGTCTTGCGATTTCCTGGAGAACCACTGTTCCACTTCCATAATGACATTAGCAACGTCATCAAATCGCCGATTCCGCAGTGGTTTCTTTATTTCGGAGAAGAGAAAGAATTCGCTGGGGTGCGTGACCAGGCGAATAGGGGGGGATGGAACAGAATTTCTTAGCCACATCTTTTAGGCCAGGCATATTAGAGTTCTGCTTTCCAAAAACGGGTGGAGTTCTGGAATCTGTTTTAATCACTCAAGTAGGTCTCTGATATGAATAATCTGAGTTTACCCCGATTTGCGAGTGGAGCTTCAGCCGTGATGTTAAAAAAAAACCTTGAAATTGTTGGACTTTTTCCGGTTTCTCTCGAGTTCCTCTGAAACTAATCGTTTAATCGAAAAGTCCATTATTACCAAAAATGTAGAGCATTAAATTAAAGCCCTCACCTACACGTTGTTATCGAAATAATAGTTTTGAAGACAATAAAATTAGCAGATTAATGTGTTACATAGGATGATGGTCCCAATAACATGAACACTAATTGTACCATTTCTTATTTATTCAAATCATCGTTGAGCTCTCCTTTTTCTTCTTCCATGATGTCTTCATAATCTATGTTCCAGAAATCATCACCGAGAATCGGGATTTCAGTTTGAGCAATGGTGCAGGACTGGCCTTTGCATACTTAGTTTACAAGTGGTGGTACATTTCATGCCATTTTTCCTGCAGGAACAACCTCCATGTCTTTCAGTCCCATTGCAGTAGGTCCGGTGGGTTGTTTTTCCACGCTTGCACCTGCAAATACGTCCTTAGGAAGTACTGTCGAACAGCTTCTTCTGTAGGAGGCAAAGAGGTTGGATGAAATTTCTTTGTTAAAAATTTTTCAAAGATTTCATAGCGTATCACATTAATGGCTTTGTGTCATCTTCAGAATCAAGGGCTGCTATGCACTTCTGTCCTGCCTTATCAAACTCACCAGCAGTATTTGCTGTATTGTATTTGCTGAATACCTCTGCAGCTTTCTGCATGTTCTTGTTTGTCTCTAAAACCTTGAGGAATTTCAGTTTTCCGTTGCCGTAAAACGATGAAGTCGTATCGCAGCCACTGAATGCATGTAGCAATAATGTATTGTTAGAAACTTGGGAAAACTTAAATTTGTGGGGCTGTAGACAACATCGTCTTGTCTGCCTTTGCCTGGCTTCAGTAGAAAGATGTTAGGAGACATTGGAGCTGAAGCAGTCAAAATCACAGGAAGTTCGGGGACCTCCCCAAGACGATCGCAAAGTGAGAGTGCTGTAAAGATTTTAGGCAGCAGTCTATAAAAATAAATAGAAATTAAACAAAAGTCAGAGTGCAGAGCAACGTCAACAGCACTGGCCACAATTAAAGTATCGCCGTCCTCATCAGCTTGCTTAACGTTGAAGTGCTCAACTTCAAGTCGTGGAATGAATAAAGAGGTGAGGCGCTGTTTATTTTGTTCATTCGAAAGAAACAATTGACACATTACTCTACTAATTTTATTATCTTCAAAGCTATTATTTTGATTTAACAACGTGTAGGTGGGGATTTGTATATTGGTAAATAACTGGAAAGATTGAATGTTGGAAACAACCATTAAATGGAAAACCAGACATTGATGTTGATCAATAACTATGGTATTGCCAGAAAATTGAAAAAGGCTAATATCTACTTACTAGTAGGTTTTTTGACACTTTTTTCAACTTTCTGAAAACATAATTTGATGCTCTACAACTTTGGTTCTATAACATTTTGTGTTAAATTTTGTTGATTTATAGATATTGTACGTTTTATAGAAACGAAATGAGTGTGCTTCTAAAAGTGTAAAAACTTGGCATTCTTTGACGTAGCTTTTCTACGAGACCACTTCATCAAATCCAAAGTATTGGTACTCAATCGACGTAGAATTTAATGCTTTACATTACATTTGGTAATAATAGTCTTTTTGATGCGCTTAGTTTCGAGAAGGAATTTGAGCTCCAGCGCAACTCAAGCTCCAATCGGAAATCGGGGCATACTCAGATTATTCATATCAGAGACCTGCTCGAGTGTTTAAAACAGTTTTCAGAACTCCACCCGTTTTTGGAAGCGAGCCCTTTTTTTGGATCTAATTTTACTGGTCTACTCTCGGCTTTTACAACGGATGCTTAAGCGGAATGCGCGGAAAAAGTCGCGTGTCTTTTCCGATCATTCCACGGCGTTTTTCTTTCACTGCATCCAGTAACTTTCGCAGAAGATTACAGTAATAAGCGCTGGTAATGGTCTGACCATTCGGAAGGTAATCGGTTAAGATACACCATGACAATCCCAAAACACCGACAGCATTACTTTCGCTGCACTCTTTTGCACCTTACCCTTTTTGAGAGGAGTGGAAGAGAAATATTTCCACTCCTTACTCATTTCTTTGGTCTCTGGATCGCGCAGGTAGATCCAGCGTTCATTCATTGTTATGAGACCACCAAGAAATCATCTAAATCCTGCTCCAAAATAGTCAGCGTCCGCTATGAAGGTTTACTTCGAGTTTGCTTGTGGAACGGCGTGAGCATATGAGAAACTTAATAACGCTTCGAGTTTCAATTTTGTCTATAGCGCCTCACTGACATTTAGTGGCTGTCAACTTGAAACAAGTTGACAAAAATAGCTGACACTTGTCACATCAAGTATTATATGTAAGATCTTAGATATTGCGTTTTAACAGCATGTATACACAACCAAAGCAACTAGGAAAGGTATCTACACTTGTCAACTGAGACAATAGATTATTAACTTTATGAATACCGTTACGAACAACTTAAAACGATAAATTTATAGAAATGGTTTTTAAAACTTTAGACGTTTAAAAATGAGAAAGAAGAGAAGTAAATCATATTTGTAATAATCAAATAAGATAAAAATTGCATACTATATTTAGGTGTTAAATAACCAGGATACTCACTTCCAATACTCCATTTTGTTTTTGCGACTTTCTGCTCGAATTGATCAAAATGCTTACTGAATCTCATCATATGCAAATTAGATTATATACAGGGTTAGTTAAAAGTATGGAGACGGCGATTTATTGTCGTTAATTTTTAGGAGATAATGTTTCATACAAAAGTTTTTAGGAAATTTTTATCTACATTTGAGAATACTTGAAATTTTTGTTTCTTCAGTTGTTTTTGAGTTACGCCTTTCTGCAAATTTTTTAAATGGGAACTTGTTAATTTTACGCTACTATTCGATAGAACATTTTGTTCTTTTTACAATAGTATTAAAAAAAAATTTATTTTAATAATATTTTTTCAAGGAAAGACCGGTTCAAGTATTTACAAATAGTATATGCATATCTAAGATTCAACTTGCCATTGATAATTTAAAAGGCAGTAAATTGCATACAATTATTGCATACAATTATTGTATGCAATTTGTAGCTGCTAATATTAGTAATGGCGAGTTTAATTTTAGATGTACAGTTACGGCCAAAAAAATCTGGGCAAGAGGTTTAGATTATTGTTATTCAATGAATCGTAATTAAAATTCTGAATCTTAAATTCAAAGCCTCATTGGAAATTATTAGGTAGGCGACGCTACTGTGTATCGATAATAATATTAGTAGGTCAAAAGCCTGATCTACTAACAACAAATTTACAAAAATAGTTATGTAACCTCAAACAAGTGCCCAGATTTTTTTGGCCGTAGCTGTACCTACTATTCGTAAATACTTGAACCGGCGTTTTGTAGAAAAAATGTTATTAAAATGAAATAAAATTTAAAAAAATTAATTCTATTGTAAAGAGAAAAAATTTTCTATCGAATGGTAGCGTAACATTAACAGGTTTCCATATAGAACAAAAATTCGGAAAGGCGTAACTCAAAAACAATTGAAGAAAAAAATTTCAAGTAGTCTCAAATGTAGGTAAAAATTTCCTAAAAAACTTTTGTATTGAACATTATTTACTAAAATGAATATTAACGACAATAAATCGCCGTCTCCATACTTTTAACTAACCCTGTATGTTATGTTCGCAAACATAATCATACCAGCAAATTTGAACTGATCTCTAGACATCTTTCCCTAGTTCTTAAAAGTCTAAAGTTCAGTAAATATCTTTTTAGCTAAAGAGCTAATAGCAGATGAGCTGGAGAACTGCTTAGGCTCATGTAGAAGGTTAATAGCACCGATGAAGCTAGCGAACGGATAGTATACTGGAAAGGATAAGAGTTAATACATAAATTTGACTTCCTTATATGACGCTAAATGGAACATTATAATAATTGAAAGTTTCCAGCATTGTGTAGGATGAATACACTACGGAATTAACGTATAGTAGTAACTGGTAGCAAACTTTCATATTACTGTAGTGAAACTAAAATTAGTTCTCAACTAGCAGTTCCTAAATTGTACAACTTATTTTATAACAAAATTTGGCCTAAGTCTGCTTGTGCATTAAGAATTTAATTATGAATTTTGGAATATTGTATTAAATGAATTAATAGCAAATCCGTGCCTTTTAAATATCTATTATAATAATATTTATCCACAATCACTATATAATAAGGTAATAATTGAACTCCTTGCCAACGTATAATGTGGTTTATAAAACTCTAGGGTTTCTATACATAAAACACATGGAATTATAATGATTGTTGAACACACTAGCAACCAGTAAAGCAAAGGTACTACGACAAATGGAACACGAATAATGATTTTCAAGGTAACATCCGCCGTCGCAGTAAAATGTCAAATAATTTTTTGATAAAATTCGGCAATTCTGATTCTAAATGAGTGTGATTGTGGATAAAACATTGTATTGCATACGGGTTTTAGATGCATTTTATTCACTTAATAAAATTAAACGCTCGAGCAAGCTCTCGCGTTTAAACATTCTTGCGTAAATAAAATGCTATCTAAAACCCTTATACAATAAATTACTATTAATAACAATTGTAAATAAAAACAATTATAGAATTTTAGTAGTCACTTTTATTAAAGCTGATTGTACAATGAAATCAATGTACAAAGGTAGATTATAAAACGGCACTAAATTAAAATGATGGAATACAAAAATAAAATTAATGTAAATATTGACGTATTCGATTTATATAAACTAAATCAAACACAGGGAAGAAGGTTTCAAAAGCTGCCCTATTTGAGTGAAATTCATGTCCGGTTGATAAAGTCGTTCATTAAACTGTTCACTAGTTTCGATTTTTATAAATGATTGTTTATTACCTCTATTATATAGATGATTTCTTAATTTTTAATTAAATTTTTATAAAATTTACTTTTCATCTGTATGAATGCGAAAAGAAAGAGTGACAATAGTAGCCATGGCATTTACAACGGAAAAGAAAATGTAGTTTTTCGATACGACTATTAAATAGTACATTTCTTAATAATGCGATTTTTGATGAGTAATATGAATCATTATTATTTATAGATGTGGAATTCACAAACCAGAATTTTCTTTATTCAACTACAATTGCCGTACGTCAAGTATGCTACGACATACTGACGCGCACTGCTGTCAGCTTTCAGTTAAAAAGTTATTTGCTATAATTGTTGTGTTTTTAAATGTAAAACGGATTCTGAAAGTGAACAAGATGAGATTTGTACTCTACCCGGTATTATAGGAGCAGCTAGTCGCCCTAGCTCTTTACAAAGAAAATTTTACCAATATAAATGAACATATTAATTTGAAACTAATTTTACTCCTACAAAGTTTACCAATTGTTTAATAGTAATAACAATTATTTTTTAATAATAAGTAAAATATTAGTAAGAGTTTACTGAAACAATTATCATGTTAAGAATTTAATAAAACTTCTGAAACTTTTAGCTAATCTTTTGATTTTTATTATATTTAAAAAATATTAATAGTATATAGAATATATTATTGTTAAAAGATTCATTTAATAAAGAAATTTTCAAAAACTACTTCAAATATAACTTACTCTTAATACAACATAATACAAAATAAGACCGAAGAAAATTGTAAATTTCTGTTGCATAGCCGTAGAAAAAGTATTCTGCTCATATGTAATGGCAATTACTTATTCAAATGATTTACAACACGAGCCAAAGGTGAGAGTAGCAAACTTCGTCCTCGTAAGAGCCTACCTGCATTACATGCTCGTTGAATAATATACTATTTTCGAAAATTAAAAATAGGTACATCTTAAGAATCCTGGCATATTGATGATAATAAATAATGTCTGCAGACAAGCCAAACGAGATTGAGTTGTAGAAAGATAACAGAAAAATAATATATGCAACTTATGCCGATTATAAGACAAACACCTAGCTAATTGTTGATTCACTCTGCAAAGAAAACTTCATATACGATACATGTAACGGCTTGATGTACGATATATTCTTCACCAATACATGCAGCTGTCTTAATTTAACAGCAGAAAATGATAGTACCAAGTAACCTATCTTCTTGACTGTATGTTGGTTCGAAATTGGGTACGTATTATACTGTTATACAGGGTGTTTTGAAAAAGATGCCTTTCCCGTTAAAGGGCAATAGAGAAACATGTGTAGAGTAACATCTTACTAACAATCTCCTGAAATGCCCCTTTGAAATGACAACCCCCCGTATAAAAATAATAGGAACGCCACTGCAAAATAGTAGATAAACTGTATGAAAAGAAAATTGTGTCTACTAGTACATACTTTTAAAGGTCGTGGACAAATGAACCATAAACTAACCCAAGCAGGTAGCAGGATAAATATAAATTCTTCGAAGATTGTAATCGACACCAAATAGCAGTACGTGCTTTTAAAACGTTTTTAACTAAATAATAACACTCATTTTGAACATCTGTGATAACTGTTACTGACTCAGATCTTTGAGATTTGTAACTGCAGTATGCAGTTTGCCGTCAACTTTCTTTGTGTTAGGTGGTGGTAAACTTGAGTTTCGATTAATACACGTTTTAGAATTAATAACTTGCATTAGGTAGTGTTAAGTGTTTGTTTTAGTGATAAGTAGTTTATTGAAGTGTATTTATTTACTGTTTAAATTATGAACCAAACAAGCCTGCTGAATGGACGGAACTTTTCAAATCAACCATTTTCAAAAAGTACACTTATACCGCGAGTGCAATTTTGCCAATGGCTATTGGAACGCAAACAGGAAAATCCCCAGTTTGCACAAAATGTTTTACTGGGGCGAGTGGTTTTAATTCACACAACAGCCACATAAGACCTTTTATTCTGCTCCAACGATTTACTCATTTTGTAAAATGACATTCGTAAAATGAAAAACATGCAATGTTTCCATCACAATTAGGTCAACGAACGTATGTTACATTTTATTTACCGACCTTAATAAATGATCAAGTCATCAAGGTAGTGAGTCACTCGGCAACCGCTGCTGAAATTCAATTCTGTTGTTTCTGTAAATTGATACGTACGTAGCGGAGGTCAGTTATTTAGTAGTGCAGATGTGAGATCATTGTTTGCTTTATCAGTAATTCAGGGTCAAATCTTACAAACAATCCATAGTCGACTCATGACTTGTAAAAAATACGGAAAAATCCGAAATTTTTTTATTTTTTATTTTCATTTTATGAGTTTTGGGGTCTCTATATGGTCACCTTTCACCCCCTTAAAGCATTGCATATTTATCCGGAACAGCCTGCACGTTATTCAAAATCCCGATGAGTTGAATAATCTTGTAGGCACAAGAACACTGTCTTACAACGGTAGAATATAAACGTATAATATATATATATATATATGTAGTTTATTGTATTTTTGAGTGAACCAACACAAATTAGTGGAAAATGCAGCAGAGAGTTACACATACGCCGCCACTGGATTTTCAACACCAAGTCGCCGCTACTGAGTTAGTGAGAGTGATTAAGTTACGTGAAAGTGATAAGGTGATAACGTGTTATAATTATTGATGACTGTACTTTTAAATCGTATTTTATCTAAATGTTTTTTTTGCTAATTGCATTTTTTTCAATAATTATCATTTACAAAAGTAATGGCATAGTATTTAATCCACATTTTATCTATGTTAAAGTTGCAACTAAAACGTTGCATTTGTATTTTGTGAAAGAAAAAGAGAAGTTAGTTAATTAAGAACCGCGAACTGCAAACGACCATCAAAAATCTGTAACAAAAGGGAACTTAGTTTTGTAACCTGCTATTTTAAATAAAACACAATAAAAACGTATATTTTATTTTGTGTATAATTGAAATATGAGTGACAAGCAAGTATCCAAAAGTTACGATTAACAAAACTTAATTAACGTAATTAGAGCCCGAAGTTGTACGAAGTTATCCAAAAGGAAAAAGAAAGATAAACTAATAAGTGTCATATAAACCAATAAAAATATACATAATTTAAGCAATTTGTCTTGACTCTGCTATTATCTTTTACTTTTTTTCTCCTCTTCCTAATGATCTGCAACTTTGCTATTACTAATCTATGTTTAGTATTGATCTCTGTTTTTGGTTCGATCCATATTTTACTAATCATTTCATGATACGGATAGTTATAGTATAATGTAGTAAAAGTTGCATATATAAATAAGTAGGAATTGCAATACCAAAAATAAGAATAGAATTGAAATGAAAAATTGTACTCATTTTATGCCTTTAAGGTATGGTATAAGGTAACCATTGTTTTCGTAACCATGAATACCCAGATGATACAACAAAAAGCAAGGAAGAGATATTTAAACAAACAGCTAGAAGAACTACATTGATGTAATTTGTACAGAAGACATTGTTTAAGCAGTGATTTAATCAAGACATTTATCTTATCATTCACACAATCGCCCCAACTGTATTTCCCCTTTATGAACGCTTATAAAATTAGCTACAATTCTTAATCCAAGCACTTTCGAATTTCCAAATTTTTCAAAATTCAGACTTTTTAGTGTTTTAATTAAAATAACAAACAATATAAAAAAATATAGACAATACAAAAGATCTAAGATACAAAAAAAGTTTGGTAATGCCAAATAGTATAGTTGCCTATGTTAATATGTGACGGATAATACAAACTAATAAAAAATCATTTTTGTCAGTGCTTAAAAAATATATTTCTCGAGGCTACAATCTGCAGTATTAACTATATATAGTATCTAATTGTTGACAGTTAGCAGAAAGGAACTATGAATTGATTTTTCTATCATCGTTCGAAACTTTAGCAGTTAAGGGCTTGATTAACGAGTCTCCAACAAATTCTACAGCAATTAAGTTTTCCTTATACTTCTTTATCCTAGCTTTGGCTTTAGGAAGAATAATGTACGTGTAGCTACTAATAGGATTTGCAATATTTTATTGTATAAACTTCCAAACATTGTAAAGTCTGACTAAGATTTTAATGAATATAATTTCCTGATATGAGGCATATTATAGTACATAAAAGTCTCGTACTTTTGTTATGTAACAGGTTTTCTAGTCAAATTACCTAGGCAAGATTTTGTTTAAAATTTTTTTGTTGATTAATATACCCCAACAATACCATCATTAATCTAATTAAAACTACTATTTTGTTAAAGTGTCATCAATGATATGACATTCTTAGCGATGAAAAGCAAGGCCGCTTTTCAATAAGTATAAAAATCGGCGTAGTTGCGATAAAAACGCATGTAGTTCCATAGATGGTATGCTTTGCAATTTTTTTTTCATGGCCATTTAGATTTATTTGTTATTTACTATATAAACTGTTTGTAAAATCATGTCATGTATTAATCACCCCAAAATACACGCGAAATTGGGTTTGCATCAAGATAATTTATGTTTTAATATGTACACAAGTTTGTCGCAATCTTGAACCAAAGTCATTAGACAATTTCCATGCCCTTGGTTCTAGAATTATTTCCGCGACAACAAAGCTTTTGTTTATAAATAAAATGATTAATGAGCAATATCTAGTAGATTTTATTTATTTATCTCCCATAAAATAAAAACCTAGCTATAATAGTAATTTATTGTATAAGGGTTTTAGATAGCATTTTATTCATGTAAGAATGTTTAAACGCGAGAGCTTGCTCGAGCGTTTAATTTTCTTAAGTGAATAAAATGCATCTAAAACCCGTATGCAATACAATGTTTTATCTACAATCACACTCATTTAGAATCAGAATTGCCGAATTTTATCAAAAAATTATTTGACATTTTACTGCGACGGCGGATATTACCTTGAAAATCATTATTCGTGTTCCATTTGTCGTAGTACCTTTGCTTTACTGGTTGCTAGTGTGTTCAACAATCATTATAATTCCATGTGTTTTATGTATAGAAACCCTAGAGTTTTATAAACCACATTATACGTTGGCAAGGAGTTCAATTATTACCTTATTATATAGTGATTGTGGATAAATAATACTTATTATGTTTGATACTATATCATGGAATAAGGTAGCTGTACATAAAGAAGTTAAGGTATAGGTTTATCCTACATCATGAATTATAGAAAAAAACTCTTATAAATATTCTATTTTTCTACCAAGAGACTGTGAATGAATGCGGTTATTCAATTTAATTAATAGTACACTAGACAAAAGTGATGAAAATGGTTAAATTATTTGACTCCTAACATTTAAATCTTCGTTGTGAACCTAATGGAAATGAATTCGAACCTATTTACAATATCTCAGTACTTTTACCAGTACTAATTTACAATGACTGATAATTGCCTTATTTCATGCTTTCCTTCCTTAGATTTGCCTTTACAAGTAGTAAAATGTCTTCATAAACTTTAACCTCGTTACTATATAAAAAAGATTTATACCTACCTGCAGCAAAATATAACTACACACAGTTTCAAGTGTTGCAGTTGGGTTCAGTGCACAGGTTCATATAATTATAATTATACATGGTCCGACAAAATGTATTGATCATTTTATTTTTTATTAGAAAGAAAAAAAATCGAATCAAGTGTTTGCTATCTTTGTAGGAGGCTTTGGAAATTTGTTTAGATGCTTTGACACTTGTAAAAATGGAGCGCTGGTTAACAGTACACTGTGTTTTGTGTTGAAATAAGTATCGAATTAAATTCAATTGTTGCTGTTCAAAGATGTTTTTGGCGTCATTTTAATGTAAAGCAGTATCCACTGTGTAACACTATTTCATCTTGAGTTAGTAAATGGAGAGCACGAGGATCAGTCGTAGATAAGACAAAAAATCGAACGGTAGGCCGTGACCCGTATGTAACATCATTAACGAAATTAGAGCTATTTCACGTCAACTTCTTCAGTCTGTTATGCAGAATTCGTCACGCGTTTGGAAGAGTCTATTGCTGAGGAAGACATATTTTCAACTCATAAAACTCTCATATCTATAGTATTCTTAAATATGTATCTACTTGTTCTGTAGTTTATGTCAATAAATTATTATTATACGATGATTAAAATGATCAATACATTTTGCCGAACCCTGTGTGTACGTAACTACACGACTTAATGCATACCTATCATAACGTAACCTTTATTTTGTCAACGTTGCGACACTCTTATTAAACTGCTTAAGGTAATTTAAGCTTTCAATAGGGGCTCCCTATTTTAAATTAATAAATTAGGATTACTAACGATATTCCCAATGATATCATATTTCACCGTACAGTTTAATATTTCCGTTTCTAATACCATTCTAAATTCCCCTGTTAGAGCATAAATTTACATTTATTATAAATCCCCCTAATGACGCCGTTTATAACTTACCGAGTATCGCAATTTATTATTAAAATTGCATTTGGCAAGGTAATTTGTACTAAAGCAGTTTTATGATATACTGCGTTAAAATCATTACAGGTATGTTTAAGGTACTCTTTTAGAAAATTAATAAAATGAGACTTCCCGTCGACGTCGACAAAGTTGCGATATCCCAGTTAATTTCACCTTACTACCTTATAATAAAACTTGCTTTGGCTTTTAAAATAAAATAAGTTTTTGAAATGCAGACTCAAATATCACATTAAACTACGACTTACATAGTTTGGTTAACTTAAGGCCAGTTTCAATGCAGCTGAAAGTCTTATTGCATAAATCGGTGTAAATATAGGTTTTGAAAATATAAACATGAATCTTATTGCAAATTCTTATACACATGCATTTGGAATAAATATCAAGTTCTCTTCCTATCGAACTGCATATTATTTTGGTAGGATTACTAACTTGGGATCAAGTGTGCTCCAAACTTTAAACTTGAGTCACCTTGATCCGATACAAAGATTGTAAACCTGACTGCTAGACAAAACTAGACTATCACTTCTTAAGTAACTATTTACTTATGAAAGATTTATTTATTTATATTGCATTCTGCAGACAAAGTATTAGTGGGAAAGAAATAAATCAAAACCTACCTGTTTCCCAAAATCATTCATTTAGTAATTTTGAAAATTCACAAACCTTATTTAAGAAATATAAAACTAGATTAATTTAGAACTTAAATCCGTGCATAGTTCCAAACACCTAACAACAAAGTTAGAGCATTTTAAAAACTTTTTGATAACATCGAATAAATGATAATTGAATCCTTTGGCAAACTTTTCTTTTCGAATGGCGGGTGAAGAAGGGAAACGATGTGCTTTCATTTACTCTCGATGTCCTAAAATATGGAACGAAGGAACTCAAAAATTTGAAAATTTGAAAATCTCCCGATAATGATTCCAACGATGCCTGTCCAGATAAATCAGCCAGAGGGTCAGGGGGGTAATCTGATGCAAATGCCTGATGTTGGATTAATGAGTGTCGGGACACGCCCAAAAATAACACGTTCTCCAACATGGAGTCACATTTTTTCTAGTTTTCAATTTTTGGGATTGTTAAAATTTCATGTCATTTTTGTTTCTGTGTTTCCGATTTATCTGATCAACACTCAGGGGCTTTTTAAGAGTTACTGATACGGTTTATATTACCTTGTATACCAGATACCACAATAACACTATTTAGTTCAAGAAATCAAAAATCTAATTTTCAGACTAGGTATTTAGATATTGACTTATTTCTTCTATAGCTGATTCTAAAAAAAATTGTAATATAAAGAAAAATTTGAACTGTCGTGACCCATGCAACACACGGCCGTCTAACGGACCTATACTTATTATCCTGTTGTGAATTTTTGTTTTTGTGAATGTTCAATGGATGTCCAATCGCCGCCTATTTCCTGACTCATTGGTCTTGCGAGAGTCCATTGTAACACTAACAATAAATTAGACATTCTGAACGCTGTGTAAGGTATAGTCTGTATCTAGAATATTATAGTCAGTCGATCTGTTAGAAGAACGGGCCTTAACCTTGTAAAAGTCGAGTAGTTTTGCTTTTTGATATGCATTGTATGTTGGAGGTTCTTATTAAAATTCCAAGCTTTCGGCCTTGGCGCGGCATCGCACGCGTTGCCATATTGAAAAAAAACGATGAGAATTTTTCGGCTTTTGCAGTTTTCGTTTTAATAAGTAACAAAGTTGGCGTAAGCCTTTATTAAAAAGTTCAGATTTAATGTTACCTTTGAAGTTATAAATGTTAAAATATTTCGAAAACGGTTGAACTAAGGTATAGCGTATGCTACACAAAAATTATGTGTAGAATTACTGAGGAAACTAAAAGAAAATTAGAAATATGCAGGGTGTCCAATTTAAAGTACAAGATTTGGTAAAGCTTCTGAAAAAGCTAATCTTAGCAACACTATCGACATCAGTTTTGAATCCAGCATATTATCTAAAAGAAGAACTCCAAAACTCGTCATAATCGTGTAAGCTGTTCCGGAGATACTTAAAGGTTTTCATATTTCTGCTCTACATTGTATATTTTGTGGTACCTTCCCCCAACTCAAAAATGTTTTGGTCTAACAGGCAGATGTTTCTGGTTGTTAGAGTAAAGTAATGCCTCCTAGACGTACTCCCTGCTAAGTTCATTAAATTTTCTTAGTGGGTTCCATACACCGTTTTTTTCGTATTCGCAAATTCACAGGGTTTCCAACAACTTTGAAGGGGTGGTGCGACGGAACCACTTAATACAAAGTCATGAAAATTGGCGTGGAGCAGGTTCAAGGACAGTGCTTCAGTCTAACAATATGAAACAGCATTATCGTTGCCCACAAAAAAAAGTTTGAGATAATGGACTAATATGGATGTCAAAAAACAGTGTGTAATTATTCCGATTTAAGATGATTCTTAAAATGATCTGGTTATCTATTGGGCCTGCATTATAGATCCAAGGCGTTATGAATAAAAAATGAATGTAGTTGGGTCAGAAATGGACTCTATCGGACGTCCTGTGTTAAAAATATACCGCTAGTATCTCTTAGCATAATGTAAGAGACAAGTACAGATACTGCGATCAGCATTTAAAAAATTCATTATGTAGAAAAAGTTTTTCCACATAATTAAATAGCAGTAAGCTATCTTTACTTTATTCCAAATACTTTCATACATCATGAAGTTATAGAGAAATATATAAATACAGGTCTTAGAAAGCCAAAATTCAAAACAACTTTAGTAGATTGTATAAACACTTTTTAGTCGTTTTAGCCTCAAACCATTTAAGATAATGATTTTCAATGGCCATTTAAAGATGAGATAGTGTTTGAAAGAAAAAAATCATTTAGATAAATTAAAAGTTAATTAAAAAGTTGTTGTAAATTACCTAATAACATTATAGACTAAATGTGCCATGAAGATCATGAAATAAACTATTATAAAATATAGATTTTAAAACAAACTCAAAATTAGGTTATGTCACGATCTTAAAATGGAGAAATATATGACAATTACGAATTTTGCACTCCAAATCCAATTGCGTCCCTGGCAGGCACCGTCTTCGCCACGCCGGTGGTTAGTACTCCGTACTTTTAATAATCATATATCAATAATATATTTTATATTTTTTACTAGATAAAAAATAAAAAGATAAACAATCTTTAAAAACGATATCTATAATAACTGTCGAATAAATATTCCAAAATAATTAATTTCATTAAGTGAACTGCTGGAGTAACGTGTGTTTTTTTGTTTCAGAATTTCGATCGAAGCATGGAGCGTCCATTAAGCATAGGATACATTTCAGCGTTTGCAGAACCGCCATCAGCAAGTCGCGGTTATCGTACAAGCTTCCATAGCGACCCTTTCCCGTGCACGGAAGAATTGGGAAATGAAGTGGTTGACCACAGTTTCAAGTGCACAATCCAAAGGTCCTTTAAATCAAATTCTTGACACGAAAATATGGCATCCGATTCGGTATGAGTGCAGGAGTCATGCCTATCGATAAAATAGGCTGAATTGCTAAAAGGACCATAAACCGGTGCTGTGAGTAGTGAGTAGAAAATGCAAGGATGAAGTGTAAATCGTAAAAGCGCGCCGAAACCCTGGATATTATCTATATATGTAACAATATTACTTGATGAACAATTAAAACCGAGATAAACATCAGAAACGTTAGGAATATTTAAATAAACCAGTGGGAAGATTCTCGTGGATTCCAAATTTTAATTAAAATATAATTGTTTGTCCGGAGTGTTGGTTAAGGGTGAATGATGAAACAAACCTTAAAATGAAATATAAATTTCTAAACTGAATTAAACCTACACAAGGCAGAAATTGTTCCAGAGCTAGTTTATGGCATCATTTTTATCATATCCGTATATGTGTGCTAAATAAATTCTTCTGAATGATTTCAGGTAGTAAAGTCATAATAAGTGGGGGTGACAAAATGGCAGTATTGGCTGAGTTCTCATAAAAAGTAAAAATCAAAACGAATGAACTTTATTTCAAGATATGGGATCTCAGAAGGCTTTAAAATAGTAAAAATTCGTTTAATAACAAAAGCTTACATCTTAAAACGTAAGCAGCGTACTTTGAATGAAAATATTTCCTTTTCTCACTACACGACAGAAAAAGATAGTATATGCTTTAGAAATCGTTATACTTTTTCTATCGTTATATAATAAGAAATCTATATCTTTGCAATTGACATGGTCGGTTATTCAGATTTTATTTATGTGCCAAGAATGAAATACTGCCAGTTTTATTCCTATTTTCCTTTATTCATAGATAACGAAAATTCTGAAATATTTATCTGAATACAACTCGTAAATTACTTATAGAATATTACAGCTGCCGGAAAAATGGAAAGTAAAATATGACTAGCGAATATCGAATGCTATCTTATTTCACGTACAGGAGATTTATTTCTTTAATTTTTAGAATTATAAAAATGGCTGCTTATTTTTCCTCAAGCGTTATGCAACAGTTTTCTATATTAAATTGAAATAATATATACCATTTTAAACTACTGTGGATCCAAATACAGTTTTCTTGAAAACGCTGCGAGAGTATTAATAATTCAATTTGAAACTTGTTTTTTATGAACTTGGAAATTCGTTTTATTGAGTAAAACAGTATTTTCTTTTTAATACTAAATCTGAACGCTTTTCACCAAATCCATTTATTTGAAATTAAAAAAAAACAATTTGCTTTAAAATTAGTTTTTGTATGCAAACTTTTTTCAATGAATTTTATACAAATTCATGCAGACGCTTATATTGCACACTTTTGAAATTTAATCTTGAAACGTAGCTTTTTTTGTCGGACTAAATGACTTACAAAATCGATAACAAAATCAATAAACATTATACTTACTTTAAAAAGATGCTCAAGATTACCACGGCTTGAGATTTAGCTCTATCTTACAAATTTTTAGATTCAGGTCGTAGGTATTGGTTCTGCAGTTGTCTAATTTATAAAGTAATGGATAAAGGTTTCAAAAAACACAGAACATTCACAAGAAGGGCGCCATCTGATTATGAAGCTTAATTATAATAATTACATAGATCAAATAGATTAAATGAAGCTAATAAATCTGTCTGAAGTCACTAATCAGAAAATGAAATCAGACCGATAAAAATTTAGTACAAAATATTAGTTAAATTTCAACAAAAGCAAAAATTTAGATTAATGAAAATATGAATAAAAACTTTCATAATTAAATGGTTCTGTCTTACTGGTTTTAATTAACTTTAAAAACATATTTATTTGAGAAAACACCAAAAAAAATATAAAAATATAAAAGATCACAAATTTTACATTCAAAAATTGAAATAAATCCCTGCCTAAGAGCTCTTTTGCTACTAAAAGTTTAATAAGTAAAAAAGAATTGCATTAATATACATTTAAATGAAAAACAAACTGTAAAAATTATTACCAGATTCAAATGAATTTACATAAATGTTCAAAACTGAAAAATACATAAGTCACAATACCTTTAGTTGTCTATAAATCAAAAAACAAAATCAACGGTAAACTGCACCAATTTGACTACAGCATACATCAAGCAATCGCCGCAAATGGAAACTGGAAAGTCCGTAGATTTCTCTTTTCATAAATTAAAGATGCAAGGGATTAAACCTCGTAGTATCAGTATGTGGTGAAACATTATTTACGAATTCACCCCCAAAATGCAATAACTGAATGCAATCATGAAAGTTCCATAAAATTTGGCTATTAAATTAATTTTGATAACCATCACATAAGTTCGATGTTTTCAATAAAACAACCCACATATTCTTTAAATCTGAACTGGATTTAGAAGACACATAACTCAAATTTATTTATTAATCGAGATTTCGATTACAGAAGAGAAAGTCTGTAAATGTTACAGTATTTCGGTACGTTAATTATTTAAACGAGGATGCTGTACTGTAGGCTGTAGTAACATTGTTACACTTTAATAGGGGGAGCTAGATTTCCCATTCTTCCAAAGCACAAACATCCGGAAAAGTGTTTAGCGAAATAACTGTACTTTTTATTAACCACGAATTCTTGAATAATATCCGGACACGTAATTAAACGATATAATTATTAACTATAAATTTTTAATTACCTTTGCCGGCATCCGAAAACCGACATTCGATCAAACTATACGGAAACTAAAATTAGAATTCTCTTTTATTCTAATTAACTAAAGTGAAACGGTATTTCTGTAGTATCGACCGCAATCGACCGTCTTCTGTGAAAGCTGGATCAAAAGTGGCGTGTCTGCACCATCAACTCAAGGCAAGTGTTTTTAACATTTCGACCCCTGTTTTAGCGCGAAATAACTATGTTTTTCTATACAATAAGGAAGTTTCTACTAGCATTCACGCGTGATTTTCGACCTAACAAACAAAAGTAGTGATCGAGATAACGCGGGGACAGCCGCGTCAACATGTGCCGACTAGACTTGCGGATGGTGCAATTTTTAAGCTAAATACGCAGAAAAACCAAACTGAATTTTGAACACGTGTAGATGTCACCTTTCGAACAAAGAGAAAAGTTTATCTTTCACTAATACATTCCCAAAATGCAGACGGAAATGTTTTTATAGAACGAGATGACTTGAATACATTTTATGTTTTATCAAGGTCTTTTAATTTTTTCAGCAACGCAACCGTTCCTATGGGTGAACAAACAAAGCTCTAAAAATATTATTTATTACTTCCACGTCCTCTATATATAGAGGATATATAGAGGAGGAGATTTATAGGAGTTCGAGAACAATCTTTTTAAAATGTTCGTTGTAAATATGTTTATACGACAAAATTTTAGCTACAAATAGAATATAATTTTACAGGACCGAACTTGAAGTTTTTCAGTGAAAATACATGCAAAATTACACATATTTGAAACCGATAGAAAATATACCGTTACAGTCTAAAGAAGCTTAAAGCAAGTTTTCGTTTTTCGTTATTTCTATGCACCGTTAGTTCACCAGCCCGTTATGAAGCCCGTAGAAATTATTACGGACTCTCAAATCGGACTGTAAATCAAAAAACACTATCAGCTTTTCTCGTTTTAATCAATCCAAAAACCATTCCAAATCAAGTCATAGATTACTTCCCAAGTAACAACAATCTTCTATAGATTTTCTTCGAATATTACTTTTCAACATCCATAGAATAATCTCTTGCAAACTACATGAATGCTCTTAGTAGATCTTAAAAACAATATTCTTATAATGTTTGCTTGACAAATAGTTTTTATAAATATTAAAACTGCACTTTGCCCTCACCACACACACTTTTAATCGCGCTGGACGCGTTTCAACAACTATGCTGTCATTTTCAGCAGACACTGAAAATATTAGTTTCAGATGTTGTCAAATATACATATTGAAATATTACATAAATATTTTTGAATATTCTATTTACATTCCCTGAACATTATTGCACGAATATTCTTGACATGGCTACAAGAAATATTTTTAGAATGTTTTGTTGAGGTATAATTTCTATTGAATATTCCTAAAATATGATTTTCAGTTGTACATCGAAAATACATATTAAAATATTATATGAATATTTTTGAACATTCTATGTACAGTTGCGGTCATTCGGTAAGGAACGACGAAAAAATCATGATAGCCAACTGTAAGTTTATTATATGGTAATCAAAAACATTTCATTTTTGAACATTATAATTGCCCAGTTCATAAATCAGGTCGAATTTTAGTGCACATTTTACAAAAAACTGAAAAACCGGCTATCACTATTTTTCCATCATTCCTTAGCGAAATGTTTAAATGTACTGTGGATATACATATCGAAATCGTATATAAATATTTGCGAGATATTCTATGCATGATCGTTTCATGTCCACACTAGAAATTTATCTAATTGATCACATTTATACGTCAGAAGCGTGTCAGTTGATAAACACGTAATGGGAAAGAATAGAGGCTTTTCTGTTTTGTTTGGCGACTTGGCCAGTCAATATAAAGTTTACTGTTTTATGCATAGTTATATTCCAAAGAAGACATGTAGCTCTTTTCTCTTGCTGCATCTTTGAAGATTGACATTGAAACAAAACAAGTACCAGATTGAACTAACATTATGTATTATATTTTAAATATCATAAAAGTTCTAAAAAAAGCCATAATACTTTCCTCTGTATCACAACCGGCTAATTTATTCCTACCACCATCATAACGAAAGTAATTATAAATAATAAAAGCTTTTAACAACATAATTAATTAAGTAACATTCAGAAATTCTAGTTTTTTTACTTTTCTTGGGCAATATACGAGGTCTGGCTATTAAATAACGAGACTGCTTATGAAAAAGAGTTTTATTTTAAAAATTATTCTATAATCGAATGCTCCTCTTCAATGTACTCCCCTCCCCTCGCCACACACCGTTCCATTCGTTTTTTTCATTGGTCAAAGCAATGCTGGAAGTCTTCTTTTGTAAGAGCATTTAGGAGCTCCGCCGATTTTCGCTTCACCACTTCGATCGATTCGAACCGGGTTCCTTTTAAGGCAGACTTGATTTTCGGAAACAGAAAAAAATCACAGGGTGCTAAATCAGGCGAGTACGGCGCGTGTTCGAGCACTGGAGTGCCTCTAGGGGCTAAATAACGCTTCACAGACAGCGCGTTATGGGCAGGTGCGTTGTCCTGGTGCAAGATCCACGACTTGTTTTTCCACAACTCCGGCCGTTTCTTACAAACTCGCTCTCGCAGTGTTGCCAAAACTTTCAAATGGTAAGTTTGGTTTACAGTTTGACCTTGTGGCACCCATTCAGTCATCACGATGCTGTTGATGTCGAAAAAAACGATTAGCATGGCTTTAAATTTTAATTTCGACATCGTTGCTATTTTCATTCTTGGCGATGCCGGAGTTTTCCATTGCATGGATTACCGCTTAGTTTCAACATCGTATTGGAATATCCATGTTTCATCGCAAGTGATGATGTTTTTCATCAATTCAGATTCCTCATCTAACCTCTCAAGAAAATCTGAGCAGATCTTTTGACGGACGAGCTTTTGTTCAGGGGTAAAATTTTTTGGAACCAACATCGCACAAACTTTCTTCATGTTCAACTCGTCATGTAAAATTTTTCTGGTAGTTTCTTTATCGGCGTTTACAGTCTCAGCAATCATCCGAATGCTCATACGTCGATCTCCGCGCACTATTTCATTGATTTTGGTCACTGTTTGCGGAGTTGAAACAAAGACAGGTCGATCTGGATGTTTGTTATCTTCGGTACTCTCTCGGCCTTCAGAAAACCGTTTATACCATTCGAAAACACGCGCACGAGATAGAGAATTCTCACCATAGCCCTCTTTCAACAACTTATAGCACTCAGTCGGAGGTTTTTTTTAATTTAACGAGAAATTTCACATTGATCCGTTGACACATTTTTATCGGCACAAAAAACACGTTCGTTTCTAACCTCTATAGAAAAAAATACTACTACAGCGATAAAAACGTGTTTTCGTACTGGCATAGTAGACACTTCCAGCTATCCAACGCTGCATTCGTTTTCGTACGCGCAGTCTCGTTATTTAATAGCCAGACCTAGTAAATGCGACAAAAGAGTGTATTAAAAGTAGCATTAGGAATGCGGGCAGAATATGATAATTGGTCTTCAAGTTTACATGTCACATTACATGACGTATACACTTTTCATAAAACCTGTAAAACCTTGTTTTAGTCACTGTTTTTCACATTTGTCCCGAAATTGTCAGAAAAGTCAGAAAACTGATCTATTTGCACTGCACTTCAAAACTCTTAACTTAAACACTTTCAAAACGAATATCAATAACGATATGATATATAGGGTGTACCAAAGATTTGGAATTATAATTTACTAGAAAGACACGCGGTGTGCTACATTTAGGACCTCTATCAGCTCAGATACATCGAAAACCAGTATCGATATGATATCGGCATATAGAGGATGTCCCAAAAACGTCATCTTTTGTACCAATTTTATAGCTATTAACTTATTAACAAAACAAAATATCTATATGATGTCATATTTGATCTCATATACAGAGGGTTAAAAAAAATGGAATAATATAATTTCCGATTTCCGTGGTCTCCTAATATTTCTATGATTTTCTAATATTTCTGGTCTTAAAAATTAAACCCCCACTATCAAAAGAACAGTGCCAAGGTGTTTTATTAAAATTTTTGATTATTGCTGTAGTTTCCAAAAAGTTCAAAATATCTTTTACTTTATCATTTCTGATTATTTTTAATAATTTACAAAAATGTATATTTATTTTCGAAAAAAATATCCCCTGGGTTCTGATCTTGACTAAGTTACTTAGGTATCAGCATCCAGTTTTTGAACTAGAATAAAAAATTGTTCTTCTAAAAATAAAAATATATATTTTAGATGCTGTGCAAAGCGTTGTTTATCTACAGCCAGAAAGTAAATTGCTGGTACCATTGCCATATGGCTTACAAAAGCAAAACAGCAAAAGATTAATAATAATAAGAATTAATATGATAACCTCGTTATCTTTACTATTTGCTTTTAGTCTTTTTGTTCTTGCTATTTTGTTGTGTCAAATACTAAATAAAATATTTAGAATATTTTTGTGTTACTTAGGTTACTCATGCCAATAGAAGAGCTCCATCCCAGATAGCACGCGAACGTCTATAGGATGTGCATAAAACATTCGCTTCAGACCTTTCAATTTTCAGAGTATATCCATAGAACGTCATGCGTATATTCGAGTTATGTTCATTTTACGTCCTTTGTTCACAGATTCATATGTCCATAGGACGTCCACAAAATAACATTCAATGGACGTAAAGGGTCGTCCACTGAACATACGCTGTTGGACGT
Source organism: Agrypnus murinus (assembly GCA_929113105.1). Classification (NCBI taxonomy): domain Eukaryota; kingdom Metazoa; phylum Arthropoda; class Insecta; order Coleoptera; family Elateridae; genus Agrypnus; species Agrypnus murinus. The sequence continues at coordinate 196,500,964 of OV816024.1, forward strand.
CCATTAATTAATACTTTTAATTAATTAAATTACGCAATTAATTAAATTCTGCAATTAATTTTATATTTAATTAAATAAAGTAACAGTTTATTTACTTGCAAATTAGTAATATTTGATAGCAAATCTACTTTCATCATTTGTAACAATCTAGATTGGAAAGATAAAACTTGGAAATAAAAAAATTTTTTTCTAATATTTTTATTTTTTAAAGGTATGTATGTAAGTATATAAAATATATAGTTTACAGTATATAAATTTATGTACAATATTACTGATGAGCTTTTGTAGCCGTTGTCCTGCGCTCTTTTGCTCTTTTCGGCCATTTCCCAGTCGCCTCTTTGATTGATTTCACCGACATCTCAGGAGATGCATAAGCTGAAAATAAGATTATAAATGAGTATTTTATCATTACTTTATAATATTATATATTATCAAGCAAGTTCGGAAAGCATTTTTAGAAAAGTAACTACTCTAAAGGTTGTTAGGCGTTTATTTAATCTAACCTTCAAATATTTAAATATGAAATAAATATTACTCTCGGCCATTGAACAATTTTGAATTTAAGTTTTCTTTAAGATCATATTTTATAATTTATAATAAAAAAATAAATTTGAAAATAAATTGGCGCGCATATTTTCGTCCAGTCACCAACGTTTTTAAATTAACAACTTTAAATTATATAGATAATATAAACGGGTATTATTATACTTAATGTTGTACTTTTACAATGGTATAACAATAGTCCTTTGCCCGTAGTCGGCAAAGTTATTCTACAAGAAGCTTTGGGCAAGTACACCTACTTATGTTATTTATTAAATTCATAAGTAGATAATTAATGAAAATGCAATGGAAAAACTATTTTTTTATCATTTAATTCTAGAAATAGATCCTTAAATGCTACATTGGCTATTGTCCATAACTTAGTACTATCTAATTTGTCTACTCTATAAATTCCTGATAAAAGGCACAATTAACAAATTCTTTATACTTACCAACTTAAACTGTTGACGTTCAAACACAAAGTAAATACTTTTTTCAGTTTTTTCATACACAATTTTTTCCCGCTGGTGCGTAAAGCCTTTTAGTAAACCTTGTGAAGGTGGACCCTTCTTGAAGAATTTTACCTAGTACCTTCTTTTCTATTTCAAACTAAACAGGCTACAAAGAGAGACGGAGAATGGGTTTAAGATGGTTTTTTGTACGACCATGCTATTTCGGATTGTTTACCATTCTTGGTTTTAGAATAGTAGGTTATATTTACTGGTTGCTAAGCAAAAACGCGTCGGTAAGTAATTACTTACCGTTCAGTTCTGTCAAAAACAGAACGGTAAGTAAATTATATGTAATTTATAAAATAAATGCATGATCTTTAGAAGTCTCTTTCGCGAGAAATCATTTATTTTCTAAATAATTGGACTATTTAAAAAAATGTATGTTGGTTATTTAAATTTGCTCAGGCCTCTTCAATATCCCAATTATATTCGTTTTCAGATTTACTCATACTCACGAGTTTGACAAATATCGTGACATTCAAAAATAATAGTAATTACAAACGTATCCATGGTAACGACAAAACCTACTTAATGTTTGGTGGATATACAGGGCAAAAATAAATTATCTTAAATTTATTTTTTTCGGGATATTTCCTTAGTTAATACCTTTGTATTCATAATGGTCGCACAAAAAATAGTAAAAGCATCTCAAACAGTAAGGAGTTTACCGATCTCCTCCAATATTGGCGACTTCACTTCGCTCAGTCGTCAAACATTGTCGTCGATCGGTAAACTGTCCTTACTGTTCTTGATACTTAATATACTATTACATCCCCAGCTATTAAAAGTTAAAGAACTTATCGGAGAAAGTTTACGGCAGGTTTACTATATAAACCGTTACCTATTGACAAATTCAAATAATTTTAATACACAATTCCACAACACTAGTCAAAACTCAAAAACCAGAAAGAAAACAAAAGTATTTGCAAAAGTTTGAATGCGGAAGTTCGGTTACTTAAAACTTAATTATATAATTTTTCATAATTACATATAATTGATTGCTTAATTTTAACTCAAACCGTACACAAATTTTCTCTTCGAATCCAAAAAAGGTTTTATTAACAAAATACACCATTTGACCTCATTTACGGTGAAACCGAAACTTATAGAAACAATTTAATGCAGGGAACAAACAACTTCGAATTCATGTAATTCTCCATTTAATCTTTTTACTTAAAACAAAAAACATTGTTAATTCAGTTAATTAATTATACCAGGTGCAAAATTAACACAATTTTACAACTTACTTACTATATATTTTATGCGAATAAATATTGATTTTATAATAATTTGTTTAACAGCTGTACAGTTGCAATCATTCGCTAAGGAACTACAAAAAAATCATGACAGCCGATTTTTCAGTTTTTTGTACAATGTAAAAGAATGTTTATTATATGCTCATCAAAAACATTTCATTTATATACATTATAATTGCTTAGTTCATAGCTCAGGTGGAATTACAGCGTACATTGTACAAAAAACTGAATAACCGGCTATCACTATTTTTTCATCGTTCCTTAGCGAATGATCGCAACTGTACATTGAAAGTCCATCATCGCATATCCTATGGACGTCCTTTTTTGGTTCAATAACGAACATACATTTAATGTTTATGTAGAATATCCTATGGACATCCTTGTTTGGTCTAGTAACGGACGTACATTTAACGTTCATGGTCTGACATCCTATGGACGTACGTTTTTGGTCCATTTTATGTCCGCAGACATTTGGATATAAAATTAACCAAAAAAGGACGTCCCTAGGACATTCTGTGCTATCTGGGATAGAGCCTTCTCATTGTCCTTAACCAAAAATCATCTGAATCAATGAATGTATCCTAACTTTATTTCCCTTATTAAAGGTCCAGAGAACACTAGATTAGCCGAAGCCAAACAAATATTTAATAGACGTTAGGTTCCATTATCGTTTTAGTTCATTAAATCAACCTAAAGACGCCATAGAAACGTTGGCAACAATCTCTTACTTGAATTGGAATAACTAATAAATTTTGGATGAATTAGGAGATAAGCTGATATTGTCTAAGCGTAGCCAGGCAGGTTCAACTAGTATGCTTATGTAACGTTAGATGATAATCTTCACGTTTAACGTCAAAAATGCACGCGTAAAAAATACGTAAAGAAATTCTTGATGTAAAGAATTAACAAACATATAATTATTTAGGGAATTATCATTTATTGTTTGTGGTCTAAACTTTCATAGCGTTTACTGTCTCGAGCCTTACTTTGTGGAACTCGATAATTATGAAATAAATAAAGATTAATAAAAAGTTTCACAATATTTATTAAACTATAACCTGAATATTATAAATTATAAATCTGTATAATTATAAATTACAATTATAATTATGTATTAAATTTTTATTATTATATTTTTTGTATTTATCTTTGCGACGTGTTTGTTTATATTCATATTACCTTGATAATGACATCTTAGCTGTCGAAACAATTGTCAGGTTATAATTTAATAAATATTGTGAAACTTTTTATTAATTTTTATTTATTTCACAAAACTTCATAACTTATAAATAGAATTTTAGGTATTTCTATCCAACATCTAATAATATTGATATTAATATGGTGATTTTGCATAAATAATGTGATATATTAGTCACTAGTGAGAGAATATTGAAAAAGTCACTACTTCGAGAATGCTTGTCTATAAATTCCACGATCTTCTAATGCAATTACAGTAGAAACTGCCTAAAGTGACCACCTTTGGGACTGACCCAAAATGGTTAATTTAAGCAGGTGGTCACTTTGTAAAAGTGTGAATTTTTTATACACAACATGTTTTATTTTCATGCGATATTCATTACATACAGGTAGGTATTTTGAGTTTTTGTGCTTATAGTAAATGCTAAAAAAATGTATATATACAATAGATATTTATTCAACAGAGCACTTACCCTACTTATTTCATGCGATAGATATGTGTTATGTAAATACTACTTATAGGTACATATTTATTTAAAAATCATGTAACGTAGATTGTCTCAAGATCATATGTTTAGCACAGATTAGTTCATTAATATTATTTTTAACATGGTACAGTTCTGTTAGGATTCCAGGGCAGTTCTGAACAGTAAAATCCTCCGATGTTTTTCTTTCACTGTGGTTTTCTAAAAACTAACACCTTTTGTTTTTCTTTCAAATTTAGTTCTTTGTAAACTTTTTTGAAGTCATCTTGATCGCACTAATTAACACAAGGGTTTCAATCAATAGATGAAACAAGACTGATGTTATAAACAATCTTAAAACTATCCAAGGGTACTAATGTGAAAGTTTGCAGGTAATGAATTTCTCAGAAGCAGAAATAAAGTCTTAAAACTTGGAAATACCTGAACCCAACTGGTCACTATTAAGGAATTAGACGCATTCTTAGAAATTATTTGATGCAATTTACATGTACATGCCTATTTAAACCTTTAGAAGATTAGTTATAACTGTAAGTAAAGTAATCCCTTGGTTAATGGTCACATTACACAAACATTTTTAAACAAATATTTGAGGCAAACGTTTATACAGTATAAATTACATTAGAGTAATGGGATTTTTGCAGGGACTGAGAAACAGTGTTCAATATGACCAGAGGGTTAGTTTAAACAGGTGGTCAGAGTTACAGGTTTCACTGTATAATGATTTTTGACAAATACAAAAATTAATTTGTCAAACTGAAAAGATTATTATTCGAATAAAAAATCATTAAAAAGAGGTGTTCGATAATAGTAATTTACGTTATAAGTCCTGGAAATAAAATTTTACAGTCGAGTAAGATGTTACGGACAAGGCGAAGAAGGAGCCGAGTCTGGAACATCGAAACGAGACTGATCATTGCCAGGACGTATGACGTAATGCGTTTTATTTCATACTGGATTATTGGCAATTATTGGAATAATGGTTTAATTTAAAAAAATTATATAAAATAAATTTCCGAATACAAAATATGGACATCTATGAAGAACGTATCCATAGTAACTGATTACGTACTAAAACATTGTCCAGTTGATTGATTGTATTTGCGTCCGGTAAAATTTTTTACAGTCATACTAGAAACTAGACTGTAAAACTTTTTACAGTCATACTAGACCGTTAAATCGCATTTTCTGGACTGAAAAGTTTGACGTAAAACTGACAAATGTGACACAATATGAAATAAAATGTATCGCACACGTGTGTAACTGCAAATTAGTCACTTAAGAGAATTAGCCACAGAACCTGACGGTCTCGTGGCTAAACTTTTCTTGTGTGACTTATTAGTACTTAATCTAATTAATTCTATTATTTAAAACTTATACATTTTTAAATAATAAATGTGACGTATTCAAACAACTAAAGATAATTCAACAGTTGATAATGAAGAGAAATATTCGCAAGCATTATATATTTTAGAAGAAATGTGACGTCACGGATATGCCAGTATACGCCATATGCATTGTCAACGAAAGTTAATATTGTTATATCGTCCATTCCATTCGATTAAATGTATTGTAAATTCCCACCGTGTTTAAGTTTATATTCTAAAATCTCATTAGACAAATTTTCGTCTTTAACACTGGTTGTATTCTCATTTACGCGATTAATTAAAAAAATGGTGCCTTTTAGGTACACTTACACTACATACAGTATTACAGTGTACATTTTCGACACATGCATTGCACTTTAATTACATGCCTAACTTGTCATCTAATACAAAAGCTAAATTATATTCTAGAAGATCTTTTCAACTTGAGAAATGAAACAGCAACCAAACATAATCATAATATTTTGTTCGAGTTTCAGAAATGACATCTGAATCCGTTATGACTGAGAGACTTTCTTTTTATTCCTGTTTTCCATGTTTACTCCGATAAGTAATATAAAGTTATTATTAATTATTAATACCACAGTTTAACTTCAAAGCACCCTAGGTTACTTTTTAATTTTTTAACTTTTCATTAACAAGCGCGATACTGTAATGCTGCTGGACACCACATTTGTTTGAACTTTTTGAAAGAACAATAAGTGCAGGATATTCTGTAACAAATTTGCAAGCAGCCTGGGGACTTCCTGGAAGGTACTGCGAGAGTCCATTGCTAGTTTTCGAAACAAAAAGTCGGATTATTTAGAAAGTTTGCGGAAAATTGTAAGAACTTGAAGCTTAATTGAATGTGCCTAATTTAGAGTTCAAAAAACTTCAGTCTCAGTTTCAATTTGCAATAAAGTGACACTTAATTAAACAGGTCTGGTTTAAAATGAAAATTCCAGTGGAAAGCAAATTAACACGTCTTAGAACGACACTAAATTATATTAGTCTATAGTTTTCAGTTTATGAAGTAATTTAATCACTACCTTCACATATTCTGTAGTGTGGTTACTTTATTATATAATTTTAAGAAGCCAAGTTTACATTAACTTCGACATAGCTTTGGTTTTGAAAAGTGAAAAGTAATTAATATCCTTGGAATTTGTTTGTAAAACTTATTTGTAATAGGTTAAAATTATGTAATAAATATACCTTGAATGTATATTTATAATAATAATAATATAATAAATAAGGTACGAAAAACTTCTAAATCTCAGTTTAAATTGGTATTAAATTGGTAATCTAGTTTGAAATTGAAATTGAGATTTTTGAAGTTGTATCGCAGACATTTTTTTGCAGTTTCAGCTTTAAATTATTTTCTGTACTAAAACAGTTTAAAAATGAGAAAAAAGAAGTGTAACATTTTTAGTCGTGTCATGTCAAAATTTCAACATTTCTGTCTTTGTGCAGTTGTGTATTGATTGGCACCGACATATAATTGCACTAAATTGACTCAATTGTCTTTTATATATCTTGTTACGTTTCTTTTTTCAATATCTTACATTGTTTGCTAACAATCACTTATAACTATTCACAAACATCTACTGTTGTAAGAAATAAAATGAACGTATAGAAATATCTCTGAAGTATGGCTTAACTACAACATTTATAACAATTAACATAAACCAAACCAAACTTAACAATTGAACAAATGATGTCTTAAAATATATACAGAACTCTTTAAGATTTTGATTACAATTGGTTTGTCCAAACATTTATTAATTTTGAATTGTTTTTTAAGCTAATATACTTTCTTGTAAATGTTCCTCTTAACACAAAAAATAAGCCAATAACAGAAATCTACGTAACATTACATTTAAAATAATTAATTGTCGGTTCATATATTCGACATTTTTCTAAATGTACTTCTTCTGGCTGCGAGAGATTATCTGCAAATCTAATTGTGCTTCAACTGTTCTTCGATTAATAGCTATAATATTGTCTATCCGTCGTATACTGTCTTCTTCAGAAATTCCGACTATTTCTTCGTAGACATCATATCCTGTATCTCGCATTGCCAATGCAATTAAACTACGTACTTTTGTACCGTTTTATTCTGAGCAGTTCTCCGAACTGACAAGATCCCAATATTCGTGCAAGAGATGTAAACTCGTTGAGACAATGTCTACAACGGTTTGTGTGGGGACCTTAACAGGAAGAGGTCCCAACACAAACCGTCCTCACAGCAGCAACTAGACCAGTAACCGGGCAATTTATTTCTGAAATCTTCTACATAACTGATTTTCTTATTGGAAAATGTTTGGGGATGTCTCCTGAATGTAACGTCAAGTTGGCGGGACGGGTGGAGGGGAGTGTTGAGCGTTAGCCGCCATCTTGGAAAACACGTTTTATCAAATATCTCGTAAACCGTGCATCGTACGGCAAAAATATTACCGATCGTTTACGTAGATAATAACATTTTCTACAACTTTTATTCGAAACCTTTTTCTGTATAGTGCATAGGTTTATATTTATACCGCGCCAAACTTTTTCCAACATAGTTATTGCTAAATATATAGGTAGTTAACGGTTGATGATGCATTAAAAATGTTAATAACCGAATTTGTAGAACACAAAGTTTCCAGTAAAATTTATTTAAGTTTTTTCTCTAAAATTGATACTTTAAGAGCTATAGCTTGGTAAACTATTGCACCGCGTAAATTATCAGTGGAAATGTTGCTCGTAGTACACATAAAGCTAGCTTATAACACATAAATTGGCGAAAAGTGTCCAGAAAAATGACAATACTGTCTAGTGAATCTATTTATATTATAAATTCCAACCAATTATTGTACTGTCCATTAAACTATGGTAATTTTATAGAAGGCAATGTAATTTGATTGTAGTTACTATTATTAAACCCAAAATTTCTTACAGAAGGTTCATCTTTATTATTACTAGAATTCTGAGTATTTGAATTATTTTTATAAAAATTCTCATTGGTTCCGCCTGCGATGTCAAAGCAAAATAATGATTTTCAAATTGCATCATTGCCTCATCATTATTCGCCTCATCCGGTGAAAGTGACTCGATTTCATTTTGCACATCCTCAAATGTACTATAACAATCTTGAATTTTATTTAACCTAGAACTAAATTCTTTTAGAAATGACGAGGTCAAATTATCTCACTCAATACTCGTAAAATAACTCTCAAAGCGCGTTAGCTGTGCTTTGATATGCCCTCTTTTAATTTTAAGACTTTTTAATAATTCTTGCGCCATTGTAATCGGGAATCTAACCTGAATATTCTCAACCAAGATCAAATTACTTATTTCTTAAATAAATGTCAGGTTAAAACATCTCAAACTACAAATTAATAAAAAGGAACAAACTCACAGGAAATTTTCTTCTTGTTCCGATACTGCACACTGCTATCTGCTTGTGGATCGGCGTATTCCAAGAAAATACCCATAAAAACCCATAAATCGTCGATCAAATCCGGCTCGAAGGACCAAACTATGGTTGGGTTATTCACAACTCCGTGACAAGTAGACTGTATTGATTTAAAATAATAATAACACTTAATTTAGTGTAAGAATTTAATAATAAACTAGCCATCCGGCTTATAATACAAAAATGGTGTTAACCATTAGAAAAACAAATGCATACTAAAATTAGGAAACTAAAGCATACTACTCCAATTTCTTAACACACCACTAATCGGTCTTAAAATAGAACAGTAAGGGTGGGAAACATTTGGCTTAACTATTGGGGTTAGTTAGCGTCTTTAACATCTGGCTCTAACAATGACTCGGTCGTTATTTGTTGATAAATTAATAATTAAGTTTTGTAGGTACCGAGAAATTTTGCAATGTTTGATAACGTTAGCCAAATGTTTGTATCCAATTGGTTCATAGGTTTTATCTAGATCTAGAAAAACCAATGTAGCACGTTCTTTGTTTAATTTAGTGTTTACCAAAACTTTTTCAATTGCTGCATTATTATGACTTTATGAGGCATTTTGTTATAAAACTTAAGGTTTTATCGTCTTCTTTAATTTGCTGATGTTTTAGTAATTACTAATGATTTATTATTTAAGAGTGCTCTACGGTGATTTTTTGGAGTTGCTTTTCATATATGTTTATTTAAACCTTTTATACTAATGAAATTTTGTTTACAAATATCACATGTAATTTTATCTACGATATCATCTCTGAAAGCATTTCTGAATTTATTAAGATGAACTTCTATTGTATGTAGTTTCAAGTTTTTATAGGATTTATTGCACAAGTTACATTCATTAACATTTTGAGTAAAGCTAATGTTATCTAGAACATGGCTACAATTTTTTTGAGTTCGTAAACAGTAAGGAGATTTTGTGGGGGATTTTGTGAGTATATTACATTTAGGAAAAATAGAAGATGGTCCAACAGCTAGAGGTCTTGCGTAGAAATTTTGAACCACTTTATATCCAGCGACAAATAGGTTCGTGGATATTTTGGAGAATTGAGAGTTTCATCCGAGAAAAATGACGTTGACATATTTATTACAAAAAAAAAACGTATAATTAAAAAGTAAATATAAAAAAATAATCAATGAATATGTAATTTAGCAAACATAAACATAAATCAATTAATTTACACTATTAAGGCTTTCACATTGTTTGAATAATTTGTATATCAGTGAAAGCATGCTTATTGTTTACTAGGTTTATTCAAAGTTGCATCAAATCTGCGTTACTATACTTTACTAGGAATATAACGACACTTTTAAGTTCCGTAACAATTAACAACCGAATAGATGCGACTGCTATCATTTTTTTTTTCTAGAGACCTCTGACTTTGAAAGCGTATTTCTCGTAAAGTACTAAATCAAATTAAATATTTTAGAAACAAGTAACTAATAAACTTATCTCTACATACAACAGTATTATATCTCTAAAAGGGGGCTCTCACACTGAAGCAATAAGCAATCAACAACTAGCAATTGGAAACACGCAACAGTATCGCCATCGGGTTGTTTACATTGAATTAAATCAAACGTCTCACATTGGAGCAACATGTTATTGCTTCTACAAAAACGTTGCCGGTTGCGTTAATATTTTGTTGCCGGCGATATGCCTGCATGTCGAAAACCGATTTTATCATGTCAATGTAGAGCAATACTTGCATTAGTATTATCAAGAGAGAGTGGAATTTGTATACAAGACGTGACGATTTAGCATTTGTTACAAACATAAAGACATATGTTGTGCATAACAAACTGTTATTTATGGTATTAGAAGTTCATGTAGTTTCGAAACATCACAATGACTCATCAAGATCTGCGCGAACGTCACCTGCGAGTACAGTGGCGGCGCGTATGTTGTTCATTAAAAGGGGTTAAAAATATGTGCACATAAAATGTTATGAAAATCTCAAAGTACACTTTATAATCTTTAAATAACCACTTTCAATTGAAGGGGTTGGAGCTTAAATCAACTCACCTAAGTAGCAAAAAGATAATTGTGAGATATAAGCACACGCAACAAGACAGAATGGAAATATACCGACGCTGCTGCATTAAGAAAGATATGCGCGTGCGACGGAATTTCGAACGCTCATACGTATTTCGGTTTCTGCGCATTGTGCTGTTTCGAAACCTTTTCACCTATAGTATGTAAAGGAATACTTGTAAATTATTATTTTTTTATTATTTACTGGAATTATTAGGTAGTTTTATATGGTTGTGGCCGAAATATAAATCAAGGTTATCAGGTCAATGGCTGATGTAATCAAAGACGGTCTAAATAAGAAATGTGCATATATGTAGTATAATAAAAAGAAACAGATTCATTTTAGGAAGTTGTTAAAATTTTTTGCGTGCAAGGCTGACGCAATTGGATTAATCTTCACTTTATATATAATATAATTATTAAAAACTGATTATACTTTTTCATACTGCATACTGCAGAAACCAATTTTTACAATATTAGTTTATGAACACACAAAATCCTGAAGATTTAAATACATTTAAAGTTTCAGTATTAATAAGTACTTATGTTACATTTTATTTATTTTAATTTGAAATAAATACGTAATGAGAATTCTTAAACTCACGTTTTATTAATTGGTTATTAATCATTATTTTTTATTTGTAATTTATTATTTCTTGTACGTTTTTCGAATAAAAGAATAATAACAAATTATTTAAATTGTTATTAAATTAAAGATTAATGACAAATAAAATTAAAAAAGTCTTGCTGTCAACGGGATTCGATCTTGCATTCCACGAGCTATTTTTAGCATTTTGGCTTTTAAATTAATATACCTATTGCAATTAATTCAAGAATTTATAATTTCTATCGATTCCAACTATTAATTTCACCGACTTTTATTCGAGAAGAAACTATTTGGCATATTTCCCATACTAATTCCCTATAGCAAATGTTACAACGAACACGGTGTATATAATCTAATATAATTAATTAATCTGTTAATAAATTCAAGTTTCGCTAATTTATTCGTTGTTATTAAATTTATGTTCCTTAAATGCCACCAAATTAAAATCGCATATCCAGAGTTGTTAGAAGATGACATGATTGTTTGAGAATGCTACATAAACTAAAAGGAATCAGTTGCTGCAGTGTGAGAGCTGGCTAAAATAATATTGTCTGTTGCTTATTGTCAGTTTCTAGTTGCTGTTTGCGCATTGCCCCGGTGTCAGAGCTTACTAAAAGTGTTATACTTTTGTTTTTATTCGACGATATGTAATAATAGCTACCCATTTTTAGGGGCACCTTCATTAAAAGTAAATTAAATATTCTTTCTCTTAACGTATTTATATGCCTTATGCTATATATCTATGACTTTTTTGTATGGGTTAGAAAGAAACCTTACCATTCTTATGCCATTAATTTGCAGACAAAAAAGTATTTTATTTAAGATTTATATGAAAAAATCGCGAACTATATTTTCTTGTTTATTAATAGAAATAGCGTCCATATTTTTTTAAATCAACACTTTTTATAATTAGGCATTATTTTCTTCAAAGAAATGTTCCTAATTTTAACAATAAAAGTGCAACAACAAAAAACCGTTTTTTGTCCAAACCGCTTGTTACTAAACATCGTTCGAGACAAACAAACTACGATTTTCTTAAATGAGTCACCGTATATATTTTACACGGAATTGATTGTCCTATCAGTAGTTTATTCAACAGTACTTAGATTCTTTTATAATCCGGTACGATGTTACCAGTTTATAAATGATTTTCTTAAATTCTTTATTTTTTGTAAGATCGTAATAAATAATAGTAAACATAAAAATGTCAATCATATTAATGTTTTTTATTTCAGAGATTCTAGGATTACGTTACTGTGATAATTTTATAGGCAGCACTTTTATTGATAGCGGAATATAAATTTTATATTTTCAAGTTATATTTACGTTACAATTAAGTTATAATTTGGTTTTGTGTAAATTCTTAATATTTCGTTGGTATTGCATTTTCCTTTTCTTAAGTACGTTTACATCTTTCGAAAAGTAAAATATGTGATATTTTCTTCTTTTTTCGTAGATGATTCGCAATTTATAATGCAACATTTGCAACGACTCAAATTTAGTCCTGTACGTATTAATCAAAGCATAAATACTAACTAATTACGTACAACCTAAAAAGCACATGCGTGAACTTGTGTAGTGATTATTAAGCTTAAATGTAGTTCCTAATTATTAAAATTCGAGCAGTCTCGATTACACTCACCCCTTGTTACTTTCCGAAAGGTTTAACCAACGATGTGTGTACATATGAGCGTGTCTTACTTTATGTAACTTGGTAATAGCTTACGCAATATTTTTGAAATATAATATAAATACAAAGATTAGCTAAAGTTTCACAAGTTTTATTAATATCTTAACCTGACAATATTGTTTCGACACTTTGTGTCATTATCAAAGGTAGATAAGATTGATAAACAAACACGTTGCTAAGGATAAATACATACAGAAAATAGGTAACTAGATACAATACATAACAAAAACTAAATATCTAACAGTTCTAATAAAGGAGAACGCTAAACGCTACGCAATATTTGTTGATTTGCTTGTCATTGAGGTATCAAACTAAAATTATTTAGTTTACAAAAATTAAATTCAAGAATTTATTAAATTATTTTAAAAAACGGTGAAAATCTTTTTTGGAGAGAAATTCTAAGTATGCTAAAACTAAAGATAGTAAAGAGAGAAGTGTGAAACATTTTGATAATTTGTTGAAATCGTAGACAACAAGAAATAGTAGTGGTATGAAATCTACCGACGACAGAACGTTTCGGCCCAAATTGTTGTTATTTGCATTATTTCTATGTATTTGTAAGAGCTGCTGCCCTTAAAAAATATGGCGTAAAATTTTTTTAAACTTTTAATATAATGGCTAGCAAATTGTTGAAAAAAGTAAATAATGCGGTATAATGAACGTAACATTACAAACAAATTTTGAAAATGACCCCAAGATGATTCCAGGCACATAAAAATACACTGCATACACATTCTAAAAACCAAAAGATTTTTATTTTTTTTAGCGTAATCAAATTCTCAAAATCTGAATTTTTCCCAAATTTCAAATTTCTATTTCTAAATCTTCTGTTTCTGGTACTGTAAATAAAATAATAGTAGTAATTAATTGTAATAAAATCTCTTCTCAAATAACAGCAGTGTTTATTGCAAAAAAAAACAGAAAAAGTAAAAAATAATCATGATACGAAATACTCATTATTTATTTTATATTTCGTATTTATATTCGTATATTTGTAATAAAGATTCGTGGTCCCCGTAGAGGCCCTCCGTAGTCGAGTGGTAGAGATCCTGCTTCTATATCAGTGGCATATGAGTACAGGTCGCGTTTGTGACTGAATTTTAAAAATTTAGTACAATCATATTTGAGCTTCTTAGGACAAAATATGAAAGTTGCATGAGGAAAGTGTGAGGAAGCCTTTTGTTGTTGCTACAATAGTTCCATTATCTCCGTTGCACTACCTTAGTGAGTTTGTTAAGTATGTAGTACTAGCAAATACCCGGCGCGCTTTGCTACGCTTTATTGAAATTACATGTTTTTACTTTTTGTAATTGTCAAATTACCAAATTTGACAATTGACAACATATCTATTCACATCAATCTCAGTACCCATTTTTAACTTCCATATATGGGTTTTTCGCTGTTATTTCGGACCACGATGGCCGATCAGAGTCCAATTTGGTCTTATTTATTATTCTGGGCCAAGACCTTTCCAATGATACCAATTTCATCCAAATCGGTCCAGTGGTTGCGGAGAAGATCGCATACATACATATATACAGACAGACAGACAATCTTTCCCTTTTATATATATAGATAGATAGATAGATATATGTATATTTAAAAAAAATTCGTAAATATTTATTTATTTCCTCGTTTATTTTGAATTGGCTCATTTCTATTGCAGTTCGGAATTATGCGATATTCCTCGTTTAATATGTAATGTGTAAAAAATTACCTGTTTTTGACAAAGAAAGCAGATTTTTGAAAAAAGCAGGTTTTTTGGCAATAATTTGGTCGCTAGATACACGATTTCCTTAAAATTTTGGGAAAATAGTTCAAATACTATGAAACTTAAGTGGTATTATTTTGGTTAACTTTGAATGCACAGTTTCTCTAAAATTAAATTTTCACGTAAAACATTTGAAATAATTGAATTAAAAATTTTAAAAAAAACAAGCTAGGTAAGCAAGTTTTAACATTCCTAGAGTTTTAATTTAAAATGAAAGTTATCATATTATTATATTATTTATGAAACAAACCCCACACGTTTTTTGGGTACACTTGGACCTTAACGTCACGACGTTCTCAAGGAAAGTTCTAGCGCCGAAACAACATGGCCTGAAACGCCGCCGTTGCCGAAAGAGTGTAACCAAAACATCCTAAATAGAAGAAATGATCACGCGGTTTTAAAAGTCTACAAATCTACAGATTCTTAAAAAGTTTTTTTTTTTAAAACTTACATTTCCAACAGAAGTAAAAACTGCAGTTGTCTCAAAAAGGTGGACAATAGTCAACTGACACGCTTTGGTGTCAGTGTATAGGGTAATGTATGTATGGGACTAATTAAGTAAAATTCTACTCAAAGCCGTATTGTTCTTTTGGAACAGGCTAGATTACATATTTAAAAAGAAGTCTATCATGTATTGATTTAACTTTATACAAATTTCTTGATGTGGCAGTTACGTTACATTTTTAAGACCACTGATTGGCATACTTTTCTAACTGTAAGTGACAAGAGCATAACAAAACTATTATCACTTAAAAAATTATTACAGGTTATTGTTGCCTTTTTCACCATTGTTTTGTACATGCCTGACATATTTTAGAATCACGATTCAAAATATAAAAATAATGCAAAAGAAAATATTTTGCAAACAGGTTATGTTTGATAAATGCGAGAGTGCGTCTGAAATTTGAAGGTGAAATGAGATTCCGGAATATATAAATACTATTCCGGAACGACGAAAAAACCGACAATAATAACAAAAGATTTTGCTTTGCATTCAAAACACCCCATTCTTCCAACTGTATGCGTATAACATATAACAGTTTCATAAATGCCTCCTGTGTATTGCTTTTTTAGCTGAAAAATGTCGATATCATTGTTCCGAATACACTCAATAAATCCTTTCAAGGAAAATTCCAGTATGTCGAATTGCCAAAGAAATCTCTTTATTTGAAATTATTTGGGAATTTCCATTTAAGTTTTTAAATTGTTACCCTGTAGGCTAATTTAGTATGTGGGAGGAAATGTTATTTTTGTTGATTACTTGTCGTATATAATATAGGACTCTACAAAAAAAGATATGTTGGTTGAAACGATGAGGACTGACAAACAAGAAGCAACATTTGTCAATTTATTACAATTAATCAAAAGAGTTTCCATTATTTATATGTGACAGGATTTGTAAAGGATTCAAAACATTTCAATAGTACGTCAATGTCATTTACTTCAATCTGGTTTTGCTCTGCAACTTTCGTAATAAGATTTATGCTTAACACAAAATCTCATTCGGCTTCTTGAGCAATCTTTGTCTAGATTTATTTAGTTACATTTTTCTATTCACTTAAAGAAAATGGGGCGAAGCACTCACGTTTAAGACATAGAGGGCACTAATATATATTCTTTTATGCCTTAGCCCTTACGTGAATCAAAAATGCTCATATCTTCCCCGTGGTATTAAAATTCTATTTTCGCGAAATTTAATATTGGAAAAGTGTCATCATTTAAAGTGACGGCTTATTAAATTTCACCTTTAGAAAAGAATAGTTATTAAATTATTTCCTTCATTTTATAGAATTTTCTTGGCGCAAAAGACTTTTATGTTTGCCAACTCAGATATTCTGTACGTTGTACTGTAATTACTAAACTAAAATCCTTCTTGCAATCTTGCGTGTTTTGCATTAACTACCGTTGCCATTTTGTGACTTTCACAAGATATTCAAAAAATATTAATGTTAAATGTTGTAAAATGTGATAATTACAACAATTTGTACTGTAAATATAAAAATTTCTGTGATTATTACATACATAACAATTTATTTAGAATTAAGTACGAGTAATTAAATGTTTTTATTATTAAATATTTTGCTCTAATAAAATAAAGATATGTTTTTCAGAAAATATCTTCTCTTCTATTTTTATCCTTTAACAAATTATGTACGTATATTTGCATTCATTATATTTACACGATATGAAGCATGAATAATAATTTTGTTTTCCAAGGTAAGTAAACAACTTTTGTATTTCATACAATATATTTTTTAAATTATCTTTTGTGCTGTTTTTATGTAGTATTAATATGATCACCGCTTTGTCTTGTATGCAACACGATTTTAATTACCTACTTTTGAAAAATAACAGGCGAGAGCATTATATTTTTTACTTAAGGTTGATCCTCAGTCAAAATTATTAGTTACTAGGGAAACCTTATCAAAATATGACGATCAAAAAGATTGAAGGATTTCCCTATATACAACATTCGTTGTGTAATCACAATCCTTCGGATTTTAGTGAGTAATTAAAAAATTTGATTCCCAAAGTGTGTTCCGTGGAACCCTGGGGTTTCGTGGAAATATTTTGGGATTCCGTGGAACCAGTTGTACGTAAGTCCTGTAATATAACAAAAGGATGCATACCATTTGCAAAGCTTTAAACTTTCCTACAATAACGACCTAATTACTATTTTATTTATTGGCGCCTTTTGCTACCACATATTTATGTGAAATATAAAAACAAACTATCGCAATAAACTGGATGCTACACAGCGAAAGCATCAATATAAAAAAAATCACGTAATTCGGGCCAGTGAAACTCTCAAGCGAACTGGAACAAAAATCAACCTTGTGTTTTAAATGTATCAATTTATTTAATATAAAGTATTTACAGGAGTAAATTCCAAGAATACTTATTTATGAACACACAGTATATGTAACCAACCAACAAAGGCTAATAAGTGAATGAAACATTTAAGTAGAAGAATCTTTTTTAATTATAAAAATATACTAATATATGTTATTATTATTATTATTATTGCATCTTGTTTTTAATACATACGCAGTTTAAAAGAAAAAAAATGCGGTTTTCAACTAATGCGGGTTTGGTGCAAACTTTTCTGATCGTTAATAGTTCCAAAAGCGACCAACGCTGGGGGGGGGACTGAGAAGGGCGCTGCAAGTAGATAATCGTTTTACTGCGTATCAAAATAAATGTTTTAGATTTATTTATTTAAAAATATAAAACTTAAGCAAATACAGTTATTAAGTAGTGTTGACTAATATACAAAACAAAAGCTTCCATATAAAAAAAGAATAACGTAAATCGGCCTAGTAGAACTCTCAAAAAAACTGGAATAAAAATAAGCCTTGTGTTTTAAATATATAGATTAAAAATCTTAATTATAGGAAATAAATTTTTTCTACCTTTCGGTAATAGATGATTTATTTAAATTATATAAAAAAAAGTAAAAAATAAAAAAATACCTATAATTTATTATAAAAAAATCATACATTCAACAATTTCAAAAAAAATTCACATTTTGCAAATATTTCAAAAACAATGACAAAATTATCTCAAATTTTAATATGTTATAAAGGCATATGAATCTGACATTGACCATTTCCTTTTAAAGTTTTTGAATGTGTGGATATAAAGATGATAGTTAAGGATCAACACTAAGATAAAAGATTTCAATGAAAAAATCCAAAGTAGGTCACATTATTGAATTAAAAACACACAAAAATATACCTAATGAAAATGAAAAAATGTAACTTGTTAAAAATTGGGGTCATCACTTTAAGTAAAATAACTTCGCAACATCCTATATAATACCAAGATATTTCCTCTGAGTTAAAACTAAATGGCGATTAATTCAAACTTTTTCTCGTCAAACATAAAAGGCGGCTGCATTTAGATAAACATTTGTTTATTGGTCTAAGTTTGATCTAATCAGTGGCGTATTTAGGAGTTTTTGGGGAGGGGGTTTTTTACAGGAAACCACGGTTGCGATTTCGCTTTCTTGTAACTATACATAAATGACCTAGACTATGAAAAATAGCCCTCTACCCAAATACGCCACTGGGTTTAATATCAAAATAAGATCTTGCAATTTTTTTAATTAAACTCCTTTATGTTTTCAGTCGAAACCAAAGTTTTGTTTATATTAAGATGTTGATACAGAGAATTTGAGTATGTAAAAAGATAATTTTTTCTAAGTTGTCAGTTTTATTAAAGTTTTAATATTAAAAAGAATTTTGTTATTGGTCAAAATAACGTCATACTTCGTTTTGTATGGTTGTTTGCAATTACTCCACTCAAACTTATGCAAAGTGCACCCTTTTACAGAAGTCAAGACACAGAGTTCCAAGATAGAATTGTAATGTGTTTTCGCAGGGGTGCTTTGCGCTCCCGGCATAAGGATTCCGGCTATAGATTAGTGCCGTGATCGTCTGAATTTACAGAATATGAAGTCCTGTTCAGAATTAAGTTGACTAGTTTGTGCCGATGAATTATAATACGTCTAAAAGCTTATTAAAATAAGAATTAATACGCCATTAGGTTTTTATGGTTAAAAATTTGTTTGGTAACCGCTATAAGTTACGCGCTATTTATGTGTGTGCTACAACAATTAATGATCACTTATTGAAAGAAGAATTTTGTAGTAGAAATTTATCGAACAATATTTTTAATAATGAAACAAAATAAAGAGGGGAGAAATTCTCCTTTAGTGTTAATATTTTCAACTCGGAAGATAACTACAGAATTTTAGCTCACCACAAGCAGTGCATTGTTACCCTTTATTTGGAGTGCGTTTAAATAAATTTTACAAGTATGCATTTCAGAGTTTAGTTTGAAGATTTTATGTGAATTGTTATCATACCCAATATTGTTTTGACGTCGGAAGAATTCTTCAGTGTTTTAAAGTGAAATTTAAATGAAGAAAAATTATTATTAACCATATTTAACTTTAGTAAGTCAACTTTGTAAATTAGTTAAAATTCATAAACTTTGTAATCAAATTCCCTGACAAAATATATTTAAAAACAATTCCTATGGAGTTATTTTGGAACAACCAATTGTTAGTTAGTGTTATAATCACAATATCAAGTTCATTTTTATGTAACAGATTCATTTAAAATTATATCATATCATTTTTTGGAAATATTTTCCAATTTTGTGGATTTCAATAGTTCTATCTATATAGAATATTAGAAAAAATGGGTGGCACCCTTAATACTATTCACTTCCTGCTTCTTACCTGCAATTTAAAAGCTTTAGGAACTAACGCTTACGATCCTGAATTCAATTTGAATAAGAAAGATGTCTCTGCCGAGGTATAAGTTTACCAGAAGTATCGTTGCAGAACCATTAAGTTTTTTAAGTATTTGACTGATTTTGACTTGCATTGACTGTCCAATCGTGGGACTTTGTTTATTTTGTTTACTAAAGTTTAAGTGGTTCACAAAGCATGCTAAAATAAAGGTATCTAATCGAAATACATTTGTATGTGGTAGTTCGCAAGTAACTTTAATCTGGATTGCATGCTAATGAAGCCCTGGCGCTTCAGTAATGACTTGCAGTACACAATACTGTTTGACTTGGCTCTTGCCCTGTAACAGTTGCACAATAGTATATTAAAGTATTAGTTTCATAAGACACGTTTTTAGCGCACGCGTCCGAGAGGACAAGTGCGCTAAAACGTCTTATGAAACGAATACTTTATACTATTTTTTCTATTTGCACTATTTTTCGTTATTAAATAATTAAAAAATTACTTAGTTTTAAATAAAATTTGTTAGGGATATTTTGGTAAGTAGCATGACAGTTGGCAACACTAGAAATTATGCAATTGTTTTTTACACTTACTTCTTGTCCGATACACATAAAGCCTGCTGCTAAGCAGCAGAATCTGGTTCAAATTTGCCAGGTGTATTATATGTACTGTTGAAAATTATTATAAATTCAAAGTAGGATGTATGTCAATATATTTGTGACAAAAATAATTGCTACTTAAAGAATTAAAAAAATTGGATGAAATAAGAATAAATTATATTTCATTTCATAGAATAAATATCTTATTTGTTAAAGAAATTAATGAGGTATAAATGCAATAGTATTTTCAGCAAAGAATGATTTTTGTTAACAAAAATAATTATTCATTAAATCTTTCGGTATTATAAGGTAAAGATATATAATTTAATGAAACTGAATTTTATTACGTTAAGTTTATCGTTCGCATATTGCACATACATAACACAATGCATCCCATATGATGATAGTATCAAAATTTACAATTTCGTTAGTAATAAAGCAAAAACTGTTATTCATGCCCGTAACGGGGCTACGGTCGATGGCGCACTGCGTCTTGCAATGGTACATAGTTTAGCGAGCGTTGCATTCGAGTTACAAAAGTTCACTGCAGAAATAAGATTGACATTCTAAGAACAGCTGTCTAACAGTGATATCAACTTTAAAAAATAAAATGTTACTGTTTCCAGTATTCTAATAAATTTCATTGGGACACGCAAAATGCGTGTCCTAATGACTTCATTAGGACACGCGAATATAAAAAAATATTTTTTACTTTTTATATATATTTATTTATCAAAATTGGATAAATTAAATCTATATTATACCTAAAAGAATCAAATTATTTTTAACGCGGAGCACTTTGAAGATTCCTACAAAAATTACTTTTGGCTCTGTATTCCGAGTGAATGCGTTTACTCAGTTTTTCTATCTTAATTTCTTCCTTTCAAATAGTTAATAGATAATTGTTCAATAAGTATTTTAAATTTGAGTTTGAGTTGTCTTTGTAATTTTATAAAAAAATCCATGAAAAAGAGATGTAGGTATAAGTTCCTAAATATTTCCATGATTTTATTAAAAAATAATATCTAAGACATGATCTTTTTTTATTTAACTTATTACATACAAATTTTCTGTGGTTACATATACTAATTGTAAGTATGTAAAACCACAAATGATATCCTAGGACAGCTTCTAGTTATTGATGAATATCTTTGCTTGTATGAATTTAGGAAAGAAATAATAATTAAATACGCCACTGTGTATGATATACAATGTGTAAAACGCATAATAACATATATTTTGTTTGCCGTGGATAGACATAACTTGAACTATGCATTATTACCGTGCTAAAATCCCTTTTCCTTAATCAACAGCGAAAACGAGACGCGGTACGCTTTACGTTGTTTTACAGATATCTTCGCTTGTATTATACCTATGACAAAAATAAAATCACCATAGTGTTTACAGAAAATCAGCGCAAAACGTTTATTCCAGTAACTTTTTCAAAATATGTTCTAGATATGAAGTTATTAAGTGTTAAATGTAATTTTGTTAAACCTTAAAAGTGCTAAAACTTAAATGTCGATGTAACCATTCACAGTTTTGTCACAACAAAGCCAGTGATGTCCTGCAACAAATGACATAATAATTCAATTTCACCCCTTTTTTACTAAAACCCCGTCTCCCGCCACCCGCACAATTATTTTTTTGACGACAACTAAATTCTGTTTCACTTTTCACATTTCACTTTTACAAAGTATACCCAACGGAATGAACGATTTCAGCTTAATAAAACTCTACTAAAAGCGTTTTAGCCGCTTTTCTAAAATAATTGTCGAAATTGGCTCCGGTATTGCAATTAAGATTCTTCCAATTAAAAAGTTTAATGGAGTGAGGATATTTATTTTATCAGAAGCGGATGTTACTGGGTATAGGCATCGTGAAAAAATATTTTTTATTGATTTATTTATTAACAAATACGGAAAATTAACAGACTTATAGTCCAATTTACAAATTTCCCTTATAGAATAGAAAAAGAATTACTACATAATCTTCGATCGTTAAAAGAGCGTGACAGCTTCAAGTGGAACTTGACACTTTTATTAACTTGCCTCCCAAATTTTTCCGAAGGTATGAGACTTCGCGGATATAAAATGCCATGTTATATTATCTGCGGCTAGAGCGTTACATATATTTTTCTGTTCGCTCTCTAAAAATATTTGTAGTCTTTCGACTTCCTTATTAATTCCAACAAAATTTTTGGCGTTGTCAGAACAAATAAATATGTACATTGTACATTAATTAGTTCCTTACTTTAGCGACTAATAAATCTTTTTAAAAGTGTTGAAAAGGAACAGGTGATAATGCACGGCTTTTGTAGCTAGATAAATAAATAAGCAGACACAAGCCATAATAATTTTCACTCTTCTAGTCTTTCTCTCTTTTAATATGACAGGACTATCACAATCTAATCCGGTATTATAAAATGAAACATATTTTATTTCTGTGTTATTTAATATTAATGGATTTAAACTGATACAAGATAAAAAACGACCTGTTCTGTAAAAACCCCCTTGAAAGTATGCTAGCCCAGCTTAAATACACCAACGCTTGAAGTTCAATAAGTGATCATATAACTATTTAGTTTGGTTACAATGAGTTTTAAAGGACAATGAACAATATAGAGCAATAAATTAATTTAACAAGTTGATACAGTTGTGTGTTTATACAGGGTATTTATAAATAGTCAAACGCAAATCTAAAGTGTAAATTAAATCAATCATGTAAAGTTAAGTACAAACTAGAACAGGTAAACGTGCCAGTTTAAAAAGAATACGCATATACCACTGAACAAAAGCTATAACAAAAGAATAACATAGACATATAAATAACATAAACAAGCAAGTGTACACAAATAATGGTTTGAGCGTTTTACAACACGGCCTATCAAATGGACTAAAGCCACCGTGGAGCCCTACTCACATGCAAATAAATAAAAGTTTTAGGGATTTCTCACACGGCCTATCATGGGTTTTATTACCACCGTGAAGATTAATACACTCTTAAATAATAATAACTCTAACTTCTTGTTCCGGACCAAAAGATTATCCCTTCATTCTCTTAGTCACAAGGTAAAACATTTAGTTAGGTTAGAAAACGCCCCATTTAAAATACTGACAGTGAAACACATAAGACACATAATAACTGTAGTCATATTTAAATACACGAATAACATTTCCAATTATCAACAATTAGCTGTAATGATACTACAAACGTTAATAAAACATTATTTTCTAATAAAATTACCCCTTCAAAAGGACAAATTTATAAATTATTAAAAATTATCAAACGAATCTTTTAAAATTTAGTTACCAGTTATATTTTGACTTATCAATAGATTCAAACGAGAGATTTGGGTTTCAGATTAATTAAATAATATAAAAATCACATCACACAACGAGAATCAACATAAATTCAACAAATAAAAATGGACTTACTAGAATAAAATTACTTTAAAAGCAAAACACCAAAACGGCTACCTAATTCTTGTTACATTTTTATTAATCCTCTTCTAAAACAAAAAAGCATCGTCCCCTAACTGCAAAAAAAAACAAACTGCCAACTTCATAAAAACTGAAATTAACGTTCCTAACAATACAAAGCAGACTACCAACTTTAAAGAACCTGTTATAAATATCCCTGACATTTTATTTTTAACCAAATAGTGATTATTTTTTAAAATCAATTATATCTTTTGCCTGAACCTGTATGTAATAGCACAACTAGGTAAATTGATTATTATGCAATTTGTTTTTGTGATTAAATGACTTGCTGCAGCTACTTTGATAATTTTGGTTTACTGTAGGTCTGACCACTACAAGTTATTATAATATACCTTACTTTACTCGTTGCAAATATTTAAATAACATATGTACGAAGAAAACTTCAAAAGCCCGTTTTGCTCTTTATTAGACGTAACAGGAAATTGCGGTGGCATCAAAAGGTTCTATGCTGTAATTTTAACAAAGTGATCTCGATAGCTTTTCCAAGCGTAAAAGCTTACTTGAAGTAAGTAGCTACTGAAGCTACTGCATTCTAGGTACATTTATTCTTTGCTTCAGCTTTTCAAGAACATGAGTTTAGTATAATGCTCTTTATATTACAAAGGAATATTGTATTCTATGAAAAATCACAAGTTATGAACTAACACGTAAAATAAGTTTTTTTTCCAGAGAATGGTAAAATCTTTGTGGTTTAGATTTCAAGTATGTACTTCCTTAACAAATTAAACAATTATTAATATTAGAAATCTAAAAATCATTTGAGGAACATTTAACTTTCTAACGAATACAACAACTGGAGCAAAATTGTGCATACATAGGAGAAGCATATTATTATATTTATTAATTTAATATGTATTTAATAATTATTTGAATAATCATGGTTCAATATAAAATTCTTCTTAATACTTTCAAACGAGATTTTTAATGATTGCCCATAATAAAGGTTGTTTTTCTTCAAAAAAGATTCTTAAGAACAATCAGCTACACAATGATAATACTTAATGAGCTACATATAATGCGAGATAATTAATCATTTCCCCAATATTTGAATGAATATAGTTTTAACATACTTTTCCTATTTCCAAGAAAAATCTTTTGTGAAGTAAAATAAATAACAATATAAAAGCTTTCAGTTAAGAATAAAAATATTTTTCTCGGGCTTATTTGAGTTGCTCTACAATACATTAAATTTTCTTTTTACTTAATATAAAATAAACAGAATTTCACTAGCAGTTTTCACATTAAAGTAACTGTAGGTTCCACTTATATACGAAGCGCGTGCATGAGTGGGAATTGTAGGATCCCTGAAGGGTATGCATTGCACCACTTACCTTCAGCAGAGAGCTTTTTAAATGCTTTGCTTTCTTGGGCTAAGCTTTTTTCTACAAAAATTTGTACTATTGCAAACGAGATTACAATTTAAAGTTGTAACTGAAAAATGTAAAGTCGTTTTTCTTACCCGAATTTCGGAAATCATTATCTAATTACTCGCTTGAATTAAACTTGTATCGATTTTATTCAACCTTACTTCCATTTAAAATTCTGTTAGTGTTTTTACCTTACCTTAAATTATCTATTTTTAATTAATACGTAGGTTATTGTAAAATTAAGAGTTTATAAAGTCGTTTTAATTATAGCAACTTCCTTAAAATAAATTATTTTTCTTGAAACGAATTTCAGCATTTTTTATTATTTCCTATATAATGCATCTTAGGTACAAAATGAAGTACGTTATACTGAGAAGTATGAATTTAATTTAAAATTCTGAAGTTGCAACTGGTTTAAACAGAGTTTTTAAAATTAAACTTTTAAAGAAAACATTTGCTTAAACTACTGCACCCTTATTTAAAACTCCTCTTGAATGTATAAATTAGCTCAGAGTTATTTACATAATGACCATGCCTAACTAATGATAACTTAAATTTTTCTTCTTTAGTTGGTTCAAACAAAAATATTTTATAGCTTTAAGAAATTTATTAAAAATACTGAAGAAATCAACCCTTTCGTGTCGTATACATAATATAATATAAGCGAAATATATTTTCAAAGCAAAAACTAAAACAATGCATAATGCAATATTTAAAAAAAAAGGAATATTTTACCCACACAGTAAAAAATACAGTGGTGCTGAAAAAAGATATTTGGTGTGGTGAAATATCTGAGTGTAGATTTCTACACTCATGTGAATGAAATTAACAACCAAAATTAACACGCACCACTAATTTTCTTATGAGTGTTATCTTAATTTAAAAAATGAGTAAAAATAATTTTGGTGTACAAATCATTTGAATTTGGTAAAGATATTCTCGTTATTGTAAGAGTCTTCGTTCAAAAGATCTATTTCACTATTCTAGCATGTTAACAACAACAAAGGGTGTTAATAAGATTGCCAACAAACCGATTTAACTCTCGCGATTGTCAGAACTTCCACCCCCAATGCGAATAATCACGATTGGACGTGAGCCCTTTTACTTGTTGTTTGTGTTTGAATGTAGTTAATTCTCTTCGAAAGTGGCAACTATGATTTTTAAGATTCAACTGGCCAATAAAAGTAAATAAGCTAAAATAGAAGAGGATGCATCTTTCTACGATATTGTGCAATTAGGTAAGTACCTTATATGAATAGATTTTAAAACTATAATTTCCAAACAAGTCCTGGTTGTGTCTATTCAGCTTTTTCTTATGTAAAAGTTTTAGCTGCCATGTTAATCCTTTGTAATTTAAATCATCATATGCAAAAGTATATTGTGTAAATACCTATAATAATAATGTTTACGTGAATTGTGGATAAATAATAGAATAAAATTATTTTCAGATTTTTGGTTTACAAAGAACCATCTAATGTAAAACCTTGTCTGGTTCCTGCTATGAGTACCTAACTATATAATTGTTCAAAACTAATGTTGATTTCCTAGTAAGACTCACTTTTTTATTATTTGAATATTAAATGTTTTATATACTATAATATACAAATTATAACATTTTGTCTATCAGGTATTCTATATTTACACATGTATTTACATTGGAGTGTTTAGATTTAAAATGTACTTATATTTTGCATTTTGTTTTAAAATAAAACTAATATTTGTATGCACTATTTTTTTACTTTTTTCTATTTTATCCTAAATTACAAAAAAAATCTGAACCAAAACATAGAGGTATATAATTACACGAACAGAATAGTTATTCACACTCGAATAAATGATGGTAACCACTATAGTTGGTTCCTTTCCATTAAAAAAATAATCAATAATGAAAATTGTTGAAAAGTTAATAGAAGATTAATGCGCGTATATAAACGTATAACAATGGGATAATAATGGGAATTCGCGCAATAGATTTATAAGCGAAAGTTAGTTGCAGCCGTATACACGTGTTTCGCACTTATTAGTGCTCATCAGTACGGCATAGCAGATAGAAGAAATAAAATTTAAGCAACAAACTAGAAACAATGTATAACACAAGGTTTCACAGATAGTAGCCAACCATTAGGTTGTCTCACGGTAGTAGCTATAGCTACCTCCGTAGTGACGTTTGTTGTTGTATTGACAACTCAATATCTTCGAGCCGAAACTACAAAAGTGTGGTTGGCTACTATCTGTGAAACCTTGTGTTATACATTGTTTCTAGTTTGTTGCTTAAATTTTATTCCTTCTATGTGCTATGCCGTACTGATGAGCACTAATAAGTGCGAAACACGTGTATACGGCTGCAACTAACTTTCTCTTATAAATCTATTGCGCGAAATCCCATTATTATCCCTTTGTTATTGTTGAAAAGTGTTTTCTCAACAATATGGTTTGTCATTTTTACACCCGTTAGTGTCTTTTTCATTTCTGTATCGTGTAATATAGGTAAAAAAATCCATGACTTTAACCTGCGTTGAAGGTTAAAGTTGTTATATATTTTACCACTTTTTAGACCAATGTTATTTACACTCATCAGTGTGGCTAAAAACTATTTGAGCCCGCCCCCCCCGTATGGTTAATAATAACATGTTAATTACGATAATTACATTTTTGACTAAAGATTTTATGTTTTTATTCTTTGACATTTTTAATAAAAAAATAACTTGGGAAAAGAGTAAAATACTTATTATTATTAAAAACGTTAATAATTGGTATAACATGTTTTGCTCATTATATAAACATATTACCATTTTTTTGTTTGTAATTTAGCAAAGCTATAATGTCGTTTAGTAATTTTTGAGGCCTCAAGCTGAGTTTAATTAGCTTAATGGTAAATCCGCCCCTGGTTTTACTTCATCGAAATAATCTGCATCTTAGGTTTAGAATAAGGATTTTAAAAACTGAATTTCTAAAATCTATAAAATTTACTAAACAGGTTTAATATTATTTGCTTTATCAGATATTTCTGCATTTTAATGCTTGAATAAGAAAGGATAAATTAAAATCCAACTAATGGGACTAATTTAAGCTTATCGATTTTAAGCAACTACACAGGAGTACCATCCGATATGCTTAGAATAGAATTATTCTTATCGAGAGTGATATACTAATATTTAGTACCACTGGATTTAAACTTCCATCTTGGCATGAATACAAGAACTAATTGATCGATAACAATAATCGGTTAGACTTCTTGACCCAGGTAGCTGGTTGTAGGTTCTAAGTTCCTGACAAGATATTTCACCAAGAAACGCAAAAGCCGATTTTAGTCTCCTGGCTGCTCTTAACAGTGAAGTAGGTTAAACGTCTAAAGTTATTAGAGGTTATTAAGTTATTTTGGTACATTTACGTTGAACTGCAACTAAAACCTACGAAATCATTAATTTCCTAAAATACTCATATACACCCACATCAACACATTTTGGAACAGAACCACCCAGTGACACCTCAAAACAACATTAAATTCTTACATCGATGATAAATGCAAAAAATTGAAAAAACGTATTAGGCTTTACTAATCAGAAATTTGTTCTGGGCCACTTGAAAACCCCAAGCCCAAATTCTGGTTCAAATATCCTCACTAATATTTATTTGAAATTTTAGCTCTGTAGCCCTGCATTTTTTTGTTTATAATCAGATTAATTCCAAATCTGAATCAGGTATAAAACCCCTTAAAAGAGATTTTGTGTAATTAAAAACCCCATTTACTACAAACCACCAGCCTACTACGATCGAAGATAAATGCAAATAATCGAAGGAACATAGTAGGCCTTGTTTAATCGTAAAAGTCGTTACAGATTCTCTTCTGAACCAATTGAAAATCCCAAAACCAAATTTTGATTAAAAAGTCTCCAATATTAATTATTTTATTATATTATTGGAATTGTATTAAAATTTTTATTGCAGCTTGATACCCCTGTATCTTTGTTATTTATAATTGAAACAATTTTAAATTTTTCTCAGGTATAGAACCCCTTCAATAGTTATTTGTATGTCAAGGCCCGAAAGAACAACTTTGCTGGACGAGTCTGAAGATTGCGGGATGAGGGAGCGCAGCAACCGAATCTTGCAACAGGCGAGGCCAGCAAAGTTGTGTTTCGGCCGAGGCGTACACAAAATTTTTTCGTCGACCAATTTGAGGTTGTGTCACAGATTATAAATTTGCATACAATAACTATTTTAGCATTGAGTATGCGGACCACAAAGTCGAACTTTTCCATATTTTGGACTTTTCAGCAAAAAACGCAAGCATCACATTTTCTGTTGGCTTCTTTGCTTTCTTTTCCTGACACCATTTCAGAAATAAGTCATAGTGTTGTTCGTATCTTTGTTTTGATTTCTCGGGGAGAGAATTTAACAACGCATAATTTGCTTGTTCCTGCAGATCTGGCGGAGTATTAGAAATATTGCTGTCACTGTCTTCGTCCATAATATTTAACTTCGCAAATAGGTATTCAAATTATTAACAATAACCAGCACCAATGTGACCAAGTTAACGACAATTTGAAGGTTATGTAACATAATTTGACAGATTAATATTAAAATGATACAGCATTAATCAAGCAACTTACAATTTACAGCTATATATCAAGTTGCCTATATCACCCTGCATGAACCGAAAGTGTTTTTTCAGTACAGAACTGTCATTTTCGGTTCATGCTCCAGCAAAGCGTCGTTTTCGGTATTTAAATTAGTACCGAATAGACAACTTTCGGATATGGTCGACGAAAAAGACATTTGTGTGAAATGAAAAATCCTATTTATTAAAAACCACCATCATACTACGATGACAAGTAAATGCAAAAAATCGAAAAACCATAGTAGGTTTCGATTAATCGTAAAAGTCGTTACGAGAATTTGTTCTAAACCATCTGAAAACCATAAATCCAAATTTTGGTTAAATAAATCTTGAAAAATAATTATTTGAAATAAATTATTAGAATTGAGTTAAAATTATTTTATTTTTTGGAATTTTAACCAAAATTTAGTTTTGGAGTTTCCAGGTGGTCCAGAACAAATTTCTGTAACGACTTTTCCGATTAAACAAAGCCTAATATTTTTTTTCGATTTTTTGCATTTATCTTCGATGGTAGTATGCTGGTGGTTGATAATAAATGGAATTTTTAATTACCCACAAATTTATTTTAATAGGTTCTATACCTGATAAAAATTTGAAATTGGTTGGATTATAAATAACAAAAATACAGGGGTGTCAAGCAGTGAAGTGAAACACACGGTATATATTTTCAACTAAAAAAAACAATATTTTATGAGAATATATGAACAAGCACAATAGAAATCGACCTTTTACAGTGTAGATAGTGGAATCCAAGGTCAAAATAGCAGGTAACGTACTCAAAGACCATGCTGTACGTAATAGTATAATGCCTCGTAAACGACTTATGGATAACGTGTTTGCCAACTTTTATCAAAGTTTTCGTATCACAGTCTTAAAGTACACTAAATTTCCTCAATCATACGTGAAAATTACGAGGACGTTACTTGTTGTAACTAAGAAAAACATGTCAACTCTATTTGTGATAATGTAATCCAAGAAGCACTTGTTACGGCAAAGTTAATTTATATTTGTTATTTTGATGTTCTGTTACCACATATTGTATATATTTTTTTATACGACCATGCTATTTCGGATTGTTTACCATACTTGGTTTTAGAACAGTAGGTTATATTTACTGGTTGCTAAGCAAAAACGCGTCGGTAAGTAATTACTTACCGTTCAGTTCTGTCAAAAACAGAACGGTAAGTAAATTATACGTATGTAATTTATAAAATAAATGCATGATCTTTAGATGTCTCTTTCGCGAGAAATTATTTATTTTCTAAATAATTGGACTATTTAAAAAAATGATGATTGATTCCTTTTTGATTATTTTGCTAATGGCTAGACAGTACACAGTAGACATTTTGACAGAAATAGGTAGTTGCTTATTATCGCTTTGTTTTAAGTGTTTTTGCTATAAAATGGCACAAGAGTTAATCGAGTTAAGGTTTAAAAGAGGTCAAATTAAAAAGTCGTTGACTTTCCTTAAGAAGTATTTTGAAAAATTAGATATTGAGAATATAAAGGATTCAGAAATCAGAGAGCTTAGATCTAGGTTAGAAAACTTTAAATCAAGTTTTAGCGTTTTTGAGAATACACAGTATCGTATTGAATTATTAGTGGAAACTACCACAGAGTTAAAAGATCAGGAAGAAAAAGAATGTTCAGAAGGAGAAAGTTTTTTAAATGATTATTATGACACAATTTCCAAAATTGAGGGCGTAATTTCTGAATACGATTCAGACACACCAAGTCAGATTATCTCCGGAGAGCAAATGTCACATAATAATAACATGGGGTTTGCCCCATCGATTGCACAATTACCTTGCAGGTTCTTTTGATAAATGGCTAGAATTTCGCGAGACGTTTGTTTCATTGGTCGAGAGTAATGCAACACTTGATAGTGTGCAAAGATTCTATTATTTAAGAACATCTTTGGAAGGCGAAGCCGCAGATTTGATCGATTCTATAAAGGTAACCGCAGATAACTATAAGTTAGCATGGAATCTACTTTCCGAACGTTACGAAAACAAAAAGTTAATTTTATATAATTATGTAAAAGCTTTGTTTGACGCACCAGTATTAAC
Source organism: Agrypnus murinus (assembly GCA_929113105.1). Classification (NCBI taxonomy): domain Eukaryota; kingdom Metazoa; phylum Arthropoda; class Insecta; order Coleoptera; family Elateridae; genus Agrypnus; species Agrypnus murinus. The sequence goes on from OV816024.1 coordinate 196,533,303, forward strand.
AAAGGAATCTTATTGCTATTTAAGAAAGCTTTATGACAATTTTAACAGAAACCTCAGGTGTTTAAAATTGTTAGGTCAACCTACTGACGAGTGGGATACGTTGCTCATTTTTATGTTGACAGGTAAGTTTGACAACCGTACCAGGAGAGACTGGGAAGCGCATAAAATAACAGGTGAACTTCCATCTATGAAAGACATGAATAGTTTGTGAAGACAAGTGCGAGTTATTAGAAAAGTTTGAAATTTCGAAAACTGACAGAAAGCCTCTTAATCAATACCGAAGCTCAGTCAATCAGCCTTTTACAAGCAGATCTCATGTAAGCTACAATGCTGACAAAAATAGGTTTACGTGTTATTTTTGTAAAATGAATCATTCTATTTTCAAATGTCAGAAGTTTTTGAACTTAAATTTAGATTCGAAAATTAATGAAATAAAAAAGCTTAGGTTATGTTACAATTGTTTTAACCCCACCCATAAGTTATCAGAATGTGACAAATCACCTTGCAGGAAATGTCATCATATGCATATAATACGTTATTGCATAAAGATTATAATAATAATAGTAGGACATCACTCTCAAACAGTAGAACCAAAGAAAGCGCAGACGCTGAGTCGTCTCAGACATTAAATTCAAACTCTACTACTAATGCTAAAGCAGTGTCGTTCTTATCGAGCGACGCACCGCCGTCACCTACACCAGAAACCAAAGACGTAGTGGGAGTAATGAGCGCACATTCAACCAATAGTCAAATCATAAATACGCTTTGCTTTCTACGGCGTTAGTTAATGTTGAGGACATATTTGGAAATACATAACTACATAGCGCGTATTTTGTTAGATCCAGGTTCTCAGAGTAATTTTGTTCATGAAGAATTTTGTAAAAAGGTTAACGTAGAAAAGCAAAAGGTTAATTATCATATCTCAGGTATAGGAAATAGTAGCAGTTTGTTGGCGAAATATAAAGTGAATTTTAAGATTTCGTCTCGTTTTGGAAATTGTTCCAAAGAAATATGTTTAGTTTTGCCTAAAATAACCGAGGCTATGCCTGTTTGCGATTTTGATGACAGTTTTTTAAATCTTCCGTCCGATATAAGATTGGCGGATCCAGAGTACAATATACGCTCAGATATTGATATTTTGTGTGGTGTTACAGTTTTCTATGATATTTTATTAATGAGTCAACTTAAAGTAGGATCTGTTACTTTACAGAATACTAAGTTAGGATGGGTTCTTGGCGGAGAGATAAGTTATTTAAATATAACCGGACAATTAATGTCTTGTCATTCAACATCACTTATTAATGAAATCAATGACAGTTTGCTAAAATTTTGGGAAATTAAAGAATATACTAGTTTGCCAAAAGTAGATAGTTTTTGTGACGAACATTTTAAGAAAACTCACAAACGCGACAATGAAGGGCGATTTATAGTACAGATACCTGTCAAAAGTGACATTAACAGGTTAGGAGGTTCAAAGCATATGGCTATTCGTAGTTTCATGTCGCTAGAAAAACGGTTTGCAAAAAACAATGAATTAAAATTGAGCTATTTGTCGGTCATGAATGAATGCCTTCAATTAGGTCATATGACAAAATTAAATATAGACTTAGACACTCTTAATGATTATGACGCGTACTATTTGTGCCACCACGCTGTGATCAAAGAGACTTCATTAACAACTAAGGTTCGTGTTGTTTTTAACGGATCTACAAAAACAGATAGCGGCCTTTCGTTAAACGATGTCCAATTTCCAGGACCCACCATACAAAGCGACTTATTATCAATACTTTTAAGATTTAGACGTTCAGAATACGTGTTAAATGCTGATATCTCAAAAATGTACAGGCAGATATTGGTAGATAAAGATCAGCGAAAATATCAAAGAGTTTTTTGGCGTGATGCACCTGATAAGGATTTAGATTGTTTTGAGTTAAATACTGTAACCTTTGGAATGACTTCATCACCCTATTTAGCTGTTCGTTGCTTGTATCAGTTAGCTATAGAGAATGAAACTAAATATCCGTTAGCGAGTGACGTTATTAAAACCGATTTTTACGTAGACGATCTCTTGACAACTCATGACTCAGAATTTGAAATTTTAAAGCTTCAGCGGGATTTAACGGATATTTTAAAGAGTGGAGGCTTCGAATTGCGCAAATGGTTAACAAATAAACCCGAACTATACGAAAAATTGCAAATTGACTCAAATATTGATACCAGTTGTTTAAGGTTAGGTGAAAATGACAAAAATAAAACTCTAGGTGTTTATTGGAACCCTAATAAATATAAAATACAATATCAAATCCAAATGTTTAATTTTTATTTTTTTATTTTATTTTATATATTTTGGGAACCCAACAGTTTTACCCAATTATAGGGTTCCACTAAATTACAAAAAAGTAAATAAATTGAAGATAGCGGTCTAATATAATTATTAACACACATAACTTAAATAAGTGTTATAAATGAAATTATTACTAGAATACAATATTTTACATTTTGACAATAATGCGGATAAAATTGGAATCAGAATAGTATATTAGTATATTAGATACGTTTGTAATTTGTAAATTAGTTAATGTATATGCAGATAAGAATTAGTAATGATATGATCTAGCTTTGGTAAATATATAAATGTCACCCTGATTGCTTTAAGATGTTTTTAAACTGACTAAGAGATATAGTGAAGATGTCCAGCTCTATCTTTCCCAACAGATCATTGAGTTCTACCGAGAAACGTGTAATTGGTGAGTTAGAAGCAGAATTTGTTCGATTAAAACGTAAAGAGAATAGTTGAGTATTTCTGGTTTGTCTTGGTGGAATGTGAAAGTAAAACAAAGAAAGTAGTGTAGGGCAATCGATTAAGTTATTAATTATTTTAAAAGCCATAATTCTGTCAAGATATATTCGTCTGGTTGCTAAGAAAGTGAAGTTGAAGGTTTGATTCGGAAATTTGTATTGTAAGCGATTATAGAATTTATTTTGAATAGCTTCTAGTCTATTGTTGTAAGTGTTGTAGTAAGGGGACCATATAACGGAGGCATATTCGAGGTGGCTTCTAACCAACGAATTAAATAGTGCGATGTATGTTTGAGGTTGTCTGAAGTCATTGTAGTTACGTAGTATAAAACCGAGGGTTTTATTAGTCTTTTTGGTTATAAAGTCTGTGATGGTCAAAAACTAATTTGTTATCGAATATCACTCCGAGGTCCTTAATACAATCCTTTTTTGTGAGTTGAATGTTATTGATTTTGTATGGAAGGTCATGTATATAGCGATTTCTGGAGAAAGTTATTGAGTGACATTTGTCGGCATTAAGAGTCAGTTTGTTATTTTTACAGTAATTTTCAAAAGAATTTATATCCAGTTGAAAATTAATGCAGTCCTGCATGTTATTGATTTTCATGAAAAGTTTGCAGTCGTCAGCGTATAAGAGAAACTGTACGTGTTTTAAGCAATTGACTATGTCATTAATAAATAAGTTAAAAAGCAAAGGACCCAGATGCGAGCCCTGATGAACTCCTGAGGGAGCACTGTAAGGTTCGGACCGATACCACTAGCTTCGATCTATTCGAGAGGTATGATATAAGCCACCGCAGTAGGTTTCCACACACTCCGATTTTTTGTAATTTTTTGAAAAGAATAAAATGGTCAATTTTATCGAATGCTTTGCTGAAATCAGTGTACACTGCATCTACCTGTGATCGCTCATCCATTGCTCCTAGCACATATTCGCTATAAATGATCAAGTTTGTGTTTATAGAACGTTGTTTATAAAAACCATGTTGTTGGGGGATTATATGATTTTTTATTGAGTTAAATATGTATTCATGTACTATGAGCTCAAGGATTTTACTTATGACCGGAAGTTTAGATATAGGTCGGTAATTTTCAATATTGGACTTGTCTCCAGACTTATGGATAGGACTGACATGAGCTAATTTCCAAACCTGAGGAAATGTGCCTTCAGCAATTGATTTATTGAATAGAATTGAAAGTGGTAAACTAAGAGATACAGCAGCATTTTTTAAAAAGATAGCAGGTAAATTATCAGAGCCAGCTCCCTTGTTAGGATCAAGCGCCAGAGCTATTTTTTGTACTTGTTCTGGGTTAGTTGTGATACTGTTTATATTTAAATTGGTTTCAGAGATTTCGTTTAAGTCTAATAAGAGATCGGATGGGTCACTATAAGCATTTTGAAAGAACCTAGCGAACAGATCACAAACTTCCTTTCCAGCAGAGGCGGTCTCATCTCCTAGTCGGACTAAGTTTGGTACATTATTATTTAATTTTTTGGAGGCAAACCTCCAAAACTGTCTGGGATTATCGTTGATCCGTCGCTCAGTACTTTCCACATGCTTAATATAAGCTTCTTTTATTAGATTCTTTACTCTTGGTCTTAACAAGGAAAACTCTCTGTAATGAGCCATGGATTTTGTTCTTTTATATTTTTTATGAACAGAGTGTTTTTTACAAAGCATTCTAATAATGTTTTCATTATACCACAGAGGATAATGTCTTTTACGAATTTTTCTAACAGGGACATATTCTTCTATTATTTTGAATTACCCGCTTGTAGTTACTAAGAGAAACATATTATCTATCATAAGTCAAATTTATGATCCGTTGGGTTTAGTAGGTGCTGTAGTTATAGTAGCAAAACTTATTTTACGACAATTATGGCGAGAGAGACTGTCGTGGAATCAAAGCGTTTCCAAAGAGCTGCAAGAAAAATGGAATGATTTTTGTTGCGATTTAAAAAATTTGGCAGATATTCAGATACCGCGACATGTGTTGATGTCAAATTCTGACACAGTCGAATTGCTTGTATTTGCAGATGCATCACAGCGTGCTTATGGAGCTTGCGCATATGTAAGATGTCAAAAGGGTAACGAAATATCGTGTCATTTATTAGCTGCAAAATCCAGAGTTGCGCCAATAAAACAACAACGTCTACCGCGCCTAGAATTATGTGCAGCTGTATTGTCAGTTCATTTATTTGAGAAAATAAGCAATTCTCTCAAAATAAAATTCGATCAAATTTATTATTTTAGCTATTCAACCATAACGTTAGATTGGATTAACGGTCTATCTGATAGATGGAAGGTTTTTGTAGCAAATCGAGTGAGTTACGTTCAATCTATAACAAAATCAGATCAGTGGTTTCACGTGATTTCAAAGGACAACCCAGCCGATTTGATTTCTCGTGGGTGCGCTGCGGTTGAGTTAATAAAAAATAAATTTTGGTGGGAACGCCCTGCATGGGTTAAGCTTGATACGCCTATGTGGCAAATTACTAAGGTTTCGAAAAATGGCGAATCTAACTCATTACCGGAACAACGTGTATTGGTAAATTTTACTGTTGTACAAGAATTTGATATTTGTTCCAAATTTTCAAACTTGTATAAATTGAAAGCTGTTATAGCTTACTGTAAACGTTATATTTTCACTGCTAGAAATTTTAAAAATAAAAGAATTGAAGGGCAACTAAGTACTCAAGAATTAAATGACAGTCTCCAAACTATAATTAAAATTTCGCAAAAGCAGTCATTTCCAAAAAAATACAATAGTTTAAAACCCATTAGTGACCACTGTACTTGCCTGAGTACACCTAAATTAAGGCAAAGGTGGTGACATCTAATATAAAATAGTTCACGTTTAGTGTTGTGCAGATATTCAGTAATGTTCCCTCTAATGAATGGTATAAAAGTTTTCGATTTATTCTTAGTGAATTGCGAATAACAACATAAAAGATTCGCGCGTGTTTCTGTGTTTTTGAGGTTACCTTAGGTGAGTGAATACTTTTATAAATATCGGCTATAATTTTTTGAGAAATGTTATCGATTGCATGATATATGTTTTGTTAGATATGTAAATACAATGTCTACTTGTTACATCATCAATAGTTCGTTGTTTATGTTTTCTACATTGTTGCAAATCTATCTGTACTCGATGGAGTACAATGGGCAATAGCATGGTATGAAAGTCACTTGTAATTTTTCAGTTGTACCTGTTTCTACGATGGATTTTGAAGAAATTCGCCCGTCTTCGTTTTATGGAAAAAGATTTGAAACGTTGGCAGCTGCAATAGATGTCATTGGAGATGCGAAGCCTGTCAATTCAGAAATTGATTTAGTTATAATTCCGCCAGAGGTCGATTACCAGACTGATGAGGAGGAGTTTGATGATGATGACTTGGTTTCTACTGAACTGCCAAAGGACGTTCCTGGGGAATTAGAAATTGAAATCAATGATGATGAGTCGGAAGATGATATTCCGTTGTCGAATTTGAAAAAAAAAGCAACCAAAAGACAAAAAAAGCGGAACCTCAGTGGACGCGTACGCCTGTGAATATGGATATACAGACAACCCATGGAGCTGATGCCCGTTTGGAAATTTTGCGAGCAGAACTGTCAGGACTGAATGTGGTACAAGTGTTTGAAAAGCTGTTTGATGAAGAAGTTTTAGAGCACATCGTATCTCAAACTAATATCTACGCAAGTGCCTCAAATAACCACAATTTCACCGTTACAAATGAAGATATCAAAATTTTTATAGGATTTCTTCTTTTCACCGGCTATCATAGACTGCCTCGTGAACGTCTTTATTGGAGTTTGGATGAAGATCTCGGTATTCCATTTGTTTCAAATGCCATTATTCGAAATAGATTCACCGAAATCAAAAAGTATCTACACTTGGCTGACAATTCGACTCTTGACAAAAATGATAAAATGTACAAGATTCGGCCATTTATGAAACTGATCAATGGCAAATTTCAGCAGTGGGGTATTTTCCACCAACGCTTGTCAATCGATGAGGCAATGGTGAAGTACTTTGGCCATCATTCTGCTAAGCAGTTCATCCGAGGTAAGCCAGTACGCTTCGGTTACAAAGATTGGATGATGTGCAGTTCAACTGGTTATTGTTATGCATTTGACACATATTGTGGTGTCAAACCGTCAGCTGTACAAGGTCAACAAATAAAAAAAGCTTCCCTTCCACTAGGATTTCAAATAGTATTAGACTTTCTAAAAGTTATTGATGTTCCAACCGACCACACCTTATTTTTTGACAATTATTTCTCAAGTTATGAACTTTTGAATTCTCTTAGACAACAAAATATGCGGGCTACTGGCACAGTGCGTGATAATCGTACAAAAAAGTGTCCACTTGTAGCTTCCAAAGACGTGACAAAAAAAGAAAGAGGATATTATGATTATCAGTATGATAAGGAAAATTCTCTTTTATTTGTAAGATGGAACGATAACAGTGCAGTTACCATGACAACGAATTATGATACATTGGAACCAATGGCACAAGTCAAACGATGGTCTGCAAAAAAAAAAGAAAATATATCTGTACCACAACCCCAGCTGATCAAGACTTACAATGCCTCAATGGGTGTCTTTGATCTATTGGATCAAGGGTTCAATAATTATAGAATAAGCATTCATGGCAAAAAATGGTGGTGGGTCCTTTTTACCCACATGATAAATATGGTTGTTGTGAATGCATGGAGACTTTAAACGATAACTAATGAAGATGATAACATGGATTTGTTACTGTTCCAACGAAACATAACACGGCATTATCTTCGATCGTACGGCAAGGCCATTCAAAGAAGGCCAACTACAAACAGACCATCAGGCTCACTACCAAGAAGCATTTTAGAAGTTCCTGTAGGTCACTATCCTCAAAAAATTCAAGATCCTCTTAGATGTCGCCAATGCCACATGAGAGTTAGGTGGAGGTGTGAAAAATGTAAAATCACGCTTTGCACTGAGAAAAGGGAATCTTTTAAAATATTCCATTCCCAGAATCGAATAAACTAATATAAACTAATCAAATTCAATAAAAAAAATTTTAACTAACCATTAAAAATAAATTTATTTTTATTCCAATCCACCCGCAAACTCCCAATGTACCTAGGTAAGTACACCGATTTTTTTTTTAATAAAAAAAAAGAAGTTGACTTTGGCGTTTCAGTAGTATTGTTAATATGTCATAATATCATTTTTGTATGTTTTGCATCTTTGACATTTCTATAAAATCGGTGGGCATTAATGGGTTAAAAACAAAAGGTACAGTTCATAAATCTAGTAAGATATTGTCTTTGAATCCATTTTTTGAAAATGCGTTAATTAAAGTTGGAGGCAGATTACAGATGGCTAACGTACCTACAACTCAGAAACATCCTATTATTCTTGACAATAAACATTCTTTAACAAAATTGATTATGACAAACGAACACGTACGTTTGTTGCATTGTGGTCCACAACAATTACTTTATTCTATTAGAACTTTATATTGGCCACTTTCAGGACGCAGCTTAGCGAAAAGTATAGTACATAATTGTATCACTTATTTTAAAGTTAAACCAAAGGCTTGTCAATATTTAATGGGTAATCTCCCAAAAGAAAGAGTAATTAGTTTTATACCATTTGTTAATACTGGATGCGATTATGCGGGTTCGTTTCAACTTAAAGATCGAAAGACTCGCAATCCAAAGATACTTAAAGCATGGATATGTTTATTTATTTGTATGTCCACTAAAGCCATACATTTAGAACTTGTAAGTGACTTGACCAGTGATGCATTTCTAGCATGTTTTAAACGCTTTGCAGCTCGAAGGGGTAACCCTTCAAATATCTTTTCTGATAATTCAACCACCTTTGTTGGTGCTAGTTCTGAACTAAAAAGATATCTCGAATCTGAAATGTCAAAGATTTCTTCTGATCTTCTTAAGGAAGGTGTGAAATGGCATTTTATTCCTCCAAGAGCCCCGAATTTTTGTGGATTATGGGAATCGGGAATTCGTAGCATGAAACATCACTTAAAACGAACAATAGGTAACTCGACTTTACACTACGAAGACTTTTTAACTATTCTAACTCAAATAGAAGCCATTCTGAACTTAAGGCCACTGTGTCCATTATCTTCAAGTCCTGATGATTATATTCCCTTGACACCAGGTCATTTCTTAATTGGTAAAGCCTTGACGTCTATACCAGAACCTTGTTTCCTAAAGATACCAGAAAATCGTTTAAGTCACTACAAACGATTGCAGCAAATAGTTCAGTCCTATTGGACTCGATGGAATAAAGAATACATTACTGAGTTGCAACAACCACTAAAATGGCAAGAAAATGTATTTTCTTTAATAAAAGTTGGTGATCTTGTCATCATAAAAGAAGATAATTTACCTCCATTAAAGTGGAAAACTGGACGAGTTTCAGAAATTCACCCGGGAGCAGACCAAGTGAGACGCGTTGTGTCTCTGAAACTCAGCGACGGAACAGTTATCAAGCGTGCTGTAACAAAATTTTGTATTCTACCTATGGCAGAAACCTAATAGGGACTTTACAGATGTAATGTTTTTTTTTGTGTTGAGATATTTATTGTTCTAATTTAATTGTTTTGAAATTAATTATTTCAAGGCCGGCGGTATGTTACGGCAAAATTAATTTATATTTGTTATTTTGATGTTCTGTTACCACATATTGTATATATTTTAATTTACCTAGCAACCAAAAAGAAGTTGTAATATAAATAAAACAGACAGTTATTGGTGACATCCAATTTATGAAATAATTTTTCTAATTTTGTAATTTATTAAATATAATATGAAAAGAACGCATAATCTGAACCAGTAAATACAGAATACAGTCCACAAATCAACAGCACTTCTGATGACATTTATATAAAAAATCTCGTTAAATAGCAAATACTTTAAAAAAACCTGTATATTTAATATACAATAGTTTTCGGAAAATATCGAGAAAATCTCAAGAAAATCATTTTTTTGACAATGTATTCGTAATCAGTGACCCCGAAAATGCCCCCGCCATATTTTTTATTCGAAAACCGGACTTTAAAATTTCAAATTGACAAGACTTTTCCAAATATTTCAAATTTGGGGTTCAACAAATTATGTGTCCCATCACTCATGTTTTTGATTTTGAATACTTAAATATAACAAACATTCAAAAAAAGATTTGGCACGTGTGTAATGAATATTATTACTCACTGGTGTGCTTTTGCTATTGCTTCACGTGACACGCAGGTACTTTATGGCATTACTAAAATAAAGTAACCTTTATTTTAGTAATTTTACAAAGAGCTACTTTATAGTTGCAAAACTATGTCATCAGTACTTTATATGCAGTCGTACATAATAGTATATTATTCATTCGAATGAGTAATAGCCATTACACGCACCTAACTAGAATACTATACTTTTTCTGACTATTTATTAGAAAGTTGCACTTTTTAGATCTTGAGCTTGTACGCCGTTTTTTACATTTTGCTTGATTTTTTCTGGTATAAGTTTGTAGAAGTTACTTTTACCTATTTTAAAATGTCCGGCGACGTACTAAGTTATTACTCACGGTCCGTGTGTAATGGCCGGCTTTAGATACCACTCACTCTGATTGGACTGGTCGTAGGGTTCAGTCCCTTAGTTTGGGGCGATCACAGAACAAAGTTGAACTCCAGTACGAAAGTAATACTAGCAACCCCTTGATCGTTGTATTAGTGGAGATCGTTTCCGATCGCCAGGTGCCAGGTGCCGATTTTCGATCTCCAGGTGCTTCACCATGGGTAGTCGCTTCGGCACTGTGGATTGGATAACGCGTAGGCAACTCCGATGAACCAGTAATTTGAGTCACTTCGGTGACTTAAGATGCTGATCCCAGAAAGGATACTCTAGGGGATCACTTTATAAGAGGTGTTGATGCGAATAGGACTATTAGCCTCTCACATCTAAGACAACTCCACCTCCTAGTTGGTATTGACCGGGTCTCTACTTTTAGGTAGAGTCAGACGGGATGCCGGCGCTCAGCAAGCGTTAATTATGGTAGGGAGGGGTGGCTAAATTCTGGGATACCTTAGGCAGACCCAATTTCCAAGTGCTAACCACACTTGAGGTAGGACTTGTCCAGGCAGTGGAATTTCGCACGCTGGACTCCGACGAGTGAGCAGGTAGATATCTCCGGCACTCGCCCCCTCTAGTGCGTACTGGTAGCTTTTAAAAGAACTGAGGGACGCACTAATTGAGCGGCGCTCAATTCGTTGATCCTTATTATTAGTCACTGGTTAACGTGCGCATGATGAATGTACTAATTAATAGGAATATAGAAAATAGTTTATGTAAACCAAATTGTGAGATGGGATGGAATAAATATCAGAAATCAATAACAGTTAATTTTCACAAACAATTTGTCTCAATTGACTATTTTATATTCAACGTATGCACGATCTGTTATGTATGTACAATTGTACATATTGTCATGATATCATACTAGGGAGAATTTACTCTCACGATAATATTCAATAGGCAGATTTTGAGCAATTCTATAACTACCCGATTTAATGGTTGCATAACCTCACTTTCAAAATAATAAATTTTGAAAAACCATCTTCTTAATGAAAATAAATTTAGTTAATTAAGACTAAGCATGCGCGCAAAAACTCTCTAAACAGACAAAGGATATATGGGAATATGCATTTTTCACCTTAATAAAGTTTTGTTCAATTTTATGTTATAAATCATCTGGAACAGACAAAATATGTTGTATTGAAGGTATATGCGAATGTATAACAACTTACTTGTTGAAATATAGTTGTAACATAAAATTCATGTTAACGCTTAGAATATAAAACATAAAAGCGACAGATATGACGTCACACTGGCCGCCATTAGACACCACCCAAGTCTGCTTTTCTCTCAAACTCCGAAGTTTCTCCAAACTCTCTCAAATTCGAAGAAGAGAATTACTTTTCATAAGTAAGTATTCGTTTGTTTAAAATATTAAATATAAAACTTATATTCTAAGATTAATCGACTGAAAAGATGGAGAGTAACACTGTGGGCATACAATTTGAAGGAACCGAATATATTAGCTGCGTTCGGTTTAACGGGCCACAAACACTTTTAAAGACAGCGCATACACTCATACGTTCGTTAATAATGGTGGTAATATAAGCAGTGCGAAGTCACATAGTACACCAAAGGCACTGAAATATCATTAATAAGAAAGAAAAGACCAATGCACTAGAAAGCTTGATTCACATAGTTATGTATACCCGACACGACAGTGCTGATGCAGAACTGCGACCTTGCTGTCCCGACAAATTGGTCAGTAGTTCACATTTAAAAATAATAAAAACCAGTAGTGCCGGTCTGCGAATCTCTGATCGTCATTTACAGTTGAACGACGTCAACCCTTACAAGTAAATATATACCGAACTGTCCATCACCTGCAAAACATTCCAAAAGAATGTCACCCGGCACTATTTTGTATCATGTTGTGTCTGGAGTCTTGGTGCTAGTTTCCACAACATCTAAAATACATCGTTTAACATTATGATGCGGATATATCGCTATCGGGTTTATGTGAATCGAACTTAATTGTAAAACAAGCAACAGCCGCGTTGAACAAGTTATTCATAGATTCAATTCAAGTGGAATAATTTTCATTTCGAGTAATTTAGATAATTTCCGTAAATTGGTTATTCTAAATCAGTGTTCGACAAGATTTATTTAAAACTAATTCACTTCCGCTTATGTACAAGACTAATTTAATTTCTGACAGCAAATATTAAGATATTCATCTTAATAGGTACACTGAATTGTAAATTTGTAAGTAACTGACGAGTTGCGTAAGAGACAAATCTTAGCATATTTCGGCTAAAAATTCCTGCAAAAGATGTGTTAAGTGGATTAAAACCAATCCAGGCAACTGTGCTTACCTGATCGGAAATCTACCTGATCATATCAATTGTTCCATTTTCCATTCCGACAACAGTTTAATTTTTCTCGAGGCTAATCGCGAACTGTCAAAACTATATAAAATTTTGATCAATCAAGGTGATCGTGTTACAAGCCAATTTGCAAGAGACCAAATTTATTGCATTTTATACCAGTTTGCTCACCCAGTTTCGGTAGTATATATGCTGAACCTGGTATAAAAAGTATCAAATCGCATCTTCAGAGGGACATTGGCAATAATTAATCGTTTTATGCTTGAGGACTGTATTACTCTAATGATTCAAGTTGATGGGATTTTGAACTCGCGATCACTATAGCCTCTTTCATCTAACCCCAAAGATTTGTTAGCTTTGACGCCACTACACTTCATGATAGGAGAAGAGTTCACTGATTTTCCTCCGAAGTTTACTCACAATATGTTCTAGAAAAATTCCTACACTAAACTAACGGCTTGGTTCGTGTGGCAGCACTCTCTGGATACAGTGAGGTTAGGACAACGTTATCAGGATAACAGACAGGATAGTAGTGAATATATACATTGCAAATAAGTAATTAATTGATTATACTTCTTCTTGCTAACATTGTATTTTGCAAATTTATTTTCTTTTCTCTATTTGTAAAGTTATGTTAATGCTTATTTTCAGTAATTTGCTGCTTTTTAGACTTCAAGAAGGTTTGTGGTAGGCACAAACAAGAATTATAACAGAATTATACCACTATAACATATTTTAAAATACTGTAACGTTCTTTTTAAAATAATAACAAAAATGCTGTTTAAATCGTCTATTAATAAAGAAAATATTATTTACAACGCACTTAATTAAAAACACTATAACTATAAACGATTATTTAACGAACTATTATTTAAATGCTAGATATTTACAAATTTATTTGAGCACTGTTTATATAAAAACTATTTATGTATTACAACAATTATTAACTAATTATTTAGAGTACATTTCACTATGCCGGTCAAACATTAACTGCCCTCCTTCTACCCGCGGACTCAATTTATATCTTTCATAAGTTCTAGAACATAACCGATGAATCATACATGCAGCTGTTGATGAGTCACGTCGATAAGTCGCGTCGATGAGTCATACACGCAGGTGTTGATGAGTCATACATGCAGGTGTTATTGATCAGTCATACAGTTGATGACTCATACATCTAGAATGTTCGATGACGTCATACATGAGTTTACTATTCGTTACAATACTAAACGTTTATGCCTTTATCCGATACAAAAGTGCGTGAATTATATTTGGTTACAATAACCAACAACTCTAGAAAACGCTTAAGAGTTGTTCTATTTAGAACCGATTAAGCATTTTAATATACAATTCCAGTTGAGACATGCTTGACGCATGTAGTTAGTTGAAGTTAAGGACTCTGCACATTGCACCACGGGTAGCCAACTTTTTTAGCTATAAATGAAAGTTTTCATTTTCATTCAAATCTGCGTAATCTTTTTTTTATCTCATCTTTATAGTATTAACGTAAATAATTTTTTTTAACTCCATTTTTATACAATCTGCCCCAAATAGAGGACAATGAGTACATTATATGTTTAAGTTAGTTACAGCATGGTCTGCCATAAATGGACTTGTGGAAAAGGGTTCCAGTGAGCCCTCTCCTAACACAGTTCTTACTTAAGAACTAATTACTAAGAAGAAAGTAAGAAATAATTACTTACATTAATAGGTTTGGACTAATCAAGTAACTTACATAATATTGACAATGACGAACCAAGGAGACTAAAAAAATAAATTAAATTGCATTATTGTTGTTTAAGTTAAGGCTATATTTATAAAGTCTTGTATCATCTGCTGGGGGCAGCAGTAAGAGAACAAGAGAGGGGACCCTCTCGAACTAGGCTCCCACCACACATTATTTTTGGAGAGGGATATATTTAGAAAAACTTTGAGATTTTTGATACCCGAAACAGCGTGCGTAAATGAATTAATATTAATTGTTGATTAATTAATATTATCCAATTATTAAGTTAATGTACAGTAATTAATACATAGTAATTAGTAAAAGAGAAAACATGAGCAATGACATTCATTAAAAAAGCAAACAACGCCAACAGATATCATGACCGCGCGCAAGAATACCTGGATTTCAGACTACAAAAGCACGGTTCACATCCCATGCAGTTCGTTTATTTTTTTTAATAAAATATTTATAAAACAGAATAACTTACCATTAAATACTAATATGGTAATGTATCATCAATTAGTTTTACTTTTAATTAACATAAATATTATTGCATATATGTAGTTTAAACAATGAGTATAAAATTAAGGAATAATTGTATGTAATTATTCTTTCTTATAAATATTATAATTTAAAAAAATGAAAATTTATGAAATATTTTAATTATTTTATTTAAAAAGAAATTTTACGAACTGCATGAGATTTGAACCGTGGTTGTAGTTTTTTGTAGTAATATTAAGTCATTTGTAGTATTTAAGAAGAAATGTATTTATTCATTAACGTGAAATGTGTTAGAGTAGAATTAAAGTGGCTGAATATAGAACAATTACTTTTTAACAGGTAAATATGTCGTATTGAGAGACCGGAATAACCTTAAATTAGAAATTATAATTGTTGAAAATCCATACCCAGTGAAGTATGGAGTATGTATGTATATTAATCCAATAAATAAAAAACCTTAGTCTTCTTCACAAAGAAATTATAGTTTATTAATGAATGTTTAATAAAATATGTTAGATGTAAACTAAATATACACACTATATACAACGTCTTGTATGCAACAACTTTTAATGTATATTTAGTCGGTGAACACGGTTATGTAAACATATGTTTTGCTTTATTGCCCCATCTAATAAGGAATGTTGTACTCTTTTCAATCGAAGGTTGAAGATCTTTGATTTTCATTACATAGACCTTTGAGCCTATTGAATATTCATCTAATTATTCATTATTTTATCAAAGGCAACAAAATAATGTAATGCTGTTGCTCCATCAACATTGGGTATATTGCAATTTTTCAACTGCTTGGCTAAACAAAACTTAGTTCATATTTACAATATATTCCAATTCTCGATATTTACATTGCTACTTTCAGCTGTCACATTGTTTCCAAATAAGCATAATCAACGATTTTACTAAAATTCGTATTTCCTATTCAAACTAAAAAATAAAACAGAAGCAGAAGCATTTTAACCATTAATATTGTGCCGGTGCCAACGCAGTTATCAAGATAACCTGTTGATATATGTATAAATTTGGACAGTTAAAAATAAAACAGTTTGAAAGTGTTCTACTACCCTCATACGTACCCTGCATTCATAATAACAAGTACTCCATAAACCTGCTATGATAAACGCTATCATCATTCAAATTTTGCTAAAGCGAGATTTGCATTGAATCTCATAAATCTTGCATGCTGCATGAATACAATATGCTTACTTGGATATGATGAGCTTAATTATTTCCACATAATACTACATTAATCTACTCAAACACTAAAATGATGCTACCGCTTAAAACCCCGAACACCCATCTGGTTGTTTAGTGTTAACCTTAGGGAAATTAGTACATAAGCTTAGTGTTGGAAACACCTATTTATTTATACCATACATCGTAGACAGAGATCTAATGCTTCTAAATTGTATTGGTTAGGGCATATACACTAGCAGTGTATAAATAGAAAATTTGCAAAAACAGCATCTTTGAAAAGCTTTCAATGTTTGTTGTATAGAATTTATACCACATATATTTATGCATGTTTGATTTGCTAATAAAAGATGCATTCAACTAATTCAATGAAATGAATAATTTTATATTTAGAATGCAAATTCATATAGAAAATTTTATCGACTCTGCTGGGACTCGAACGCAGGACCCTCCACTGTCTAGGTGGTATCTCTACCAACTGAGCTACAGAGTACGACTACCAGCATAACGAGAAATTTTCCATATGAATTAGATGTTTAAGCAGACATACAAAGTAACTAGATATTTTTTTGAATATTATTATTGAAGATCAGCAAGTCGCATGACAACAACATCAATATTCAAAGTATCTAGATTATTTTTAATCATTCCGAAAGGAAATTAATTATATATAAATTTTAGTTGAAATTAATTTTTGTTAAGTTGAATAATGATTTTACATTAAATAAATTGTTGTCATGCGACTTGCTGATCTTCATTAACAATATTCAAAAAAATATCTAGTTACTTTGTATGTCTGCTTAAACATCTAATTCATATGGAAAATTTCTCGCTATGCTGGTAGTCGTACTCTGTAGCTCAGTTGGTAGAGATACCACCTAGACAGTGGAGGGTCCTGGGTTCGAGTCCCAGCAGAGTCGATAAATTTTTCTATATGAATTTGCATTATAAATATTATTTAATGTAAAATCATTATTCAACTTAACAAAAATTAATTTCAACTAAAATTGAATAATTTTAATTTAGAAAAGTCTGACAAACATTTAACATCAAATTATTGACATATTTTCGCTTTAATCTTGCTAATTAAATTTGAAACGACAGGAATGTACTGAATTTTAGTAATTCCTCTAATAATATCCACGGAAATTTTTCGTTTTTATTAATTTTTATGTTTCAGTATTGAGCTTGATTGGGTGAATAAGCTAATTTTCAATTCTACGGAACTGTATGTGGTAAAATACGTGATTATTATTCGATTTACTCATTTTCCTGGTACATTGTTCATCAGGGTGAATCTTTTCAGTAATCCTTAAATTGTACAAGCGGATTCCGTAGTCGAATGGTACCTCTATTGATATTGAAAAAATTACAGTACAGTATAAGTTATGAAAGTTGTGTGATCCCATCACATACGATGTAAATACAGCTTGGTCGACGAAGTTTGGATGCGCATAATATTTGCGGCATTAGGGTAGGGATAGCTCATTTCACCTAATGCTCTCATGTAGTACAGATCGGTACAGTCTATGAAAAAGTATAATTGGTATGGTTTTTGTACTTGTGGTGTTATACTAAGTTTTATTGTAATATTTTAGGTGATCAATTACGATGATTATTCGACAATATTTAATTGATTTAATAATAACCAGTTGAGAATGCGCAGAGCTAGCATTGCCATGACGAACAAAAACAACTGTATACTTAGTCCTAAAATTTTTCGTTTAAAAAAGAAGAAAAAAAAAGTTATCAAGAAAAATTCAAAAACGTCAACAGGGAAAAAGGCGACAGACGCACTTTTTGTTCGTCGATACAATTACATTTCTCAAAGCTATTATCATTTGTTTACTGAAGAATGTTAGTCAGAGTTTATACAAACTAATTAAACCCAAATTAGAATCCAATTATCAAACCATTAACTTAAAACCAATATAAGGCTTTTCTTTGAAAAACAGAAAGTCGTTTGAAAAACATTCGTTTCAAAAAGTTGACAAGCAGTCTACTTTAACGATTCACCCAAGAGGTACACGACAGTGGTGATTTTTTGAGTTTTGTTTGTTTAAAAATAATGGTTTTTAAAAGCAGAGTTAAAAATTTTTTTCTGAATTCCTTATTAAGTATTATAAAAAATAATAAATACGTACACTTGATAATAAGATTATGGAATATGTAACTATATGTTGTATACCAAATAAAAAAAACGTTTAAGATTTTATCACAAAAACTCGTTAGTTTTAATCCTCCTACCTGAAAAGTCTTAATTTTTAATTGTTAATAATTTTACACAAGGGTATAATAAAGATTTGTGTCACTAAAGGAAATTCCAATTTACACCCATTTTGTGAGTTGAAAATACTTGTACCACAGATTGTACTTTCTCTTTACCTATTACATTTTGTCTTTGTCGAACATCGACTCTTTCTTTTCCCCATCTGCGCATTCCGTCGGCCTTCCTACACTTGACAAGCAATAAATGAGAATAGTGGAGGGGCTCAATCTGCGCCACTGCTTCTGAATTAAATAGCTACGGCTATCTGAACTAAATAGCCAGCACGAAATTATGGCCGGCTTAAAATAAGAGCGTTTCAGTAAGTAAGCCAGTGATGGTCAAACAATAACGGCACATATAAAACCTTCTATACTATTTCTATAGCACGCTGCGTTCACTTAAAGGGGAATGCTGTAGCTAGGTTAGTTTCTTGACTAAAGCTTCGCAACCAATTTGTAGGCGGAGCACAAGCAAAAATACGAAGCGTACGACTAGAGTAAGTACGACCAAGGTCTATTCGTGTATATGTATAATATCTAATACATACATTGGTCATCTCATCAAAGTTTAGACGTCCATATTTGAGCCCAAGTTCGATCTCTCAGTTTCTGACATAAGTGAACCGCCGAAGTCTTTTCCCCAAAAAATGACTGGTTGTAGTGTATCAAACTGTTCTAGCAATTCCCGGAATGGTAAACGTTTGTTTCTTTTTCCAAAAGATTTGAAAATAAGACAAATTTGGTTAGATATGCGTAGACGTCAGAATTGGGAATTACTGAATACTAAGATTATGCGAAGTAAGCAGGTTTGAGTCTTAATAAAATTACATATAGAATTAATATAAATTATTTAAGCATATATTTTTTAGATTAAGCACTCTTTTATTACCGTTTACAGAAAGAAAAGATGAAGATCAATGTAGTTGCAATAAATAAAAGAAAAATAACACTTTTAAAGATAATAACGAAACGATGACATCTAATTGTCAAAAACAAGCATTAAATATATTTGGATATGTTGAAGAAAAGCTTAAACTGGTAATTATTCGATATACCGACCCCTATTGTACATGCATACATACGGAAATACCAAGAGCTAACGGTTTTCGTTGGAAAGACGTCGTAAGAACAAGTAAAACATAACATAATAAATAAAACATAAAATCTTCTTGTCAGATGACACAAACACCATTTTTATGCCATTTTCACGTAAATACAGCCAACTTCTTTACTAACTGTAACCTAACATCATAACATTCTAACCTCAAACTAGCGATTTTAGCAATGTTTTACTTATTAATTACCGGCGACCGGGGCGATTTTTTTTTCGGATTATTGTTCCCTGAGTTATCCTCTACAACTCAGTATCATTGGTTTACCTGGGTTCAGAAGGGTCGGTATATCGAATAATTAATCCTAAAATAATTGAATTAAAAAGATCTCATACTCATACACTTCCACTATGCAGCTAGAGCGAAAATGGCGGAACATGTTGATTAACAGGTGTAAGGGGAGATCCCGGCGATTCCCCGTACTATTTATTTATATAACTAATTATGCATAGCTCAAGCTGAAATAAAGAAAAATTAAACAACATAATAGAGCATGGGGTGGGTAAAACAAACTCAATTTACGCTTAACACTGTTTATATTGCAAAAAAGAAAAGATAAAGCTATAGTTACATACAGTAATATGTAAAACATAAACAATCAACAGGATATAATTAAACCCCAAATAATATGACCTTAATAAAATAAAAGGTTAAATATTTCGGAGTCGGCAAGTAACTTCGACGATTAAATGAAAAACAAAAAGTTATTTCAGAGGGAGAAAACTCTAGATTTAGGCCTCTTTTGTTACAATAAACCCATTCGGTGATTTAATACAACTAGTATCCTTGCTGTACCCTTAACAATTGCATAAAATGAATAAACGTGATAATTCTAAATCAAAACAGTTGAAAATATATATATAAAATTGAATTAATGACCCCAAAACGCAAAGAAAAAAATATAATAATATCTAATAGTTAATTCCACAAATAACAATTCATAAATATAGTAATAAACCTCAAATAATTAATTAGTTCATTAGTCTATAAACACTAATTCGCTAAGCATTGATTCTTTAAGTTAATAAACTATTTAAAGGTAAATTTCCAAAAGATAATTTCTGTAGTAAAAGTTCAAAATATTTGCGTTCTCTATACAAAAATATTTCACCTTGAGTGATAACACATGCAGATGCGGCGGTAACTGACACGAGAATTCGGCGCCAAAACAAATTATACAAATTACACTAAATTAATATTTCAGATGTAATCATCAATATATAAACGGTAAATAACATGTAATAAGGAAAGATCTTACTTATTACAACAGCACTAATTGGATCAGCGAGTCTGCTATTATACCAAAAATTATGAACGGTGTTAGTTGCTGCAGGATCCACTTGCACCCAGAAATACGGGAGGACGGAACCAGTCCACTCGACAGTAGTTCTTAATGAATACTGTATCGTAGAAATATTGTATTGTGAAAAAAAAGGAAAAAAAAGGCTGAAATAGAAAAACGAGTCTTAACTCAAACTACCCACAAATTTGATTATCTAAATAATCTTACCTGAGATTGAGGACGCCTTTAAAAGAAAATCTCCGCAATCAAATCCGCCTAAAGCGGTTATTCAAAAGAATAAGTTACGAACGAGGTCCATACAAATTCCATAAGGAAGCTTCAAACTTGAAGATAGCGGAACCAAACGTACGCACGGAGAGCTAATATATCAATCGTCCGTTGAACGTAACGTAACAACAGGTACCTTGGAGAGGGCAGCATGATACGCACTCGCGAAATGGAATATTTCGTTTAAGAGTCCTTAAACACGTAACACAGGAAGCAGGAATAATCGACAACTGGACTTGTTTACAGTTATGTACTTTTTGATACTAAGCGATAATTCAACGTTTTATAATTGATCAGAATCGCTCCTCATATGATAATTGTGTCGGCTTCAACGGCAGCTGTTACGTAGCGCGTAAATGCGGCATTGCGACGACCTACATTTCTAAGCTTGCTTATACAATTACGATTCTTAGAGTACGAGTATAGCCCCATTATTTTCAAATACTAGCGACAACGCTTGATCTCACCGCTGGAACAAAAGTACCAGAACGGTGTTGGCGACATTGAATGTTACCAGACTTGATATTCCGACTTACACTAATTCTTAGGTTTAATAACCATCATGCACAAAGATAGTCACAATCATAGGCCCGACTATGTAGTGGCTCGAAGGATGTGGCCCCCATTAAAATAATGTAGTGGGCCCTCATTAACATGATGGTGATTAACAAACATTATCTTCGGTAATAAAAATTATAAATTAAAGATCTAAAGGTGGGGGGGGTAGGGTTAAACACTTATCTATATTACAAAAGATAAGAGGCCCTCAAAATAGGCGTTTGTTTCAGTGATGACCTCTTCATTAGACCCAAATCTCTTACTGCCCAGCCATTTCTTCAGGGTTGGAAACAGGAAATAGTCACAGGGAGGCTAAATCTGGAGAATATGCTGGATGGAGTAGCAGTTCGTAGCCCAATTTATGGATTTTTGCCATGGTGACTACACACGTGTGCACCCGTGCATTGACTTGATAGAACAGCACTTTTATCTTCGCCAAATGCGGTCGTTTCTGCTTCAAATCAATATCGAATATGCCCAAAAGCTCTGAATAATATTCGACAGTGATCTTTTTACCCTTTTCAAGGTAATCGATGTGAATGACACCGCGTGCATCCCAAAAAACTGTGGCCATGACCTTGGTGGCCGACAGACCCACCTTGGCCTTCTTTGGTGCACGTTCACCTGGAGAAACCCAGTGTCTTGATTGTTCCTTGGTCTCTGATGTAGTGTGATGGATCCATGTTTCGTCTACGGTAACAAAACGCCGCAAAAACTCGTTCGGATTGCGGCTGAACATCGCCAAACACTCCTTTGAAGTGGTCAAACGGTTGCGCTTATGGTCGAGTGTGAGCAATCGCGCGGATAGCTTCTTCATGTCCAAATATATATGTAAAATGTGATGTACCCGTTCAGTTGAGATGCCTACAGCCTCAGCCACCTCACACACTTTCATTCTACGATCATCCCATATCATTCCATGAATTTTATCGACGATTTCTGGCTTGACGACCTCTTTTGGGAGACCTGAACGTTTGGCGTCACTTGTACTGGTACGACCACAACGGAACTCAGTAAACTACTTCTTAACCATTGAAATTGATGGTGCAGAGTCCCCATAGTATTTATCAAGCCTTTACTTGGTTTCGGTGATGGTTTTTTTACGCAAAAAATAATGCTTAATCAGCACACGAAATTCACTTTTTTCCATTTTCGTTAAAATTCACGAGGTTGTTTGCTTTCAATGGCTGTCAAACACAAACTAAATGGCGCAGCCTTATCAAAATTTTAAAGTAGTCTATTCATAGATGACTGTTGATGGGAGCAGTGTTGCATTTAAAATTACTGCGCGGGAAATTCAAAAAGTCACTGACTTATCAAACCACCCTCATATCTCGAAAACTATGAGATCTAGCGCAAAATTCACTATATACAAAATTATGGAAAGAGGAGAGGCCGGCCAGACCATCTGCCCTCCCAAGGCCGCTCGAGTCAAGTTGTAAGTTCTCTTGTATGTTCAGTTGCTTTTCTATCTGCGTTCCTAATGATATTTTTACCCCTTCCATATCTCGAAAACCATTGCCTTCAGCACAAAAATGCGCAGAACCATTTTTGTTTGGAATTTAATGTAGATTAATTTTGTATATAGTGAACTTTGCGCTAGACCTCATAGTTTTCGAGATATTTGAGAAACACTGTTGAAACATATCATTTAACCCCTTTTCATCCTCCTCCTCCTCAAACCCGACGCTCTAGGTCGTGCAACTTTTTATCACTTACTACGAGGAGGGTATAGAAAAATTTAGTGCGGGGTAGAACTTTTTTTTTAATGTTTGGGTTTGGCCAATTTTTGAGCTAGTTTTACTGTACTATAAGTACAATAGAGTACGAGAAAGACAAATAATTTGTGTCTTATGTTGTGCACATTTCAATATTCTGTGTTTAATTCACGTAGTATTTGGAATATTAAGTAGTCATAAGATTAAGTAAGTAGTATTTTAGTAAGATTATTAATTTCTCTAGATTTAACCAGGAAGCCTTTCACGGGCTGAGTCACTGGACAAATAATGACTTTCGGGTTTGCACCGTGTCCTATTAATAAGAATGAGTTCCTTTGTTATTCTTATGGCACTATCCAAACACAAAAGTCGGTCTTTTTCTAGTCTTCTATTGAGGATTGTTATCGTATATAAATTTATATACATGTGTGTTAACGATGCGGAAATTGAATATGCATGTCATATGTTAATACTTTTTGTATTTTCTTACTTCTTTAAAAACTTGGATTGTAATTATAACTAAACTGGCAACCCATGACCAACTCTTCCTCCTGATGTAATTCATAGAAACCAAAAATAGCAGTGTTGACGTAAGGACATGATTTGTAGTACATACACTTTTAACAAACATGTGTAAAAAATAAATAATTTTCTACGACATATGCCAAGTGTGACAGGCTATTTATTAGTTATTGATGGTCTGGACATCCCTCGACCCCCAAGCTAAGAACAACCACCTGAGAAGGTGAGGACCTCACTTTTCCTCCTCACTAATAATCATAGCATCTCCTTTTTTTCGGTATCCACTCGCTGTACGCTAAAGAAGCTCAGCCTCCCTGAACTACACACAGTGCAATCTATATTTTTCGAAAACTGCTAAATCAGCTTTTGATATTAATGCCAGATACATTTATCTATTTAAAACCACCAATACACAATTAAACAGGATTTTATAAGTAATCTGATTGTGGTTTAAGAAATAATCGAATGAATAATGGAAAAAATGGAAAACTTTTGTTATAAAATTATTCCTTTTCAAACGGAAACACAAAAATTCTAAAGGTTTTATCAGCATAACAATTTTATTAAAATGAAAAGAATAAAGTTTTACTGATGTTAATAAATCTTTTTTTCTGTATCTTTTTTGTGATTTACTTGAAAAATGTACATCTTTTTATTCTTTTGAAATTTATTAAATAAGATTTTTTATTACGAATTTTGGATATTTAGATTTTATTATGTTGCACAGAAATATATTATCATTAAATACTCAAATAGATGTGTTTCTAACTTGAAGATTACTTTTAAATTTAAAATTTAACAAAGGAGCCACAAGGTAATTGTAGTGTAATATTGGATGTTAAAAAAACGTTTTATTTTTGTTGGGATTTTAAGGTTGGCGTATTAATTATAGAAAAGAAAAAACTATTAAAAGAGATAGCTATAATCTTGTTTATTGTTTCCAGCCTTACTTTGTGGAACTCCATAATCATCTAGATAAAATAATAATAATAATAATAATCAGAATTAAATATCTAATACTTCCAGTAACTGAGAATTACTGAGCTCAAGTTGTTCATTCATTAAAGGTACCCTGAGTTTACATACTGAGATATACAAACACAAACTCAGGGTACCTTTAATGAATGAACAACTTGAGCTCAGTAATTCTCCGTTACTGGAAGTATTAGATATTTAATTATGATTATTATTATTATTTTATCTAGTTACCTATTTTTGTATCTACCTTAGCGACGTGTTTGTTTATAATTATATTACCTTTGATAATGACAGCATATCATAGACAGCGGCGATTGTAAATTGCTCCGATGGTCACACTAGCCCCTATTATTATTCAAAAGAATAAGTTACGAACGAGGTCCATACAAATTCCATAAGGAAGCTTCAAACTTGAAGATAGCGGAACCAAACGTACGCACGGAGAGCTAATATATCAATTGTCCGTTGAACGTAACGTAACAACAGGTACCTTGGAGAGGGCAGCATGATACGCACTCGCGAAATGGAATATTTCGTTTAAGAGTCCTTAAACACGTAACACAGGAAGCAGGAATAATCGACAACTGGACTTGTTTACAGTTATGTACTTTTTGATACTAAGCGATAATTCAACGTTTTATAATTGATCAGAATCGCTCCTCATATGATAATTGTGTCGGCTTCAACGGCAGCTGTTACGTAGCGCGTAAATGCGGCATTGCGACGACCTACATTTCTAAGCTTGCTTATACAATTACGATTCTTAGAGTACGAGTATAGCCCCATTATTTTCAAATACTAGCGACAACGCTTGATCTCACCGCTGGAACAAAAGTACCAGAACGGTGTTGGCGACATTGAATGTTACCAGACTTGATATTCCGACTTACACTAATTCTTAGGTTTAATAACCATCATGCACAAAGATAGTCACAATCATAGGCCCGACTATGTAGTGGCTCGAAGGATGTGGCCCCCATTAAAATAATGTAGTGGGCCCTCATTAACATGATGGTGATTAACAAACATTATCTTCGGTAATAAAAATTATAAATTAAAGATCTAAAGGTGGGGGGGGGTAGGGTTAAACACTTATCTATATTACAAAAGATAAGAGGCCCTCAAAATAGGCGTTTGTTTCAGTGATGACCTCTTCATTAGACCCAAATCTCTTACTGCCCAGCCATTTCTTCAGGGTTGGAAACAGGAAATAGTCACAGGGAGGCTAAATCTGGAGAATATGCTGGATGGAGTAGCAGTTCGTAGCCCAATTTATGGATTTTTGCCATGGTGACTACACACGTGTGCACCCGTGCATTGACTTGATAGAACAGCACTTTTATCTTCGCCAAATGCGGTCGTTTCTGCTTCAAATCAATATCGAATATGCCCAAAAGCTCTGAATAATATTCGACAGTGATCTTTTTACCCTTTTCAAGGTAATCGATGTGAATGACACCGCGTGCATCCCAAAAAACTGTGGCCATGACCTTGGTGGCCGACAGACCCACCTTGGCCTTCTTTGGTGCACGTTCACCTGGAGAAACCCAGTGTCTTGATTGTTCCTTGGTCTCTGATGTAGTGTGATGGATCCATGTTTCGTCTACGGTAACAAAACGCCGCAAAAACTCGTTCGGATTGCGGCTGAACATCGCCAAACACTCCTTTGAAGTGGTCAAACGGTTGCGCTTATGGTCGAGTGTGAGCAATCGCGCGGATAGCTTCTTCATGTCCAAATATATATGTAAAATGTGATGTACCCGTTCAGTTGAGATGCCTACAGCCTCAGCCACCTCACACACTTTCATTCTACGATCATCCCATATCATTCCATGAATTTTATCGACGATTTCTGGCTTGACGACCTCTTTTGGGAGACCTGAACGTTTGGCGTCACTTGTACTGGTACGACCACAACGGAACTCAGTAAACTACTTCTTAACCATTGAAATTGATGGTGCAGAGTCCCCATAGTATTTATCAAGCCTTTACTTGGTTTCGGTGATGGTTTTTTTACGCAAAAAATAATGCTTAATCAGCACACGAAATTCACTTTTTTCCATTTTCGTTAAAATTCACGAGGTTGTTTGCTTTCAATGGCTGTCAAACACAAACTAAATGGCGCAGCCTTATCAAAATTTTAAAGTAGTCTATTCATAGATGACTGTTGATGGGAGCAGTGTTGCATTTAAAATTACTGCGCGGGAAATTCAAAAAGTCACTGACTTATCAAACCACCCTCATATCTCGAAAACTATGAGATCTAGCGCAAAATTCACTATATACAAAATTATGGAAAGAGGAGAGGCCGGCCAGACCATCTGCCCTCCCAAGGCCGCTCGAGTCAAGTTGTAAGTTCTCTTGTATGTTCAGTTGCTTTTCTATCTGCGTTCCTAATGATATTTTTACCCCTTCCATATCTCGAAAACCATTGCCTTCAGCACAAAAATGCGCAGAACCATTTTTGTTTGGAATTTAATGTAGATTAATTTTGTATATAGTGAACTTTGCGCTAGACCTCATAGTTTTCGAGATATTTGAGAAACACTGTTGAAACATATCATTTAACCCCTTTTCATCCTCCTCCTCCTCAAACCCGACGCTCTAGGTCGTGCAACTTTTTATCACTTACTACGAGGAGGGTATAGAAAAATTTAGTGCGGGGTAGAACTTTTTTTTTAATGTTTGGGTTTGGCCAATTTTTGAGCTAGTTTTACTGTACTATAAGTACAATAGAGTACGAGAAAGACAAATAATTTGTGTCTTATGTTGTGCACATTTCAATATTCTGTGTTTAATTCACGTAGTATTTGGAATATTAAGTAGTCATAAGATTAAGTAAGTAGTATTTTAGTAAGATTATTAATTTCTCTAGATTTAACCAGGAAGCCTTTCACGGGCTGAGTCACTGGACAAATAATGACTTTCGGGTTTGCACCGTGTCCTATTAATAAGAATGAGTTCCTTTGTTATTCTTATGGCACTATCCAAACACAAAAGTCGGTCTTTTTCTAGTCTTCTATTGAGGATTGTTATCGTATATAAATTTATATACATGTGTGTTAACGATGCGGAAATTGAATATGCATGTCATATGTTAATACTTTTTGTATTTTCTTACTTCTTTAAAAACTTGGATTGTAATTATAACTAAACTGGCAACCCATGACCAACTCTTCCTCCTGATGTAATTCATAGAAACCAAAAATAGCAGTGTTGACGTAAGGACATGATTTGTAGTACATACACTTTTAACAAACATGTGTAAAAAATAAATAATTTTCTACGACATATGCCAAGTGTGACAGGCTATTTATTAGTTATTGATGGTCTGGACATCCCTCGACCCCCAAGCTAAGAACAACCACCTGAGAAGGTGAGGACCTCACTTTTCCTCCTCACTAATAATCATAGCATCTCCTTTTTTTCGGTATCCACTCGCTGTACGCTAAAGAAGCTCAGCCTCCCTGAACTACACACAGTGCAATCTATATTTTTCGAAAACTGCTAAATCAGCTTTTGATATTAATGCCAGATACATTTATCTATTTAAAACCACCAATACACAATTAAACAGGATTTTATAAGTAATCTGATTGTGGTTTAAGAAATAATCGAATGAATAATGGAAAAAATGGAAAACTTTTGTTATAAAATTATTCCTTTTCAAACGGAAACACAAAAATTCTAAAGGTTTTATCAGCATAACAATTTTATTAAAATGAAAAGAATAAAGTTTTACTGATGTTAATAAATCTTTTTTTCTGTATCTTTTTTGTGATTTACTTGAAAAATGTACATCTTTTTATTCTTTTGAAATTTATTAAATAAGATTTTTTATTACGAATTTTGGATATTTAGATTTTATTATGTTGCACAGAAATATATTATCATTAAATACTCAAATAGATGTGTTTCTAACTTGAAGATTACTTTTAAATTTAAAATTTAACAAAGGAGCCACAAGGTAATTGTAGTGTAATATTGGATGTTAAAAAAACGTTTTATTTTTGTTGGGATTTTAAGGTTGGCGTATTAATTATAGAAAAGAAAAAACTATTAAAAGAGATAGCTATAATCTTGTTTATTGTTTCCAGCCTTACTTTGTGGAACTCCATAATCATCTAGATAAAATAATAATAATAATAATAATCAGAATTAAATATCTAATACTTCCAGTAACTGAGAATTACTGAGCTCAAGTTGTTCATTCATTAAAGGTACCCTGAGTTTACATACTGAGATATACAAACACAAACTCAGGGTACCTTTAATGAATGAACAACTTGAGCTCAGTAATTCTCCGTTACTGGAAGTATTAGATATTTAATTATGATTATTATTATTATTTTATCTAGTTACCTATTTTTGTATCTACCTTAGCGACGTGTTTGTTTATAATTATATTACCTTTGATAATGACAGCATATCATAGACAGCGGCGATTGTAAATTGCTCCGATGGTCACACTAGCCCCTGATAAGAAATGGTAAATTCCTCCGACGGATTACTGAAGGTCAGATTACAACATGAAAATTGCGACGAGTCCCTGCGGTGTGGGTTAATCAAGGGATAATCACTTCAGAGAACAAAATTTGCGTTAGCCCGCTAATGGCGGATTACTTACTGGAAATTGTTCAATAATTTGAAGCTGCATTTAGATAGAGGGGCGAGAACTTAGAGGGGGTAGTTGTTAAAATAAAATTTGAGACAAAAAATTTTTTGCATCAATTGTTGATTAGTGGTTCTGCTACCAACATGTCTTTAAAAGAAATAATGTGCGAAAGAGGCAATATTTTGCTCATTCTCGATAATTTTAAATTTTTTAAAAAAGATTGTTTAAAGTCTGGTGAAACAAAGTGGTGTTGTGGCATTAAAAGATGCAAAGCCAAATTCTACACTTTGGGTGAAGACGCTGATAGAGTAATCTGTCGTAAAGAAGTGGACCACAACCACGAAGCCGACCCCGGAAAAATTCAGCGACAAATTTTAAGTGTGGCAGCGAAACGGAAGGCTACTGAAGGTATGTATATAAATCGATAAATAAATAATACTGATAATTTAATTCATATATAAAAAATCTCTTAAACCTTCGTGTTATTGTCGTTTTATGAGCGGATATATTTTGTCCTAACTTTTAAATCGGATATTTTGTTATTTACCTTGCTAAAATCAATTTATCAAACATTTCATCTCGTCAAATTGCTAGTCAACAAAGTTTTCTTAAAAAATTAAGTTTAGCAAAATAAATAGCTGTGAGAAGCAAATATAAAATAATTACTACATGTATACATCGTTTTATTTTATTATCTGTTGTTTTAAGGTATTCCACGGCGTTCTGCAAAAACTGACAAAATCAGAAGAACTGAATTTTCAGTCGTGTTAAACGCAACATTTATAATTCTAGAAGAAAAAAGTATCCTCCTCTACCTCAGTCCATCGAAGATGTTCACTCTGCACTGGATGCCCTAAATTTCCAGACCATTGAAAACGAGAACTTTGTTCTGGTGAACAACTGCCAGGAAAACATAATAATTGTTTCGTGTGCAAAGAATCTCCGTTTTTATCTCTTTGTGAATCAGTTTACATGGATGGTACCTTTTCATATTGCACAAAATTTTTTGTACAATTATTTTCCATTCACGGCTTGAAAAATGGACATTATGTGCCCTTGGTTTTTTGTCTTATCAAATATAAAAAAAGTGAATCTTACGAAAAATGCTTCAAAATGATAAGCAGTGAGTGCGAGAAACTGGATGTGAATTTCCGACCCAAAAATGTCACTGTAGACTTCGAACTTGCGATTCATAACGCAATCAGGCGGATTTGGCCAGAAGTGGCTATTGTTGGATGCCGATTCCATTTATCCCAAGCCTGGTGGCGAAAAATTCAAGAAATAGGCATCGTTGTCGACTATAAGTCCAATAATGCTATTGGAAAATGGCTCAAATATACTTTCGGACTGCAGTATTTGCCTCCAGAAGAAGTTTACAATTGTTTAGTTTTGGAACTTGCTGAGTTAGCCCCACCGGAGTATAATAGTAAACTAATAAAATATGTAGAATATTTAATGGAAACGTATGTCTCACCTAATGCTATATTTACACCCACAATGTGGACAAGTCCTTCTGCGAGTACCTTTCGCACCACAAATAATTGCGAATCCTTTCATTCTCATTTTAATTCAAGTTTTTATTCCGGGAAGCCTTCTTTATACATATTTATTGAAACTCTTTTAGAATGTCAAGTCGATACTTATATTGCTATAAAAAGTATTGATACCAAAAAAAAGAGCACCTCCAGTAGTTTGGAAAGATTTAATCGTGTAAATCTACTTCTGCAGGTGTATAACAATAAATCTATTAATCGCATTGATTTTGTAAATAGTTATTTGGATCACTAGTCCAGAAAATGATATTTTGCGAGTGTGAGTGGTATTGCGTAGCCGAGGCATCTAGCCGAGGCTGAGCAACACGAGCACTCACAAAACATTTTCTGGACGTGTAATCCACAAAATTTTTCATGCCAACAAATTTAAATCATTTTTTAAAAGTAAAAAAGTAGCGAAAGTAAATAACTGGGGATTTAATTTTTTGTGGTTGGTACCTACCTTTCACTGCACATTTGATTTTTAAATTTCGAATTAAATTGACATTTTTCTGAAAATAATTAATTTGCTAATACTAAATGAATTATGGAAACGCCAGCTCATATAAAAGAAACAGCTGAAGCAGCCATAAAGAATTTATTACCTGCAAAATCTGCAACTCGATATTGGAAGGCTTATGACGAATTTAAAAAATAGTGTGCTAGCAATAATACGAATAATGTTTACAATGAGTATGTTCTACTTGCTTATTTTGATGAGAACTAAAAAAAACAATTCTGCAACTCTATGGTCCATATTTTCCATGTTGAAGTCAACGCTCAATATTAAAGACAATATCAACATTGAAACTTATTCAAAACTAATTGCTTTTTTGAAAAGAAAAAAAGATGGTTACTTGCCGAAAAATTCTAAATGTTTAGAGATTGAAGACATTGAAAAATTTATTACAAGTGCTCCCGATGAGGATTATCTATTAATGAAAGTAAATAACTATTATTCACAGGTTTTATTTGTTTATTTATGAATTGCCTGGTTTTGATTTCTCATTTATGTCAAAATTGTCTAACTTGTTGACATTTAGAAAATTAAGAATCAATGCTGCCACCCCACTTCTAGTGAATTTTTAACAAATGTCACTTTTGTAAGTACTAGGCCGGGAATTTAATGTTCCCGGCGGATTTTGAATCCTGCAAAACAGTCGATAATGGCCGGCGGTATGAAAACAAATTTGTCACAATTTTGCGGAAAGCATAATTTAATTTTATAGTACCTAATATTTTCGTTAGTGATGTTTTCGAAAAGTGTTTTATAATGTAATGCATAATATTCTAATTATTATTATTACTTGAAATTCTTGTAAACAATTGTTACCGTAATTGTTACCGTACGTAAATAAATGTTGCTGTGTTTGACTTTTTAATGTTTATTCCAACTTCCAACAACAAAATTTCATAGTGTCTACAGTATTAAACCAAGAAATAATAATACCTGGTACTTGAAATCCTTAATGCTAATCCTTAATCCTCACAGGTGCTAATCGATGACCGGAGCATTTTACCACTCTTCCAAAAAACCAAAATTAATCCTTCGGAGCAGTTTACATATTAAGGGTTTGCCTCCGGAGTAATTTACATGTGCCCATAGACAGAAACAATATTGTCAGATTATATTTTAATAAAACTGTGAAACTTTTACTAATCTTTATTTATTTCAAGATAGCTATAAAATGATCGAAAGAAAATATGCTATTGGTCTCAGAAGACAGAAATGGACTGTGTTTCATTAAGAACGATCAAGAGTCTTGAAGCTGCAGTTAGGTGTTTGACAATCACTGCCTTGCCGCACAACTTATTCTTGTAAAGGAGTATGTGTATTCCATGGTCACGTGTAGGACAAACGTACTATATTGGCAAGTTCATAAATGTGTCTAGGTATGTGTTATTTTATAATTTAATTTAGTTTAAAATATTTATACGTTATTGTATTGTTACCGCCAGGGACGACGCGAGATGGGGTGGGTTCAATGCGTTCCCCGGAACCCGGCCCTGCGTTAAGGTGTAATTTCAAATACGCGTCTGACGCGTGCGTCGGACGCTTGATAACCGATTAAAGTGAAAGCAATGTTTTTGATTTCCTATAGATGCAAGATCAGATAAATGTATTACGGTTGACGAATGCGTCATAGAGTTGTCTGCTACAAAACCAGTCCAGACGCGCGTCTCAGAGACAGCTGATTATTTCTTAGTTATTATTTGACAGTATAGTTATTTCGACACAACACGATGTGGTATCGAAATGGCAACAAAACTTTGCTTTACCAATGATGACGATAAACGATTGATTGAATGCCTGTCTAATTGTCCTGCCCTATACGACAGTGGTCACACAGATTATAAAAATCAAAGAATACGTGAAAACTTAAGGAAACACATTTTTCTCCAATTTTCTTTTCTTTTTAGTAGCAATGCTAATATAATTTCCTCATCATTATGTTTCTCTAACCACGAAGATGATTGAGTATTCATTTTGAGAAGATACTGAACATAAATACATGCGTTCGACGCACGCGTCAAACGCATATGTCAGGTGTGTATAGGAAATCCCACCTTTACAACTTACAAACTTACAAGTACGCGAGCTTTCTCTGTTGCTGTAGGCACACCGATGTTTCCGTGTCACTTAACGACTGGCAAAGCAAACTTCTACATTTAATTACGTAATCAAAAACTTTGCAGCTCAAAAATTGGTCGCTACCAACCTAATCTCCACAAAAACACCACTACTTAACCAAAACGCTATGCAAAAGCAAATTCGAGTTTTCTCAATCTTACGTAACTTCACCTAACTTAACCTAACCTAACCTAACCTAAACTTAATCTAACATAATCCAACTAATAAATTGTGTAACTGTAAATTGCACAATTTGGCAAGCATATAAACTTAATATAATTGTTATTTGTATCCATGGGGATTAAGTATTTTTTACTTTTGTTCCCCAAATTTGGGGCGTTCGCCCCAACAATGATTTACATATTCAGAATCAGAATTTTTGGGGGCAAACGTCCCTAAGCCTCCAAACCAGCCTAACCTCCACAAAAACGCCACTACCTAACCAAAACGTTATGCAAAAGCAAATTCGAATTTTTCCCAACATAACCTAATCTAAACCTAACCTAACTAAATTGTGTAATTGTAAATGACAATCATAAAAACTTAATATCATTACGATTCATTTCCTTGGAGATCAAGCATTTTTTTACTTTTGATCTCCGGGTGTTCGCCCCAAAAATGATTTCTAGGAACCAGTTTGGCCAAAAAATGTTTGATGGGAGAATTCTTTAATTATACATAAAAATTAATTTAGAAAATGCCGTTTTTCCCATTTGGATATTAGAAATTATAAAATAAAGATTAATAATCCATAATAATTCCACTGACAAATGTGCGAGCGCCATCTATTGGCAACACTAAAATGCTATTGCCTACTTGGGTTTATGTTTACTTTGAAATCGAAACAGTAGTACAGATTTTGGTTAATAAATTTTTTCATTGTTAAAGTTCGTTTTAAAAAATTTTGTGCATGACTCGATGCGCGAGGTCATATTCGATGCATTCGTGCTAATGAATCACTCGCTCCTTCGTCGCTCGTGCTACAAAAGAAGCACGGCTTCGCGTACTTCGTAAATAACTATAATGATACTCTAATGATCTTATTGTAATATGTAACGATGTGTTTAATAAATAATTTATTTAGAAGTTGTTTTAGGCTAAGTGCATTTTTGAACCCGGCCCCGCAAAAGCGGAATAAAAAAAAACAAAGAATGAAGAAGGAGAACAAATCGGGAACTAGCAGAGGTATATCAGGAACACTGCATTAAAATAGCAGTACAACAAAAGAGGTTAAGATGGCTGAGTCAAGCAGGATAATAACATAACAAAGAAGATTTCTAGTATGAAGATAAGCAGAAGTAAGAAACCGTAGAGGCAGACCAAGAAAAACATGGTGAGATAGTTTACAAGAAGACCTGCAAGAGTACGAGCTCATGCCAGAATGGGAAACAATGACCAAGAACAGAAAGTTATGGAAAGTAAGCAGCCATAGGCTTGCTGTACAGTTAATATATAATATATATTTTAATATTTGGATTTTCTTGTATAAAAATACAGTTTTTCAGAAAAACAGTTAAATAATGTTTCTGTTCTGTAAATTCTTCGCCATTTCTTCTTTACCACCATAGCACCATCTACAATATCCGAACAATAGTCATGTTTTTCGCCTTTTTATAGTTTTCATTAACTTTATTTCGTACAAATAAGTTTTTTTTCACATCGTCGGCAATATTAATAATAAAACGCACTACTCCCTTGATAACAGTATCTAATTTTCTAGAAGAAGATGGAAAGCTTTTCACACACTTTAAGGCAGCTTTGCAGTATGTTCGAGCACATTGGTAAGGATAGTATGGCGCAGTATCGGTGCATACGAAACAGTGGAAGCAGTCGCCATAAAACGCATGCGCTATCACGCTCGAACGCAATACGTACGTTATACGTTTATAGTGACTGCTTCCGCTGTTTTGTAAGCACGCTGCTGGTATGGCAAAATATCTGAACCTGGTGGTTCATTGGAAATACTTAATTCTGTGGTATTAATTTCACACCCTTTCTTCTGTCTTTGCCTTCTTTTCTTTTCTCTCTCATTTGTCTTAATGATTTCAACTCCTTCACACCCAATCCTTCTTTCTTTTTCTTTTTCAGTTCATTAATTCTGGCATTTTCTTTTTTCTGATAGTTTTTATCCTCTAGCTTTCTTTTCATGCTAAATTGTTTCATTCTGTTTGGACTATTGCTTATTGCTGCTACTACTTTCTGCCATTTTAATATCTATCAAACAAAAAATTACACTAATTTTTTAATACTAAACTATTTGTGAATGTGATTCGTCACGTGGGGGGACAATTAAGCAAAATTAGTGATATCACCAACAGTCTTTGTCGACTACTAAAGCAAAAAGTATTTGAAATAAATTCAATTAAATCATGAACATGAAAACTAACAAAAAATTTAAGAAGTTAAGTGTCGGAATGCCAATTCCAGGCGGTTGGTTGGTGGACATACATACAGTAAACGCAAATGTAAGTGTTTGAGCTCTTGTCACCGTTCTCAAAGTGACAAACACAGGACTAGCAAAATCCATTTCCGTGTGCGAAAAGGGCTTCAGCAGATAGACTCAGACAGAAGTCATCCATAAGAGGTTCAAGAAGAGTAGGTTTGGTACGAAAACAACGAGAAAGACAATGCTTAATTGCGGCACATCTGCTAAGTCACGTAAATATTTTAATAAGCAATAATAATTTCTATCTAATACGAGCTTTTAGAGTACTTAATTAAAGTTATACTGAAATAATCATCTATCGATAAATAATAAGTGTAAGCATGGCTGGGACTTTAATCCTAGGTGTGCTTAGATATCCTATTATTTAGCCATCCCACCCTACCATAATTAAGACTTGGGGATGCGTACAGCGGCCCGTTTTATAAAACTTATGACAAGAGTCTTTTATTAGTAGCTTTTGACAATTAACTACACTTAAGTTAATAATAATAATAATACGAGACTGATAAGTTATGAAACTTGCCCAGGGTGTGATTAAAACTGCAATACATGGGTCAATTGCATAGAGAGTTGTTAACTACATGGTTATTTAAAGAGTTTGTCTCTGCCGCAGAATACTAAGAATGACTTGAAGATGACTGTCAACCTTGAAATATATTCCTAAATAAAACACATGTTCTGTTCACTTGTTCTTAAAATAAATCCAACCTCTAATAACAGCGGTAAAATAAAAATATCTGATTTTTAAAGAGAACATTTGGTTTCTTTATAAGGTAAGTTAATTAGATTAAAGGGCGATTTTTATTAGTGTGTATTACATTAAAATCGGTCTGTCCAAGACAGTTGTGGATGCACAACATTTTTACGTTCTTTAATGGCATTTGAAAATAAACAGAAGAATACAGAAGAATAAATCCTACTTTTAATCATAAATTAAAAAGTGATTTTTAATTAATGTAAGTACGCGTGTAACTAAAGTGCTAAGTGAAGTTTAGGTGATTTTTACTGTTAATCAATTTCATTTAAAACAGAAAACACCATCGAATAAACTTTTGACAATAAACATAACCACACACGTTAATCCATATTACGTTAATCCAATACCATCGTTTACAAAGGCTTGTCTTTGAAATATTTTTCCTCAGCACCTCCTGTCAACTCGGCAGGCTGAAATATATATCGCATTGGTATTACTCTACATTGTTTTGGTTATCTCAATGCTCTTTTATTTATTACATAAATTGCAGCAAAATATTGCAGGACCGTATTAGCAACAAGTATTGCAAGCAATTCTTACAAATTAAAAAAAGTTTTTCAACCAAGTTTTTTTTTCAGTGTAGATTCTCTTGCGCTGTTTAACCCTCTGTGTTATTACTAGTTTATTTTGAGACACCCTGACACTCTGTATAGTGATAGATAAAGAACCCCCACCAAACTAGCCCTGGGTCTCCAATACCTGAAATCCGGCCCTGCCTACCCTTAAAGTACTAAAATCTAATTTAGTTAAAGCGATAGCACCTTAAATAAATTGTTAATAATTAATATGAATTATAGTTTACTATAAATATAAAATGAAGTATTATTATAGAAATAATAGAACAATAAACTCTTTGCAGAAAACACTAATTTCATATTTTGCTATAGTAACCTAATGCTGCAATAATAAGAAAAAAATTCATAATTTCATGTACCCGTTTTGTCAACCATAAACAGAAAATAGTGTTTTACAGCGTACTCTAAAAATGCTCTTTTCACTGTCTAACACTGGAAACATGTTTTCCATAAAATCTATATTTTCTGAGTTAGTGGTTGAAAATGAAATCAAAAGGAAGCCGTATATAAGAAAATTTAACATAACAGATTGAATTGTAGATTAAATTGAATGAAACAACAATAAAACAGTTTTAAACACGTTAATTACTTTATTCCCATACTTATTAAACAGATGACGTGAATAATAAACTATACAGAGTTTGAAGGTACGAAGCAATCACGAAACGGTGGTTCCACTCCACAGTTTTGCAATTCTGTGCACTTAATAAATTATTAATAATTAAAGATTAAAAACAAATTAATTAGTGCCTTAATTTATTATTTGTTTTTTATAGAAGACATTATTTAAAAGTTGCGGAAATTAGATTGTTTAAAGTACGGTTTCCTTTTTGCTTTCACCTTCAAGTTTTAGGCAAGTGTTTATATTTCTACGAGCAGATATAAATGCGACGATTGTTGATATAGATTACGATAGGCGATTGCACAGAAGGGACTCGTTTTTCGATGTAGTAGAATGTATTAGTTAAAATGGTGTGACCCTTATCATACTAAAAAGAGTATACGCACCTTTTGCAGTTTGAAATAAGCAGTAACGTTGGTCTTTCTAGAAATTAGAGTTTTGTAACATCTATTCTACATACTTTATTGTTTTAAATTATTTAAAATATAAAGTATTTTTTAAGTTCCTTATAGTAACTGACATTAGCAAGTACAGAAATAAATTCTTAATTATTTTAAATGTCTGTTTTTAAAGTTACTAGCGGAACTTCGTCAAAACATTGCGGTCAAAAGGCTAACCTATTTAATAATTTCCTTATATACAACGTACGTTGTGTGATAACAATCCTTCGGATTTCCAAGAGTGATTATTTAATAGTAACATTCATTAAATAAACACAATCGAACAAAAACAGTTGCAAATACTAAGCTTACCATTCTCAGACGAACATTTGAACGCGTTATTTAACAAATATCCCCTTACCCGCTATCATCAATCACGACTTATCTTCCTCCTTTAGTTACCTCCGTCTTACCCCAGCGACTTAACTCTTCCTCAGACTTACCTCCTCTCTCCCGGATTACCCCAAGGGTGGTTTTTATTTGAATCATATTGAAATTTCGGTTTTAACGGGTGCCCATTTGAATAAAAAAAACAAAAATACAACAAACAAATACAAGGAAGTTATATTGGTCTTAAAATTTTTGCTTATTTTTGGGTTCAAATGGGCACCCGTCAAATCTGAAATTGCAACATGACTCAGATAACAACCACCCTTAGGTACATATATGGCCAGGTAGTTTTTATTAGAATTTTTAAACTGCAGATTACTTCAGTTCATGAATAATTTCAGTCAAAACCCTTTTAAAAAATGATTTAATTTTTTGGTTTACTGCCTTTTATCAAAGGCAAAAAACTGTCACTCTTCGCAGGTTTCAAAGCTTGTTGGTAATAATATTTTTGATAACGCTGAAACAACGCTTAAGACTAGGACCACGTTGGGCCGACAGTGAAACAAAGCTTATATTTCCGGATTAGATTTACATTTATAATCTTCAAAAATATTTATACTTACGTTACGGTAATGCTGAAAATTGCCCCAGCTTGAGATCTTATCTTTACAAATTTAATTTTAGGATGTAGGTATTGTTTCCAATAGCTTCAAATTGTAAAAGAATAGATAAAGGTTTTTAAGTTACAATAAAATGCATATAATTGGGCGCCATCTGATTGTGAAAGTTTTGATAGTAATTAAACTAATGACCTGGCCCCATTAACCAGAAACTGGAGTCAGATCTAATAAATTTAATTCAACTTGTTAGTCATATTCAATAATGTCAAAGTTAGGTTTGTTAAAATATAAATAAAGACTTTCATAATTATATGGGTCAATATTATTCAATCTAATTAAATTAAAAAAATTGTGCTTATTCATAAACCAAAATGTTAGAAAAATAACAACTAGTCATAAAAATCATCAAGTTAAGTAACCATACCCTGTATAAGAGCTTTTATTAAATGAGAACGTTTTCATACAACAAAGTTATACAAATAATCGATACATAAACAATATGCAACTTACGCAATGTCCACAAAATTTAAAGAGTCAACAATGCG
Organism: Agrypnus murinus; assembly: GCA_929113105.1. Lineage (NCBI taxonomy): Eukaryota > Metazoa > Arthropoda > Insecta > Coleoptera > Elateridae > Agrypnus > Agrypnus murinus. The sequence continues at coordinate 196,573,338 of OV816024.1, forward strand.
CAATATCTCGTTCAAATTGTTAAATTCACAAAACTTGATCAAAACAAACTAACACAATATTGCTCTTTACCAACACAGGTATAAACAATTGTCACTGGTTTGTAGAAACCGGGAAAACTTCATAAAATTCCGCATTCACTAATTATACAAAACTACGATAATTAAAATTCCAATACTGTATTGTTTGAATAATTCTGTAGGAAGAAAAGACTGTCTTTATTAACAGTCACGTCCGCTGAAACATATGATTTAAATTTTATTTAGTTTTAACTTTATCCGATTTCAGATTATATCCGGACAAGATTTTATAGAACTTAATTCATTAAGAATTCAACTAGGCGCTGATATTGCAAAACTAAATTGCAACCACGAAAACACTGATTACACTCTATTATTTTATCGGGAAACTGTACGGTATTAAACTTTAGATTTCGATAAAAATTGATTCTCCACATTCACTATAATTACTGTACATTAACATTAACTAAAACGCCTCAAAAATATTCTGAAAATGCCCTCGACAATTAACTTTAAAACTAATAATTTGTGGCACGGGATCCGAAGCCCGACCTAAAACGTAAAAAGCCTATCTTCCTGTGTATGTGTTTTCTTGCTTTTATTAAAGCTTGACTGTCGACTCTCGACTGTTGCGAAAACTAAAGTATTTCGACGTTAGGCGGGATTTTAAGAGGGGTGCACTTTCAAATAGACCAATAAGGGAATGACGTGACTTTTTTAGGCCAGCCAAAATTAGTATTTTTTACAAAGAAATTACTGAGCTCAGGATTTTACAACAAGATTTACAAACGCAGATGTGTTTATTTGAGATTTACCGATAAACACGTACTAGGAAGTCATATATCATGACAGGAAAAGTTTTAATGATGTTCTCTTATAAAATCTCAACTTATTTGGATGGGAATGGCTGACAATTTGTATTTTGAAAGGCTAGTCTATTCGGAAATATTATTTTTCTCGCGAATAAAATGAGATGGTAACACGTGTGAAATACCTTTATCTAAAACGAAGTCGGTAAATTCTTATAAAAAACAATTTTATCCGTCTGGGATATTTCTTTAAGATGACCTTTAGTGCTTTATGGGGTTTATTTTATGCAGTTTACCAACGATGATTTTATATTGAAAGAGAAAATATATGAATACGCAGAACCGCGTTTAGAAATTTTTGTTAAATATGCATACTAAATTGCAGTATTAAAAAGTCGACAAAAACGTAACGTTACAACGCAAATTTTCACCTATAAATAAAACATTTTGTAAGTGAAATCTCTCATAACAGACATCTCTCGCAAGCGGACAGTTTTTCTGCACCAATAAAAATATTCTCTAGGGGATATTCTATCCGGAACCAGGACCGTGCGCTCAAGACAGCTTCTACTGTAATTCTTTTTATCAAAGAAGATTAAATAATTAAACTTCAACGTACTTAACATGGACCGACAGGCATTGTTAGGGAAGGAATGGATAAGACAGTTAGGTAACTAATTAATCTAGCAGAGTTATGTTTGTCAATATTTTTTCTTTGCTGATACGTTTATCACCACTATCACAAGTGAATAATGTGTATCAGTTTTACAAGTTTCAATACAAAGTAGGTAAGATAGGTTATAATTATTACTTTCTAAATATCTAAATATTTAAAATAATATTTAATAATAGGTACACTAAAAAGCCAATTAGAATTACGTGAATGTTCTAAGCTGGTATTCCAAGGCCATTTTTCTATCAAGATTCAGGGAAATTTTTCTTACAAAGAAAATTTAAAACGATCTCTTCTTGGACAGGAAGGTGCGCAGTGAAGAAGTTGAATTCCAATGAGGTCGGTTATTTGATCATATAGTATGTATATAATAGTAGATATCAAGAGGTTCGAACAGTATTCCATCTTTAGATACGTCGTCTGAAACTGCCTAAAACAACAAGTCAAGAGATTAAGCTAAAAAGTTCAAAAAATAAAGATACAATAAAGCAAGGTAAAATTTGTAAAGCTTACTTAATTAGATAAAAACCAATAAAACTAATTAGATATAAAACCTTCTGTATTCATTACAGCTTTCGATTTATTTGTAAATATTCGCTGTATAAAAGCTTAGAAGTGTTATTGCTTCTCCATAATAAATTTGTTTTAAAGAAATAATGTAAAGGATAATTCTATTTACAAAATAATGATCAACTGAAGTAGTCACTGCTGAAATACTGGCATTAAGGCATTAATTGAAATACAGGTTTTTCAAATTTACACTTTTCTGAGTTTATCTATAGCTTCGGATGGAACCACAGATGGAATCTTAAGATATACTAGGTGCCAACTGCTTACCCTACTGGGTAAGCTTTAGTAACTAACGCATTCTTAAAACACTAAAGCTCGGATCCTCACCTGTCTTACATCGCGTAGTTCAATAGGGTTTGTGTCATCCAGCGCTAGGTAGCGCCAAATACTTTAATATTATTAATACCGGAAACTTATTTTCAAAAGTGGTGGACAAAATTTAATAGCGCCTCTTGCGGTGTGGTGTGCATCTAAATGTGACATTTCAAAAATATTTGAAATGTAATTAAAAAATAATTATTGTGATAAAAGATTGAGTAGTTTAGATAGATTGTAAAAGTTTATGTATACTAGCAGAAGAGTAATAAACAACTATTTAACAGAAATAGTGTTATTTTTTAATTAGATGTAGGTTACTATAAAAAATAATCGTAAAATCAGCGTTTAGTTGCACACCCATCTGCGAAGATAGCGCCACAAAAATGTCGCCTATTTTCATATGGTAAAGTATGTGGAGTTTCCGGTATTAATAATATTAAAGTATTTGGTAGCGCTGGCTGTAAGAAATATACCGAGACACATGAATGAATGAATGAATGAATGAAAACACAATGCTTGTACTTAAATATTAAGAAGGATTATAACTATAAGATATTCACCGTACGGAGAATAATGTAAATGTAAATGTCAAGAGCGTCTGCGTTGTACGTGTTTTAAAGAAAGTTGTACATATTTTAAAGTATTATAGTGCCTTCAAGAACTAGTAAAAGATTATATTGCAGAAACTACATTTTGCTAAAAATAGAATGCATTCTACAAGAAATAGGATACGTTCCCGTGACAGCCTGAAAGTTAAACGTATCTGAGAAGTTTGTTAGTGTTGTACGTGAACAACATAAATACTATATTTATGTGGATATTCTATTTCAAATTGTGTATACAAGTGATATAGTATATCACTACTATTGTATTGCTGAAGATTATACCGAGTAAAACTTAGGTCCTAATGGTTCTAAATCCGAAATTTGTCAAAAATTGGACCATGGAAAAGGGCATTAAATTTGAGATGTGTACATATGGTCCTAAAGTAGAGAAAAAAAAAGCATTGTGTTGTATGAAATTCAAAAATAATTTTGTAGCATATGCATTTTTACAATGATTTGAAATTCTAAAATAAAATTGGCGCTTATGGGATGAAATACTACAAATAAGTGCATATCCCGGTTCGAACTGCCTCTTTTAATAAATCTGCAGTTTACATCGCCCTATCTTCGAAATGAAAGTCTAAATCGAAAAAAGTATTCTTTATAAAATTGTGGCTTGTCTAATCTAGAAAACAGAGAAGAGTGAATTACGATTAATTGTAAATATTCAATTGAATTGTAGAAAATAATTCTTATTTTTCATTTAGCTAGAATAGCTGAAATAAGTAGTTTTGGATATTTTATTAACTGCAGTAATTTTGGCGTTATAGAATTGCAAATAAACGTCTATATTCAGACATATATTTTGTTATTGATGAATATATACAGAAAAGTATCGACTTATTATTTAAGAAATAATGCATAAAGTAAATTATAATGTTCATTTAAAACATTTTTATTATAAAGTGGGGCAAATACACAATTATTTGATGCTAAACTAATTTTCACAGTCAGATTAATCAGTTGCTGCTGAAGGCTATTGCAGGGCTACTAGTTAAAACATTTTTGCAGGATTTTTTTTCCATGGATTTGCAGGAGCCTATACAACCCAACAGGTTCTTCCTGCACGAACAAATCTTGTTTCTGTAATCTAAAGAATATTTTAATTAAAAAAAAGATGAGCAGTTTAAGAAAAGGAATTTTCTAAAATTTATTAAGTGCGGATGTTTAAAAGTACCGACTTATTATTTTTTTATTTATTTTATTTTCAAAAGAATGCAAATTGAACATGTTCATTTTAAACGATGCTGAGAAGTGAGATGCTTGCTAGTAGGACGCGGACTGGCCAATCGTAACCGTGTTTTTCGATAAGTAACATTTCCTACATTTAATTAAATATTTTAATTCACCCTTTACTGCCTTCTGCATAGATAGGCCACAATTTTATGAAGAATACTTTTTTCGATTTAGAATTTAATTTTGAAGATTTGAAGATGTAAACTGCAGTTTTTTTTTAATTGAAAGGTATTTCTAGGCAGTTCGAACCGAGATATGCACTTATTTGTAGTATTTCGTCTTATAAGCGCCAATATTATTTTAAGATTTGAAATCATTATAAAAATGTATAGTGTAACGGGTACATTTTCCACCGGCATTTAGTATATAGAATTTGGTAGTAATTCTTGTTAAAAATCCTAAGTTCGGTCCTGTGGACGTCGCTTAATTTAAACTAACCTGTCATCAAATAAACATCTTAAATAAAAAGCACCTTTCAGGAAGGGAATGTTTAATATTTGCTATAATGAAATAATGTAACGTCATTCTGTTGTCGTTTTTCGTATCTTGCGACCTGGCATTTTACAAAAAAAAAATAATATCAATTTCTTCAAAAAGAAACCTTGAAAAGAAACTATGAGAAGCGCTTCGTCATCTCATTTATTAAAATATTTCGATAAACATTTTGAGTGTATACGTTTCGTAAATACACTTTCCTTTGTCTGTTATTTGCGTTTTAAAAATTTTAAGTTAAGGTGGCGTATGAATATTGTCTACAGCCAGCGTTTTAGCTTACACATGTGTTTTGGCGGGTAGAATTCTGGTGTTGCTTTTTACACGTAAGGTCTAAAATCCTATAGTAGGCCATGTAACAAGCGCCCTTGCCGCCTAATAACAGATGTTGAGGCGCGGAGTAATGCGAATGGGGAGCTTATAAAAAGGCTTCGCTCGGTTCTGATCGGACACTAACAAGCAGACAGATTTTGAGACGGGGAGTTTGGTGAACAGCACCCTGCAAGTGAACGGTCGATATTATGATTCGACCTGGGTGCGCGGTTATATTATCGATCAATAATGATTGATTGCTTTTAAATCAGTGCCAATGGATTACAGTTTTTTAATCCTATAGAATCGCGAGAAATTCTAGTTACCGTTCCGTATAGTTTTACCGATCTTTTGTGACTTGTGAAAGTTTTAAAGTTGAATACGTTTCACGTTATAGGAAGAATTATTTAAAGAAATCCTAAACGTAGTGATCGATTCCTGTGTTTTTGTAGAATTAACATTCCTCTTAAAGAATTTGAGTGCAGTTAATGCAATCAGTGAATTAAAATAACTGAGAGCTTCAGAACAGTTCCATTAGTTTTTCTGAGTGAAAATTAAAGATTTTATTAAATAAGCACCAATTAAAATTCTTGGTTATTTTTCGTGCTTGATTTTACTGGTTTATGAAACTATATGAGCTGTTATTATCAATCAAGATTGGATCACGTTTTGGTATGCAGAACTTAGACTTTGATGCAACGCCGAGATTTCTACTGGACTTGACGTATGGTATTCTATGAGTTTAATTAAGGAAAATGCAAGGTACTGTAATACTATATAGGCATTTGTTTGTAATTCAAGTATTAAGAATGTCATGGTTATGAATTTTCTTTAGGGAGAGCTCTCCTTGATAGTTAAAAATCTTTCAGCTTTAACTTAATTGCAATTCATTTGTTCTGATACTGTTGAACTTATATAATTTGCCTAATTTCCTTCAGAGATTTGTTTATAAATTTTGTTCAGGAAAAGTTCAGTAAACAAAAAGGTTAATGTTTAAATTAAATTGTTTTGAACAATTTGGTGGTCAATCCAATAAGTTTTCCTGTTTGTTTTCTTTATTAAACGAAACGTTCTTGGTGAATTTTTTTATTGATTAACTGTTGAACAGAATTATAATCCAATAAAATTAGATTGGATTGGTAATAAATGTACAAGGTGTGTTTTATTTGTTTATCTTTGTATGTGTATTTTACCCCTCCTTTTGTTAATAAATGTTATTATTGTAAAACTGCTGGATCTATAAAACGGAACCATATTGGTTATGAAAGCTTAGTTTCATTTCTTCAACAATTGTAATAAACAAAATTTTTTTGTTTCAACTAAATATTTTATTCATTTTCTGGTTAATGGATTTAGTAAATTTTAATGCTTATTCAAAATAACATCTTTGATTAGTTAAATTATAATTAATTTAAAGCATCAGAACCAGATGGCGCCCTTTTTGAGTTTTTAATTGTGTTTAAAACCCTTATCTATTCCTTTTCACAATTTATACAGCTGTGGAACCAATACCTACGACTTGAATAATTAATTTGTAAAGAGAGAGTTTAAATCTCAAGCTGTGGCAGATATTTTTTGAGTTTTCAGATACAGTAAGTATGATGTATTTTCATGTATTTTTATAGCTTTTATAGTTATATTTTTGGTGGTTTTATCTCGGCTGAAAAAGCTTTGGTTCACTGGCGCCCAATCGCGGGGCCATTTTATAGTTCTGTTCTCGTGCAGATAAACGTTTGTTTCAATAGGTTGCAAAATTATTTTTAAATTTCATATAACATGAAGCGCCTACGTTAAACATGGGGTTCATAAAGCAACTTTGGGTTCTTCGATAGATCAGCGTGCGAATGCAAGCAGTAATAATTGTCAGGATTACATACCCTAACTATCCAGTTATGGGCTGGCCGCTGGCGTTGATTATGGGAGGGCCCTCCTTTCCTCTGCAATATTTCCTTGAACAGTTTCTTGTGCACATTAAAAGGGGGGTTTGGTTATTAATTTTTACCGCACTTAACGGTGGTTTTCACGAGGGTGAAAATGGTTGATGTATGTATATTTTTACACAGACAGACACACACTATGATATTGTGTTTTATTAAAATTAACCGACGACTTAAATTGAGCGGTAAACGCTGCATGAACATAACACAATGCTTTTTTCAATTTCAGGTTTTTGGTATTGTTATGTTGCTTCAAAGATAAGTAAAATTTTCAGAAATTTTAGTTTCCGTTTTGTAGAATCAAATCTATCCATTTTTGAAGTTCATGTAATTAATGTCCAAAATTCCATAAGATTCACTGACTATTTTTAAAGTGATATAAAGTCCAGATTGTAGTTTTTAATCTTTTTTAGTCTGATCACTTATCTTATCTTATTACTGTATTTTCATACTGCAAAAAAGGAAAGGCTGCTAAAAAGCAATAAGTAAGGTAAAGTCGAACGATTTATCTTTTAACCGGGGAGCAGGCATCTCAAAAAACGCTTATTTAATTTTGAAAACTGTTTATTTATGTAAATTTTCCTACTGAATGCCAAAGTCCCAACACATAAACTTCACTGTGAAAAAAGAAAACTGCTCTCCAGTAACTTTTAACTGTCATCAACTACCACACAAAGGGTCAGTCAAACATTTCTGACTACATATTGATAGGAGATTAACCTGGAGAACCCACATACTCACCAAGCGCAAACAAGTCGGCCTTCTACTTCAAAAGTTATATTGGCTCATCGGCAGACAATCTAAACTATCATTGGAAAACAAACTCTTAATTTACAAAATAGCTCTCAAACCTATATGGACCTATGGGATCTTCCTGTGGGGTACTGCAGCCACTTCCAACTTGGCAATGCTTGACCGGTTCCAAAATAAAATACTAAGAATGATCGTTGACGCGCCATGGTACGTTCCTAATAATGTGATTTTAAGTAGTGATGGGTTCTCGACACCACCCGCGTATCACGACACTTGAGAGTCGAAACCATTATGACGTCAGAAGTGTCGACTCTTCATGATACTTTAACGACACTTCGCCTTTACATCATGCACGCGCTAGTGTAAATGTAATCCAATTGAAACGAGAAGCAGTCAAGATTCATAGCTACATAAATCATAAGCAAACTATGGATTAAAAAACAATTATATGAGTAAATTCTGTTATGGTTATATATTTATGCATTAAGTACATTAAAAGACATTAAATTATTTATACACCGTGTTCGTTCTAACATTTGCTATAAGAAATTAGTATGGGAAATCTGAAATATGCCAAATAGTTCGTTCTCGAATAAAAGTCGGTGAAATTAATAGTTGCAATCGATAGATAAGATATTCTAACGTACTGTCCAAAAATATTACCCTTAATAACAATCCCAATTCTTCAAAAATTATAAATTCATGAATTATTTGCAAAACATTAATTTAAAAGACGAAACCTGAAAAGTTGACGTGAAGCCTCCGTGGTTCAATGCCAACGGTGGCTTGCTAAATTGCACGGGCTGGTGGAATGCAAGATCGAACCCCGTTACAAGCATAACTTTTTCTTAAATTTTATTTGTCATTAATCTTTAATTTAATAACAATTTAAATAATTTGTTATTATTCTTTTATTCGAAAAACGTACAAGAAATAATACATTACAAATAAAAAATAATGGTACCCAATTAATAAGACATGAATTCAAGAATTCTCATTACGTATTTATTTTAAATTAAAATAAATAAAATGTAAAATAAGTACTTGTCAATACTGAAACTTTAAATGTATTTAAATCTTCAGGATTTTGGATGTTAATTAACTAATATTGTAAAAATTGGTTTTTGTAGTATGCAGTATGAAAAAGCATCGTCAGTTTTCATTTCTTATTTATTATTTCTTGTACGTTTTTCGAATAAAAGAATAATAACAAATTATTTAAATTGTTATTAAATTAAAGATTAATGACAAATAAAATTTAAAAAAAAGTTATGCTTGTAAACGGGGTTCGATCTTGCATTCCACCAGCCCATGCAGGTTAGCAAGCCACCGTTGGCATTGAACCACGGAGGCTTCACGTCAACTTTTCAGGTTTCGGCTTTTAAATTAATGTTTTGCAAATAATTCATGAATTTATAATTTTAACTAAAAAAATCTACAACAAAATAGTTTTATATGTACGTCTTATTCAATGACTGTTGGCCAGTTCAACAAATCTGCCTTTAATTTCTTTGTAAGAATGATCAAGCAACTTCGAATTACACTCTAATAAGAGCGATACTGTTCGACACGAAGTGTCGCGACACTTCGAGTGTCACGACCACGAACAGTATCACGACACTCGACACCCAAGTTCCCATCACTAATTTTAAGTAATCTACAAATGCCCACAGTGAAAAGTGAAATTAAAAATTACAGTAAGAGATACAAAGACAGACTGACCGCTCACCCTAACGATACTGTGCACTACCTTATGGAAGACAATAATGAACCCAAAGGACTCAAGCGTTTTAAGCCATCTGATTTACCTACACGATTCTAACTGTAACTGTTAATTATCTCTGACTAAACATATACTGTTCATATCCCATGCATTACATATTAAAAAAATGTAATGGGAGATTTCGCTGGATCTCTACCCCACATGTCTTTTTGTAGTCAGCAGTGCTTAAATCTAATCATGTAGAATACTTATTGCCAAATTTTATATGGCAGATTGTTTAATTATTAGAGTAATAAAATAAAAAAACTGAATGCCAATCCTGAGGGCGTCCATCGATTTGGAATGACCTTGATCATTAAAAAGCCATTTTTAAGTAAAATCTAAAAAATCTAAAAAGTCCTATTTGTCATTTTGCATCGTCATAACTTCGTCCTGGATGGAGCTAGAAAGTTAAATTCTCCTAAAGTTGTCGTATAGTTACAACGTATTACTTAAAATTCAGTTTTGAAGAAAACAATCTGAGATAATTACCAGTTTGTTATACTAGTTATGTCATATTTGCGCACTGAACCAACTTCAACTACCAACTTCACCAACCACTTTCACCATGCGAAAAACTTTTTTATTGCAAGAGATAGACAGAGATTCACCAAAACTTGTACTACTTAACTGGTCTTAACTACAACATTTCGAATTGAATACTGTGACATGGAAACTGCTCATCAACTTTCTAGCTTTTCGAAAAATCATTCAGTTGATCAATGATAGACAAGGTCACTAGCCATCGACATCAAAAATATTGTCAGATATTTATGTCGATGATATTGTGACTGGCTGCAGTTTCTTGAACTACGCAATCAATCTGCAGAGGGAACTTATTGGTTTGTTCGAGAGAGGTGGATTTATGCTTCATAATTGGGCAAATAATTCTGAGTAATTTCTAAAATCTTTAGATGAAACGTCGTATTTTTTCCATTTAGTAATTAGTTTGTTACAATCTTAGGACTTCGTTAGTTCTCTAAAGATTTCATTTTCCTAATAAAGTTCAGGCTTTGGATAAGGATTATAAAACATAGCATACTTTCGGAAATTGCTCGAATTTTCTTTTTTTTGCAAAAAATCTTATACAACATTTGTGGACTTTAGGGTTGAATTGGAACAAGATACCACCGCAAGGTATTCAAAAAATGGCTTTAGTATAAATCTCAGTTATCTTCTCGTGCTAATCTTCGTATTCCTTGTCGTTTATTTGTAGATAATTTTCGTACTTGTGCATTATATGCCTTTTGTGCATCGGATGCTAGGATATGCTGTTGTTTCTTACTTCTGTATCGAAGAATCAAATTAGGGTATTTTTTATGTATGTGCAAAAGCAAAGTTCGCCCCGTTGAAATGAATTTTTCGGTTGGATATATGTGCTGCAGTACTCCTTTTAATTCTAGTAAAATTTGTTGATAACACCTTACGCAATTCCATTGAAATTTTTAAAACTTTGCGTCTGATCTGAAATCTGACTCGACTGTTATTTTAAATTTGAGAAAATCGTCACTGCATGGATGAAAAACTGTTGTGAGCAATAAGGTTTCTCATGTTCAGGAGAGAGGTTTTTCAGAATTTCGGCAACATGTTCGAAGCATTGAAAACCCAGCCGATTGTGCCTTTCGTAGCCTCTCGCATATTCAGCTTTTAACGGATACGTCATGGTGGTGACCCATTTAACTCACGTATCCGATTGAAGAACGATAGCATTTTGTCTGAGGTTCATTCGCAACCTTCGTCATAAGAGAGGGTGGACAATTTTGTCACTCTCGCCCCTTTGATGAGGTTAAACACCTAATGTTACTTCCAAGTTCAGATAGACACAGAATTTATAATAAAACATTATCATCGGCAACATTAATTGTATTCTGGTCTTAGAACTTTGAGTTTTTTGTTAGCGCAGAAATTTTTGATTCTCTCTGCATAAAGAGTTAACACACACTCGCCAATACCCCGTTCTTGCACTGAAAACTCAAACTTTTGATTTTAACCGCCAAAATTATATGGTGAAGCAAAGCACTAATTATGCGTCACGCAGTGGACCGTTCAATACAAGCTAGACATAAATAATTCTAATATCGCGTTAAACGATTGTAGTCGTCATATGTTGTGTAGATATAGCTCAGTATAAATAATTGGGGTATAACTAACTGTTTTAAAAAAAATAGTTAAGTGTCCGTAATAAATTCATTTGTGCCGACAAACAACAAAGATGTAGTTTACTACACTAGTGAGATTTACAAAAAGGCTCACATAATGTTGTAAAGGAATAGTATATTACATTTCGAGAGTTGTAAGTAGCAAATTACATACAATTAGAAAAAGTTACACACGAGCCACCAAACGAGTTTTTTCCCTTTGTAAGCGGTTTCACATCCAGTGTTATGTTGTACTTATGTTGTATTTATTAAATAAATTATTGTTTTATTTTTATTGCAATAGTTATTTTTGTATAAATAATATTGTGTCAAAATTGTGTGATGTCATGAAAAGTCTTTCTTACTAACCTAAAATTTAAGAAAAATCAGCCTACTTGATAAAAATCGTGCGAAATTTTCCTGTCGGAATAGTACATAAATATTTTTAAATCTAAACTTAGCCAAACTTTAGCTGCTTTTTCGAGCTTTTTATGAAAAACAAAAGAAAAACTTGTTCCATTTTTCTCAAAAGCGGTCATATTTGGTACTGCTTTCAGTACGAACGCAATAAATGCGTTCCTGTTCAATATATATACTTTTTTTTGTTACAGTAGGTAGTATCTTTTCTACTGAAACCAGCTGACTTCCATTTCCGGTTATTTTTTTTATTTTCGATTTAATCCTTCGTACAAAGTCACCGCGAGCTTCCGTAGGTTTATTTCATCAGAAATATATGAAAATAAATTGTTATTTAGTGCAAATTTTGAAGTATAACACCAAACTTCAAAATATCACATGCGGAGAAACCTACTCCATGAAAATTAAAAAAATAGTGTCGTGATAACCCGTGGGAATGCTAATGAAATGGCATTTCTCATGTAATTACATTAGCAGAAATTTAAATCTATCAGATATTAGCGAAACTAATACTTTTTAATGGTTAATCATAAATACAGGAGTTCCGTGTTCGTATTACACGTGTTTATTGCACTTATAACATTAGCATCTTGGGAAATTCGCAAATGGTTTGCTATTGCTGTTTTTAAAAATAAAATTATTGATTACTACCTACTGCTTTATTTATGTCAGTTTAACAATCCTGTCTTACTAGACAAGATAACTGCATGCGATAACTTCTCTTACTCTTCTGTATGATGATTAAACTGAATATGTAAATTTAAACAAATAAAATAAGTTTAATGTGGTTCAAGACGTCAATATTACGTTTTTTGTTTAAATTTCAACTCTTAACTGAAAGTTATATATCGCGGTGTATTAACTGATATAATATGCCCCACGTTCAGGGCAAGCCATAAAATATATGCGGCGATTTAAATGATAAAATAAAATACACCCCAAATATTTTCTTTTCCCAATCGGCTAACTCAGGTTTAATTCGATAGAGCATGTAATAGTTGAAATAATAGAATCTTATTGATTCTTATATCTGAAAGAAAAGAAAAACTTACAATGAAGACACTTGCGCTTCGGCAACTGGACAACAGCGAGTTAAACTCTAAATATGAAGAGAAAAAAATGGATGCTTGTATACACATCAATTAAACACATATATAAATTTAAAACACAGTCTTTATTTTATTAATGAAAATAAATGGAAACCAAATTTAAAAAAAACTAAAAAGAAAATTATTCAAAACAAAACAATAAAGAAAAATAGGAAAATATTTCCTAAGCTTGCTCAAGTGTGTTAATTGGTCGTTAATAACCTGACATAGGGCTATGACAGTTCTTCATTTGAGCAAACTAACACAAATCAATAATCAAATAAAAATTTTTACAAATGTTCAATAACTTTACTTTATGGTAATTAAACTTTAATAAAGAAATTTAATTTGTTTTATTTATGAGAAATGAATTCTTTTTTTAAAAACCTTTAAAGTTAAAAAATTGGATTCTGAAATTATTCAGATTATCTTTATAAATTTTGTTATTGACAAATCAAAACAAAACCTTTTATTTCGATCAACCTGGTATATAAAGTAACTCAATGTTCACTCCAATATCCTTTTATATTGGTTCAACTGCCTTCACATATGTCAGATGATTTTGTATTGTAAATACGTCAATTTTTTTAATCAATAATGGAAATAAAATCTGCTTGTATTTTTTTAAATAAACAACTCGTTTACACTTTCATATAATTGTTGATTCACAAATAAATCTTCTTTGATTTTTAAATTGTTCAGGTAATTATTCTTCAAACTTATTTAAATTTTATTTTGTTGCCATAAACCATATGGTTACTACATAACCCAACTTAATTTACAGATTTTGAGTCTCGAGCCGAGCGTGGATCTACCAAATGCTTTTGATCGACTGAATTTGTTAATTTTGGCTGGAGTTTATATAGGTTTTGCAAAACAATTGAAAATTCAGTCAATTTTCTCAAACAACCGCATCGCGTAAAATTTCTATGACGTCACTATTTCCACACAGCTGATAGATTTTTCAACGGATCTTAATTTTATAAAAATAGGATTGTAGCTGGTAAAACAAGGATCTAAACAATATAATACACTCCCATCCTACAATGCATCGTAACGAAGATATTAGACAAAAACGATTGACAATGAACAAATCTCATTAAGATCTAATTATGCACGAAATTCAATAAATCCAGCTTTATCCTTTACAAAATCCATACATAATTACACAATATAACTAATACATATAAAATTTACACAGGAACAACTTTACAATTTAAGAAAAACATACATTAAGATTCCATTCTACGGTCATATAAACCTAATGATGCATCTACAAAATCCATCTTTTACATTAACTCAAATGAAGTCAAATTATAGTCAAATTGTCCAGCATACAGTCCTCCAAGTGTTTGCATTAAAACAACGATGAGAAAAGTTGTATAAGAGTCAATAAGTGTGAAACACGAAGCATATCAACGAAGCCGAAACCTTGAGTAAAATAAATGCTCAGGATTATTAAATAAGAGTTTATAAGTTGATTGTGTTATATAAGTCTTTACAAGATTAACCTAATTTACATGTTTTTAGTTAAATATCAGCCCGAAACTGAGTTAATCTCTTGGAAAACAGAAAAATTCATCCTACGTTAAATAATCGTAGACCCTAAATTTAACCAGGAAGATTAGATCTTCCAGACAAATGGAAAAACCATCCTAATATGTAACTTGGGTTGCATATAACATGTATAATCAAGAAACAATCTAAATGATTGATATGCTTTTTTAAAAATGAAAATTGAGGTTATGTTTGCATGATATTTTATCCTTGATTCCTATTTTAAGTATTGATGAATTTATCTGTGACCTAATATGTAGCCTTTAGATTAATTAGATTTAACCTCCTAGCATATCTATCCTTTATTTTATTTTGTTGCATGAAATAATTATTTTTACGTTTACGATCATATCGTCTATTAAATTTTCAATGAAGTGGATTCATATCATCTCAATATAAAGTAGTATTACTTACTCATGAAAAAGAAATATCTGTTACATTTGAATCATACTATGTATACAGGCTGTATATAAAATAAACAAGTAATAACGCCGAGTTTTAAAAAACGTCAGACATAGAAAATTAAACTGAAGAAAAAAATCCTAGCATGAAAAACTTTGTTTTAATTTGTAAAAAATGCAATACTTTTTGCTAATACGTTCCTGTTATATTTTGCATGAATTTAGTAGTTAATAAAAGTCATCAAGAAAAGGTAGCGAAAACATTGTAAATTGAAATGTGAAATTAGCCTACCAAGTTTATAGGCAATTCCGAGAATGTCGGATTAAGAAGAGGAATATTGGACAAGGTTGTCTTTTTAAAGAATGATATCAACGTAAGCGACACCAAGATATTATAAACTGATTATTTTTATTATCTAAAGTTTATTCATTGGTAATTTCCTTTAACGATAAAAATCGCTAGCACTTAATTTAAAAATCCTCCCTTTAATTTAAGAGTAATTTACTTAATTTCCAGTTTCCCTAAATCTTTTTATTGTTCATAAAATTACACCGTTTAAAGGCCTGCGCGAAGTCTGATTTTATTGTAATAAAATAATAACAGCAATAAAATATTTACACTGATGGGAATTAGATATGCATCATAAGCCAGAACAAGATATTTTATTTACAAGCACATAATACTGTCACGTGGGGTTTTCGTGACTGGAGGACGTAGTCAGAGGTAGAGAGAAATTAAACACAAGTCGTAGAAAACAACTATATACTAATAACAATAAGAGAGTACAAAGGTTCACATACATAAAGAGAATACATCGTGAGGACGTACATGTCCTCCTAAACTAATACAATCAAGAGGGAGGTCGGAACCAACCCTGTTCTAGCACTAGGTCTACAAACTAAGCGTAGGAGTTAAACTCCTAGTGATTTACAACTAAGCGTGGGAGCCTGGACACAACCCCCATAACCAAAGCAGAGAGTAGGCGTTTAGCGCAGCCCTCTCATAACTAGGCACTAAGCATTAAATAATTTAAAGAGTACTCACCAGCTTGCTTGTAGATGTAGCGATGGAGCCAACTTCACTGACTGACTTGAATAGCTCAAGCAAGCTGGTTATATACTGCTGAACTCGGAAGAAATTAGCATCGTAGTGGGAATCAGTGGGTTGAAGTTCCTCGTATGAAACTAAGGAAGTTCATGCTTCCTGGTTGCAGGCTTGTGGGTAGTTTGCATTCGAGCTGCTGGTGCCTGGCACGAATCTGTAGCCTGTGCGGAAGTGTGGTAAATTCTTCTTAAGGAATGTGCACCTGCTTGCAAATCGTGTAGGTTGCCTCGCATATACGGAGTAAGTAGGCGGATATGTTGCATGCCAACTAATGCAGTTGTGGGCGAAGCGAGAGCGCTCCTACGAAGACCGCACAGCTGGCTTCAAGTCGTGGCGTTGCTGCAGACGGGAACGTGACCTTTGCGTAACATTTGCACTAACGGAATAATATATGAATTATTTAATGCGAACTAATTCCCGTTTGTGACAATACGTAAAAAAGAAATTTTAGAAGTGTATTGTTTATTTATTCCATGATGGTTTTACAGTTTTACTGAAAATCATTACAGGAATCAAATAATTCTTCAGGTTTAAACAATGTAAGAACAACGCAGATTAGAACTCGTAATGTAAGTTTCTTATAAAGCCGAATGATTTTTATTTAAATTAAATTCGAAACCGCCCATACTAATAAAAATCGTCGTTTAATCTAATTCACTTACCTATTAGGAAATCAAATGTTCTTTTTAGTTTTATTTTTTTATTTTACACCTACACTACAGGGGAACCAACAGCTAAGGTCATCTGTCCCCCATCTAACATGTAACACGAATACACACATCCATAGTTGAGGTGGCGGAATTTTCCAATTAGAAAAATCCCGTCGCCCCAAGTGGGATTCGAACCCACGACCCTTGGAACACGAGTGATGCACTGACACCACTCGTCCACCGCCGGCTCTAAATGTTCTTTTTAAAAACAGAATTTGTTTTTATATTAAAGCTGTTATACGCTGCGATTCTAACTGTCTAATTCGTGTAAAAGTGACGTTTAAATCGATGACAGCAATAATAATGAAAACACCAGTACCTTACAAATTAATTGCGAGGAGAGTAAGGTCGATAAATCGATTTTGTTTTTTATTAGTTTTTTACCACTAATAATTGAATAAAATTTAACTTCATATACCTCTGTACCGTATATTGCAATCTAAAGAATACAACAAAGAGAAGCTCATGATTTAGTAGTGGTGTAGAAATCAAAGATGTATATTTTAAATTTAATATAATAAAATAAAAAAAAGTAATAAAGATTAGTATAAAAACTTGTCCCATTTCGTAAATCTCATTTACTATTTTAATTTTAAAATCTCATTTTATTTCAATAACAAATTAATGGTTTCAAGACAATTAATCAGAAGTAGTCAACAACCCAAGCAACACAAAAATATTATAGGAAAATATACAAAAATGACAAAAATATGCTACGCATATCCGAAAAACGTTGAATTATTCTACGAATGTTCTGTAAATCGTCTACATATATGTATACACACTCGTATCTATAATAGAAGATCTAGAGATGTGCAAATGACCGCCTAAAAATCTTCTATGAATATCTATAGAACGTCCTATCAAATATTCATTAAATCGATCATTGAATAATCAGAACGAATATTCAATAATTGTTCTTTGTAGAATAGATTAGAATATTTTATCGATTAATTTTGTAATATTTAATATGAACATCAAGTGAATATTTGTAAAGAATATTCTTCGAATATCTATACATATTTATTAATTATCGAGTGTTCATTGAATAATATGGATACCACTTAATCATGAAATAAATAAAGATTAGTCAAGGTTTCACAGTTTTATTAAAATATAACCTGACAATATTGTTTCGACAGCTATGCTGTCATTATCAAAGGTAATATAATTATAAACAAACACGTCGCTAAGGTAGATACAAAAATAGGTAACTAGATAAAATAATAATAATAATAATAATTATTATTATTATTTTTTTTTTTGGTATCACACAAACTGTGGATGAGTTAGTGACTGTTTTAGCAGTACGCCGGATTTCTCAAGACGACTGTTACTTTATGGCTCTTCTTATTATTGCTGTTGTGGCCAATATGACAGCTTTTTGCATATGGTATATGGCGCTTAATGGGATGCCTAATTCATTGAGATGTAGGGGAATCTTTTTATGTACAAGTCCATTAGAGGTAATAATAAATGGTTTAATGTCTACCCTCTGCATTCTCCACATTGCACTGATTTCATCGGCTAAATCTCTGTACTTTTCCATTTTGCCTCTGTCAACTCTGCTTATATTTTCATCTAACGGCACTGAAAAGTCTATTATAGTACAACATTTTGTTTCTTTGTTGATTATTATCATATCGGGCTTGTTATGTTGTAGTGTACGGTCGGTTATGATGGTTGTATCCCAATATATTTTGAATGATACATTTTCTAGTACCGGTTGGGGACTATATTTATGAAATGGTGTGTTATTTGCAAGCCCTACGTTTTGCCCCAACATTTGGTGAATAACTTTTCCCATGTTATCGTGCCGACTTAGATAAGCTGAAGATGCAAGATTTGTACAAGCTGATGAGAGGTGCTGTACCGATTCCTCTTCCTTATTGCAAAGCCTGCATTTTGTTGTTTCA
The DNA here is from genome assembly GCA_929113105.1 of Agrypnus murinus. NCBI lineage: Eukaryota > Metazoa > Arthropoda > Insecta > Coleoptera > Elateridae > Agrypnus > Agrypnus murinus. The sequence goes on from OV816024.1 coordinate 196,592,155, forward strand.
GGGTTTAAATGCATGATGTGCTTTTGGTAGTATCGTGTTGGAACTACCTGATCCTGTATGGCTAATAGCGCCCCCTCCGTCTCGGGAAACAGATATCCCGCTGTAAGGTAAGTGTTAGAATAGGTTTTATCCACGTCTTCTTGGTGTAAATTATTGAAATAACGCCCATGCATGGGTTTATTTCTCCATTGATGTTTTAATTTGTCAGTATAATTTTCTGTTTCAGGTTCGGGTGTTGCTAAACCTAGTGCAGAAAAGCTTTGATCAACTCTTACCAGACTTTGGTGTAAAGGTAAGTTTGTATTGCTAAAATACTGTTTTAACTTTTGTTTTTCTCTTTGATGTGCATTCTCTAAGTTGACGATTCCACGGCATCCCTCTGCTCTAGAAAGATACATTCTTTCAATTGCAGAGTTAGGGTGTAACATTCTGTACTTTGTAAGCGTGGTCCTAAGCTTCCTATCTATTGCTTGGAGTTCCGTTTTTGTCCATGCTAGTACTCCGAAAGTGTACGACACCACTGGTATAGCCCAGGTGTTAAGGGCAGTAATCTTATTTTTTGAGTTAAGACTTGTGTTTAAAATTTTCTTAACCCTGTCGAAGTATTCTGCTGTGACTGATTCTTTATTGGCTTTTTCATTTATTCTCAATCCCTGTTGAAAACCAAGGTATTTGTAGCATTGCTCTGGAGTGAGCGCGGTAATAATTGTATTATCCATCAATGTACTGTTTTCTGTTTGAATGATTTTTCCTCTATTGGCATGCATAACCGCGCATTTATCTAAGCCCAGTTCCATTTTTATGGATTCACTAAATGCTTTGACTAGTTCTAGTGATCCATGGAGCTGCTGTGAAGATTTTGCATATATTTTAAGATCGTCCATATAAAATAAATGTGAGATTTTGTCGTGATCTTCGATGATATAGCAATTACTACTTCGATTTAGCATTCCGCTAAGTGGATTTAAAGCCATGCAAAACCAAAGGGGACTAAGGCTGTCCCCTTGGAAGATGCTCCGCCTAATTGGTATTTGGTCTGTGGTGTATGTTCTGGTTTTGAGTGTAGTTCTCCATGTTTTCATGAGATGGCGGAGAAAAGCTATTATAGTAGGATCTACTTTGTATATTTTAAGGATTTCCAGGAGCCAGGAATGTGGTATTGAGTCAAATGCTTTTCGGTAGTCTATCCAGGCTACCGAAAGTTTCCTCTTTTTTGCTTTTACCTGGCCAGTTACAATTGAATCTATTATTAGCAATTCCTTGCAACCTCTACCTCGTTTTTTACAACCATTTTGTTCCCACGTTAGGATATCGTGGCTTTTTAAGTGTTCCGCAATTTTAGAATTTAGTACGGAGGTGATAATTTTATAAATACCTGGTAAACAAGTAATTGGCCTGTAGTTTTTTATTATTATTATTATTTATTTATTTATTTATTTATTTATTTATTTATTTATTTATTTATTTATTTATTTATTTATTTATTTATTTATTTATTTATTTATTTATTTATTTATTTATTTATTTATTTATTTATTTATTTATTTATTTATTTATTTATTTATTTGTAAAGTTATGAATAGTTTTTGTTCACCTTGCAAGGTTAAATTTGACATTTTTTACCATGTTTGCAACCCTGCTGTATGAATACCGCGTATCACTGAGGGGTATAGGTTTACAAACGTAAGTTACTTTATGTCCTCTACCATCCTACCAAATCTCACGAAAATCTGAGATGGTCGGGTTATGAGCTGTGTTGGTATGGCATGGAATGACCCCTTAATCAAGATCTTTTTTTACAAAAAATATAATTTTTTAATAAAATAACAAATAAATAAGTGAAAAATTTTGAAAATATTCACGAATTAATTAACAAATAATTCTTTATTAAAAGAAGATAAATAAAATATAAATTGAATATTTATAAATTAAAATTAATTATTAATTAATTCGTGAATATTTTCAAAATCATTTTTAAAGAATTATTTATTAATTAATTCGTGAATAATTTCAAGATTCCTTGTCATATTTTTTGTTTTATTAACATAACACCTTCTGTTGTAAAAACAAATTTGCATTACCTTCTATTTCAAAAAATAACTTGAGAAATAATACAAATATCAAATTACAAAAGTTTTCACATACATTCAACACTATTAGCTACGTGCATATAAAATTAGATTCCATTCTGTCTAGTAGTTATTGAAATATTAATTATTAAAGACACGCTTTACAAAAAACAAAAACAAAACTTTCAAAAAAACGGACTTTTTGTAACATAATTTGCGAAAATCCAAAAACCAAAAATCTGATCATTTTAAAAATTTAACAAAAATAAATTGTCTATCTAACTTTTTTTGATTGAATTAATTTGAGAGGCTAGTTTTTGCTATGCTCATTAAAACTCAGGGCTCAGAACTTTTACATTCGATAGTAGCGAATTATTAAAAAAAAAAGAAATATTCCAACAACCAGTCAGCACCATCTTCGGTTTCATCTACTACAGATAATTTTTATTTTCCTACGTTTCAATATCCATATTTTTAAAAATTTCAATTAAGTTTTTAATATGAATAACCTTGAAATTCCATTTTATAAAATGAAAGAAGTTTCACTTCAATCAAATTCACTCTAGTTTGTCCATTTCTAATATTCCGTGTTTCTGAAAAGAGAACCGCAAAAAGTTAATATTTGATAGCATATTTAAATTGCTTTCCACTTTCCTGCTGCTGAAAACTCGGTTTTATGTAAAACTGAAATAAAGCTTGTGGCTTCAAAGTGAGCATTTATTGCTGTCTACGGAATATGTAAAACTTAGAGGGTCTGCAATAGCAGCCGTGCACTTTTTCTCTTAAAGTACATTTTAACTTTATCTAAACTTCCGAAAACAAAAGGCTTATGAAGTCCTTCGACGAACATTAAGATCGAAGAGAACTTCTGATCGAAAGCCTGCTTTCAGTTTGTCAAAGTTCGTAAAGTCACTATCCCTGTTAATAGAAATAAAAAAGTAAAACGCTCGACCCACAAGAAAGTTAGAGTAGATTTTAAGAGAAAATATTCATCAGAGGAAACGTTTAACAGCACCTCCATGCAAGTTAACGTTGGATAATTAAATATTTAACCGAGCGATCACGGTAAAAGTCTAGACCTACGTAAGTAAGGACTAAAGGAAAATCAGAGTTGCAAAAACGAATAAAACCTAATCCATCTATATCAGGATGCAATTAGTAGATGCACGTTAATTTTAATGAAAAACCACTATCAAGTACATTTAAGAGGTTGGAGCAATAATTTTTAAGCGGAAATTTTATGGAGCTGTAGAGTTCAACTTAAACTAATTTATTTTTATACATGACGTTATGCAGTAGTTTAAGTGGGTTTATTTAATTAAACACAAATTAAAAAGACGCTGAAACACTAAGCAACTTATTACGTTAGGATTAATTACACGGTATACGTAACAAAAAAATGTGCAGGTTTTCATATAGTTTTTCTAGAGCTTTTTGGTATGAAGATCACGAGCCTAAGTTGGTTTCTTCGGGTCCGGGGAAATATCGTTGTTTCAAATGTCATTCATTCACACGTGAACAGGGTTGACAATTTTGGCGATTTGATGCTTCCTGGTTCCGTAGTTTTTTGGTTTGGCGGGTAAATTTGGCTATTGTATAATAAGTAGTGTGTCACGTCTCGTCCTAACGATAGATGAAAAATGGCAGGTTCTCATCTGTTTGTAAAGGCTGGTTGCGGATTAAGACTAGATCTATTACGGAGAAACTAACCATGCATATCTATCTATCTAGCTGGTAAACACTAAAACTCGACTATTCTTAACAACTGTGTAACGATTTCTGTAACCAGGTAATAAGCTGCGGCGTAGCCGGTTGTCGTTACCGAAGACCAAAAGTTGGTCCAAAATGTGTTTAATCGTCATCAGGTACTAAATCTTGTTACATGGTAAACCTTAAAACACTAACCACCTACTGACGTACTCTATCTAGTCTATATGAATACAAATGTCATACAATAAAATAATAAGGTCTACAGATAACAGCTTGTTTATTACACTCACATAAATAAGCATTATTAATTAAATTGATTTTTCGAAATTTCACGTAACAATGGCTTTTGAAGGTCAAGGTCATTCCAAATCGACGGGAGATCTCCAGATTCGGATTCAGTAAAAAAATCTACATTAAAGACTGTTTTCAAAACACGTGTGTCATCGAGTCTGGACCAACTCTTTAAATAAGCATTTTTTGAGATGCCTGCTCCCCGGCTAATTGCTTAGTTTTAATGTAGTAACAATAAAACTTAAAACATACGAACAGACGTGGTTTGTTGTAAAACATACAACTTTGCATCTTTTATTTCATAATAAATGGTATTATCATTTACGTTTGTATTTTTAAAAAACTCTATTAGTCTGGATTTATCCTCAAATGAAATGAAAGAGATTAAACAGCTAGCGCATTTTGAGCTGTTGGTATGTACATATTGTTATGTTATTTGGCATGCAATATAAAAAATGCACCCACTGATAGAATTTTGAAACGAGAGGTTAGATGGGTTCCTTAACCTCACTTTCAAAATTATTATTTTGAGAAGATTATCAAAGAAGATTATTCAAAAATAAGTTATAAAAGAATGTATTCTAGTTAACATGCACACTAGCACACACTAAGCAGTTAAAAGATATTTGTAAAGCTGATTTTCCTTAGAATTTAGGTAATTTTCTTTAGTTCAGCTAACCATGTGCGACGTTGGCCTGATAAAGTATTTAAAGTAAGTTGAGGCCATATTTAAGGCAAGATTTAATCTAAAACAGGCAAGGTGTGACACACGTATTTAATGCATTACCTGAGTTTATTTAAAAGAATGAATTATGTTTCAAGTTAACGAGATTTTCATTTAATTTATTTTTCTTCTATGAAAAAAATTTATAGTTATCGTGTAAACGTTTTAATATAGAATTATGACGTAATTTCTTTAGCACAAAATTGAAACTAACTTGAATGTTGGGGCTGCTTTTTGCAGATGATGACTTAATAAAATACAAGTATGAGCGATTATGCCTGCTAGACAGAAATAATGTATTTAGCATGAATCTTTATTTTGTTGATATGTGAAAGTATGTAAATAATGTTTGCTACTATATGAGGTTTAATTTTGTCAAGATAGAAAGCTGCTAAAAGGTAATTTTAGGTAAGTAAGTCAATTTTAGTTATATAATAGTTGTGTAAAAATGAGATGTCATCGACATTAAATGGTGGTCTGATTTTGCTATGGGAACATGAATGCAATATACCAATGGATAGGGAATTTTTTAAGTTACCATTTTATCTAGTTAGTTTAAAGAACAGTTAAAATTTATAAACAATAATTTGGTTATGTTATAAATCATTTATTAAAGATCAATTGTTTTTACCAAAATTTACTGTAGTTTTCAATTGCTTGCAAAACGGGTATAAAAGAGACCATTTTTGTAACAAATTCTTTTTCATTTTACAACTTTAATATTAATTAAATTAATATTAACTACACACGCTAAATAAAAATTTGCTCGATGGATTGTCAAGCCGAATACAACTCGTGGTCTAATTTTTTCTTGCAAGATTTATCATTTAAGACATTCGTAGCTTTTGCTTTTGGAAAATTACACTCGTCTCTTGCGTCGACTCGTGTAGTTTTCGTTGCGAAAGCTACTCATATCTGAAATGACAAATTTTGCCGGAAAAAGTTAGACTACTTGTTATATTATATATGAATATACGAGGGTGGTCCCAGAAGTACCCGACCTGACCAAGAGGTGGCGGTAATTGTTTGAAAATATCACTGTATTGGAAAGTACGCAGTCTATAAAGCATATGTTTCAAGTTTGAAAGTGCCACGTTGCTCAGTATTTGTTTGGCAGCCATCAATAGTGAACGTTGTCAGTGAATTTGTGAAAATGGAGAAAATTGGTCATCGTTATGTGATACAATACTTTTATTTGAAAGGCCTCAGCCAAACCAATATAAAAACTGAACTGGATTCTACTCTGGGTGAGTCTGCTCCTTCATTTACAACAGTTAAATTTTGGGTAGCTGAGTTTAAACGAGGCCGTACGAGCTGCCAAGACGAGCATCGCAGTGGTCGACCAAATGAGGCGACGACTCCAGAAATGGTGAAGAAAATTCACAAAGCGGTACTTGATGATCGTCGAACTAAAGTGCGCGAGCTAGCAGACATTACGGGCATTTCAAAAAGTCCGGTACATCGCATATTATCTGAAAATTTGGACATGAGAAAGCTGTGTGCAAGATGGGTACCGCGTTTGCTCACACTCGAGCAAAAACAGTGTCGTGAAAATGTTTCAATTGAGTGTTTAGCGAAGTTTCACAGCAACAAAGCAGAATTTTTGCGCCGTTTCGTAACAATGGATGAAACATGGGTCCATCATTTAACACCCGCGACAAAAGAACAATCGAAACAATGGACTCAAAAGGGAGAACCGGCTGCAAAGAAGGCGAAGACCGTTTCATCTGCAGGCAAGGCTATGGCGTCGGTTTTTTGGGATGCGTGTGGAATAAAAAGGAAAAACTATCAACGGTCAGTATTATGCAAACTTATTGCAACGTTTGAGCGAAGAAATCAAGCAAAAACGGCCGCGTTTGGCTAAAAAGAAAGTGTTGTTTCATCACGACAACGCGCCAGCTCACAAATCCGTTATTGCAATGGCCAAAATTAATCAATTAAAGTTTGAATTGCTACCTCATGCACTATATTCGCCAGATTTAGCCCCCTCGGATTATTTTCTGTTCCCAAACTTGAAAAAATGGCTCAGTGGTCAAAGATTTTCCAACGATGAAGAAGTGATGTCAGTAGTTAATGGCTATTTTGAGGAGCAAGACAGTTCTTATTATAAAAAGGGTATCGAACTTTTTGAACACCGCTGGGAAAAGTGTATAGAGCTGAAAGGAGATTACGTTGAAAAATAAATAAATCTTTTTCCAAAATTTTTGTGTTTTCTTTGTTGGGTCGGGTACTTCTGGGACCACCCTCGTACATTGGGATTTAATTTCAACGTTAGCATTGGAAAGCATACTTATTAGGGTGGGTCGAAAAAGTCGATTTTTCGAGTATCGAATTCTAATAGGACTCAAAAGTTGCGTATTTACATGCTAATCAACGAAAACATATTGAAAAAAAATCATACGTTAGATCTTCAGTTCGCGCAAAGCGCCTAAAGTTTGGAAAAAATGACATAAAACACCAAATTTTACTTTTACGCTTAAATAATACAGGTAAAATTTTTTGACTTTAATAGCGTCTAAATACTTCATTTGTGATACGTGATAATAGAAAAAAACTTTTAGAAATCACACGCTTTATTTTGAGTTCGCCAATTAAGGCTAAAGTTTTCGAACTTTCGTGAAAAATTAGGGTTTTACCGTTTTACAAATATCCAGTACAGTATTTTACTAAATGTAATAAATGAGATAACCATTGCGTGGTATTTATTTTTTGCAATCCGAAATCGCAATTCAGCAGTTATTCTGACTGTAATGTGATGTACTGAACACAAGGCTCACATCAAACAAACTTGTCGCGACACGTCTTATCCACTCTTTTTAACACTCTTGTATGTTGGTACACGGCTAGCCGCGTGAAAACATCTCGTTGCAGCGGTATTTCTATAGAAGTGTAGTGACACATTTTGTTTACCCTCGGTGTTTTTCTTGTGACTTTGTTTTGTTAGTGGTTGTGAAGGATGTGAGATGGCGACTCAGAAAAAGGTGTTGGTGACAAGACAGACGCATCGTTGTCCCATTTTTGGTTTGCCTAAAGGACTAAGTGGAATAAACCTACCGACATATGAGGACGTGCTACGAAGTTGTTTTGAAAAATGCTATAAAATTTCAATCTCATCGGATTCAAAGAAAAAAGTAGCATTTTCAACAATAGCCGATAGTATTGCTACTCAAATAGAGATATTGTAAAGCCTCCATTCCAGCGGTAACTCATACTCGGGTTGCGCAAATGATAAAAGCTTACCATGATACATATTATAATTTAAGAAAATCGTTCAACCGAGACCAGGAAAAAGAGAGCTATTTAATATTGCAGCGTGTAAGTGTGTTATGACATATTCTTGTGTATGTGGGAAAAAGCCAAGTGCTTGTAATTGCCCTGTAGCTGTACAATGTAATTGTGAAAAAGACAAAAAGAGAGAGAGAAGATTTATATACGATCAGCAAACAACCAGAATTGCCTGATTTGGCAGTCTAAATAAACAAGAAATAGAGATTTTGAAGAAAAGAAAGGAGAGAAAAGAACTCGAATTATTTCGAGAAACTGCTGCAGTTGACGTTGACAATGACATTTGTGACATAAAAGCTACTCAAAAATCTCCGCACGAAAGAATAACTGAAGTTAATTTGTCTTCAGTTTCTTCTACATCTCAAATGAGGTTGAAATTAACGTCTACTACTCTAGTTAGTGATAGATTTGGTGTTTCTGATAGAGCGACAGCTGCTATCGCTTCCAGTGTTTTAAATGATCTTGGAATGATTTCTGAAAAAGATACGTCGCTAATGATCGATAAAAGCAAGATAAGAAGAGAAAAACAGAAGACACGACAGGCTATAAGACAAGATGTGGCCCAGCCCATACTAACAGAGGGAATATACTTTGATGGTAGAAAAGATAGTACTCTTTTTCAAGAAAAAATAGGAGCTAAAATATACCGAAGAGTAAGGAAAGAGGAGCACATTAGCGTGATCCGTGAGCCTGGTGGGCAATATGTCGGTCACGTCACACCAACAAGTGGAACCGGTAGTGGAGTAGCCAAGTGCATCCTTAAGTACTTGGAAGATAATGATATTGACATTAATGAACTGGAACCGATTGGTTGTGATGGCACAGCAACGAACACAAGGTGGAAAAATGGTGTTATCCGCAACATAGAGGTTAAAATTCAGCGCCCATTGCAGTGGTTCATTTGCTTACTTCACTTCAACTAGCTACCATTCAGACACCTGTTTGAATACTTGGACGGAGAAAGGACGGGACCAGCGTCTTTCTCTGGGAAAATCGGCAAACAACTGCTTTATTGTGAGAAATTACCAGTTATAAATTTCGAAGCAATTGAATTAGATGAAATAAATGTAAATGAAACTGATCTTAGTAAAGACCAACAGTACCTTCTGGATATAGTCAGAGCAATCCAGACAGGAGAATGTGCTCCAGATCTGGCTGTAATAGATCCTGGACCTCTCAGTCACTCCCGATGGCTGACATGTGCAAACCGGGTTTTACGGTTGTTCATTTCCCAAACAAGTCCTACAAAAGAACTCAAAATTCTTGTAAACTACATTGTGAAGACATATGCTACTGTCTGGTTCGACATTAAGAGATATCAGTCAGTGAAATATGGTCCTAAACATACCTTTAAGGTTATTCAAACAACGAGGCATTTGCCAGACGAGATTAAAAGAATCATCGATCCTGTGATTGAGAGAAATGCGTTCTTCTGTCACCCAGAGAACATGTTGTTGGCTATGATAGTGGATGAGAGACAACATATACGAGAGCTGGGTTACAGGTGGGTACTAAAGGCAAGATCTGAAAATCCGAAGGGGAAGTCTGTTAGAACTTTTAGGGCTCCCTCAATAAATTTTGATGCCACGGACTACAATCAGCTGATAGATTGGACAAAATGTGAACTGTCGTCCCCTCCAATGATGGAAAGCTTGACAACGGAGACTATTTCGTCAGTTCTGCAAGATAAAACTCTGCCTGAGTACCATTTCTTAAATTTCCCATGCCATACACAAACTGTTGAAAGATGCGTCAAACTTGTCACGGAGTCTGCAAAAAAAGTGTGCGGACAAGAAAATAGAGATGGCTACATTAGAGCAACGTTGCTTTCAAGATCCACAATGCCAAAATTTGATCAAAAATCTCAATTTAAGACAACGTCTTTGACTAAATTAACATAATTTAACACACCCTAATTGGTTGGATGGTTGGGTAGGGTGTGGGTGAAACTCGAGTTGCAATCACCTCCTCGTGGTGGTTTCTGGGTCATTTCATAAAAAAATTTTGAAATGGGCAAAGAGTTGCAAATAGACGTACTCTTATCAAAATAGAATGGATATGTATAAAATCACTCACATTAACGAAAGATTATGAAACATGACGTTTTATAATTTAAATAATAAATTAAATAAAATACCGTGCATCTGTTTGTAAAACGGTAAAACTTCGATTTTTCATGAAAGTTCGAAAACATTAGCCCTAATGTACGAATTCAAAATGAAGCGTGTGACCTTTAAAACTATTTTTCTATTATCACGCATCACAAATGAAATACTTGGACGCTATTAAAGCCAAAAACGTTACCTGTATATTTTGAGCGTAAAGGTAAGATTTGGTGTTTTTTGATGTTTTTTCGAAACTTTAGGCTCTTTGCGCGAACTGAAGATCTAGCGTATGATTTTTTAAAAATATTTTTCCGTTGATTAGCATGCAAATACGCAACTTTTGAGTCCTATTAGAATTCGATACTCGAAAAATCGACTTTTTCGACCCACCCTAATACTTATGTTGACAAAATATGGTTTTGACAACATCTTCAAGGGTGTCGTTTCATGTTGATTTGTAAACATATAAATCTAATATATTTCACATATATAACCAAATGTGTGGAATCTCCAACGTTGGTAAGTTATAGAATAGTTATTATCAGAACAGTAAAACGTTTAGCCAACATAATTATCATGTTCATAATAATTTAGCTCAACGTTTATACAATACAATATTTATAAATACAATATACAATATTTTGTGCTACTTGTATTTTGGATGCTCATTGTATATAATTTAACGTAAGTTTGATCAATATTGGTTGATTGTTTAAATTTTTATTGCAACTTAAAAAACACGCAATTTTGACAGTTTTCTCGATTTTGCAACTTAATTATTGCAGTTATAACAATAGGACCGGTACCATTTTGTAATTATTCTTATTACAAACAAATCATATACTGAATCATATAATTTTCGTAGACAGTCATCCTGATGAGCTACGAAGAAACTGCATCGAAAACGGCTGTACGCGTCTTAAATTGTTAATAACTTTTTTGCTGTCACTGCGATTTAGTACGGAACAACATATTTTATTCTACACACTATTTTGGGTAAGTTTTCGCATTAAAATAGCTGTTAACACGAAAGAACCAAAAACAGATACTTTTCGGTATATAAACTAATAGACTATAGAAAATAATGCAATAATCCTACAACATTGCTTTTTTTAAACTGAATTATGTTATTAAATGCTTAACCCTACAAAAGTAACATGAAAGCAACCATTGCTACCGGTAATTATGAAAATTTCCAATCACTCTGTTAGTATAAACCCTTTTAAGTGCAGGTACAGGTTATGTTTTATTTTATAAAGAAAAAGTAATACATGCTACAGACCTACAATATTTCTTGGGTCAAAATTCCTAAAAGACCGCTACGTCACTTTCTCGGAATTAACCACATTCAACATACGTGTTGGAAAGACATTGGCGTCGTCGCCGTCTTTCACCAGTTCACCTTAGCAGCTTGCAGTTTACAAACAATCTACCTTTCAAGGCACGCCTCTGTTTGCAAATATCAATACGTAGCAAACCATTGCGCTACAAGAATAGACGTCATCGACTTTCTCTTTTCTGGGAATTCTGGCTCAAGAAATATCGTACGGGCTATATCATGTGTTTAAAATCCATTTTGTTTGACATTTGATGGATTCCAATATCTAATGTTTTGGTGTACAAAAATAAATTTTGTAACACACAGTTCTAATAAATCTCATAACACTGTAACTTAATGGTAATGTAATGGTAACGACTAGACTAACAAAGCTGCTCTGCTAACAATAAAATAAGTAATAAATTAACTTTTTACTACACACAGGAGTATTTTACATAAGAGTCAACATACTGTGTATTTCTACTACATTACTCTAAGTGCCAACCTTTTTGCTACGTTTCATTACTGTAGATGCTTATATTGTTAGGTTTGCCTAAGGTCTTAACTTACATCATATTATTTTAATAAATACAGCAACCATGTATTGTATTATTCAACGCCGCTGGCGCTAGAATAAATGAATGTTTGTTGTAACGTTCTTTTTAAATTAATAAATGTGTTTAATCGTCTATTAACAAGAGAAATATTAGTTACATATACTAAATTCAATCTTAACTAATTATTTAACACTATAATAATAAACTATTTAACGAACTTAAATGCTAGATATTTACAAACTTAAAGTAAATTATATAAGGACTATTTATTTATTATTACGACATTTATTTAAACATTTATTTATTCACTAAGATTACTAATTCCAAAAAGCACATTTCAATACGCCGGTTGAAGACTAATCGATTCTCTTCCTCGCGCGGCGGCATTTATATATGAATAAGTGTAGAGAACATACTAGAATGTTCTCACGGGTGTATGACGCTGTCGCTCTTGAATCTTCTGTCGCCCGTGTATAGGTTTCCCCATTCGTTACACTATCTATCTTGTATGCCATTTAGGACATTTCAGATATCCTGTTCAGATCGTTGAAAATTCTTCGGCCACAACTGTACATTCCATTCGCTCAAGGGAATGGAAGTAATCATTTGAAACTTGCTGTAATTTTCTTGAAATTGGCATTACCTTCGTGTTGTTTGAAATTTTCCCACTTAGGAACGTCATCTAGACAAAAACAAATATTATTGAGACGCGTCAATAAATATAGATGGTGTTGTAAAGCATCAAAATGTATTCGATATGCGGTAGTTGATGATGTAGTTTTTAGCGGTTGTTTTTGCTGTGTTGTATTTTAGGGATCATTGTAATTTTGACAGATTAAATTTAATATTCGTGTTAATATTTATAATAATTTTAAGTAGTATATTTACATTTTATAATTTCTGAAATATCAGTAAAATGGAACTGTCATTCGTGGATTCCTGTTAATAATATGCTTACTCTACTAAGTGATTAGACAAGTTGCAACAGAGCTACGGCATAATTTCTTTTAAGGACTTCCCGCGAGAGTGCAGATCATCTTTGACACCAATTCAAAGTTTTCTATGGATTTTCGAAATTATAATCTGTGCTCTTTTCACAGTTATAGTTCAAGCATCATAAACAGCATCATGCAGAATGTGAATAATTTGAATACATTTCAATAGATTTTCAACGTTTGAACATCAAGAAACAGTTTGACAGAATCCGACATAACCTAGGTACTATTTCTGATAACCTAATTGCAAAGTAAGCGTTGCAACTTTGCATGTTTCGAGTATTACATATTATTGGACCTATTACACTAAACAAGTCATTAAGGGGTAATTCTATTCGGTAATGTCTAACCACGTTGTTATTTAATGAAAGTCGGTAATAAATGACTTTTTCTATTCTGTAACTAATAACTGTTGTTCATCAACAACAAAATGGCGACTAAATTGCCGCAAGCGAACAACATCTAAATATGTGTTGTTACATATAGAAGCGCGTCAAACCTATAATGCAACGTTGCATGCATGACGCAGAGGAACTGTGGTTCACTACGAACACACGCTGTACTTAACGATCCAACCAGAGAAAGCCGCGCAAACTGCAATCATATTTACTTGCATTCTATCAGGCAAGGTTTAATAATCAATTAGAAAATAAGAATGGAAGACGAGAAAGCATTAGTTGCTTGTAGTGGTGCTAGTGTAGTGTTATTAGCAAATAATACTTTTTAAAAGAAACCACAGAGACCTAAACGTCGAAGTGGATGCATACCAAACTATTTAAAAAACGATCAGGCAGTGAGTTATTAAACAACTTAAAAGCTATACACCTTGAAATACGAAATAAATGAAAAGCAAAACAGGATGTTTCCCGTTTGCGCGCTTCTATAAATAAATAGCAACAAAAACACGTCCACTGGATCTTTGGATCAAATCAAAAAGATCAAATGGATTTTTGCGCATCGTTGCAGTATCAGTGCAGCGCGTGTTCGTAGGCCCGTCTATTCGCACCTTAAGGTAGCTTTTATTCGCCTCTTCTTTTGCATTTCCAATGATGCAATTATATAAATACAATTAATAACGCTTATTAAGTACTAACAAATGCTTACAACATAGTAAAAAAGATTGTATATTAGTAATTAGAACGGAAATGGCATTCAACACTAGTAAATCGATGGATACACTCCCCTGCAGAAAATCTTATTAAAGTAAGTATGCGCCTTTTTGTGTAATATCAGAGGTGAAAATATTGTTTTTAAAGTTATAAAAGTCGATTTAAGCTGGAATAATAATTTTTACCTCGAATTTTTGCATCCTCTAATAAATTAATTATCTAATCGCGTGGGCCGAGAGTATTGTTAGGAATTTATTAAGTAATGCTGATACGCAGTTTAATGCATATAAATTTAGGGCGAAGCTGGTAATGCTACCCAGTTTAAATCTCCAATATCGCCAACGTTCAAGCCCCAGAGTTTTTCTAAACTGATCGAGATTCTGCTATTGTTGGAACACGTAAGGTAACAATAAGAAAAAACCTTGTAAAAAGGTGAAAAATGGATTCAGAAAAGTCTCTCGTATGTCGTGGTTAAGCTCTTTAACACTTTAAAGCTTTTTTAAATGGAACACATTTTAGAGAATAGCACTATTAGCTACAACTAAGATAAAGTGGAAAACTCATTTTCATTATATTTAACAAAAGAATAATTCTTTCAATAATTTAACTGAAATGTTTTATTATCAGTATGCGTATATTGATTAGTAATATTTTATAAATTATTTACAATAAGATCACAAGAACACTCAAATATTTTGTTCCAAACGTTAAAATATTTATGTGTACGCAATCGTTACGTTGCATAAAAACAATTAGAAGTGCATGTTTGACTGATACACCCGCTTATTACTTGCACTTCATATTAATTTTTCAGCATCGAGGTTAATTAATTAAGGTAAATATTCTTGAAAGAAATACTCATAAAAAAAGTTCTGGTATCACACAATATTTTTAGGAGTGTGGTATCGGAATAGCAATCACGACCACAGGGCGGACTTAAATTGTTTCTGTTTCGGTAGACTCACACTAACCACAGCTTTTTGCAAGCGGCTAAAAGTAAAATAACTGTCGCTTTCTATAATGCAATGGAAAAATAAAATTTTATAAATCTTTAACGATGTACGTATTATAAAAATATTAGTATTCCATTTGTATGAAGGAATTGTTTGTATGAAATAATAGTAAATATATAAATGTCAATCGTATCGAGATGCTATAGAATCATCAGGTTGAAAATTTACTTAACGAATTGTAATTTCAGAATATTTTAAAGGCTATGATAGGATCATAATAGTAGAGTGCTCGCACGGCGAAAAGTCTTCAAATAAGGGAGTTACTGGGCCTGTCGAGTTAAAAGCAACCAAGTAGCCATAATTGTAGAGAATGTCCAAATTAGCTTCTATTCAAAATTTGTCCAAAATTGTCCTGGCCGTTAAGGCACAATTTAAGAAAAACGAGATTTTGCTATAATCGGAAAGTAAAATTCAAATACTACCAACTCGCCAATTTTCATTAAATTGTCTGTGCTGGATGTTTTTTTCTTTTATTTTTGAAAATGGTCCAATGCATTGCAGCTTACGGCGGAAAGAATTTTAAAATGCTTGTAGCTCAGTTCAAACTGTTCAAAAAAACATCGGTTTCCAGACAATTTTTCGCTCTCTCAAGTGATAACTCACTAAGGGTTGGTTTAATCGAAAAATACCTCTCTTTCATTTTTATAACACCAACATCTAGGATTCCAAAAGTTATAATTTTATATTTTTTAAACTAATATCAAACGAGAAAAATGAGAAAGTTAAAAACTACTGCAAAAATATCGATCACCCGTCGCTTCGGTACGTCGATGGAATCTGTCGCGTCCCCACCACAAGATTTCCACTGACTACCCCCGCTGGAGGATGAGATACCGTTGTCTTGTCTTCTGATCATCAGCAATAATTAAATTGGAAACTATAGATCTCCATATTTGAAAGGTTAGAATGCAAAGTGTAATTAATTAATAATTTTTAGAAACAACTAAATTTTAAATGCAAAATGTGATGCAAAAATTACCAAACAATGAATAGGGATATCAATGTATTTTTATGAATTATGTTAATTATATTAAAGATTTTGCAAAAAAATATATATCCCTCTAGAACGATGAATATTATTTTATTATACATTGTTACATACTTAATAATCATACGTATAAATAAAAACAATTCACAAAGTATTCACAAACTAATTATGTAAAATAAAGTGTAATAAGAAAAGTTTAGATGAATTGAGTAATAAAAGCATTGGAAATTCCACATAATATGCGCAAATGAAATTTCAGAGGTTTAGTCTGATTCTTCATCATCTAAATTTACATGTACATGTAAAAAAGGTAAACTATCACTCTGAATATACTTTTACATTTGTTTTTTATTATTGTTTTTAACCATAGACTGCAACAGCAAATGGTGTGGATGCAAAAAAATGGGTATGTGTTGTATTGGATCCTGCAAATGTATGGGTCAGAAATCTTGCAAGAATAGGACCAAAGAAGTTAAGGGTCATATTATTTCTTCACCCACTGATTTAGATGATGAAGAATCAGACTAAACCTCTGAAATTTCATTTGCGCATATTATGTGGAATTTCCAATGCTTTTATTACTCAATTCATCTAAACTTTTCTTATTACACTTTATTTTACATAATTAGTTTGTGAATACTTTGTGAATTGTTTTTATTTATACGTATGATTATTAAGTATGTAACAATGTATAATAAAATAATATTCATCGTTCTAGAGGGATATATATTTTTTTGCAAAATCTTTAATATAATTAACATAATTCATAAAAATACATTGATATCCCTATTCATTGTTTGGTAATTTTTGCATCACATTTTGCATTTAAAATTTAGTTGTTTCTAAAAATTATTAATTAATTACACTTTGCATTCTAACCTTTCAAATATGGAGATCTATAGTTTCCAATTTAATTATTGCTGATGATCAGAAGACAAGACAACGGTATCTCATCCTCCAGCGGGGGTAGTCAGTGGAAATCTTGTGGTGGGGACGCGACAGATTCCATCGACGTTCCAAAGCGACGAGCGATCGATATTTTGCAGTAGTTTGAACTTTATTATTTTTCTCGTTTGATAATAGTTTAAAAAATCTAAAATTATAACTTTTGGAATCCTAGATGTTGGTGTTATAAAAATGAAAGAGAGGTATTTTTCGATTAAACCAACCCTTAGTGAGTTATCACTTGAGAGAGCGAAAAATTGTCTGGAAACCGATGTTTTTTTGAACAGTTTGAACTGAGCTACAAGCATTTTAAAATTCTTTCCGCCGTAAGCTGCAATGCATTGGACCATTTTCAAAAATAAAAGAAAAAAACATCCAGCACAGACAATTTAATGAAAATTGGCGAGTTGGTAGTATTTGAATTTTACTTTCCGATTATAGCAAAATCTCGTTTTTCTTAAATTGTGCCTTAACGGCCAGGACAATTTTGGACAAATTTTGAATTTAAGCTAATTTGGGCATTCTTTATAATTGTGGCTACTTGGTTGCTTTTAACTCGACAGGCCCAGTAAAGTGAAAATAATTTGGCTTGAGCACTACTATAACCACAGAAATCGTCATTTCATGCATTAAATAAAAGATAGACATGCTAGGATACTAGTGTTATTCATCTTGTTGCATGCTAGGTTAGGTGTAGAATTATTAGCATAAAATAGAAATGTAGGAGTACGATAGTTATCGCCAGTATTTAACCGCACTTTTTATAAAAATGTTTAAATTTATAAAAAGGATATAAATCAATTATGCTATTTCATAGTAAAGCATGTTGTATATAACCCAGGTTACATGTTACGATAGTTTTTCCATTTTTCTGGAAGGTTTTATCTTGTTGCTAGAATTGAGTTTGACGATTGTTGAACGCAGAATAGAATTCTCTTTCTCCCATTTAGCTGAATTAGTTTTGGGTACGTATTTCACTAGAAATAGTTAAATCAGATCGGTACCTTGACGTTTATAATGTTACAATTAACTTACTAATTCTTGTATTTGGAAGATTCAAGGACAAGCATGTCGAAATATCAGCTCTGCTGAAATTCTTTGGTTTTTTGTGTAAACCACATATGTTTGGATTACTTTGAATAATTATGTAAATATTTGATGTGCAGGGATAGCTGGAGAGTGATGGGTTTTCGGTGTAAATTAGTTTTTATGAGATCGGTGACAGCTGATCGTTTTTATTGATTTTCTATGTTATTGTTCAATTTAGGCCATAAGCGTCTTAATTTAATCGTCTCTTTGCCAGCTACCTTTCTGTCTTTTTAGAATTAAGATTAGTGTTAATTATAAACATATGTTCGGATTTGTGACGTCATGATACTTTGTGATGTTCAAGTATTTTGAAAAGTTTTGTTGTGTTGTCAAATGTTTTGCGTAAACATATAAACGAGCTTTGAAAATTTAACAAAGTCAGTCGATAAAAGTTAGTGGTTAGATCCACGTCGGCTCGTAATCGAAAATCTTAAAATAAAAGTTAGGTTACATTTGTCATATGGATTTGGATATTTACCTTTTATATAAATCGAAGAAAATTTATTTTCGTTTTTCGAAACAAATATTGAAATTGTGAACGAATTATATTAATTAAAATCGAAGATTTTAATATTGGAAAATCTTTATATGGATGTGTATGGATTTGGTTATCGACTGGTATGGATTTTCAAAAACAGCTGATTTGGATGGAAGCTGTATTACCTATTATGCAGAACGATTTAGAATAAAATTTGAAGTGGATTCATTGACATTTGGTTAATTCTTTTATATGCAGGGTTGGTCGTAATAAGGATTGTTACCCATCAGAAACAATCTACAATTTTTATTTCATTATTGTCAAAATTGAAAGGTTCTTTGTAAACAAGGCTTTTTTGTTTTAACAATAACTTTTAAGTTGATTCTTCATTTGTAAATATTTTTTTTGTTCGTTGAATTTAATTTATTTGATTCTAGCCTGTTTAAATGAATACGGCTGCAACCCCCATGTCAGGTTGACAAGCAGCCAAGTTTCATTTAAGCAAACTGAAGGAAGATATTCCTGTTTATTTCTGTTTAAATAATTAAATAATGATTTTGTTTGTCTTTTGGTAAAGTTTTTTATTTAATCTTTAATAAAATAAAAATCTGTGTTTTCAATTTA
The DNA here is from genome assembly GCA_929113105.1 of Agrypnus murinus. Lineage (NCBI taxonomy): Eukaryota > Metazoa > Arthropoda > Insecta > Coleoptera > Elateridae > Agrypnus > Agrypnus murinus. The sequence continues at coordinate 196,611,455 of OV816024.1, forward strand.
TAAAAGTGTTTATTTTTATTTTGATGTGGATGTAAGTATTAAATTTTATATACAGGTTCAAAGAAAATTTCTCGTTCAAATACAGCAGTTCAGGTGTGGTTTCTAGTAAGTTCTTTCCTTCCAAGTGCAAGAATCAATAAGATTTTTTTTTTATTTGCTCTTCTCATGCACAAACGAAATAAATCTGAGTTAGTCTATTGGGAAAAAGAAAAGGTATTGGGTTATTATATTTTGATTTGTATTAAAGCTAACCAAAATCAAAGTTTATATTTTATTGTTCATTTTTACGAATAAACATATCATAGTTTAATAGCTTGCCCATAACGTGGGACTTTCTTTAAAAATCTTATTTTATTTATTTATTAGGTTATTTAGCATATAACATCTCAGTTTAATGAATTTATTCAAGATTTCCAAATATTATTAACAATTTTACCGCTAGTCTAATATGAATTTTATAAATTCAAGTAATAACACAGGTCTACAACAAATTTGATGTTTAGAAATTAATATTTTGATTAATTTAATTAATGATTTAGACCTACTGATCTCGATAATAACGTCCTTTCTTTTCCATCACGTACAGATTTTTTACAAAACGTGTGCTTGTTAAAATTCAACTAATTCAAGAAATTAAAATATATGTGGAAAATATTTATGCCCAAATTTGACAATTATGTTTGTAGCAAAATGCTATTATAAAAAGTTAAACTGGCAACATTGTATTATATTCCCACTGATCTTACAACACGTCGATACATACTTGTCTTTAGTTTGCAATTGGATTTACTACTGTGCGTATCGATTTTCGATTTTTGTATTTTCATTGATGTTTGTTCGTGTTTTGCTAATTTAAATAATGGAAAGACGGCATTGTATAAATGATTCGAACTGTTTTTGTTACATTTGTGGAGGTTTTGTGATAACTAAAAAGAGACAACATATAACTGCATTTGTAAAATCAGCATATTATGCTTATTTTAGCATAAAACTAACATATCCTAACGTCAGTTCTGCTATCAGACCTGTGCCGCACGGTCCTGACGTACCAGTACCTGTTCCATCAATAGAAATTGAAGAAATTGAAATTCCTTCGATGTGGACCCATATGATTCTAACGACGTAGACTTTAATCCAAAAGAATGTGATAAAGCAAAACTGTTTACTCAAAATGAACTGAGTGATTTAATAAGAGATTTACATCTTTCAAAAGACGCCTCAGAGTTATTGGCATCCAGACTTCGTGAGAAAAATTTGTTGGTTCTTGGAACATCAACCAGTTTCTATAGAAATCGAGAAAGAGACTTAAGCCTTTATTTCAGTTCAGATGGATCTTTAGTATAATGTAACAACATCCCTGCTTTAGTTACAAAGTTGCGAGCTGCTTCGTATGACAAAGAAGAATGGCGTCTTTTCATTGATTCAAGCAAAAGAAGCCTAAAAGGTGTGTTACTACATAATGGTAATGTGTTCGGTACACCTTAAAGAGACCTATGAGAACTTGGAGCATCTTTTAAAGAAAATCAAGTATGTGGAACATAATTGGATTCCTTGCGGAGATCTAAAGGTGCTTTGTATGCTTCTTGGTCAGCAATCAGGATTTACAACATCCCCTGTTTTATCTGTGAATGGGATAGCCGTGCAATAGACAAACATTCGACTGTAAAACAAGAATTTGTCATTGCTTTACGTGGGGTACCCGTATGAACATACCCCCACGTTCCCTTCCAGAAGGAAGTGATTGGGGTACGCCCAATCAGCGTGCAAGTTGCATAACCGGCAGTACAGCAATTGCTACCAGATCAGCTCACTGGTCGCAGCGAGGTTGCCTATCCACCCTCTACTAGCTAACTCGGGCATAGTGCCGGAGCAATTGCTCATTGCGCGTTGCTCACCCGCCGGCACCCCCCCCGTCCTCTTTCATACGGGCCTAAGGTACCTCGTCCAGCAATAGGACTATTCCCCAACTTAACGCTGTTATTAAGTGGGACCACTGCCCGATCGAATCCAACCTCAATTGTGAAGGGACTTGGTTTATTAATGGTTTTGCCACCCCGATCTACCAATTTTAGGCTTGGTGGGCCCTCGACAGAGCTTCGTTTAAGTCTACGCGTTATAGACTACCGGTGCGTACCCGTATTTGGTGAAGTTGTCTTGATAGTGAGAGGCTATGTATTCGCTTCAACTATCCTTAAGTGTAATGGCTTTCAGAGCTTCTCCCAATCACTGTACCCAGCTGCAGTCCGGATCATAGGATGGTCGCGATAGCTCCTAAGTACATTTACCTGGCGGCCTGCAGTTTCCCATTGCCCAAAAGCGGGATAACCTCACTTCTATTCTCTGCACTTGAGATTCAGTCAAACAGCGGGTTCCTTTGGTGACCATAAATGACCTCGGCCAGGCAGCGGGTTCCTTGGTGATCATACATGACCTCGGTCAAGCAGCGGGTTCCTTGGTGACCATAAATTACCTCGGTCAAACAGCGGGTTCCGTTGGTGACCATAAATGATCTTATCCCAGGCGAGATTCGAATCCGCCCACACCGGTCTCCTCTACCAGGGCTCCCCCTGATCGGTCAGAGTTACCGTCGAGAGTTCTCACGAATTTCTCTACCACACACTTTTATCCTGACAGCTTCATCCGTTGCCCATCTAGCAGGATAGGGTAGAAGACAGCCAGTTTTATGGCTGAACGTCGTGTGGTCTCCCGAACACCCAACGACTGTAAAACAGTGGCCTCTTCGAAAAGATCTAGTCCCAGGTGCAAAAAACATACAACGTACTAAATTGGTGGTCGGAACCAACCCTGCTCTAGCACTAGGTCTACAAACTAAGCACTAGGAACTCAGGTAATCGGTATCCCAAGATGCTAGATTCTAGATATTCTTAGATTACAACTAAGCGTGAGGAAACCTGGTCACAATTTCCCCATAACTAAGCAGAGAGGGTTGTAGCGCACCCACTCAACTAAGCAGACTAAGCATTAGATAATTTAAAAGGTACTCACCAGCTTGCTTGTAGATGTAGTGTTGAGCCATCTTCACTGACTGAATTGAATGGCTCAAGCCAGCTGGTTATATACTACATCCTCATGAATATCTCGGAAGCGTTATTGTATAAAAGAATAAATTAAGTAGGATGAGAATGCATAATGAGATGCATGCTGTATATATTATTTCTAACGAGATGCAGACTGCATCAATTATTTCCAAGGATATGCAGACTGTATAAATTACTTCTAATGAGATGCAAACGCGTGCACGTAGGTGGGAAGTTAATTGCATTACTCTTGATAGTATTTGTACTAAATGAATGCAAGTTAAAATGTTACAAAAAGGATTTCATTTAAAATAATTCCGTTTGACAATGTTTCTTGCAAACATGTTTTAGTGTCAATTTTTTATATTTTGTTGGAATTGTGATGAAGGATAGATAGGAAAATTGGAATAAGTTTGTATCTTTCGGAAAGTAAAAAACATGTGATACTTTCCTAATCACCGTGAAATCAGTATATTCCCTGTGAAATATACATGTGTATTCTATGTAATCATAGTGATAATACATCAATGTTGTAGACTATGTATTCTGTTGTGAAATCAGCATACTCCTGTGTTTCTTTTTCTAATCTGCTGTACAATTTTTTTGGTGAGATTTACCTCTTGAATTTATAGTAGAGAGACCATCTATACTTCTCTTATCAACTGTTTGATATAATTGATTGTCGGCACACTCCGAAAATGATGTTCCATGTTTTTCGACATGGATCGGTGCATTATCTCTAATTTTCAAGTTTCCAATATAATCTCCACACTTCGCAGAACAAGATTTTATATGGTTATTTTTTCGTAGGACGCTTCCCTATTCCAGAAGTAATCCAGAAAGCTTCTCAGGTCAAGGCCCCTTATCTCGATCCCTACGGTCTATCCCGTTAGGGTATGACTATTTAGCCCGAAAATTAATGCGAAATGTTATCATTCATTGATTTTTAAATATTAAATAAAGAATTGAATTGAATAAAGACAACATTTGGTTTATAGTTTTATTAAAATCATCCCTTATATACTGCCCAACTAGTATACGTACAAAATTAACAACCCTGTACGTTAGATGGTTTAGGCGTGGTAAACATTTGAATTTGGCGCGCATTTCTGCACATTTAGTTTAAAGGGCCAAGCGTTAATTAAAAGATCAAAGACGCGGCGCGAAGTTTCCGTCTTATAATAACCTACTCTTTGCCAATATTGAAAGCCTCCGCGCCGTGTGTGACTGTATTCTCTGGCTGTTAACCAGCTACGGAAAAAGAGTTATGATGCGATGTGTTCGTTAGTACCTTATTATCAACAAGCAATAACGATGATTACCGAGTAACTATCGCTAGCTGATCGTGGTTTGTCACTGTAGAGAACGATGTTCGAAGAACATTACAAAATATTATATTTCACACGTGTTCGTCTCGAGTTCACGTTGCTCTGAGATTTGCCTGTCAAATTACTACACGAATCAGAGAGAAGCTAATAGGTCATAAATTTTAAGTAGGAAAGATCTCCGATTTAGCCTTACTCCTTCAGATTTGTGTTAGCTATATATCGAGCAACAAGCCTTAACTGGTAGGCATTTTGGATAAACATACAATGTCCTCTTCAGGTAACTGACTCGTCCGTAAATTAAATGCAGTGGTGAGAATGGTAGTCCGCAATTTTAGTATTTTTCGAGCTATTGATGAAATACCTAACCACAGTAGTTGATCAATTAAAGTTAATCAATCTTTTTGCACAAAATCAAAATATAACAGGAAGTCATGCAAGTCGCTTAAAAAATAAATCATATGTAATTGGTTTTGTTGAATAAGGATGCTAAATGTAGATTTTATTAGACTAAATTAATTAATTAACTAATTAATTAACTAACTAATTAAGATACAGTAAAGACACAGTGGATCAGAATTACAATTTTGAAATGCAATTTACTAAAATTTTGTGTAAGTTACCTGCCACCTGAAATCGAACCTAGGAGGGCAACGACTTGTGATCGCTGCCTATCACCCCGCTCCGGCTTTTTCATTTTTCATGTAATTTTTTTTTATTTTTAGGATGAGTTCCTTTTGAATTAATAATCAAAATTATAATCAGAGATAATAATTTTATTTATTTGAGTAGATTTTACAAACGATTGTAAGTTATGTACAACTAAAAAATATTACTACAGTAATGTTATGTTAAGTATTTTGATATTCAATCAGAAAAACAACACGCCTATTCGTAGTTTCACTTGTGTTGAATCTGATTTTACTGAATTGGTAGATTAACTTTTAATACAAGCTGGTAATTTTTCATAGCGGAGAAAAATTAAAAACATACCTTCTTGTCCGATGGGAAATAAAACTGTAGGTCCCGTGTCAATACGATGTTTAGCACGATAAAAATCCCTGCTGGGGGTCGAATTTCCACGGATTCGGTTAAATTCTAGTAGGGTCGGCCAAGTGATCATAGTAATCGGTGCCATGAGGTACGAAGGATGCTCTGCCATCCCGATTCCTCGCCCAAAAATAAATAAATAAAATACCTCTATAGTAACAAATTGGAAGGAATCTAACTATGCAGTTAAATAACTATAAATCAGTTTAATGCAAGATTTTGTAAATTTTAACTGTGACTTAACTCAAAAACACTTGCAACCTTTATTAAAAAGTTACTAATTGTTACTTTTTATTTTATATTTGTATCTCAACCGACTAAGATTAGAAGATATATACTGCTGTAATATTGCATTTAAAAAAAATAGTATTTGGCCCACATTAACAAATGCCCCACGTTAACAGCGACATAAATAAATATGCAGTGATATTGGTTAATTAAAAATAATTATTTTTAAAAATTTTATTATATATTTTAAAATTGTGAGTAATTGCCGTTAGGTCGTAGATAATTATTTTATAATTAAATTGATTTTTAAAATGACTGTGAACTTTGGAAATGCTTTTCAACTTCCCTCATTTAATAAATTCTTATATGATTAGAAAATACCTTTTAATAGTTTTAAATAATACAATAGTTATATAAAATTAATGTTACGTTAGTTCTAGACTAACTCAAGATTACATAAGAGAGTTGGGCGCCAGTTAAATAACTTAAATAACAGAATTAATTATTAAGAAAGACTCATCTCAGGGTGAATGTGGATTCTTGTGGTATTAAAAATATACAAATTAAAATTTGAAATCACTTTTAAAATTGAAATCTTAATTAAGTTTAATTATAGCTAAATTGTTTAAATCACTTTACTACACTTTACAAACGATAGTCTTTTCTTCAGCAGATACCAATACAGAAAGGAAATAACTTCCTACCTTTTTTTATATAGTTGCTTCTTTCCTTTTAGTCTAGTCCTCGTATCCAAACCATTGGCAGAGTATGTCACTTGATGTTGTACCACTGCTGGTTTCCAATTCCGGTTGACTTTCCTTTGCATGGATTTCCCATATAACACCATCCACACATTTGATCTTGATTACATACTTTTGTTTTATTAATAGCGGGTACTATTTCCCTTAATCGAAGAATACTTATGGTATTTGTTGAATTAAATAAAACATCAGTTTATGGTTTTAACGTAGATTTATTGACTAGCAATAACTTTAGCTAGTAATTTAATTTATAGGTGGTTTTTTATGATCTTATATACAATTTTACAATTTATAACTTTTTACACTTTCGCCGTATTCAATTCACCAACCAACTTAACTGTCTATTTAAGACTAGACTATTTAAATTTTTACAATATTATTTTTCACGATTTTACTCTGTCGCTTTATTTTCAGAAGTGAACTTTACATACGTTCTCGTTCGTCGTATATCAGGAAGTGACTTAAAAATATGATTTTCTAAGCTTATATACTATTTACTATTTACATAATCACATTACTTAATCTGACGTCACCTTACCCTCTAATACAATGACTACACTATTTACAAACATAATAGCAGATTAAAACAATCATAATATTTGACTCAATCTATTACAGATTAATTACACAATACTTTTACGCAACAATAACGATCTATTTACATAAACAAAAACCTTAAAGAATCTCATTTGCCGCTGATATTACTCATTTGAAATTATACATAAATGAATTACATAATAACAATAAATTGCGCACAACTGGATGTTGTGCGCAATTTACGTATACTTAAAAACTTGGTGAATAAACTGTTTGATAATAAATAAAGAAACATGTATTATTTAACATTATTAAAAAGTATCCACATTGATTGTATAATCAATGATACACCAGTAACTAATTTAAATTTATTTTTAACTGGAAAAGTTGATAAAAATATTTCAAAAGTGTTAGTTTTTAACAAAGATTTTAAAATTTTACAATATTTTCAAAATTTTCAAAAATTTTGAAACTACCATCCACAGCAATACATGCAACCGGCTGCATTGGTGTATAGTTAGTATTTTTTTGTAGTGCTTATCTACTTCGAGTTTACCCCAATTTGTTCAATGTTTCATAATATGTGAAAATGAAGATTCGGTTAAAATTCTATTTGCGTGGTTTTATTTTTATTACTTCCACAATTTTAATATTGAATATTGACATTACCAATTCTGCCCCTGAATGTTTAATTATTATTTGAAGTAAACCTCATCCGGAATCAAACAAGATACATACATTTTTATGTTTACATTTTATTTTGCACACAGTTTTACTTTAATATTTATTTAAGTTCAGTGCACAAAAACCATACTGCTTGTTCAAATCTTTATTCAGAGTACAGAAAACAAAATATAAAGGGTTATTTTAATTTCGTTTTAACTGAAAAAAATAGTGTAAACATTCTGAAATGAAATAATAAATGTTTTTACTAACTTTAAGATTTATTATGCACTAATATTATGCGTCTGTTATTCCTATTTGTATAACTAATAATGTGACTTTTAATCTAATAAATCATCTTATTAAAATCGTAAAGGTGATAATCTATAAATTCACATTATTATTTGTTTGGTTTTGGCTAATACTAATTTACATATAAACAGATGAATGATCATTTATTTCTAATATTAAATGTTTCAAAGTTGGCATGGATATCTTCATTTCTCGACAGGCACACATGCGACATCAACACTTACAAAACACAAGCAGCAGAACACCAAAATGTTAATAACCGACAGACATAATAATCTACTTGTGGAGGTTTCCGAATCACCTGCGTTACATCTAGAAAATAAAGCATTTCACAACTTTCTCAGGGCACTACCTTCGTTTTGAAACAGAAACGGCAAACAAATACAAAGTTTCACTGTCATTGTATTATTATTTATGATTATTTGGAGACCAGCATCCAATGCTGCTCTGTCTCAATCGTCCACATGGAGAAATAATTTCAGTCACGCCCAACTCTACCACTGCAGGAGGTATTCGCTAACTAATGTTTATTACATTTATATTTGAATCTCTAGTTGTACATGTTTTTGAAACTTCTTCTTTTGATCATCGTTGATGCGGTGATTTTTGTTATTCACTTTTCGCTCGATCTTTGGTCAGAATAGAGCTTTGAGGGAGTTTCAAGTTTTACAAACTAATTTCGTTCTCGCAGAAGCTGCTCTAAAAAGCTGGAAAATTGGCGATTTAGGTATATTTTGAAGTATTATTTTATTATACTTACATTAACTTAATAAAATCAATAAAATTATACTTCAGCTTTTCACATATTCAACTTTTCCTTTTGTTTAGATTTGATCTAATTATATAAACCTACACACAAAGAAATGTTTTTTGTTTTGATAATAAATACTTTTATTTTGGCAGCAGGGCTTTTGAAAGAACAATAAATAAATTTGATGTTAATTTAAAAGAAAATCACGTACATTCGATTGTTTTACTTCATACCTACTTTTGAAAATTTCAACAGTCTATTACATTTTAAATCAAACGTTTTACATTTTATTCAAATAGTATACGCATTAAATTAACATTAAACGCATTACTTTTGAAAGTGCCTATTTGGTTATTACTCCTTTCACACTAAAAGTAATTTTTTTTAGAGAGAAAATTGAACTATTGTTACGTGCTAATTTCGTAGCACCTTGTATAGTTATGCTTTTATGTTATATTGTATAGCGTTTGTGGATTTTCGTCTTCTTTCTCCGTTTAGTTGCCATTTTGTTCGCAACTAACTTCTTGTCGATAAGAGAACTTACACTTCATTTTACACCGCATTTAGGGCCTACGTAATAATAATAATCGCCCCCTCCCTCCCGCACAAGCTTATAGCTTCTGGGGCCTGGTTTCCAGGCTATGGGTTGTAGCAATTATTATTATTATTATTTGATTTGATTACATTACAATTGATATTGAAAATTATACTTTGGTACGTAAGGATCGTGGTAGTAGGGGAGGTGGAGTTCTTTTTTATATTAAACAATGTATGTTTAAATGTATTATTAGCACAAATGATTTAATCGAACAATTATGGGTATTAGTTAAAATTAATAATAAAGGTATTGTACTGGGAGTGTTTTATAGACCTCCAACTCGTAACTATAAGAACTTTATAGATGAAGTTGAGAATTCCATTATGTTGTGTACACCATATTCAGACCATATTGTATGTTTAGGGGATGGAAACGTGGATTTCCTAATGGCAGCCAATTCGTCTACGGAATATTTTAATAATATGTTAGAATCGTTAAATTTTAATCAAATAATGACGGAACCAACTAGAAAAGATCGTTTATTAGATATTATCATCACATCTCAACCTTCACTTATTCAGAAAAAGAATGTCGTAAACTGTCATTTCTCAGACCATGATTTAACAGCCTGCGAAATTTTATGTCAAAAAGTGCCGTGTTCTCCTATTATTTATACTTATAGAAACTACAAAAACTTTAATCTTGATAACTTCTATACTGAATTACAATCACTCTCCTTGGACGATATATTTTATGAAAAGGATATTAATCAAAAAGTTATTATCTTAAATACTACGATATTAAATTTGTTTAACAAACAGGCTCCGTGGAAAACGATCGAAATAACAAAAAGACGGCGGCCATGGCTAACTGATAATATTAGATTGCTAATGAGCTTAAGGGATAAGGCTAAAACTAAATATAAAAACATAAAAACCACAGCAGCATGGGAGTATTACAGGACGCTGCGCAATTTTACAAATACTGCAATAAAAAATGAAAAAAAAGCTTATCTGCAATTTAAAATATCTCATTCTAAAAATTCTAAAGCACTATGGAAGGAATTCAGGTCGTTAAATGTTGTATCTAAAAATAACATAAACAACTCCTTTACTGGTCGTGCTGATGAAATTAATAGTTACTTTGTGAATAGTATCCCACAAATCTCAGTTCCTCAACACGTACTAAAATTTTACAAAAATAATAGATTACATAATACTGCCGTTTTCAATTTTAATCTTACAGATAGCAGTACAATATCAAAAATAATCGATTCCATGGAAAGCAATTCTACAGGATCTGATGGATTAAATATCACAATGATAAAGTTATGTTGTCCTTTTATATTGGAATACTTAGTACATATTGTTAACTCTTGCATTTTAGAAAATATATTTCCCGACAGCTGGAAGTCGGCTCTTGTAACTCCAATAGCGAAGATCGAACAACCTGTAAAGTATAAGGACTACAGACCGATTAGCATTTTACCAATAGTCTCAAAGATCATGGAAAAGATAATCAATTTACAAATTAGAAAATACTTAGAGTGCAACAAATTGCTACCTATCAGTCAGTCAGGGTTTCGATCTGGACACAGCTGTGCAACCGCTTTGCTGAAGGTAGCAGATGACATTCTGGAAGCACAAGACGAAGGAAAATGTACGTTGTTGGCTCTGTTAGACTTCAGAAAGGCGTTTGACACAATAAATCATGACTTGCTGCTTGGTATATTGCGCTACATAGGTCTCGGTGATGATGCAGTCGCTCTGATCCATAATTATCTCTACAATAGAACGCAACAAGTTAAGACTTCTAATGCGGTATCTACGTTTATTGGTGTTACAAGAGAGGTACCGCAAGGATCCATACTAGGTCCTCTGCTATTTACCCTGTATACCAGAGGTCTTTGTGACTGCGTTGAGGCCTGTAATATTCACATGTATGCAGATGATACACAATTATACTACTCCTTCAATTCAAATCATATGATGAATGCCGTTGACACACTGAATAAAGATTTACAAGCTATAAATGAGTTTTCTACCAATCATGCTCTAATTCTAAACCCATCCAAATCTTGTATTTTACTTTTGGGAAAAAGGATTAATAATCATCAATTGCCACCCATAAAAATTGGAGGTACTGATATACCGATAGTCGAAAATGCTAAAAATTTGGGATTAGTTCTTGACAAAACGTTTAGATTTAAAAAACAAATCAATAAGTACATTCAAAAAGCCTATTACAATGAAACTACCAGCATAAAGCGCAAATAATATAAATAATGAGCAAAAACGCAAAGGTCTTATTAAGTGAATCCCTTGTGTTATCACAATTTAATTATTGCATACCTGTTTATGCTCCTTGTCTTGACTTTGACACGTCACAACGTATACAACGTGTGCAAAACTCTTGTTTACGTTTTATACATGGAATCCCTAAGTTTGCACATATATCTTTAAAGTTACTAGAGACAGGATGGCTTAAGCAGCGGCGTTACATACAGACAGCAACGTTCTATCATAGCATTATAATCAATAGGCAGCCACCCTATTTATACAATAAGATAAGGTATAGAACAGATGTACACAATATAAATGTGCGACATAGAGGTCTGTTGACTATACCCAAGCATAATACCACATTCTACGAGCGATCATTCAGTTACAATGTCGCAAAAATGTACAATTCTATACCTTCATGTTTCAAGACATTATCCATTAAACAATTCAAAAAAGCACTAATTAAGCAATTCAATATAGATCGTCACTGATGGACCACTTCGCAAACAGTCAATATTGATAAGTTTAATTGATATATTATCTATTTATGTTAATTATTATAAGAGCTATTACTGTTATTAGTTTTACTTATAGTTCGACTATGTTTATTTGTTTGATTTATTCAAGGGGGGAATGGAAAAACAACACTGTTGAATTCCCCCCTTGAGATTCTGTATTATGTATGATATGGAATAAATATATATTATTATTATTATTATTATTATTTTGTTCGTTCGTGTGAAGCAAATTCTTTTAAAAAATGTTTTAGTGGCATCGCCGTTAAATTGATTTACCCTTTAAGTTGTGAAATGGGAATTGCATTTGTGCAAATTTATAATTAATTTTCGGTGTGATTTCTAATTTTATTGGTAACTATAAGGGATTTACCGCTAGTTATTTTGGTAGTTAGAAGCACGTTCTCGAAGGTTCCTAGACTTTAGCTTACTTTACGTTCAATTTCTTATACTGTAATTGTTTTGATAGAATTCGATATTTAATCGACGTTAGCCGCATTTGAAAGCGGTATAACTAGTTCACTAAGTCGCCTTCTATCTATGGTACTTATTAAATGTTTGCTTGGTGCATTTTGCTAATTTGAATTTGTTTGTTACAGACCTTCTTGTTTATATTATTCTTCTTATTTTACCATAACTTGATGTTTCTCTTCAGTTTGGAAGAACACACACCAGTATCGTGAGTCACTTATACTGTAGCAACTAGTTATAACATCATTAAAGTTTGACAATCCTTTATTGTAAATAAAACATTACTGTAAATTTGTATATTATAATTTTATGTGTTAAATGGGTTTTTCCCAGTGTGCGTGTAGCACTTATATCTATGTACGTATTTATTTCATATATATATTATTTCATCAGTTTACATTGTTAGGAATATTTGCGAGTGAATACGTATGGCTCCGTAATGGAATGGTTAAATAATTAAAAACTGAGGTTAAAGATTGCGCAATCTATATTACAGGTATTCTCGTTACTTTGCCGTGCCTGTTACATTTTTGAGACCTGAACTTTTAGTCAGATTTAGGGTAAATAGTAATGAATTCTCATTCCGTTTAAATTTATATATGAGAATTAATAACTTACATTTAATTATTGCCAAGGCTATTATCCTTGATTAAAATATAACCACACTTGATTGATTGATTTGTTTTAATTGTTTTACCTGATAATTTGTTTAATTGATAATAAAGCATTGTATATCTCACTTGAAGTCTTATTATTTATATGTGGTATTTGGGGTTCATATTTACAGCTTTCTAGCTATCTAAATTGGGAAAAGTCGACCACATTGGTAGTAGTTGCTAATGCGTTGTCCTTTTCAGATTATGTCGGCAAATACTGGAGCTATTTTAGACGATTTTTGGTGCCCATTACAGAAGACCTCTTGTGAGACCCACGACCTCACACTAGTTAGCTGGCAGCCGACAGATTTAACTGCGGTTTAAAATTGTTACCGTTTCCCAATTAACGATCCCCATTTTGTAGGTAACACTATTCATAATTTAAATGAACTGACTTTTTGAACGGCATCTTAACAATTGCCATAAAAATGCTTATTTTTGAATTCAAAGTAAGTACCATCTTACTCGTATTCAAATAACGAATTTATTCCACTGACATGAATTTGGCTGCGTCGGTGTCGCGCCTTCATCTCAATAGTAAAGCAAATGATTTTGGTTTAACATTGTTTAATTTCAATTCATTGAATTAACTTTTATTTTGAAAGTTAGCTTTTTATTAGTGTTGTGCGAAGTATGTGATGCCCCGGTGTAGCCATTTATTTTTGCTAGAGCTGCGCTTGTTTATCCTGAAAATGATGTAATGTTTTTAATTGGAATTTTATAAAAGTGTGAAACGATAATGAGCACGTAGTAGGTGGTGCAATCTTGAAACAGTAACAAATGTTATCTAGGTATAGGATTTCTATGCATTTGCATGTTTTTTTCTGCTTATAGCAAACATATGCAGAGTTATATTTCTACATGTTTAAGCCACATATGAATCACATATGTCAATTTGAAAGTGCATATAAATGCATATTAAGGTGTTTTTTATAAATGCATGCATATTTTAGCATTTTTGAACGAGTGTGCATATTTTACCACTTTTTGAGCGTTTTACATGCTTTAATTATGAAATTTCTAATATTTTCTAAATAATTTTAGCATTTTAGACAACCAACCAAGGGCGGCTTAGTTGAGTCTAGGGGAAACCCATAATTTAAGCTTATTATTAAATACTAGGCTTTAAAATATTTTACTGCCTTAACCATCTGTGTACTTGTATATATATTACAAGAAAATATTAAACTATTTTCTAAGAAAGAAAAAGTTTCAACTAAAATTTAAATACTCCTGCGGTATTGTGATAAATAGGTATTAGGAAATTCTAAAGACCCTTTGACAAATTTCTGTTCATAGAAAAATTTGCCTGTACTTTTGTTTACTAATCTTGTAATCTTTCAATTAAGACAGTTCAGAAATTGCAAACTGCATTTCAGTTTGAAATTTTAGAGTGTAAAAGATGGGTAAAGAAAAACGGTCTGTGTCTGTTACACTTCGAAGTTATGTTAAGGAATTCGGTGTTCTTACAACTGACGATAAGGTGTTGTATTGTACAGTGTGCGACGATAAAGTGACTGCAACGCAACGCTTTCAAGTTACACAACATCTGAATACGGTTCGACATCAAAGGTGTCTTGCCCTGAAATCAAAAAAACAAACATTGTTACCGGGGTACCTTAATAATTCGCGCGGTGAGTCCAGCAAATCGATCCAATTTAATAAAAACTATGTAGTGCATTAGTGGCTGCAGATATCCCGTTAAGTAAAATTAATCACTCAGCATTTCGTAATTTTCTGGAAGAAATTTCAAAAATGCCAATACCCGACGAGTCTACACTCAGGAAAAATTATTTACCTCGTTTATACGAAGAGACCATAAAATCAATTAGAAAACATGTAGCGAATAACTACATATGGGTTTCCGTTGACGAATCTACTGACACTACTGGAAGGTGCGTAGAAACTTCATTTCCTTCGTTTTGTTAGTAAAATTTAACTAATTAAAGACAGCAGAGCAATTTACGGATGTTTTATTTTCTATTTTGTTAGTTACATATTTAATCACAACAATATTTTTGCTTGATTAAAATATATTTTTTTTTAAATAACTGTTTTGCGCTAATTGTTTGTAACCGACTAATTATGTAGTTCGATAAAGTAAAAATCAAATTTTTGTTTTCAGATACGTGGCTAACGTTATAATTGGCGTTTTAAATTCGGAGAACTATCCCAAATCCTATCTATTAGCAATGGACATTTTCAAGAGCACCAATCATTGTTCTGTGGCAAAATTGTTTAATGATTCGATGGCTATTTTGTGGCCGGACGGCATACAGTACAACAAAGTACTCCTGTTCGTCACCGACGCGGCACCGTACATGATCAAGGCTGGAGCAGGCTTACAAGTTCTGTACGAAAACATAATCCACTTAACTTGTCTTGCCCATGCAATGCATAGAGTTGCGGAAAAAGTGCGGGAAATATATCCTAACGTAAACTCTATAATTTCAGATGTAAAAAAAATTGTTTGTAAAGCTCCATATCGCATACAAATATTTAGGGAAACTGTTCAAGAAGTGCCTCTCCCACCTGAGCCTGTAATAACAAGGTGGGGTACTTGGCTTTCTGCAGCAGAATATTATGCAACTTATTTTGATATTATTAAAGCATTTGTAAATAAACTTAATAAACACGATGCACTATGCATACAAAGCGCACAGGATGCTTTTAATACAAAGTAGGTGAGGGCAGAATTATTGTGTGTTTTGACAAATTTTGTGCGTTTAGATAAAGTAATTCAGAAATTAGAAAGTCAGGGAAATTCATTAGATGAATCTCTTGCGCATGTAAAATTGTTAGGTGTTTCTTTGAATAAAGTAAAAGGGCCAAAGGGTTTGACTATAAAACAAAAATTTAAATCCGTTATAGACAAAGATCCTGGTTTTCACTTAATTAAAAGCATAAACGATGCATTATCTGGCCAAGACATTTTAGACGAGCTAAAACATTATTCGCTTGTAGAATTAAACAATTTTAAGTATGCCCCAATTACGTCTTGCGATGTGGAACAGAGTTTCTCAAAATATAAAACAATATTTAGGGATAATAGGCATATGTTTATTTTTGAAAATTTAAAAACGTACGTCATTGTGAACTGTAATGCTCTATGTTTAGAAAATATAATTAATTAGATCATTGCATAGGATGTCTAATTAAAATAATTTCTGTTAATAAAATATACATAACGCTAAACAGGTGTTTTTTTTAATAATGAAAGTGCATATATTTATTAAAAATTTCTAATGAACGCATATTTCATGATTTTTAAGTGCATATTTAAGTGCATATTTCACGTTTTTATAGTGCATAAGTGCATGCATATTTCAGCATTTTTAAGTGCATACAACTCCTATACCTAGTTATCTATTACAAATGAAGTGATACGAAGCTGCATATGAATAGGTACTTAAAATGTGAGTAAGTACAGTTTTTATCTATAAATAGTGTAATAATGTAAATTTAGATTAATCATAAAAATTAATAAATGTATTGCAGGCATGCATCGCGCAGGCAATTGAATCATTGGCGAGTTACTCAAGTAAGTAATAAAATGGGTATTTTTATATGTTAAAAATAAATATTATTTTAGAAACAAGGTTTTATAGTTATTCTTATACTTAATAAAACATCTGCTGTTTGTGAACGTAATTGTTTTTATGTTTGCATTTCTTTTAACACAGTATATATAACAATCAGTAGGTTTACTTGTATGAGGCACCATTGATGTTTTTAATCCACCTTCGAATATCACGCCTATAAACGAAGCAGTGCACCGACGTTGATCGGTCGGCATCGCCTGCAGATAATATCCAGTAACGTATTCAATAAAATACGAAATAGAATTGTTTGAATCAACAAAATTAATTGACGCCTTTGCACAATTAGTTTGTTATTAACTGAACTTAAATCAACGTACATAATTGAATATTCATTTACATAACGAACGTGTTTCAATATAATTATCTTTTTACTACTTTTGGACGATTTAAAATTTCTGTTAACGTCTTTTAGTGTGTAATACACTCGCAGTCGAGCGTGTAAATGATATACTATATTATTATTATACTTAAAATTATTGCACGAATGTAGAAATGTTAATGATTTAAAGATGGATAAAAGCGTTTGACCACATTTTCATTTAGACAAATATCTTGGAAGTGTTGTTGAAAAAGTATTTCTATAGATAAAATAAATTAAATTAAACTCATGTCTCACATGTATGTACCGATAAACATTTTTTATCAAATAACCGCATATATATCGAATAAAGTTATTTCTAATTTCTCAGAAGTTTGGTAATCTTTGTCAATTAAAACAACCTCTGCATCGTTTCCTGAATCTGTGTTTATTAATTCCGTAATAGGGACACTCGCACTGCACAATTCGAGTTGTACGGGACTCGCAAATTTGATGTGTTCTGTCGCGTGTTTGAAACACAACTACACTCTGCATACTGCCGGCACATGTCAGCATGTTGTGTGGTGGATGGTACCTATTTGCGATAGTCACTTTACTGTATGTTATTTATACTGTGCTTTTACTATACGCACGATAATAATGTAATTAGTACTTACTATACTATGTATGTTGTGTGTAAAATAAAACGATCTCTTTGAAAACGAAAATAAAAATGGAATACACTTTAAATTGCTTTAAATTAAAAACCTCAATTTTTAAAAAGTTTTAAATATTACAAAAGTAGACATTTAAAACTATGTTATTACACTGTTTAATTTAATTCTGTATAGTTTCAATGCAAAAGCAAAATTATTTAAATTAAAATAATTTTTAGAAAGAAATTCTTCAAAATTAAAGCATCAATGCTATTAATTGTAGAACAAAATTTTTGAATCAAATGTGCTTTCTATAATAATTTTAAATGCTTTTTTTATAATTTTTAGTACAAAAATTATATTATTAGAAATTATTAATGCCGGGCGTATTTACTTTAAATAAAAGACTGTATGTAAATTAATTTATGAGCATTTAAACTAAGAGAAAGTACTTTAGACGCCTTTTTAAAAGCAAAAATTTTATTTGTGCCCATTATTTTCTTATCTTTAAAGTAAAATTTCTTTGTCTGTAATATTTAAATACATAGTATATATAAATATTTCCTTTTTATAATTATTAAGTAAATAGATAAATCTATTTTAAAAGGTGATACTTGAAATTTTCAATAAAGTACGACTTTATGATTTTCGTACGGAATCGATTTTATCATTTAATACTTTTTTCGCCTACCTGATCAGAAAGTGCTTTCTAAATGTCCTGTTTTGATGGCAGTTAAGGCTTCTTTAAGTCTATGTCAAACTTTTTACTGCCCTCTTATGTCAAATACATAACCTCTATACTACTACTATATGAAAGCACGATTTATTTATGTTAAGTTGCAGATACTGTAAAAATTGTAATTGTTTTTTAAATTGTCATACTTTGACCACTCCTGTGCATTATCCTAAAAAGATTTTAATCAAAAAATGAAATCATTAGTTTTTAACATTAAAAATATAACTCATTCGTAAAACTTTTAGCAACGGAATATGACGGAAAATGTAATCTGAAACATATTTTTACTTAACCTTTAAAAATATAAAAACATACGTCAAATTTTTCTAGGCTTCTTAGATCATAACTTTGATTTTCATGTCTTCGTCGATAAATTTGTTGTTGGTTTTTTCTTTTCACAGTGTCATTGTATGTATAAATGGAGGTTGTGTGTAAATTAATAAAAAGAAAATTGTAATTTCAATAAATTATACAATGATAGACAACAATAACGACATTATTGAAAGCCGGCTGAGCTGAGCGGCCTGGGACAACAACAATCCTGTCTAGCGGCCTAGCCTGTACTAAAGACTAAAATGTCTAACAGTGCGACCGTGGGAGACCCGAGCTGTCCGCTGTATGCGCCCATATGTATAAAATGTAGCAAATGCGTCTACTATAAATTGATCTAACTCATACTAATTAAAAATCATATCCTGTTCCTTTTATTTACCAATAATAATAAAAACATTTACTATACGGCCATCTTGTATGTAATGTAATGATTATTAGGTTAATTTAGTTAATAAATTACTAAAAACGTCTGGCGTTATTTTCTTTTTCATTCATTCCCTCTAACATATGCCTATTTAATTTATTAATAAGTTACGTTACTGTTTAACTTTTGGAATTCTTTTTTAAACTTTCAAACAGGTAGGCGAAAAACTTTTGTATATCACTCGGACCGAAAAGCATTTGTAGCCCTAAGTTGTCCACTGCCCTCGCTACGCTACGCTTCGCTCGGGCATCAAACAATCGTGAGGGCTACAAATGCTAATTTTCTGACCTTGAGACACAAAATACTATTGTGTTAATGATAACATCTTTCTGTCTCTTTTAAGTTTTAACGCACCTTCAACTTGTATACATTTAGTATATACTTACTTAGTTTTATATTAGCACTTTCATTGCACTTTCATTTTATTGCACATTTTATTGCACTTTCTAGCACTGCAATTTTCTTACATACGGCGATGACTACTCTACCATAATGGTGTTTGTTTTAATTCATTTTACTTTGATTGATCATTACAAAGCTTGTTGAGTTTCACAATATTATTCATGAACATTGTTAGATGTAATTAGATGAGAAAGCGAGAGAAGAGATGAGGAATTTTTCATATATACGTATATATGAAGTTAGTAATGACTCAAGATAGAAAGAGTTAACTATAATGACCATCAATTATTATTAAAATTTTATGAGAAAACTTATTGTTTAGGCACGCAAAGTAATTCATTACAAAAGGATTCAGGATGAGTCGATATTTATTGACTTTGGTACCCATCCCACTTTCTGCTTTCTTTCAAGTTCACGCTTCAAGGCCAGATTTTCTGACGCCTAAAGGTCAAGGCTTCTCTGTTTGACCAAGGACAGATTTTCTGTAGACCAAAGGTCACTCTGTTAATATAAATCAATGCTTCTCTATTTGATATAGGCCAAAATTATTATTTAATACAATATTAAACAATTTGCATGAAATAAACATTTATTTTATGATACTGTAAGTGCACCTATATGTGTATAAGTGTTATGATACTGTACAGTAAAACATTTTTGTTTTATATGTTTACAACAATATTAATGTGATTAATCACGTAAACAATTAAATACATAGCCAGTCTCGGTGGATTAGTGGCTTGCATGTTTGCTTCCTAATCCAAAGATCGCAGGTTCGATCCCCAGCCGAGCTGGTAATTTTTCATAACGGAGAAAAATTTAAAACATGCTTTCTTCTCGGATAGGAAGTAAAAGTGTAGGTCCCGTGTCAATGCAATGTTTGGCACGATAAAGATCCCTACTGGGAGTGGAATTCCCCCAGGTTCGGCTAAATTCTAGTAGGGACGGACAAATGACCATAGTAATCGGTGCCATGAGGTACGAAGGATGCTCCACCATCCTGATTCCTCGCCCAAAAATAAATTAATTAATTAATTAATTAAAAACATAACAATTACTAGGATCCTTCATCATGGGTTTCAAAACATTAAGCGTAACAGCAGGATTTTTTTCACAAAATTTTACTTTTCTTTCCTTGTTAAATTCTTGTTCAGTCAAGCACTTCGTTGTCGTGAACGTTACCCAATTCGGTTTGTGATTGTGAGGTTTATTGTGCCAAAGGTTTCTTTTAGGTTCAGCAACCCATTCACACCATGGTGTATCGCAAAAGCATTTGAAAAGGACGAATTCACATTTATCAATCAAAAGGTGCGATTTCCTGCATATTTATGAGTTCCCCATCTTTTTTTAAATACTGAATTTCCAAAACAGAACACGAAGAATAACCGTCATCGGCTTTACTTAGTAAAACCACAGTATCCGGAAGTCGATCTCTTTCGATTAGTAGTCCCGTATTGTGAGTTGCATTACAAGAAAACATAATATCACCAATATTTGTTGTTTCAAGAACCCACTGATGTCGCCATACCATCTTGATTGTAACTGAGTAATAAGTAACGTTGAATGCTTTTAAATCTACAACCCAGCCACTTTTACAGACTAAAGGTCAAACCATCCACCAGAATGTTCTGTTCTAAGAAATAATGAAACCTAGATGTGTACCTACTTACATTGGGGGTGCATTAACACAAATCGGTCTTTGCTGCTTCAGAACCAGTATTCAGAGCGGTTGTTCGAGGTAGAAGAACGATTAGAGTGATGGGAATTCCACAAGGAATAGACGTTATAGACATTATACCGTAATTCTAGTGTTCGGAGAATTTGGTGGCAAAACTACGATGAATGCATATGTCATTTGGGGTACCATGTAATACATTATGAATTACATCATCATTTACAACCATATGCAGTTGCTCTATTACTACGCAGCTCTTCCCTTTGGTGTAGTTCATGCATAAAAATGACGCTAGCAATTGTGATGCAAAAGTATAAATGAGATTCTTTGGAAATCATGCACAATAATTTATAACCCTTAGGTAGATGTAATTTAATAAATAAGTAACCATTTTTATATTATATAATTTTTTTTATTATACCATATAGTACATAATAATGTTTTAATATATAATATATAATTTACCTCATTAAAAATTAGATGATGCAGATGTGAGAAAATTCTACATCCAAGGAAGCTAAATCTTCAAAACATTTTTCAATCTCGAAAAAAGTTGGTTTCATAACATTAAGTTGAAACCAATCTTCTAATGGTTCAGTCACATAATGAGGATTTGTTCCTATGATGTGCGAAATGTCCACGAATCATAAATTAAGCAATGTTCCACTAACTACTGAAAGTGACTTTTGCAAGTAATTTAACGTGTCTATTGAGAAGATCTTCGTTCTCAATCGTTTTTAGAAATCAAGAAAACTGGCATCGTAACACCTATCCCCGCACATCATCCATACTTTGCTCTAGTAACTGTTCTTGCACGTTATCGCTCATACTTAACCTTTACAACTGACGAATTTCAAATTAAAACGATAGATGGTTAGGCACACAATAAAGGAAAGTAAAAAGATAATTACAAATAGAACTGAGATTATTATTGTTTCTCAAAGATCATTACAATACATATCGAGGGCATCAGATCAGAGGGGCGTATCCGCCAAAATTTTGATCTTCAATTTTTATGTCGTATTGCCTTCTGGTATCGACCTGCGTGTTGTCACAAACGGGAGAATGTTTTGTAAGGCCAGATTAATACCTTACAAAACATACGCCCGTATGTAACAACACGCAGGTCGATACCAGAAATCAATACGACCTAATAAATGGAAAATCACCAATTTGGCGGATACGCCCCTCTGATCTGATGCCCTCGATATAATTTGTTTAAATTTGGTGCTTATTACTTACTTGAACAAAAGTTGACACCATTTGTGAATATCATCACACTTAATCAAATAATATCAGAGGGCATTTATAATTTACACAGATACAGGTAATAGAAGTGCGGGAGGTGAGTGAAGTGAAGTTAAGCCCAAAAAAGTCCGTTGTACCTGATTTGATTCCTCCTTGCCGTTCAAATAACAAGAGGTCCTTGAAATTGCTCACCTTGCTCGTCGTACTCTATAGACAGTTGTTGTGCGAAATACTTAAATTTATATGGTATTGAAGTAAATGCACTGGTAAAGTCATAGACAGTATGGACACATACGGTATTGAAGGATTGCATCATATCACGCACTAATACTGCAAAGTTTTCTGATCTTCTTTTTACCAACCAGTGTTTAATGTACCTAAGTGCCTACTAAGGTACTTAAAAATAAGTGTGGCTGTACCTGTACCTACCTAGTTACTTTTTGTATGATACTTACGTACCTGTAAGTAGTATGTATATATTTTTTAATTATAACTTTTTGCAATATAATATTACTAATAAAATATTTTTAAAATCTGTTAAAGGACCTTAAATTAAGTACCCTTGACTTGACTGGATTTTAAACATGTATAAACACGCAGAAAAAGTTTCCATTAAAATTACAGCTGCTATAAATGGCTCCACCAATCTATCGAATACCATTGGTAGATTCTCGAACTTCATACATCCATGAAGAAAATATGATCCACTGTTATAGGACAAAGGCAAGCTCTTGGCTGTAAAATGGCCATAGCTCGCTAAGGTTCGATTTCCTGCTATCTCTCCAACCTCTTGCCCTAGGAGAATCCGATTAAACTTAGCTTGTGTAACTTACCTACCTACCTAGGAATACTACCCTACAAAAGATCGATCTGAGTTGTCATTGTAAACTAAAATTCATACTAGTTGTGAAACTTATCCCTTTCTAATTGACCCATAATGTTAATGATTGTATGTCTGTAACATATGTTTTTGCAATTTCTCCAATTTTTATCAATTTTTTTATCAACTAAAATGCATTCCTCTTATTTTTTATGTAAACCTTGAATTTTTTATATAAGTTTCTAAAGTATTTATAAATACTTTGGAGATGATCATGCTGCACTCCAGAACTTAAATGTACCTAGAACTTTACGTGGGTATTTATTTTAGAAGATACTTCTACCTGTACATAGGTACTAAATAAGAAGTACCTATTACAACATGTCCCCAACACATCTTTTATTATTTCTTTCAAGTTATTCCCGGCAATTGCCTTATGTAAAACCAAACAATCTTCAAATAAATTACTTTTCATTATTGTCTGAATATCGGGTCCTTTAAAAAATCCTAAAAACAGTTGTAAAAATGATATTTTTATTAGTTCTCATACATTTAAATGCTGCGTAAATTATAATTATCTTATAATGAATTCTCATTTCATCTTATAATGAATTCTCTGACCTCAAAAACCCACCAATACCACCCTTTAACCGGAAAATACGTGACAATTGAGAAAGATTATGCGCTAACGCCCCTTAACATTCGTCGTAGGAGAAAGCAAAAATCAAGAATGAATTCCTCATACCCAAAAACCCATAGATATCTAGCTAGTACTGCAAAAGTCCCTATTTCATGTTTAAGTAAACATCCAGCTAGACATCTCCTCATAAGAACATAAGAAATTCGCTATTACTCGCAAACCAGATGAGAATGGGGAAAACTGAGAAATTTGTTTTCTATTTTTAACTTCTACTTTCGAATAAACAAGGTTTCATCCAATACACAAACCCTTGACAAACTGTGTTTATAGTCATTTAACTGTGGGTG
Organism: Agrypnus murinus; assembly: GCA_929113105.1. Classification (NCBI taxonomy): domain Eukaryota; kingdom Metazoa; phylum Arthropoda; class Insecta; order Coleoptera; family Elateridae; genus Agrypnus; species Agrypnus murinus. The sequence goes on from OV816024.1 coordinate 196,635,763, forward strand.
CTGTTTTGGATTTTTCCTATCTGCACCCCTATATTCTAAATAAATAAATAAAAGTCTTGTTTTTGCTACAGGAATAATTTTCTGTCAACAAGATTCTGGTTGTTTATCCATGTGGTCTGATTTTATGAATTCTTTTTCACAGGTTTCGCTGTAAAATACCTTTAGCGCATAAAGAGCCTTTCGTAAGAAAACAATCAGAATAAAACTATTTTTAAAATTTCGAATATTCCGAATATACAGCTGATACTGCTATAACTACACGTTCTCAATTTACAAAATTGCAAGCAACATGTACAAGATTCGCGTAGATGTGAAGCTGCAACTATACGTAGTGCAATTAACAGTTGTAATAGAATTGAATGTGGGAACACGTGCTTAGAAGTGCAATTTAATACTACGTGTGTGGTAATTTAATAACAATTTTAGTTAAAGATGTTATTAAAGGTTAACACTTAACATAGCAGTTAGTTTAGAGATTCTCTAGAAATATAACTAATAGCACTTAATTGAAGACCATGGTGCAAGTAGTGGATAAGTAACAAAAAGCAAATTTTACAAAAGAGGTAAAATACATTATTTATTTTTTATTTAGAGTTACCATTGTGCTTATATGAAAAACTGTATCGCGTATGCCTAACTTAGAGTGAAATATTCCTACTAATATTGTAATTAGGGCCTAAGATTCGTTCATGGTGCAAGAACGGCATATGTTACTAAGTTTTTTTATTTGTATGAAATTAATGTCAGTTGCAAGAAGGGAATAAAAAAGTAAGACAATAAGTAATAATAAGACAACGCTTGCAATGTATAGAACACTGGGTTGATTAGATAATACAATACAGTAATTAATGCGCAAATAAACACGATTGCATCAGGAAGGGCATATGTTAGGCGTACTTTTACAATAACAAAATATGCGCTGCAAAAGGGGGGCATAATTTAGGGTGATCCTTATTTGTATGGGTAAGAAAAAAAATTACAATTTCAAAATACGTACCCTCCAATTTTTTTACATTACATGAACGAAAGTTAGCCTAAAAACTTCTAGTCAATCAAATCACTTTCTGACGACTGCAGCCGACGTAACATATTATATAGCACAAATCCCACATTTGTGTTACAGCTAAGGAAAACTGCAGAAAGCCTTAACCAGATCTGCCGGTACCCGGAGTCGGATCCGGATCCTACACTACTAAAACTATTACATATGGGTCATAAGGTAATGTCATCGATTAATTATTGTAATTCATCATTACATATGATATAATACATTAAGCCAGACATATTTGTGTTTGAAAGGGCTTGCTGTATAGGTTCTGAAGTCGCTGAGTTGTTTTTAAAATACTCGAAACTAACTTATGGGAATACTCAATTTATCCACAAAGATTATTTCTATATGCGGATTATTCCATTCCATTATACTGCGGTGTTGTCAAATCATCGTATTGAAAATTTTATCAACAACGGAACGGAAACGTTAACACAAATATTTTTACATCAGATTTAAATTAAAAGAGGGACATGCTATGTCATGGGCATAATTAATATAAAGGCTATACATAGGACCATAGTTAGGTTCATTAATACTTAAATTAAAAACTAAGAATAAAAATTCCATGCAAACATAACCTAGCTTTCTTATGCATAAATAAATAGGTTTCAATTTAGAAAAAGGATATCAATTAGTTAGATTGCTTGATCATAAATACGTTTATGCAACCCAATTTACACTTTGGGACGGTTTCCCATTTGTTAGGAGGAAGTAATTTCCATATTTAAATTTACAGATTACGATGTTTAGCGTTAGATAAATTTTTCTATTTTCCAGGAGGCCAGCTCAAGTTTATGTTGTTAATTAGCTGAAAATAGATTAATTAGGTCAATCTTGTTATGACTCATATAATACAATTAATTTTTGAATTTGTTTATAAGATTTCTAATCACTTCAATTAATGAAGGTATTAAATTCTGTCGTTCCTGTTGATATGACTCTTATAGACTCTTATCCTGTTTTTCCTCACCATTGTTTGGATGTAAGTGCTTTTGAGCATAAATTGATAAACATTGACTTAATATTTAAGCTGGCACTTGTATATGCATTAATTGGTGTTCGTACTCTAAAAAAATATGTTTATAGTAAATTGTAAAGATGTTTCTATGGAAAAATTATTTGTATTACCTGTATCATGTATGCATGTAACTAGTTTGTAAAGGATGAACCTTGATTTGTTGAACTTTATATGTAATTAGATCCTAACGAGATGTGTACATTGTAAATCGTTTTTCTTGAATATCTTCGTTACGATACATTTTGGGACAATGAATGTATTATACTTTTTTGAGCTTTGTTTCAAGGGCTACAATTATGTAGTAACAGAATTAGGATTAGTGATAAAAAATAACAGCTGTGCGGGATTAGTGACGTCACGAGCTTACTCGATGTTCCGTTGTTTTGAAAAAATGTCATAGTTTTCTTTTGTTGAGGCATAAACTATATAAGCTGGGGCAAATTGTAACAAAGTCAGTCGATAAAACGTACAAGGCAGAATCTATGCCCGGCGGATAAAATCTGTAATTAATTTGAGGTTAGATATTTAACCATATGTTTTTGACGCTAATGTCATATATGAAACAAAGTTAAAATAAATTAAAGTGTTACCTAAACAATCTTCAAGGATTAAAAGAAGATTTAATTATTGTGTAACAATTATTAAAAGTGAAAGTGATTATTTAAATAAATTTAACTGGATTTATTTTCATCATCGATCTTTGTATCGATAATTTATAAACAAGAAGTCAGCTGATTGGTTTCATAGCAGTGTTACCAATAAAAAGGGATTAACTTTTAAAAAGGGGAAAATATATCGTAATATACAAGGTTGGTTATAATGAATGATTCTTGTTAATTTCATGAATAATAATTAACTTGTAAAGTTCATCCTCAAATATAAAGCTATTTGGTTTAGTTCATTAAGTTCTTTTGAGAATTTATTTGATTTGAAGTAAATAAAACAACTAAATTTCTTTTATATAAAATTTATTTTTATTTGATGAATATTTTTATTTATAAACAAATTTCATTTGTGTTGGCCTGTTCAAACGAATGACCGTACTGGCCCTATGTCAGGTCACTACAATTATTTCTGATATATCAGGTTTGAGCAAACCTGAGAAGTGTTTCTCAATTATCAACTGTATTATTTTGAATAACATTTTTTTTACTTTGACTTTCCATTTGAATTTTTATTTTTTGCTCGTTAAATAAAGTTTATATGTTTTCAATTTTTCATATGTGTTTAATTGATGTTAATACAAGCATCAAGCGTTTTTTTCTTTTGAATTCAGAGTTTAGTAGCAGTTGTCCAGCTTGCAGGAGCTTTAGTGCTTACGATATAAGTTTTTCTTCCTTTCCAGGCATAAAAGTAAATAAGAGTCTCGTAATTCAAATAATTTATGCTTTACTGAGCAAACCTGAGCTAGCTGAGAGGAATAAAGAAAAATATCTGTGGTGTATTCTCATTTCAATCCACCGTATATAATTTATGTTTATATTTGGAACGGTGGACATATTGTATTTTATTTTATCTTCAAAGATCACCGCAATACATTATACCCAGCCGTCAAGTATTGATTTTACAGTGGCCTGTTTGTTGTGTAATAAAGGCTACACAATGCAATTGGGTTTTCACGAATTGCTTTTCGTTTCTTCTTCTTTCTAAGTACTTATTACTTTCTCAATTCTTGCAGTGCAGACAAAATTAAAATCAAAAAGAATCAAAGCAGTTAATTCTCACTCGCGTTTATGGAAACTGGAATAAGACTAGAATTTTCAATTTTCACGTTGACCAGCAATAACTGAGAAGAAATACAGCAGTCATTCACTGAGACTCAAAACTACTTCCAGCTTTAATTGGAAAATCTGAATTATAGATTGGCTTAATTAGTGTCGATTAATTGAGGCTCCAGAACTGTCAACAACAGGGCAAGAAGTATCTTCAGAAGTCTACCATACTCTCTGCGATTGGGAATTAACAGATAAAGTTGAAGTTTTTAAACACAGGAAGACTAAATGTTGCTTACGTTCTTCTAGAGCAAAACATAGAGAGAAAATCTTACTTTCAGCTTGCCTCCACCATATTTTTGAGGCGTGCTGCAAAGAGTTTTTTCGATATCTAAGTTGCCATTCCATCACGTGTGCCACGTTGCTACGTTGGTCCAGAGTAATAGTAATAATCATCTCTTCCTCTAGCACAAGCTTCATAGCTTCTAGGGCCTGGTTCGCCGGGTAATGGGTAGTAGTAATTATTATTATTATTATATATTAATATAATAATAATTTCTAGTAAAAAGTACCGTGATATCAAAGATTACCTTGGTCAAGGGTTGTTATGGAATATAAAACGGTTGTCTTAGTTTAAATCTCTAAATCTTGTTCTTAAAATAATAGGGAGAAGAAGTGCATACGTCATACCGTGCCTGACGTCATAATTCTTTCCTCGCAACGAGCATGTACTTCAATAAGGCACATTATATTTTCATTTCTGATTATTGATAGTGTTAAAAAGGATGTTTACAAGCTATAAAAACACTTACCCAATGGCTTTCACCCATTGTTGTTTCAATATTTTATTTGTGATAGTACCTATCTATTATTTTAACCTCACAAAGTAGCGTCACGTTTTCTCTTCCAACTGTCAACAGTGTCAAAACTGTCAAACAAACGGTTTACAGCAAAGTAGAGCGATGCGAACATGCGCGTTGCGAGGAAAGAATTATGACGTCAGGCACGGTATGACGTATGCACTTCTTCTCCCTATTCTGTCGTTGTCAAGCTACACTGGCATCATCAATAACCTACAAATGTGTTACCTACTTAGTTCAGCTGTAAAATTTATGTCAATAATTTTTTGAGTGTCAAAATCTGTCAGATCATTACGTTAAAGTTTTCTAATCCTACGCAGTTTTTGAATTATGGCTCTCACCGTACAGCACAAAATTTACATGATTGAAGTCTATTTTCGAACGGGTGTGCTAGTTAATGGAAATTGGCAATACAGTCAACGTTTGTGTTTGGACAATTTTCGAGAGCACTTCCCAGCCTTAGCAATATTACCGGAAAATTTTTATGCGTGCCTTACAAATTGTGTTGAAGTGTTTCGCGAAACTGGTTCTGTGACTCATAAAAAAGGTGCTGGTAGACCAAGAGTTCGTACAGAAGAAGTTGTTAATGACGTTCGTCAACGTATGGAAGAAGAGCATACAAAACCTTTAAAACGTCTCTCTCAAGAAATTGGACTTTCTTATGGAACATGCCAAAAGATTGCAAAGAAGGACTTGAACATGCATCCATATAAGATGCAAGCTTATCAACCTCTTCTGCTCGCAGACCACCCCAGACGTCTTGCGTACTGCGATTGGTTTGTCAATAATTTAATGAATGACGATCTGCTGAACTTAACTTTCTTTTCTGACCGAGCGTCGTTCCACCTTTCGGGATACAACAGCACATACTACACAAGAAAATCTTGCTTTCCTACGCCAGTTTTTTGATGTCCGGCTGATAAGTTTGCATACAGCAGCTGAGTTTCCTCCGAGATCACCTTGTTTGACAATTATGGACTATTTCATCTTTCCTTACTTAAAAAACAAGATTTTTGCAACTCCGGTAAATGATTTGCAAGAACTGTGACAAAGAATTGTTCAGCAATGTGCAGCCATAACACCAGAAATGCTGCAAAACGCTTTTTACAACATGAGGAGGCGCGTAAACTTGTGCATTGAACAAAACGGAGGACATTTCCAACATTTATTGTAGTTTAGTTTTTCTTGTTAATAAAAACGTTATTTATTTCATAACTTTTAGTTCATTATTATTTTACAGCTGAACTAAGTAGGTAACACATTTGTAGGTTATTGATGATGTCAGTGTAGACAACGACAGAATTATTTTAAGAACAAGATTTAGAAATTCAAACTAAGACAACCGTTTTATATTCCATAACAACCCTTGACCAAGATAATTTTTGATATCACGGTATTAGAAAAGCATAAGAAGTATGCTAGTAGTCAGAAGCATTAAAGAAAAGCACGACAAATGAGTAACATAAAATTTTTTTTTTAAACTACTGCATCTGATTTTCCTTTCATAACTTAAAAACAGATTATTTCTCAAAGAAGTAAGGAATAAATTTATAGTAGCTTAGATTTCCTACAAAAAAGGAAGAATAGCTTTTTTTTCGTAGCTGCAACCGTTTCACTGAAAATACGCATTATGTGAAAAACAGCCTAAAACAGCTGAACTTGGACATTAATGCGCGTCGGGTTGGCATGATCTGATTAACTTGAAATTTTTAGTGTAACTTCCTTTCATGTAATGTAAAAAGTTTGGAGGGTACGTATTTTTAAAATTAAAAATCAAAAAAATAAGTAGCACCCTAATAAATATGTTACCATAAATGTGATATATTGGAAATACATAATTACAGGCAATTATCCATAATTACAGACAGTTATGCATAATTACCAACTCAATTGGTAAATGTAATAAATTTGCTTCATTCTGATGTATTTTATCACACTTACCGGTAAACAGATACTCGTATAATTTCCAGCTGTCTGTGGTAAATGTAATAAATTTTAAATTCAATTACTGTATAAGTGAAATCAATATTAGCTGATAAATAAATTAGTTATGCGTTGTATCTTACTTTTAAAATAACAGTACAATAATGTGAGATAAGCATGCCCAATCTTGATGAAACTAATTTTTAACCATTCTATACATATTTTTTACGTATTACAACAAGGCAAACTGTTATGACACTTCGAATTGCACAATTTGGTGTTCTTTTACAGCCGCATTTGGTAGATCGACATGTTCCTTTACAATTGCATCTCTGATAGCCTTGACCGCTTGATATGAACGTTTTCCTAACACATTCTCTCAGAGACAAATCAACGTCTGATACGTCGTTCACTAACAAAAATGGTTCATCACAAATTATAAACTGGTTTCTTGTGTCAGTCGACCATCCTTCGTTCCAAGTTAGTAATATTCAGCATTTTCAACTGCCATGATAACTGCTAATAGATTTCTAAAGTCACCTCTTCCCCTGTCCACGTCAGGAACTCGAAATTTTACCGTGTCTCCAACATTTCCTTTGGGAAACTTAGTATCAAGAGATTTGTTTCATTTTTTTGCTTGTTCGTTCGAACTCCAAGATTTTTCGAAAAGTTTTGATAATTTTCGTTATTCTCTACATTCATTTCCTGAACAATCTCGCCAGTTTTTTTAGAAGTAATTGTGACTAGTGCCAAGTCTAGTGACACTATTAACACTTGCAGTTCTTCAGTTTGTGAATAAATGGGCCTTATCAGGAAGAGATGATGTCTTAAACCAACTTTTACTGGAGAACGAACATGGCTCGTACGGGCTGCATTAATACCCTTGTGATGTGCTTTATTTTTAATAAACTGCACGAATCGTAGGCCGTTACTCCAGTGGGATATTTTAGTTAGTTTCCATCCAGGCGCTTAGCATGTTCTCGATATCTTGGTTTGCGCGTTCCACAGATCCTTGAGATTGACTTGGTCGTGGTTTGTCATGTACAATTTTTAACTCATTCCACATAGCACATTCTTATTCTATAATAAAATCGTAATCAAATCAAACATCTCATCTGTGTGTATGTAGTATCGAATGCCCAATGTCTGACCATTAACCGGAAAAATTAGCTTCTCATTTTCACTGTCAATTATCATAACGCTTTAATCGTTGATACTCTTCAGATTTCTTGCCACTAGTTTTAGATTAACTTTCTTTGACCTTCTCTGAAAGTATTGATAATACTTTCTTTTAGTCAGAAATCCACTATGATCTTCTTCGTCTGCATAAAGGCTAACAATTTTGAGCTGAACCTTCATAGTTTCCATTGCGAATTTTCTTCATTAACGATGCTGCATAGATAGTTATCAATACGTTCAACAAACTAATCACTAATGATCAATATGTCATTCAACTGACCGCATCTTCGAGCACTACAGATAATCAGATTGCATCATTTTACTGGCCCGAATACGTATGCGGTTGCAAAGTAAGTCTAATTGAGTGAGTAAATATTTACTACATTTAAAAAACAAACAACTAGGGATTATACATATTTACCGGTAAGTGTGATAAAATACATCAGAATAAAGCAAATATATTACATTTAGCAAGTCCCTTGGTAATTATGCATAATTTCCTGTAATTATTATAATTTTCAATTTATCACATTTACGATAACATATATATCATATCCCATTTTTGGGATTTCAGGTCCGTTATGGCGGGGGCAAAGTCGTGCTCTTGCGGAATCTTAATATAATGTCTGTAATCGTTAGATGTTTTGTACATACTTTTATTGTATGAATAAATTGATGCATTAATCTTAAATAAATATTTTAAAAAATATTCCGTCACTGAGACATCCCATTATTGCAGCAGCATGGGATAAGTGATTCCTTCTTATAGCCCAATTTCTATTAACCGAAAATATTTCATAGTCGCACCAGACAAAGATATTCTAAAACCAGTGATGTGCCTTTATGCGTAAAAAATGCATTCGTTACGTAGCGCATAAACAATATGTAAATAATGTAAACAATGTACACAGTCAGTAGAGAATCTAAATAATTAGTAAAAAATGTAAAAAAAACTACAAATTATATGTTTTTATATCAATCAATCAATCTAGTTTAATGTGTTATCAATTATTATAATTTATAGCTTTACTTTGGTAAACAAATCGATGTTTTACGTTGTTTATCTATAACAGGTATATAGATAAATATGGTTGGTAGAAAACAAAATACTCATCTGTACATATATGGGACTTGAATTTTCTTTATTTAAAATAAACAAGAAGAAATATGTAGCTTTTATCGAATGCGTAAAAAGAATTAAGATTGAAAGCTCTAATTCTAATAAAAAAATAAAAAAATTAAAATCCTATGTTTTTATATGTATTTTAGTTTCTGCACGTTAGTTACATTTTTGACGTAAAGAATAAATCATGTAAAGAATTAATTGTTGAGGCGTAATAAAATGCGTAAAAATTGCTGTAAATTATACGGCACAGTTAGACAGTGACCTAAAACTTATATCTGCAATTATCTTTTTTGCAATAAGAGTAAGATTGTGTGTTCCCATTATTATTTTTTTAAGAAAACAAGTAATCCAGACCAGCAAAGCTGAATTCCCATTTACTCGGTCCTTCGAGTGTGAACGCCAGCCAGCGCAAACCAGAAAAAGGTACGTTTCCAATAAAAATTACAACCACTTATAACCCGCACCAACCAACCAGAAATATTACAACTCGGATAAGAAGGCATTAACTTTCTTAGGATTGATTTTTCATTTGTTCATGGTATCCAAAATTTTTTCTTATATATTTTAATTCTTTTGTTGTTTGTATTCATTTGTAAATAAATTTTTTTGTCATTTCAATTTAAAGAAAATTTGGTTTATATTATGTACATTACTTGTATTTACTAGATCTATATTTATTTAGTGCCCTATTCAAGCGACCCATCTGAAGGTTTCAGTGTTGTGGAGTTTTTGAAGTTTCACCACGTTTGTAATTAATCGGAGCAAAATTTTTTATGGTAGAGGTAGGTGGTTTATATTTTGTATCTATCATCAGTGTGCTACTACTGAAGTCTGGTGCTGTATAATTTGTTTGTACTCTTATATAAGTCAATTTATTTGCATCAATATCAATCATAATAACTTGTTGCCCATATATACAGTAATAACAATCGTAGCAATATCTTTACGAGTCGGTATACCATAAAAGCATTTATGGTAACTAAGGCCGGATTGTATAAATACAGATTTAATTTTAAACTACGATCAATATCCTAGATAACGATTGTTCTGACAATCGGTACTGCGGCAACTGAGCCAAGTTTAAAGTTAAACCACATTTATACAACTCGCTCTAAGTAAGTGAGAAGTTACAGCTACATCCCTGTAAAATTTTGCGGGCTCCTAAAAGAGACTTGTAAACTGCTACAACAGTCATCTACAGAACGTTAATGGAAACTAATTTGTTGCTTAATCACAACACCATGACAACGTCTAGCTATAAATCTTCCTTGTCCGCCTTTGATTATAAAATGTCTTTTTATACAAAATATACAATAAATAAATAAACGCTGGCGAAGATGGAAACTTTGTACGCTGCATGCTTTGCAATGAATCTTTACTAGGATCACTAGAATATGGAGGATCGCTCCTTCGTCGCTCGCTTTCCGACTCGCCCGTAAAAAATAATTTATAGAGCTTGCCACGTAAATAACTATTACGGGCTTCATAACGGACTAGCACGTTAAAAGAATCTTAAAGACAGAGCTCAATAAACAGATGTTTACGAGTCAGTATACCATAAAGACATATAATATATAGTTTTGGCAAAGCAACCCTTTGGGTTTGAGTTTTCATGTATGAGCAATGAAACAATAGCGAATAGCAATACATCTGAGAAACATATTATCCAGTGGCGTATCCAGAAATTTAACTTGGGGGGGTGCTTATTGTTTTCGGTATATGATGAAGGATACTTTTTAACTTAAATTATTCACACTGACTTTCTTGTAACGATTTAATATTTATTATTTTGAATGAATGAATGAATTTACAATGAATGGATAAACAACATTCAAAAACCATACTGCAAATTGATGAAGATTTTTTTATAAAATAAATTATATGTACCAAAAATAACTAATGGTACGTACATAGAATACAGTTATAAATTTCCACGACATTTTGATTTTAAGGCAAACAGATATTCTCAAAATAAAATTTTGTGCAAGATTAACTTACAAAGTTAACTAATCATTTGCCCTCATTTTTTCAGTATGATTGATCTTCATGTGGTACTGGCGAATTTATTTATAAAGATATATAATAAAATACATATAACAATATATAAAAATTAAAATACATACAGTAAAACCTTGGATTGCGAGTAACTTGGTATGCGGGAGTTTTGCAAGACGAGCACATGTCCGGAACGAATTATGCTCGCAAACCAAGGTACACGCATTGAAAAGCGCTAATTACAACATGATATCATTCATCTACGTTTCTTCTGTAATTCATCAAGAATTTCTTTAGCATTAACAGGAACGCCCTAATGAATATACAATAAAGCCAATCCATTTAATCTTTCTTCTTTCATAGTTCCTTAAATATGATTTGATATATTTAAGAGATGAGAATGATCGATCTAGAGTGCAAGTTTCAGGCAATGCTGCTAAAATCCAAAGAAGAGTGTTGATGTTTTTGTAGAGGATAGGATCAGGATATTGATAAAGGATCAATGACTGTTGTAGGTTTCGTTTCTAAATCTTGATATTTTTTTACCCTTTTATATTCTGATTTAAGAATTTTCTCATTAAAATCAATATCTGTTGTATAAAACTCTGACAGGTGCAGAAATGTTTAAAGTTGAGAATTATAATTATTGTGCTCTATATTAGGAGGAATAAGGCATGAGCAATCTTCAGCATGCACTTAGCGTTTTGTTTTTTACATAAATCCACTTTAAGCGGCACCACCACCGACCACACAATAACATTAGATAACAAGAAAACTTCTCACTATGTCTATTGTTTTATGACCTGCTACTTTTTACAGTACACTGTTATCACTACCACATTTTATGAATGAAGTAAAGTGAACTCAACTTTACTCTCTCAAACTTGAAATTTGCAAATTTAAAATTCTTAGAAGATTCCCAGGGCAACATTAGAAATAACTGGAAAACTGGCAAAGAGACAGTACAGGTATTCATGCAAAACCAATAATTTACAACTTGTCTATAAATATTATACGGGGTTTAGGTTAACTGAGCACATAAGGCATTGTATAAGGGGATTACATACCTACCTGGTATTTCTTAAGTAAAGCACTATTCAATTATATTCAAAAAGGGATTGCCAACATCTGGAGTTTCTCACCATTTTTATAGGTAAAACTGTAAAAAGGAGTTAGAAGAATTATGAATGATAGGATATGGTTTTTCTTAATAATTGTTCTGTTATTATATGAATAAAACTTAAAAATACTAATATAAAGTCTTGGGGGGTGCTTTTTCCCCAAAAGCACCCCGCTAAATACGCCCTTGATATTATCACTGCATACTTACCAAGCTTCTCTTAAGGCTAAATGTTTCGTTTAGCTGAATATTTAGACGAATTGTGTTTCTAATGAACCAAGTTCGATATTACGATCAATTTTAAAAGGTACTCAGTAGCTTTGGGAATCATTATTTTATACTACATTTTACAAGCTTTTGTCACGTGGCTTCAGCGGTTTTGCTGCTTAGTTACGATTTAATCAATATAATGTCTATTTCAAAGATCATGTTAAGATAAGGATGAGCTCAAACATGATAACTTCATAAATATGAAATACAAACTATTCTGCAGTTTAATAATGTGTATTTTCAGATATTCTCAAATGTAACGAAATTTTGCACATATTTCCTTCTTGCATTAGGATCTTCAATTGCTTCTCAGTATTTTTAAGTACACCAACTGTTCCTTTTTATTACTAAAACAAATATGCAGTAAAGTGCTTGGCACGTGCTCGGTTTTGCAGTGTTTGGCACTTGCTAACTTATTATTTTAACAACCGGTCTTTAGACGCCTTTATATTTTCCTTTTTAAAATTTCAAAATTATAGCGAGAAAGCGTAATAAATCAAAAAGGGTTAAATTGTATTTATCGCTGAGTTAAGCAGTAAACGGGAAACTGTGCTGTTCCGATTAGCACAATCTGTTAACTTAGATACCGCCACTTTCCCCAATATTAATTTAAACAGGCACTTAGTATATTTCATGGAAGGTATCTTTGAAACCAAGATTTCTCTAAATGTATACACGTTTTTAATTTTGAGATGTTTTCAATAAACAAATAGCATGCGTTTGTAGTGTTTCGCTGCTCCTGCTTTTCACAGAACAGAATTCCACAAATGCGAATGTAGATAGAATTTACGTAGTTCTTGAAAGAGAAGTTATATTTCTATTATAGGCTTTGAACCGTGAACTTCCGGGAACACTATTAACTTCAATTCAATAAACTCGATGAATCCATCAACATAAGCACCCCAGCCCTGGAGTAGTATTAAATTTTGATGTGCCTGTGGTTTAGGAAACATGGAATAGGTTGACTTTCGAATTATGAAAGAAATACCCTCAATGCACCAACTAATAATTTAATAACTCTATCATATCATGTTTGTAAGCTTTAGCAATATTTGTTTTAAAAGCTTTGGTAGTAGTCAATTTTCGACGGTAAATAATCGAAAGCAAATATAACTCATACACCACATTAAGCTATACTAGAATAAACTTGTATGTTAACTGTTAGTTAACATGGAATTACTCAATCTTCGATTTCATAAAATTTTAATTTGATATAAATTGAAACGAGCCTGGAACTGTTATTTATATGATCATTGATAAAGGCAAATATTGAACAAGCGAAACCCGTTTTCAAAGCTGGATTTTGAAATAAATGAAATTGTTCTTCGAAACGCAAAAATACTTTACAGTTTCTTTTCACTTTTCCATTCTATCTGATTTACTTTTTTGGTATAAATCAGGGTTGCTTTACGATTTGTAAGTTTACATTTTAAATTTAGTACTTTTAAACCTCAAATGGAAGTTATTTTTTCCTTTTTATATTTGGGAAGAGATATCTACGTACTGGCATCTAAAAAATGTTAGATGAGAAATAGTATACAGATAAAACTCATATATTCCGTAGAAGATATATTGGTTTGGTGCTGATTACTATTTGAAACAAACCTTGATGTATGTCCACTGCCACTGGTTTATTACGTAATTTCTGATGTTTTTACGTACTCCAATTAAGTTTTCCAGCACATTCATTATCTATCGTACACCCACATGAAATTGTATATCATTCCTAAGGTTTCTATCCGTTGGGGTTAATCAATATTAAATAAATTTAGGTCGCTAGATAAGTAATGCAAACTATTTCCTACAATATGCCATTAGGGTAACTACTTATTAAATCTTATTTTATTTACTAGGTAGCAGCATCTTGGGAGTTACAATATTTGTGGCTTCTGGATGTTCTAGGGCTATTAATTAATGAATATAGAACGGAAATTACTGAAAGTAGATGCCAACAGGTAGGAAATTCTCCTTTTACGACATACATGCACGTTCCTTGAAGTTCTTCATAATCACAAATATTCGAATGACTTTCCAATAAAATTAGAAGGTTTACTTCTCGTTTTTTGAAGCTAAGGATACGGAACGATGAGATTTGTGCGAGAAACTGAATTGCGATCCAGAGTGAAAACAAAATTTAGATATTTCGACATATTTTCATGTCGAATATTGTTACATTGTTACATGTGTACAATATCTAATTAATACACTGATGCGTAAGCTTTGATTGAATTACATACCTAACACTATGGTTCTCAATAAGTTCCAAGAAATTTTATGATCAATATGTAAAAGTTGCGGATGCGGATGCTATTGCGGATATAATAATTTAAAATTACTTAAAACAATTTTTAACCATAATTAGCTCCACCAAAAAAGTAAATGTTCTACCAGACTATCGATATATCGTACAGTAGGGTGGCCGTTATTTTGCAAAAGTTAAATTTTTTTAGGTTCCCTTCCCTAGATCTGTTTAAAATGCCAAAAATGTCAGCTATGCAAAATTTTAGCCGATTTGGTCAATATCAACCCGTGCCACCGAGAGGTTAAAGTTTAAATGGGATTTTAACATGCGTTTGGTGCATTTCTAGAGACTTTGTGAACTAACTTTTTATCTTTCCATCTATTAACTTGAGAATCGCACGACGATGCCGAGAACCAATAGAAAAATTCAAATTTGAATTGTATCCATGACAATCACACAATTTTCCGGAAATTTATATATACAGTCAAACTTCCATATTACGAACTTCTATATAGCGAATTTCTCGATATAACGAATTTTTGTGCTGTACACTGCCCTTTTAGAAGAAATACATATAAAACTGTCTCTAAATAACGAAGTAAAATTTCTATATAACGAATTTTTTAGGCCAAACTAAAATAATTTTTTTCAGGTAAATGTATGTATTATGTATCAATCTTTCTTTCTTAGCAGTAGTAAAATATTATAAATTTACCCATCTTCCAAGAAGCCTGCACACATTTTTAAAAACCTGTAAACCTTGCAAAAGGATTTTGTAAATTTGTTCAAATAGAAGTTCTAAGAAGGGTTAAAATTGTCATTAAAAGGCCTCCTACAACTGGTTATCTATACTTACATTATCAGGTTATTCCCAAAAATTGACCTGAATGAGAGTTCTAGGAAAGATTAAACTTCGATGCATACACATTGTTACTTGTCTAAATAGATTTCAACCCTCTAAGAAAGATTAAAATTCAATTAGGATTTACGTAAACTTAAAAACTTGCATTGCAAATTTTTATTTTAACTTTAGTTTTATGAGTGAACAGCCCTACAGTGTAGTACAAAAAAAGTCAAAGCGAAAGTGTTTAACCATTACTGAGAAAATCAACGTGTTGCGGGAAATTGATAACTGTATACAAAAAAGAAAGATATCGCGGCTAGCGGCAAAGTTTGGAATTCCTGCCAGCAGTTTACGGACTATAATAAAAAATCGGTATCAATTTTAAAATCAGTTGGTGAACTTACAGCAAAACGTGCTAGAACTTATGTTTACAACGACGACTACGTCGCGACGTAGAAGAAGCAGTTTTAAAGTGGGTGCATTTAATTGGCGACAAAAATGCACCATTATCAAGACAATTAATTAAACACAATAATATTTACAAAAGGTGATATTTCTTTATAACTAATCTTTTTTCAGGATTTACCGACTTTGTTATATAGAAGTTCGACTGTATATGCTCTCAAGGAGTAATTTTTTGGAAATTATACTTGTAACATATATAGCTACATAAAACATGGAGTCTCTGTACATAAAACACTGATTTTAGAAATAAAAACCAATTAAACATAATGCATTTTTTTCTGTGCGTCGTGCGATTCTCTTA
Source organism: Agrypnus murinus (assembly GCA_929113105.1). NCBI lineage: Eukaryota > Metazoa > Arthropoda > Insecta > Coleoptera > Elateridae > Agrypnus > Agrypnus murinus. The sequence goes on from OV816024.1 coordinate 196,651,869, forward strand.
CCGAATATAGCCTCGTGCATTGATTTTGCTTGGAAATTTTGATTTCGTGCATTTCTGCAACGTATATGCTATAATAAAAACGTATAATTAAGACGTTGCAGAAATGTCACTCAAAAAATTTCCGGCAATAATCAATGCACTTGGTATATTATAAGTGAAAATCTATATACTTACGTTGTTGAAGCAGATGAACACAAATATGATAAAATTCAAACTGTCAATAAATCTTTTGACAGTTTACAGCTGTCAAAAGAACGGTCTACTTCACTAAAATTAGTATTTTCGCGGAACTTCCAAAGTTATTTTGGCTTCAGAGTCGTGTTAAGCAACTTCAACAACATAATTATACAATATTTCACGTTAAAACATAGTGAGATAAAAAGGTTATGCCACAAAGTTTCTAGCAGTGCACCAAACCCATGTTAAATCCCATTTAAAACTTTAACCTCTCGGTGGCACGGGTTAATATTGACCAAATGGGCTGAGATTTTGCACAGCTCGTTTTTTTGACATTTTAAAGGGATGTAGGGATGAAGGGACCTAAAAAATTCTAACTTTTGCAAAATAACGCCCACCCTAATATACAGGGGTGGCAGGGGTTAGAACGCGTTAATTTTAAGGGGCGATGGAAGACATCAAAAGGAACAAAAAGTCTGAATAAATTTTTTTCCATGTTAATTAGCTTTCGAGTAATTTAGAAAAACCATAGCCATATCTGGCAACCTTGCTTAAGTATAATCGCATCTACAGTTAGGTCTTGACCTTATTTTAGAAAATCAAACAAACAAACTGATGATGGCAACCGTTGTTTAACAATAATAAACATCGGAAGCAGATTAGTCGTGACTAATTCTACGAGAATTGTAATCGACACTGTTCTTCCTAAACAAAATATGTACGTGCTTAAAAACACGCTAATTCATAACAACCCAACTGTAAAAATAAGACAATAATTGATCTACATTTTATATTTATTAATTCCCGGAATATTTTAAAAATTTATTGACATATTTGTTTTTTTATTAAAAAATACTATCTTTTGTAAAAAAAAAATGAATAAGGCACCTAATTACCATAAAATTAAACATTTTATTAATGTAGCCAAAACAAGCCGTCATCAAAATCCCTTAACCTAATTACCTGATTTAAGTTAGATAAATCTTCTCTTTAAAAGATATTCTCTTATAAAATCATTAAAAGCTGTTATTAAATAAACAAAGTCGCGCTTTATTGACAAATTATTTTCAGTTCAACAAGCTACAAACTTAGCATTATCTCACTCTAAAAGGGTAATATTTGCACAGCTGTGATTAGCCATTGACCAAAATATTCTTCAATAAATTGTAAGGTTGTAAACAAAACGAACTGTATTCCAAGTTCAACAAACTTCCTACACTTTGTGCGAATGTGAAGCAAATTTTAATACAAACTTTACAGGGCTGCCATGTTTTTTAATTGAGTAAGATGAATTTTTAATTGTAAAAAGAATTTAATTTTACACGGAAACGACAAACCATACCATAAAATGTTATTACGGTTTGTTACTGTGATAGATGAGATGCATCTGCCGACAAAGCCTTATAATTAAAGTATTATTATTAACGCGGCGAAATGATATTAAAGTTTCCAACTTTATTATTTTTTTCTAAAAAAGTAGTACGTTCTATAACAAGATTGTATCAGACTTTTTCGTTCCTTTTGATGTCTTCTATCACCCCTTAAAATTAATGCGTTCTAACCCCTGCCACCCTGATATGGGTATTTCTCCAAAAAGTGGCAATTTTGATGATACAAAGTTTTAAATTTTGGGGTTTTCATGCAATCGATTCCTAGCAATAGATTCAAATGTGAAATTTTAAGTTGGTCAAAATAGATTTTTAAAATTATACAAAATAGAATTTTTGAGTTTATAACAGTTACGAAATGTATTTTAAAAAAATGTAATACTGACCCAATAAGAGAAGTTATTGAGCCCAAAATGGAGCCTAACAAAATTTCGAAGTACTGATTATGAATCTCTTCTTGCTCTCTCAACCCCTTCTGTCCCTCTAGGCGATGGAGGTATTTATTCATTAACAATTCACCCATTTCTTCCAGTCCTTCCGGTCTCTTGTCATCTGCTTCTTTTGCTGGAGTGTGTTTCCATTTAGTCTCCATCACTCTCTTTACCAATCAATTTTCTTCCATTGTTACTATCAGTTCGTACCAGTTTCATGTTCTGTTCTTTAGTTTTATCTCTATAGCTTCTTGTTTTGGTTCTCTCCTTATATTTTCACCTCTACATCTATTAATTTTAGTTTTTCCCGCTATTTTTCTTAATTGCTTCATTGCTGCCGCATTTATTGTACTGCAGTGTTTTTCATTTATAACCATATCTCACTTGCATATACCAATGTGGAGACTGCATTATATACGTGGGTTTTCGTTTTCTGTCCTATTTCCCCCTTTCCAAACACTGTATTGTTCAGTGTGTAGTAGATTTTTGATACCTTTCTAGTTATGTTTGCAATTACTAAGTAATCCTTCCTATCACTTGATATCACTACACGAGGTATCCATAAACTGGCACTCTCTCTATTTGTTGTTCTCTGAATCTTTGATTTCTGATACCTTCCACTTGTTCTTATTGATTTATATTCATGTGCTTACGCTTGTTGATATTTATTTCTAATTTAATTTTTTTCTATTTATTCCACACATATATCTAACAGCTGTTGCATTTTGATTATCTGCAACTAATGCTGTGTCGTCAGCATACAGCAGTCCTTCCATTGTTACTGGTCTTAAATTTTTATATCCTATTGTCGTTTGCAGGTTTGACGTTTTTGGGTATTTTACCCGTTTTGAGTTTAAATAGCAATGGACTGAGACTATCTCCCTATTTAATTCCCTTTACCATTTTAAGTTCTGACTACCTTTTACCATCTAGTTTTATTCTGTTTTTGTGATTTTTGCTACTTGCATAAGTTTTCTTGGGATATTAAGTCTACTCATAGTCTCTCATAATATGTTCTTGTCCACTGTATCAAACCCAGCCTTAAGATGAATAGAGATGATAAAAATATCTTCTACTTGTGCGGTTTTTTTCTCTCTATTAGATTTCTAAGTATGTATAATTGTCTACTGTTTGTCTCTTTTGTCTAAATGTCGCTTGCTTTTCTTCTAGTTTTTCTTCCACTTTTTTTTTCTTTTATTTCTTTTCCACTCTCAATCTCTATTCTATTAGTCTGGTATACAGCTTGTATGCAATCCACGGTACATGCATTTTTAGGTACAAGGTAGGTTTGAGTTTATAGAAAACGTCTTTTCCCGCAAGTGTGTAGTGGAGCGTGTTTAGTGGTAACAAAAAGAACTAACAACAAGAGAAGATGGCGAAGAAGGCAGTAGCCGTATTAAACGACTAGTTCGTAATAAAACTACAATTTAAAAACAAATAAAGTGTTTTATTAAAAACAGGTATCAATAAATATTTTTCCTATTCCTATTCAGCATTGAATTTGTTTGCCATGCTTGTCTCATTAGTTTTAGCAGCCTTTTCTTCTCTCTCCTATTCATTTTATTAATTTTAGATTTATATTATCTATTCCACTCGCTTTTCCCGTTCGTATTTTCCCTATAGCCTCCTGTAGTTCATCTTACTGCAATTATTTTATTTCGTTTTCATTTTCATGTTTTCTTGTCTAGTTTTGAATATTCGTTACATGCTCAGTTTGCACCTTTTATTTTCTTTGGTATTTTTCCTTATAGTACTCTTTCCATATTTCAAGTACATCATTTATTTGTGTTTTCACTTGATTATTTTGATCTCTCTGCTTTTTCTACCCCTCATTGTTCATATTTTGTTCCAAAAACAATTATTATTATTACTGTAATGTTGATTTAAATTTCCGTATCTTCTCCAACTCTGTTTCTTTGCTTCTCTTATCATTTCTTTAACTTTATTTTTGTGTCTATGGTATTCTACTTTATTTTGTTCTGTTTTCGTGTTTATATATATTGTTTCGAGGCTTTTTTCTTTCTTTTCGCCTATTCTTGTATTTCTACATTTCACCGAAATTTATTTATTTCGTACAGGAAAAACTTTATTAACTTGAAATATAATAAATTTAAACATTATATAATACGTGTATAATAAGATATAAGTATGATATTTACAAGAAATTTCAACAAGTCGATTGTCAATTAATAATATGTTAATTTTGCATTTAAATTCTTCTATTATCAGAATGTACGAGAATGTTAATGATGATTTTGAAAATATTTGCAAGCTTTTATAATTACTAAACTTTATTTAAAAAAATATCGAAAAATTTTGGGAGCAAGGCTCGTTCGCAATCAATTCCGAGTGCTAGTCTGCGGCTGCTAGATTCACTCCGGTTTGTTTTATTCATTTTTTGGTTGTACAGGGTGTTACAATAAGACGGATCGATGTTAAACGTTAATTAAAAATCAATGGTGTACAAAATTGAATATTTCTTTAATGAAACATGTTATTTGAACCATTACAATTAAGTGTGAAAGATAATGTCCGCCAAATGTTCACCACGGCTCCGGCGGCACACGTCGATCCGCTGATCGAAATTTTTTATAACATCTAGGCGTAATTGCTCCTCAATCTCATCAATGTACCGTGAAATCTCGTCTTTGAGTTGCTGGATGGTGGTTGGCTTGTTGGCATAGACTTTACTCTTCAAATGGCCCCAAAGAAAGAAGTCTAACGGTGTCAAATCGCAAGATCTCGGTGGCCAATTGACTTCGCTGTTTCGGGAGATTATGCGTCCGGGAAACTTCTCATGCAGTAGAACCATTATGGCGTGGGCTGTGTTGCATGTGGCGCCATCTTGTTCAAACCACATGTCATCGATGTCATAATCATCGAATATTGGCCACATAAAATTGTTTAACATTGCCCGGTAGCGCTCGCCATTCACTGTGACCGAATTCCCAGCATCATTTTCAAAGAAAAATGGTCCAATGATTTCTCCGGCACAAAATGCACACCACACAGTGACTTTTTGTGGATGCATTGGTGTTTCGACAATTGCCCTTGGATTTTCATCAGCCCATATTCTGCAATTCTGCTTATTGACGTAGCCAGTTAGATGGAAATGGGCTTCGTCGTTGAAGAAAATTTTGGTGGAAAATTCATTATTCGCTTGTCTTTGTTCGTGTATTCAATTGGCAAATGTTAGGCGCTTGAAATGGTCCGTCGGCTTAAGTTCTTGCGTTAATTGAATTTTGTACGCGTGCAACGACAGATCTTTCGTCAATATGCGATGCAAAGTGGCCGTGGACAAATGAAATTCCTGTGCTCGATGTCGAATAGAGGTGTTTGGGTTCTCGGCCACATTCTCCCTCACGGCAGCAATGTTTTCGGCCGAGCGTCCTGCACGTGCACGTACTGGCTTCCGAACATCTGCCACAGATCCTGTTTCTTGGAATTTCTTCACAATTTTGCCAATAGCACTCTCGGTTGGTCGATTATGCGGGCCGAAAAAATCACGAAGAGCGCGAAATGCACTTCTGTTTGAACGTCCATTTTCGTAATAGGCTTCAATAACTTTAACACGCTAACTGAACTTTGTTCAACGCTAAACTTTTCCATGATTTTATTTGTAAACGACTGAAGATATCAAAACAAAAACTAGCCTCAAAAAACAATTGACGTTTAAGCTCCATTCACATTTAACATCTGTCCAAACTATTGTAACACCCTTTACTAGAATAACAGGTACTTTTTTTAATTTATTTTTTTCTTTAAATTTTTGCGGTTAATTATGCTTAAGTATTTATTAGATTATGAATTATTTTTCTATTTATATTAAATAAATTTATTTTGCTATCTTTTTAGACAAGGGGGTAAAAAATAAGATTAACAACGGCTTAGAGGCCAAATGATACTGCTCTGCATTTTTAGATGTTAGTAAGGCCTTCGACAAGGTCTGGCGCAAGGGTATGCGTTATAAACTCAAAAATTCTTGCCAGTTAATGAAATCGTATCTTACAAACCGTGATTTTCTGATTAAATATAAGATGCATACACTGAACTGTACCTAGTAAAGTTATGAATTCCACAAGGCAGTGTGGCCTGTTACTATACGTATTATACCCCACTAACCCTTCAGCAGCCGGAACAACCATGGTACCACAAGCTACATTACAGACTACACGTCAATAATAGCCACACATACCAATCTCTCCACAGCTTCTAGAAACCTTCAAGTACATTGGAATAAAATACAAATATGGTTTAAAGAAATGGTGCATTTAGGCCAATGAGGAGAAATTCGTTCACCTAACCTACACTATGAAGAAAGTTACTGCCCTCCAGTCACACTCAACAATCACCAGTTAGAGATATAGATAGATTTGATATATTGGTTGTTCGGGAAAAAGTCGCAAATGACAACGGAAAAAAGTACTATGTATAAACATAGGTATTCTAAAACCAGAGTAAAATGCCCCATAGCATTATTAACATGCAGTGGTATGTGACAAATGCGGCAATACATAAAAACAATGCGTGTCTACAATATGAGAAGAAATTGAAAATTCCAATTAAAAATATAGTGAAATAAATAAAGATTAGTAAAAGTTTCACGGTTTTAAAGTGAAACTTTTACTAATCTTTATTTATTTCATGATTATGGAGTTCCACAAAGTAAGGCTGGAAACAAAATATAAATAAACAAAAATATAGTGGATCAAAAAAACTGCAATTCGACTGATGGACAGACCAGATGAACTTAAACGATTAAAACGTTTTTAAACCTTGCGACTTTCCTACTAGGTTTAATTAGATTAATTAATTAATTATATGTACGTACTAGTACAATATTCAAATTCAACGTAGTCAAACAACTACTAACTAAACAAGGTATATTTTAAGTAACCAAGATTGTGAAAAGTGTATTTTAACATTTGAGGCAGGGAAGGCTGAGCCTCACCTAAACGAAATCAAATCATTACTAAATAAAATCTAAGTATTTTATGGGCAATTATTTTTTAAAACTACGTTCCTAAATTTATTTTATCAATACTACTCAATCTAGATTAAAAATTGAATAAATATAAATAAGCTTATTTTATAACGAAATGTATTTATATGCGCATATCCAATGCAGTGTGCTAAACTATCACGCCAACAGAATGGATGAAGCTTAAAATTTCATGCTTCAATTTATGCATCTGTATGTATTCGCTGGTACATTGGAGCGGCTTGGTTATCGTGTATCCTTCTTAAAGGCCGAACTAGTGTTGCAAGCAAAAAAAAATTCGGCCAGAAAGTTCGAGCATGGAAAGTATGGAAAAGTTGGAAAAGTTCACGCATAACATGGAAAAGTTGGAAATGTTAGAAAAGTTGGAAATGTTAGAAAAGTTGGAAATGTTGGGCGTAGATGCGAGAAGGGGGCGAAGTGTAGACTACTTCCAAGATGGTGCACCCCGGGCAACGGACTGCCAAAGCTGGACGGCAAAAATCTACACAAATGGCTACCGAAATAGATGTAAAGTCTCTCACGGTCAAGGTAAACGCACACAAGAGCAATATCAAAATAAAAAAGGCCCTTATCAGAACCGAGAGACAATAGAAATAGGACCATCAGTCCGAATCTTACTACTAAATATAGAAGGCATCAGTCGCGACAAATGCGAATATCTTGCTAGGGCTGCGAAAGATAATGAAATCGATGTTATAGCATTGCAAGAAACACACCTGAACAACGAAGAAGAACTCGCAGCCAGGGTAAAAGTACCAGGATACAAAATTGCAGCAATAATATTCTCACAAGTCTACGGGTCAACAATATTAGTCAAAAACAACATAACCGAAGTTAAAGCCACAAACATCACAAAAGACAATAACATTGAAACTATCACAATCGAGGTCTCGGGATTAAACAAAACATCAGTATATAAACCTCCGCATACCAAATGGTCAACCCCTCCCTTACCAAAAACAAACAACCCGGCAATCTATATTGGCGACTTTAATAGCCACCACACCAGCTGGGGATACCGAACAAACGATGTAAATGGAGAGACAATAATGCAATGGATGGAAGAGCAACACCTATATCTTATATATGACGCAAAAGATCTTGAAACATTCCATTTCGCACAGTGGCAAACAGATACAAACCCTGGCCTATGTTTTATTACAACCAACAAAGAAATGATCGCATTAGCTCGCACAAGGAAAGTACTGCCAGGGTTCCCCCGCAGTCAACACCGCCCAGTCATTATCAAAATAGGCATCCAACTACCTATTGTTAGATCTATCCAAAAACCAAGATGGGATTTCAGGAAAGCGGACTGGCAATCATACAAAGAAGAAGTTGACACAAATATCCGTTTTATCCCACCTCAAGTCGGAAACTATAACAGACTCGTAGGAGTCATGATTGGAGCGGCAAAAAGAAATATCCCCAGAGGATACAGGAAACAATACATACCTTGCTGGAACACTGAAACAGAACGTATTTACAACGAATACCAACAAACAAATAACACCGAGCTAAGTAACCAGCTACTACAGACCCTTAACGAAGAAAGGAAGAAAAGATGGGAGGAGACAACAGGAAAACTCAATTTCACACACTCTAGCCAAAAAAGCTAGTCCTTGCTTCGACGATTAGGAGCAGCGACATACAACCCAAACCCAAAACCAACAGCATCCCCGGGGCAAATAGCAATACACATCAAACAAAGAGCAGAGAAAGTCCCACTTAACCAAAAAGACAAAAAAGAAGTCCAAGAGGAATTAGCACAAACAAAAAACAACCTAGTAGAAAATCCAGAGTTTTCATCCCCATTTACCAGCCAAGAACTAAACCAGGCCATAAGAAAGACCAAGTTAAAAAAGGCGGCCGGAGCAGACAATGTATTCCCGGAATTCATTAAACACCTAGGACGAGCTGCGAGAGAATTTCTGAGATGTCTACTAAACAACATTCTGGACACAGGGAATATCCCCAAAAAATGGAGAATGACACAGATAGTTGCTATCCTAAAAGCAGGAAAACCATCAGAAGACCCTGCCAGCTATCGGCCAATAGCGCTACTAAGTATCTGCTACAAAATACTTGAAAGACTGATCTACAACCGAATACTTCCAACTGTAAACCAGAACCTACCTCAGGAACAAGCAGGTTTTAGACCAAAAAGAAACTGCTGCGAACAAGTCCTAGCCTTGACGTCATATATAGAGGCGGGCTTTCAAAATGGCCTTAAAACCTCTGTAGCGTTCGTTGACCTTACCGCAGCGTACGATACAATATGGATCGACGGACTTACCTTAAAACTCATAAAGACTATACCGTGTCTGAAGCTAACCAGACTCATTGAAAGCATGCTAAAAAACCGGTACTTCAAAGTAACCCTTGGACAAAAATCTAGTAGATCGAAAACCATAAAAAATGGACTTCCACAGGGGTCGGTACTGGCCCCGCTACTCTTTAACCTATACACACAAGATATACCAGAAACACTATCCCAAAAGTTCTGCTACGCAGATGATATGGCTATCGCCACCCAAAGCAAACAACTAGAAGAGTGTGAAGATGTCCTAACATCGTACTTAGAGATAATGAACAAATATTACAAGAAATGTCCAAACCCAAACAAAACCGAAGTATGCGCTTTCCACCTAACACTGCAATCAACACATCAAACACAATAAATACCCCAAATATCTCGGAGTCACCCTTGACAGGTCAGTAACGTTTAGAAAACACCTCGAAACAAGCCAAAAGCTAAAAACCCGAAATAACATAATCAGAAAATTGGCAGGAACAACATGGGGCGCAGAAGCAAATACCTTACGTACGGCTGCACAGTCATTAGTATATTCAACAGCCGAATATTGCGCACCAGTATGGAGCAGAAGTGCACATGTCAATAAGATAGATGTGCAACTAAACGAAACGATGAGAACTATAACTGGTACATTGAAATCGACCCCAATTCCATGGATCCCGGCACTTGTAAATATAGCTCCACCAGAAATTAGACGACAACAGGTTACAGTAAGAGAATAGCAAAAACTCAACGACCCAGAGATGCCAAGAACACTACCCATACACAACACACTAGACAACATACCACCACGTCGACTGAAGTCACGTAAACCAATATGGGAAGACGAAACGATAACAGCCAATGGAAATCTCAGTCTCGAAAATGCATGGGAACACCAATGGAGGAACGCTGGCATAGATCACCATAATAACATAGAAAACCCGAACCAACAAATTACGGGAATGAATATGCCTAGAAAAATATGGTGTCAAATAAACCGAATGAGAACAGGCCATGCAAAAACCAGATCCATGCTGTACAAATGGGGGATCACCGACAGTCCAATATGCGATTGTGGAAATGGAGAGCAAACGATAACCCATATAGTGCAAGAATGTCCCATAGAAAGTTTCAAGGGGAATGGAGCGACATCATGGAGGCCACACCAACTGCAATAGCTTGGTTAAACGACCTAGACGTGGAATTATAGCAATCTACCAAGAATTCGCTGCACATATGAAATAAAATAAGAACATATACAAATTACTTATAAGTGTATTTTAGCTATTTCAACAATCTATATGTATATGATATTATATTATTATTATGTACAACAATTATACAATTATATATGTTACATGTACCAATACGCCATACGATAAATAAATAAATACCCACGCGAAGTCGGGGTTACGCGGTTTCTTATTTTCAGCATGTTTAAGACTCATCTACGCCCAATTTTTCTAACATTTCCAACTTTTCCATGTTATGCGTGAACTTTTCCAACTTTTTCATACTTTCCATGCTCGAACTTTCTGGCCGAACTTTTTTTTGCTTGCAACACTAGTTCGGCCTTTAAGAAGGATACAAGATAACCAAACCGCTCCAATGTACCAGCGAATAAATTGAAGCATGAAATTTTAAGCTTCATCCATTCTGTTGGCGTGATAGTTTAGCACACTGCGTTGGATATGCGCATATAAATACATTTCGTTATAAAATAAGCTTATTTATATTCAATTCAATTTTTAATCTAGAAAGTATTGATAAAATAAATTTAGGAACGTAGTTTTAAAAAATAATTGCCCATAAAATACTTAGATTTTATTTAGTAATGATTTCATTTCGTTTAGGTGAGGCTCAGCCTTCCCTGCCTCAAATGTTAAACTACACTTTGCACAATATTGCTTACTTAAAATATACCTTGTTTAGTTAGTAGTTGTTTGACTACGTTAAATTTGAATATTGTGCTAGTACGTATATATAATTAATTAATTAATCTAATTAAACCTAGTAGGAAAGTTGCAAGGTTTAAAAACGTTTTAATCGTTTAAGTTCATCTGGTCTGTCCATCAGTCGAATTGCAGTTTTTTTGATCCACTATATATATATAAATATATGAAATAAATAAAGATTAGTAAAAGTTTCACTTTAAAACCGTGAAACTTTTACTAATCTTTATTTATTTCACTATATTTTTAATTGGAATTTTCAATTTCTTCTCACATTGTAGCCACGCATTGTTTTTATGTATTGCCGCATTTGTCACATACCACTGCATATTAATAATGCTATGAGGCATTTTACTCTGGTTTTAGAATACCTATGTTTATACATAGTACTTTTTTCCGTTGTCATTTGTGACTTTTTCCCGAACAACCAATATATCAAATCTATCTATATCTCTAACTGGTCATTGTTGAGTGTGACTGGAGGGCAGTAACTTTCTTCATAGTGTAGGTTAGGTGAACTAATTTCTCCTCATTGGCCTAAATGCACCATTTCTTTAAACCATATTTGTATTTTATTCCAATGTACTTGAAGGTTTCTAGAAGCTGTGGAGAGATTGGTACGTGTGACTATTATTGACGTGTAGTCTGTAAATTGTAGCTTGTGGTACCATGGTTGTTCCGGCTGTTGAAGGGTTAGTGGGGTATAATACGTATAGTAACTGCCTTGTGGAATTCCTAACTTTACTAGGTACAGTTCAGTGTATGCATCTTATATTTAATCAGAAAATCACGGTTTGTAAGATACGATTTCAGTAACTGGCAAGAATTTTTGAGTCTATAACGCATACCCTTGCGCCAGACCTTGTCGAAGGCCTTACTAACATCTAAAAATCCAGAGCAGTATCATTTGGCCTCTAAGCCGTTGTTAATCTTATTTTTTACCCCCTTGTCTAAAAAGATAGCAAAATAAATTTATTTAATATAAATAGAAAAATAATTCATAATCTAATAAATACTTAAGCATAATTAACCGCAAAAATTTAAAGAAAAAAAAATAAATTAAAAAAAGTACCTGTTATTCTAGTAAAGGGTGTTACAATAGTTTGGACAGATGTTAAATGTGAATGGAGCTTAAACGTCAATTGTTTTTTGAGGTTAGTTTTTGTTTTGATATCTTCAGTCGTTTACAAATAAAATCATGGAAAAGTTTAGCGTTGAACAACGTGTTAAAGTTATTGAAGCCTATTACGAAAATGGACGTTCAAACAGAAGTGCATTTCGCGCTCTTCGTGATTTTTTCGGCCCGCATAATCGACCATCCGAGAGTGCTATTGGCAAAATTGTGAAGAAGTTCCAAGAAACAGGGTCTGTGGCAGATGTTCGGAAGCCAGTACGTGCACGTGCAGGACGCTCGGCCGAAAACATTGCTGCCGTGAGGGAAAATGTGGCCGAGAACCCAAACACCTCTATTCGACATCGAGCACAGGAATTTCATTTGTCCACGGCCACTTTGCATCGCGTATTGTCGAAAGATCTGTCGTTGCACACGTACAAAATTCAATTAACGCAAGAACTTAAGCCGACGGACTATTTCAAGCGCCTAACATTTGCCAATTGAATACACGAACAAAGACAAGCGAATAATGAATTTTCCACCAAAATCTTCTTCAGCGACGAAGCCCATTTCCATCTAACTGGCTACGTCAACAAGCGGAATTGCAGAATATGGGCTGATGAAAATCCAAGGGCAATTGTCGAAACACCAATGCATCCACAAAAAGTCACTGTGTGGTGTGCATTTTCTGCCGGAGAAATCATTGGACCATTTTTCTTTAAAAATGATGCTGGGAATTCGGTCACAGTGAATGGCGAGCGCTACCGCGCAATGTTAAACAATTTTATGTGGCCAATATTGGATGATTATGACATCGATGACATGTGGTTTGAACAAGATGGCGCCACATGCAACACAGCCCACGCCACAATGGTTCTACTGCATGAGAAGTTTCCCGGACGCATAATCTCCCGAAACAGCGAAGTCAATTGGCCACCGAGATCATGCGATTTGACACCGTTAGACTTCTTTCTTTGGGGCCATTTGAAGAGTAAAGTATATGCCAACAAGCCAACCACCATCCAGCAACTCAAAGACGAGATTTCTCGGTACATTGATGAGATTGAGGAGCAATTACGCCTAGATGTTATAAAAATTTCGATCAGCGGATCGAAGTGTGCCGCCGGAGCCGTGGTGAACATTTGGCGGACATTATCTTTCACACTTAATTGTAATGGTTCAAATAACATGTTCCATTAAAGAAATATTCAATTTTGTACACCATTGATTTCTTCCTGTACGAAATAAATAAATTTCGGTGAAATGTAGAAATACAAGAATAGGCGAAAAGAAAGAAAAAAGCCTCGAAACAATATATATAAACACGAAAACAGAACAAAATAAAGTAGAATACCATAGACACAAAAATAAAGTGAAAGAAATGATAAGAGAAGCAAACAGAGTTGGAGAAGATACGGAAATTTAAATCAACATTACAGTAATAATAATAATTGTTTTTGGAACAAAATATGAACAATGAGGGGTAGAAAAAGTAGAGAGATCAAAATAATCAAGTGAAAACACAAATAAATGATGTACTTGAAATATGGAAAGAGTACTATAAGGAAAAATACCAAAGAAAATAAAAGGTGCAAACTGAGCATGTAACGAATATTCAAAACTAGACAAGAAAACATGAAAATGAAAAACGAAATAAAATAATTGCAGTAAGATGAACTACAGGAGGCTATAGGGAAAATACGAACGGGAAAAGCGAGTGGAATAGATAATATAAATCTAAAATTAATAAAATGAATAGGAGAGAGAAGAAAAGGCTGCTAAAACTAATGAGACAAGCATGGCAAACAAATTCAATGCTGAATAGGAATAGGAAACATATTTATTGATACCTGTTGTTAATAAAACACTTTATTTGTTTTTAAATTGTAGTTTTATTACGAACTAGTCGTTTAATACGGCTACTGCCTTCTTCGCCATCTTCTCTTGTTGTTAGTTCTTTTTGTTACCACTAAACACGCTCCAACACACTTGCGGGAAAAGACGTTTTCTATAAATTCAAATAACGAGCGGTAACCGGTACCTTGTACCTAAAAATGCATGTACCAAGAGATTGAGAGTGGAAAATAAATAAAAGAAAAAAAAAGTGGAAGAAAAACTAAAAGAAGAGCAAGCGACATTTACACAAAAGAGACAAACAGTAGACAATTATACATACTTAGAAATCTAATAGAGAGAAAAAAACGCACAAGTAGAAGATATTTTTATCATCTCTATTCATCTTAAGACTGGGTTTGATACAGTGGACAAGAACATATTATGAGAGACTATGAGTAGACTTAATATCCCAAGAAAACTTATGCAAGTAGCAAAAAGCACAAAAACAGAATAAAACTACATGGTAAAAGGTAGTCAGAACTTGAAATGGTAAAGGGAATTAAATAGGGAGATAGTCTCAGTCCATTGCTATTTAAACTCAAAACGGATAAAATACCCAAAAACGTCAAACCTGCAAACGACACTAGGAAATAAAAATTTAAGACCAGTAACAATGGAAGGACTGCGGTATGCTGACGACACAGCATTAGTTGCAGATAATCAAAATGCAACAGCTGTTAGATATATGTGTGGAATAAATAGAAAAAAATTAATTAGAAATAAATATCAACAAGCGTAAGTACATGAATATATATCAAAAAGAACATAACCCATAAATTATAAGAAAATCTTTTTCGGGATTCATGATCAAAATGCAAAAAATCGTTATGCAAAGGAAAACTGTACAATATACAATATAGTTCTTATTACTTATTAGTAATAGTTTAAGTAATAGTTGAAATTAAAAATAATTTGATTTCATTATTATACAATAAAATAATAAAAAACAATAAAATTAATACACATAGAAAAACGAAATTGGAAAAGATTATTCCTCGTACTGATTAACAAATTTAAGATGTGTAATTTAGTATTTTTTACTCCAAAAAAGTTTTCCTTTTCAGTTTAACCCGGCTTGCATTGTAATCACTTATAAAGCTACAGACACCAACCAATTCAACAATGCAGTAAACTTTGATTAAATGCAAAATTACACAATTATAAACCCATGGGTGCATAGGAATAGATAATTTTAATAGTAAATTTCTGTTCAACAAGACTGTTCCAAAATATGACATGATACGATATACAAAAGATACGGCATTTTAATTAATTATATTTTAATCTTTTACTTCAGTCCCTAGACACTGATAAAATGTTTATTATGTATTTTGTCAATGTCAAAAAGTAAATTAATGCAAATTAGACATTTATTCCTTGTTTGCTTTTAATCAACGGAATTAACTATTAACGGTTCAAAATGTACAACTTTAACCGTTACAAAAGTTTCTTTGGATTTTACGTTATTTACCTAGTTGCTGACGTTGGTATTATTTAAATGAAAATCTGCAGCACCAAACCACCAACAGTTTACTATCTAATTAAAATCAGAAATTAGTTTGGTTTGTTAAACTTTTATTTATTTAACGATACTGACACGTTTTATTCGCATTTTCGGTCACTAATGCTAATATTTACGTATAATATAATTTACGAGGGAATGCATGTCATCATCATATTGTTTGATTTTTAACACACGTTGTTTATCTTACACTCAATGTACCAAAAATATCAGAACAGAAGAATAAATAGCGTATAGGAACAACACTCAACTCATTAATATCAAGAAGGGATTCAAATTGCATTATTCGTGATACAGTATTAACTCTCAGTCTTACCCGCCATACCCCACCATATCTCGTGGTAGCTTGCGATTAAAAATATGAAAATTTTGTTATTTTATGTGTTTTCACTTTTGGTATCCAATCTAAGTTAATCAATTTATTTAAAACCTATATTTCTATCCATTTCGGCCCTTATAAAAGAAACAATAAATAAATATTAGTAGTAATTTATTTAAGTAACATTGACGAAGATCCAAAATGGATCGATATATAGGTTTTAAATTGTAACGGTTCAAAATCTCAAGATTCAATTTCATAGCGTTAATTGCAAATTTATAGAAATAATCTTAGTATGGCCCTGTATATTGGGAAAATATTTCGTTGCGTCTAAATTTCAAGGTTTTCTCTTTGCATCTTTAAACAAGCAAATGAAATTCCCACGGTTAGAAATTATTTTGGATTAAGGATAACTATTTCAAGGCATTGATAGTTTAGTTGAGTTGTTTATGTAAAATCTGTTTAACTGGGATCCCTAAATGAATTAACCTTTAGGAATGATAATTTTTATCTAACTTTGTTGTGTATTGTATTTTTAATTTCCCACCTTTATTCAATATACAGATTTCAAATTTATTAATCGTTTGATACAGTTAGGCTCAACGAACTGCTGATGTTTCTGTTAATTAAGATTTTTATTTAAGATTAATGTGTTTGATTAATTTAACGTCAATTTTAAATAGAAAGTCATTTCCAAACTGATGACTTCCCGCCTTCAAAATTTCTGGTTTAATACGTTTAAGTTATTGTAGGTTTTGTTTTCTTGCCTAGGACACATCCCTGCTTCACTCCTTTTTCTGTTGTAAAATTGTTTGATTCTTCATTGTTTGTTCTTACTATATTTCTTATTTTGAACTTGCGACTTTTGACTATCTTTTCTCTTTTCTTTGTATTTTTCATAATGTCCGGTCTGTTTTGTCCTTAGGTATTTTATAATTCTTTTCATTTCATTATTCCACGATACCGTTCTTTTTACATTTGTCTTTATTATTTTTGATATCCCACGGCACTCTTCGGCCGACTCTAGTACATTTTCCTACAATTCTTCCCATTTCTCTTCTATTCCTTTTTTTCAAATTGTTCTTTCAATTTCTTATCTTCTGTTTCCTGGCATTTCTTTCTAATTTCTTCGTTTTTCAATTTATAACTCCTTATCTTTTCTTACTATTTTCCTTCTTTTGTCGCTTTATATCTTTTCATGTCTTTAAAACTATTAGTTAATTTACAAATGGTTTAATCCTTGGTAGTTTGTTTTTGCATATCTTATTGGGCAAAAGTAAGACGGGAATGTTGTTGAATGTTAGCGGTGTTAATGAGTTGATGATTGAGTAGAGACCGGGGTCTTTTTGATTTCTGGAAACTATAAACTAATAAATAAAGATCGTAGAAACCGACAAAACAAAATTCAAAAATAAATAATAGACAATACCAAACCACAATAAATATTATTTAACATATGCGATTATTTTTTTAAATTCTTCATCTACAGGAACCTTGTCTGGAATGGCACTTTCCAGAATGCACTACGTATCACTCTTTTTGCTAAATCTTGATAATTTTGCCAAAATAACCGTAATATTTATTAAGTTTTTAAAGCGAATTGACATATGTTCAAGTTACTAACAAAAACAAGTTGGGCCCCCTTCGCTGTTTGCCCTGGGGGCCCCAATGTCGCCAATCCGACGCTGAATACAGGACTCTTAACTGTTACATTAGCACCAACAATGGGTCATCTTTGGAACTGTAAGATGTAACAAAGTTTCATCCATTAGAGGACACCAGTATTGCATTTTAAATTTATTTAAAATTTGAAAATTTTCAAAAATTAATTACTTATAATTGGTAATTGTTTAATGGATTTATAACTAATATTCTAACTAATTTAGTAATGACGTTTATGAAAATGCAAGAATTTCCTCAATTAACGACATATGCGTCTTCCCTATTGCTCGAACATAGATGAATTACAGGATGAAGATACAAATAACGCTGAAACTATTTTAGATAATGAAAACGAATAATAATATTATTATTAATTATCTATATATTTTTTGATATCTTAAGTAGAATTTATTTTTCATAAAAAATAAAAATAAAAGTTGGATTAGAGTTTCTTTCTTTTTCTCAATTAATTTACCTTTTCCTAACATTCTTAAATACTACAAAAATTTAAGATCAATTTAAACATAAAATGTTAAATATTGACCCACAAACAAGTTATTCTTTTTACAAATTTAATTTAATTATTTTCCGTATAATAATCGCTATAATCGCCATTTTTGCTTGAAAGAGGTTCTGAAATAGTAGGTGTCCCGCTAGGAGAGAGCGACGGGGTTACATAATCAAGTTTATTTGCCGGGTTCATCGACAAGTTCCTGAAGATAAAACAAGAAGCTAGTGGTTGGCCTGGTTCCTGCAACACGGAGGAGGCCAAAAAGAAGTATATTGAGGAATACGCCGAAGTAGAGGGTGTTTTGATGGATGCTTCGAAGGTTATCAAGAATCCGGGGCTTAGATCGCTGGCCAAGTTAATGCTAAATTTATTTTGGGGTATGTTATACAACTACTTTACGAATAGTCACTCACTAACTATGTCTTTGTTACAGGAAAATTTGGTCAGCGAGAAAATCAAGCAAAGACCTCTATTATTCGGGAGCCAAAAGAATTCTTCGATCTACTTACCAACCCTAGCATCGAAGTTAACCATCTTCAGGAAATTAACGAGGAGGTGATTGCAGTCAATTGGCAACACAAGGAGCAAGCGGCTGAACCCCTATCCACAGTAAATGTAGTGATTGCTGCGTATGTCACTACTCAAGCAAGACTTAAATTGTATTCTTACCTGGAGCAGCTGGGTCCGAGAGTGTTGTACTATGATACAGGTAATAATTATACGTTTCTTGTGTATTTTGATAACTACTACTTAATTTGTTTCCCTTTTTTGCTATAGATTCTGTAATATATGTGTCCAGGCCAGGGGAAGAAGATCTACCTACAGGCAGTTTCCTGGGGGATCTCACGAACGAACTCAAGGATTACGGGCCAGGGGCATACATTATAGAATTTGTATCAGGTGTATCAGGACCCTTCAACCGGGAAAGTCAGCAGGGTGGTGAAAGTTAAAGGCATTACGTTGGACCATAATGCCTCCCAGCACATTAACCTAGAGTCAATGCTCGCCCTGGTAGAGGATCTTAATAAAAAGATATTGATAGAATCCAGTAACATCAGACGGGGAGAACAACACCAGGTTATAAGACGTATCGGGTGAATTTTACAAAGAGACGTAGAGTCGACGACTTCGACTCTGTGCCTTACGGGTATAAAACACCTCGAGTCGAATGATGTTACTAGGTTCTACTAATATCGCATTTCAGCATTCTCGAATTCTCTTAGTAATGTTTTGTAATGTATATATATTTATTATCTTTTAGTGGCTGTATATGACTGTATTTTTAAGATTTCTAGTTTTGTATTGTGTAAATATTTTTAACAACAGTTATCCCCATATATTGTATATAACTGTTTTTTTTTCTCTAGATTTCTTGATTGTATTATTTCTTGTGTTTTTATTTCTGCAACGACATAAATAAATAAAACATCGAGTATTTTATATTAGTCATGCCTATTAATTAATTAACATGTTTGTAAATTTTTGTATATCATTTGTATGGGTAGTACCATATCTAACTCTTAAGTAGCAAAATATTTGTATAGTAATAAGTACAACACTACGTGTAAATAACACTAATAAGTACTCATGAAATAGATCTGATAAACGCGATTTTGTTCTTTTCAATTATGTCTGCCAAGTAGTAGTAGTAGTAGATGAAGACATTGTTGAAAAGAATATTTGACATAACAAACCGTACAAGGCATTCAATAGGCCGTTTCATGAAAAATGAGTATGTCTTCATGGTTATCCGAGAGAACAGATTTCAACCTAATAATTGTTTAGTTGTTTTGATTATTGTTGTGTTGTTGTTCAATAATTTTGAGAATAAAAGATTAATGTTCTATATGTGTGTATTATTACTATTCTCCCCCTGTATCATGGCGTGAAAAAGTGATAGCTATAACTAGTATGAGAGAGAAGCAAAAATGAGGTAATTACCTACACACACCTGACGGTGATGATGACGTGTCATTAAACAGGATGAGACTTGTCTATCAACGTCGACAACTTGTTTACCGTATGCATGTTACTGAGCATATAGGAATTGGGGTTGATATAATTCAAAACTATCTACCTGTTTAAATATTGACATACATGAAGATGTAGCCCATTACGTCTGTTAAGTAGTAGTAGTAGATCAAGACATTGTTGAAAAGAATATTTGGCATACCAAAGCGTACAATGCATTCAATAGGACGTTTCATGAAAAATGAGTATGTCTTCATGGTTATCCGAGAGAACATATTTCAACCTAATAATTGTTTAGTTATTTTGATTATTGTTTAGTTGTTTAATAATTTTTTTCAGAAACATTGTCATAGAATAAAAGATTAATGTTCTATCATGGTTATCCGAGAACAGATAATTGTTTAGTTATTTAATTATTGTTTTGTTGTTTAATAATGTTTTGAGAAAGATGAATAAAAAGATTAATGTTCTATATGTGTGTATTATTACTATTCTCACCCATCTGTACCACGGCATGAAAAAGTGATAGCTATAACTAATATGAGAGAGAGAGAAGCAAGAATGAGGTAATTACCTACACACACCTGCCTGTGATGACGTGTCATTAAACAGGATGAAACTTGTCTGCCAGCGATGACAGCTTGTTTACCGTATGCATGTTACTGAGCATGCGCTCGATCTAGGTAATGTAGGTGACTATATAAAGTCGTCAGTTGTTAGCGTGTAGCAGACAGTACGTGTACAGCAGCAGCAGCAGCAATTACGATGATGTCGGCCAGTCCTAATTATTGTTATGATAACGAGATCTGTGAGAGCGAACCTCTGGAAATAGGTAAGTTGTTGTTTATAAAGCTTGAAGTTTGTATGCTAATTTATGTCTATTTTGCTGCTGCTGCTTGTTTAGATGAGGAAGGCTCGGATGTTGCAGATCATGCATCATCATCAACAGCAAGTACCGACGACGGTCAAGCATGGAACAATGAAGAAGAACTAGGTAAGGTGTTTAAAACTTTTGTGTGTGTGTTTATGCTTATATTAATCGATTATTGTATTATTATTGTTTTAGCGTTCCTGTCGCAGCAGCAGCAGCCTCTATACTACGCTGATGATGATGTAGCAGCATCAGCAAACTTTACCATCATAGATACACCAGTAGCAGCAGCAGCAGCTAAAGGTGAAGTACGTGTTCAACTGCTCGGGGCTGTCCAGTATCCGTTGTATGTTACGAGACCTCCAGGTGAAGAAGAACAAAACTACGACCATATACACAACATCCAAGTAGGACTTATTCCGCCCGACGACGACGACGACGTCCAGGGAGAATTTGCCGTGGTAGTGAAGCTCGAATGCGTGAATAACGTATGTGAGTATGGTGAACTGGTGTTGTCTGAAAGTGACTGGTTCGAGCTGTATGATATACGAGTCGAGGCAATGTTTAAAAATTTCTTTTATGGTTGCTGCTGCAGCAAGGACAACAGTGTACTACATCGTGATAAACATTTGAAATTCCATCTATGTGAGAATTTATACATCGAGATTATTCACAACAAGTTTTTCGGCAACAGGGTAGCCATTCATCCGAATGATAAACAGCGGACTATAACCTTAAAAGATTACGAGTTTCAGTCTATATTGCATCTAGCACCGCTGATCAATCATCAGGCTCGAACGTTACGTCACCTGGACTTTTCGCGTTTCTACCACGCAAACATAGAGAACGTAGCAGAAGGTCAACTGAGACGCAACCATGAAGATGTCTATAAAACGCTTCCGCCAACAGACTCCATCTTATTCACGACCGAGCTGTTATGCGGATACTACTCAGCTACCAGTTTAATAGACAACACAGCAGCAGCAACAACTGGTGGTGGCTTGAACTCGTTCATTTTATTAGAAATAATAAAACATTATCCGCAAAAGTTTATCGATGCCGTACGTACACGACTGCTATTATATCAGCAGCAGCAGCAGCAGCCGAAAACGTCAGTGACGACAACGTTTGCACCGTCGTATTAAGGACACCATGGCGGAAATAAACTATCTTAGAAATAGGTTACAAAAATATTTGAACAATTTGCAAGTGTTATGCGATGATCTCAACTCATACTGTGTAATGAATAATATGTCAAATAATATGTTACAATTGTCCATTAAATGTATAGCAAAATAAATAATATGTATATTTAAACACTGATGTTTCATTTACTAGCACGACTAAGGGTGAAGAGACTAGCATGACTAAGGGTGAAGGAGGGTGAAGAGACTAGCATGACTAAGGGTGAAGGGTGAAGAGACCAACATGATTAAGGGTGAAGAGACTAGCATAGCTAAGGGTGAAGGAGGGTGAAGAGACTAGCATGACTAAGGGTGAAGGGTGACGAGCCTAGCATGACTAATGGTGAAGGAGGGTGAAGAGACTAGCATGACTAAGGGTGAAGGATGAAGAGACTAGCATGGCTAAGGGTGAAGGGTGAAGAGCGACTATATATAAAAAGGTAGATCGTTGTCATCAGCGAGAGAGTTCACGAATAAAGCCGAAGATTTTCGACGGCGAACATACTAAGCTACAAAGCAGAGCCGGTAAGTAGTCATACTATGAGAGAGAGAAAGAGTTTCAGCTTAGTGAAAAGAGGATCCAATGCCAGAGTTAGGGCTAAAATTCAAATCTGGGAAATCCAAGATGGCGCCTTCAAAATGACAAATTCAAAATGACAGATTCAAAATTGACAGATGTATAAATGACAGATGCAAAAATGACAGACGTATAAATGACAGCTGCTAAAATGACAGATGCAAAAATGACAGATGCACAATTGACAGATTAAAATTGACAGACGCATAAATAAAAAATGCAAAAATGACAGAATTAAAATGACATATGCAAAAATGACAAATTTAAAATTGACAGATTCAAGATGGCAGATATGCAAACGATACCGCGGAGGATATGGAATGAATTTACCTCGCGTCTCAATTACACATATTTATTAGATTAATAAATTTAATTCACGCCCCACCTGCATATTAATTAGATCAATCAATTTAATTCACGCCTGCATATTAATTAGAGCAATAAATTTAATTCGCGCCTCATTTGCATATCTATTAGATCAAATAATTTAATTCGATCATTTAATTAGAGCAATAAATTTAATTCGCGCCTCATTTGCATATTTATTAGATCAAATAATTTAATTCGATCATTTAATTAGAGTAATAAATTTAATTCAAGCCTCATTTGCATATTTAATTAGATCAATCAATTTAATTCGCGCCTCATTTGCATATTTATTAGCTCAATCAATTTAATTAGAGCAATTAATTATGCTAATTAGGTTCCCACGGTCATCAAAATTTTCCCACGCTCAAGCGACCCAATACCTACTACTGTATATCCTCCATTCGCCAGTAAAAACCCTTTTACCATGCTAGTAATGTTAAATACTATAGCATTACTTTTCCATAAATAAATTACTGTCTTTTGTTTTTTACTTAAGCCCAGCCCTATTGTTATACAATACACAGCTAAATTGTTATACTATAATAATTAGCAAAACAATGAATAGGCAACTAAGAAAACACCAATGAAGCGTTATTGCCTACACAGGAAGCACATGTAATAAATGCCGACGACACATGTAATAAAATAGTTTTTCCAATTCTATCTGATAATAAAGAGAAAAATAGCGAAGTTATGAAAATAAATATCCTTTAAATTTTAGTACCCTTTAAAGTATCAAAATGAAAATTCATCACAATTAATTAGATTTATTATTTATTTATCTAACAGTAGACATTAACAACATAATTTAAACAGCATCAGAAAAACCATACTGCATCATCTATCAAAAAAGCTTAGCAACAAACCTTACTCCGTACCAGTGTAAAATTTGATTTGAACCAATAAGATTATAGCATTTCATTTTCATTGTAGCTATGGTTTGAGCTACCTAGTTTTATTTTTTCTTGTTTTATAGGTTTTTTTTCAGAAAAAAGGTACTTTTTAAAGATTTCTTAGTCAAATTGTTAAATTGTTTTGAATTACGCTGATTAGACCTAAAACGTGCTTATGTACTACAATACCAACGATGTACTAAAATTAGTTCAAATTTACTAACTCCAAAAATTAAGTATTAGCAGATACCGTGAGACAAAATTATTTTTCAGCAGTTACGAACAATTAATTACATCATTTTTTCAGAGATGCAGTATAATTCTAAAACATCTTTATGGCAAATAATGTAGTTATGACCTTTTCCATGACAATATTTCACTTAATTTGAACATACTTAGAAAGCGAGCAGATTTCTTCTATTAAAATAAAATATGTAATTCATTATTTTAAGATTGATTAAAACGTTGCAGACACAGAGAGATTTTTAAATATTCGAGCCTTTTAAAACAGTTACGGTTGGTTTATTCAAAAAGAAGAAGAGTGCTACTCAGAAATTAATTAAGTCTTATAAAAACGTTCCAACGAAAAATCTTCCCTTATAAACCGTCGGGGTCGTCAGGCTCGTCTACATACCAAAATATTTTTTAGTTTTCTTGCAGTATTTATGAGAGATTTCAACAAAATTAGTTTTTAATTTATTTGTTTAACGAAGTTTTTTAACTATATTTAAATAATTATTTAGCGTGAATCGATGAAAATTAATAAATATTAAATGGCATTAAATATCCTTGATTGAAATATTTTTAATTAAATATCTAAATTCATGAAGATACTACCATTTGTATAACAATTATGAATTAGAAACTGTAGTATTCTTTTCCTATTTTGTTTGTTTAATGACTACTTTATGAAACACGAGTCAAAAATACTTTCGATGAAAAAAATGATAACTTTCAAAAATAGCAAATTGTTGTTCTCAATTTTGCTCGAAACTGAAGCACTCTAGGAAAAAAACACAGTGGACAAAATTTATGTATTCCTTGACGAAGAATGCGATGCCGTTAAAAAAAATTTAAATATTCCTTTTTCTAAGTTTTTCAACTTTGTGAAAATGAACTGTAAAAATGTCCTAATGAAGTCATTAGGACACGCATTTTGCGTATCCTAATGAAATTTTTTAGAATACTGGAAACAGTAACATTTTATTTTTTAAAGTTGATATCACTGTTAGACAGCTGTTCTTAGAATTACTTATCTTATTTTCGCAGTGAACTTTTGTAACT
This sequence comes from Agrypnus murinus, assembly GCA_929113105.1. NCBI lineage: Eukaryota > Metazoa > Arthropoda > Insecta > Coleoptera > Elateridae > Agrypnus > Agrypnus murinus. The sequence continues at coordinate 196,677,291 of OV816024.1, forward strand.
CGAATGCAACGCTCGCTAAACTATGTACCATTGCAAGACACAGCGCGCCGTCGACCGTAGCCCAGTTACCGGCATGGATAACAGTTTTTACTTTATTATTAACGAAATTGTAAATTTTGATACTATCGTCATATTTGTGTTATGTATATGCAATATGCTAACGATAAACTTAACGTAATAAAATTCAGTTTCCAAAAGATCCAATGAATAATTATTTTTGTTAACAAAAATTATTCTTTGCTGAAAATACTATTGCATTAATACCTCATTAATTTCTTTAACGAATAAGACATTTATTCTATGAAATGAAATATAATTATTCTTATTTCATCCAATTTTTAATTCATTAAGTAGCAATTATTTATATCACAAATATATTGGCATACATTCTACTTTGAATTTATAATAATTTTCAACAGTACATACAATACACCCGACAAATTTAAACGTGGTCCTGCTGTTTATCAGCTGGCTTTATGTGCATCAGACAAGAAGAAATTTCTACGTCACGCGGATTACCTAAAGTTAGCGAGGTTATGTAAAAAACAATTGCATAATTTCTAGTGTTGCTAACTGCCATGCTACTTACCAAAATATCCCTAACAAATTTTATTTAAAACTAAGCAATTTTTTTAATTATTTAATAATGAAATAACGCAAATAGAAAAAATATTATAAAGTATTCGTTTCGTAAGACGTTTTAGCGCACTTGATCTCTTTTCGGGTCGTTTTCTAAATTCGGACGCGTGCGCTAAAAACGTGTCTTATGAAGCTAATACTTTAATATACTATTTTTCATATAGGAGACATGTGACATTCGAAAGTAGAGGTTTCAAGCTTTGCTTGAAGCCCCCGCTGGCCTTTGTAAGTTGCGCCAATTTTTGGATCTAGCCAGTAGTTGAGTTCAGAAAGAATGGCCCATAGATATAGATTTATATTTATTATTCGTTACTGCTTGCATCGTTGATACTAACCTAATATTTATTAAACGACAGCAGGGTAGGACGAACGAAAAAATTTGATTCGCTCGCAAAAGAATAGGTCTTATAAGAATTTGATTTTAATTTGTTTCCAAATTCTATTTTTAATTCTCTGGTATAAATAAATTCGCTGTCAAATTTTCTTTGATAATTCATCATTAATTAATACTCTGTTCTCGATTGAATTGCTTTCATCAAGAAATTCTAATTGATTATATACTTTAGCATAATGCCGCTTAATATTTCAAGTTAATAGATTTCTTTTTAAATTCTTTTCTAAACAAGTGGAAGTATTTGTTTCATATGTATCCTAGTTAATATATTTGGTTAAATTAAATTGTTTGTGTCGGCCCATATTGTATGAAGTTGGCTAATGATTTTATATAAATAAAATTGCAGAGTTGTAACAAACTATGTAGTAAAAGAATAGGAACTGAAAACGAATGATTTATTTCCCTTTGTATTCATTCACAAATGGAATTCTTTAAACATTCGACTTTGCATTCGTTCGCAAACGAATAAAACTGCCTTTGTTAATATTTAGCTATTGAAAGAATTAATTATAAATTTCTAAACACAAAATTCGTCCAGGAATATAAAAATAAGAAAAGAATTGAATTTTCTTCATTCGTTTGTAATAATTTTCTTACCATGAATGAGAGTAAATGGCAATTGTCTTTTCTTTTGTGTAACCCCCAAACTTGCTTTCTTTCTATTTTGCAGGACAGCCTCGACAGCAGAGAGCTTTAAAATGAATAGCAGTATTTTAATAATCAGCAAGTTTGAATTAACCAATCTGTAATAGTACCCATGCAATCTTCTATTTTTTATTTTAGGTCAGAATGTGTCTCAGCAGTGTAAAATAGTACCGTGTCATCAGCAAAACTGTAAAAAGTTGTTGATATAGATAATTAAAAAAATCGGCCCTAGAACTGTACTTTACAGAACCCCGCATTCTACGCCTTTTTTCCGAGCTTAAATGATAAAATTAGCTTTAGATACAGACTCTTACAGTTGTTCTACACATACAAGAAATTATGCGAAATTTTTAACCAAAACTTTGCTGAAAGTGTTAGACAAAATCTTTACAATAAATTTGCGAATAATATTTTGATGTGCACGTTCATCTCGTTTTTCACATACAAAAGAACATACTAACACAAATTATATTCATATTTATGGTCATACGCACGCGTGTTTGCGAAGTAGCTGGACGTTCATTGTAAACAATGAATAATATCGTATAAAAATAGTTGATGTATTCAGAAAAATCTTGTTGACATAAATTGTAATAAAAATATTGATAAATATGCATGATATTTTCATGTAATTTTTTTTAAGAGTTTTCAATATATTTTAAATACAATTATAAATAATTAATTGCCCTTTATTTTATGAAACAATACAATTTAATATTAACTTATAAAGTTAGTGTTAGACTTGTTAGTGTAAAAACAATATGGCAGTTGGCATTTTGCCCCTTCAATAAATAAAATAAAACTAAAGACATTTTGCGCACCTAGAGATTAAACGTTATTTGATTTTTAGCTTAATTATCATTGCATACGAGGGATGCTCTGTTAATAGTTAGTAGCGGGCCATGGAAGCTCAATTGGCTAGAAACAATTGCAACAATTAAATGTCGCATTAGTCGACATTCGTTACCCACAATTGTCAAACGTTCCGATTTCCTTGTGAAACGTAGTTAATTTTGTAAGATAAGTAGTTGTGCATTTTTAATTCAGTTAAGATGAGCATTCCGCGAACTGCCTTTAGAGCTATGATTTTCTACGACTATAAAAGACAGGATACCAGCAAAGTCATGAAAATTTGATAACAGCTTTTGGCGATGCTGCCCCTTCATTATCCGCTGTTAGTCATTGGTTCCGCGAATTTCGACTAGGGTGAGAGCTGCTAGAAGACGAAGCAAGAACTGGAAGACCTGCGGAAGCTGCCTATTCAGAAAATGTTGATCGTGTGGCAAGCTTGATTCAGTTCATTCGAAATATTACTTATAGGGAGATTCAGGAGGAAGTGAAGATTGGATCCTCGGCGGTGAATACCATTTTGCATAAACATCTTGGGGTAAGAAAGCTAGCAAGCCGTTGGATACCGCATTTGCTCTCAGAAAGTTAAAAACAGGCTCGAGTAAACTGTTGTAAATTTATGTTGCAAAAATTTGACAGAGGAGCTTCCCAGCAAGTGGCATACATTGTAACTGGTGACGAATCTTGGGTATACAGTTACGACCCTGAAACTAAACAGCAGTCTAGTGTTTGGGTATTCGAAGATGAAGACTTGCCCACAAAAGTAATTCGGGGCAGAAGCGTCAATAAGAAAATGATTGCTGTTTTTTCCGCGGAAGTGGACCTGTTCCTGTTATTCCACTTGAAGATCGCAGAACTGTTAATTCTGAATGGTACTCCGATGTGGCTTTACCACAGATGTTTGCAAAATTACAGACAGGTCGCCAAAGGACCGGTTTGCGTAACATCTTAGACCATCATGACAACGCATCCTCCCACACTGCTGCCAGAGCATTGGATATTTTGAAAGATACGGGAGTTCAGTTGGTAACTCATCCTCAGTATAGCCCAGATCTGGCGCCGTGCTACTTTTTTTGTTTCCAACTGTTAAAAAAATAATGCGAGGTAAAAGATTTTCCAGTGCAGATGCAGCAGTTACAGAATTTCAAAGAATTTTTGAGGACCTTTCAGAAAATGAATTTTCCGAATGTTTTAAAACGTGGTTTCAAAGAATGTACAAGTGTATTAGTCTGAATGTAGATTGTTTTGAAAACCAATAAAGATTTTTTGTTAAAAAATTAAACGGTCTTTTTATAACTAACAATTTTCAGCGCAACCCTCGTAGTTATTTTAATAATATTTTATGGTATACTGACTCATAGACATCTGTTTATTATCTCTGTCTCTATGGGTAAATATTCATTTTACAGGCTAGCCCGTTATGAAGCCCGTAATAGTATTTATGAGCAGTGGAAGTGTGCGTAGACGTAGTTGTTATTATTGGTCTATAAATGTCATATTCTACTAACTTGTAAAACTTTTACAAGTCAGCTGTCAGTTTTACAAGTCAGTAACTCGTAAAATTAACTTTTCGTTGTTTGTGTCCGGTTATGTTAAATGACGTTTACGAGTGAGTAACAAATAAAAATTATTACGGGTTTGTTATCAACACTACCATAGCAACATACATATTTGTTAGTTGTAATTGTAAGTTATTAAATGAGCCTAAATATTATTAATTTATTGCATTTAATATAATAATTATAATCTGAGAGTGCGAAATTGATTGGCAATGCTATCGAGTCGATATGAGTACCTGTTCTAGCGTAACGCCGCCATTTTGTATGTTAGTGTTGCAAAAATAGTGTCTTTGTTAAAAACTCGAAAGAGCATATGAACATGGGTATCTTGCCAAGTATTTCAAGAATATTAAATAGATAGCAAACAATTTTTAATTCGTAGAAGTGCCCGGAAGTGAAAACCATAGCCTCTTGGTGATAAGGTTGCATTTCTTTTAGAATAGTAAATGGATGACTAGTACAGAGATATCGTTCCCACGTGGACTCGCGAGGATAGTTGATATCGCTGTGATCTTTCTATATCTTATCAGTTTCTATTTCATAATAATTCAGTGAATCCGTTCATAATTTAAACAGTTAAAATGCACCATCTCGATTCCTAACATGGTTTTGATTCAGGCCCATTCCATTTCAAAACAGGCAGGTGGTTAATCTTTGGTATGTTAATCTTTGTCAAAAATAAAAGGACTCGTATTTTTTTGTTTGGCCTAAAAAATTCTAGATCAAGTTACAGTCATCAAAGTTAAGGGAATGAACGCAAATATTTTTACTGTTTAAAACTGATTTTTTTAATATTTCGGAAACTACTAGGAATATTTTATTGAAGTTTAACTTTTTTCTATATTTTGACACCTAAATTATCTTTGTAGCATGTACCTGAAGAAAGATATATGGTTGTTTATTGTTGAAAAAAGTGAAAACTTTGACTTCTTGTATCTCAAAGAAGCCACCTTCAAAAAATCTGAAATTTTAATATTGTGTTCTGATACATCTGAATTAAATATATTTCCATAAATTAATATCACTTGCATTATCTTACTTCTAACCAGGGCTTGCTTAACATATGGATTAACTGGGCTGTAACCCAGGGGCGCTCAGCTCAGGAAGAGGGACGAGCGGAAAAAAAAGAAAATTTATGTGTTAATCATAGGACTTTATGTAAAGTTTAAGCAAAGTTATCAAAACTGTATTGTAAAATTTGATTATGTGATGTAATATTTTATCCTCTGGGCTAACTCGATTAGGCGCACTCCCTCCTTCACCCGATAATTGAATACTAATTAGAATGTAATATAAATAAATTAAAATAGAAAAAGATAGAAAATAAGAAATCGGTATTATTTTACAATTAAATGGAAATAAAGTATTACGATACATAACATAGTCACAATTTTACACTACAGTTTTTATAACATTGCTTAAACACATTATATAAAGTATATTTAATAAATCTTCTTTTTTTTCCCCCGTTCCCCGCCCTGAGCTAAGCGCCACTGGACTAAAGCCCAGTTAGTCCATATATTAAACTAACCCAGGTTACAAGTAAGATAATACAACTAATATTAATTTTTGGAAATGATACGTAGTCTAGATGTATCAGAACATAATATTAAAATTTAAAATTTTTTTGATTGGCTTTTTTTGAGGTACATGACATGAATACTTTGCAGCTTGATTTATTAATTTGTTCACTTGATTCAGCGAAATAAAAATAACCGTAAAAGTAAAAAGTAAATAACCGTGCGTATCCTGCAGTCCTTTTATTTTTAACAAAGAATAACATACTTAAATTTCATAAAAATTGGTGACTTTGACCGGCACCACCTGCCTGTTTTAAGATGGAATAAGCCTTAACAGTAAATGGCATTACTAATGGCAATAAATAGGCAAAACCTGCGATTGTAACAAAATAAATTGATTTATCTACGATCATACAAAAAGTGGCCACTTTTTACACCGATTTTCGTGTAAAAAGTTAACGTTTAGTGAGCAAGAGTTATAAAATTTTTATTTCACGATAATGTGAACAAGAAATGTATGGTATAAATGATTTATGAATAGGTATTTTACAAACTGGTTGTAAACAACTTAGCACGTAAAAATCATTGCACTCACGTCTTTTAATACACTCGCTCGTGTCTTAAACCAGTTCGCGCAATAAAGAATCACTTTTTATACTTGTATCTTAAATATCTATTAACACACAAGTGCATTAATACAGTTACAAGTGCGCTGTTACGTCAACTTTTAAGCTTGAAATCGAGATTTAAAACACAATGCGTAATCGGAGTGCTTTAAAAGAGGCCAAGAGCCTGAAGATTGGCAACGCACGCGTATCGAAAAATATTTTTTACCTACGACCACTTAGAAAATTACACAGTATCACTATAGTAACCATGAAATGACTCACTGCTCACAATCTCTAAACTGAACGGAAATGTCCGTGCTAAATGATATCGCAGAATCAGTAGTTTTATTAAAACTCCATAGATATCAGCACATGCAATACTATTATTATTATTATTAATTATATATGAAATATAAAGATTATAAGTAAATTTTTGATAAACCTTAATTTATTTTTGTTTAATTAATATTTTACATTAAATTATATTTTGAATGCAAATCCATATAGTAAAATTATCACTCCTGCGAGGAATCGAACTTTGGGCCGCTCGCTTGCTACGCAAAGTCTGTACCATTGACCTATCCAGGCGAATTTCCGTAATTTATTTATTATTACTATATAAAGTTATTATAAAATTGTTGTTGAATTATCGTAAAATTATTTAAATTTTTAACATTATATAATTGTTAGTATCTATTAATAATATTCATTATTGCTAAATTACAATGAGAACTTTTATAATTTGCAACATTTCATTCATATAATTCACAAGTGCAAGCGCAATGGGTATATTTAAAGCTCTTTAAATGTACCCAGCAGTGTTAGGCAGGTGACAGAAAATGATAGCACGTCTTGTTTAAGTAGTATATTGGTTGTAGCCCTATTTTGTTTGATAATTTAAAACCATAATTTTAAAAGTTTGCTTTAAAAAATAACATTGCCAATTGAATTATATTGTTTATAAAAAATTACTTTTGAAAACGAGTACATACGTTAATACGTATAATTTTATTTTATTAGTATTACCTTTAAAAATGTTTACTTTAGCTGTTTTTTAAATCTTAGATTTATCATGAGTGAATCCGATGATTAGAAAATGGAATGTTTACCTCCAAACAACGTGGAAGCTGCTCACATTACATCTCTTAATTTATTTCTAGAGGTTTCACCTAAAAAATATGAATGCGAGTATAAATTATAGTTTAAATTTTCTTAGCTATTGGTGTTTTAGTACTTTTTTGTGGTCGTAGATAAAGTATAGTTTTTAACGCGTGCAAATACGCCAATTTCACACTCCTGCCGTGATTGCCGGCAACTTCTTTACACTCGTGGGAAATTGGCACTTTTCTGCACTTGTAACACAATATACTATTGTTTTCGTTTGCACAAGACTGCAAAATACATTAATTTATTGGGCCGGCGGTGGACGAGTGGTGTCAGTGCATGGATTTTTCTAATTGGAAAATTTCGCCACCTCAACTATGGATGTGTATATTAGTAGTAAGTAAATGTATGTTCAAGACTAAATCTCCCCATGTTATTCTTATGGGAGTTTCGTTTTTAAGACAGGACAATTTTGTGAGGTTATGTGTGTCAAACTTACAATTATGTGAGGTTATGTGTGTAAAACTTGGCGTCCTTCCCGCTAGATGTCAGCATGGGTGTGGGGTTGAGTGTTTTGGCTGGAAAATGTAAATGTGATGCTTGTCCGTGATTGGTCGGATCGAATTGCCGGTAAAATAGGTAGCAGCATGTGTCGCTAGATGTCGCTGTGGGCGTGGTTTTGGCGGGAAAAATCAAATCTCAGGCCTGTTCGTGATTGGTCCGAAGTTTTGGCGCTAAAGGAGGTTGCAGGACGTGTCGCTTTGGAGCTGAATGTAAACAAACGGGGTTGCCAAATCTCATATTTGGTAAAAATGAAAAGTCCCTAGATAATTCCCCAGGACTTGAAAGTGTGTTTAGATCGCGCGCAAAGGGGGCCTTCGCCCTGGGCCCCCATTCTGGGGCATCCTAGGGAGATCGTTAGGGTGCTTCGCTCTGGGCCCCCACTCTGGCGTTCCCGGGGAGATCGTTAGGGGTGCTTCGCCCTCCTCGGGGCCCCACTCTGGAGGGCCCCCCTGGGATCGACAGCGGTGCAGGGCCCCCTTGTGTGAAAGATGTCGGCGTGCGCGTGAACGCGGCCGGGCGGGGCGGGTTAAATAGAAAATTTTGTCGCGGCGTTGCGTGGGCGAGTCGTGCGGTGGTGCGACGCCCCGGTGCCCCAGTGGGCCGTTGAAAGGAGTTAATTTGAAAAATTTGGCGGTTGCCTCGTTGCTGCTGATTAATAATAAGGCGGTGGGGTAAACATTTTATTAAAGGGGGCTGAAAAAAAAATAATATACAATCATCGTTTTTTCGAAATTAACTAGATGTAAATACAATATTAACAACATAAGCGTACTGTAGATTTTTCTTTAATACAAATAATGAATAGTGACCTATACAATAATAATAATAATTAAAGAGGAATGCATCGTTTTCTTCTCTCTCATGAATAGTACTGCTGGATGATGTCAACACTTAATTGTTGCATAGTTTGATGTTAGGCTAAAAATAAAAACATTACATTTTATACATTAAATTAAAATAACAATATCAACTTACCTGCATTTGTTTTTCGTATTTTACACGTTATAATGAAATTTTTAAGATCGCAAACAATATATCTTACGTACTACATTCGTTCACTTGTCTATTTATACGAAAAACCTTTTTCATTTTTCACTAAACATTTTCTTCGTGAATGATGTCATCAGTTTTTTACATTAATTATTGCATAGAATGACGTTGAAAGCTAAAAAATAAACATTAGATTTTTTGCGGTTTAATTAAATAACATTCTCAAATTACCTGCGTCTGTTTTTTCGATATTGTAAAACGCTGGAGCAGAAAGACATCATATCTTACGCACTATAACGAAATATTGTTTTAAGAAAACAAAAACAAATAAAGAGGGTACTTACTAATTATATCAGTTCACTTGTATAATTTTATTGATTAAAAGATGTGAGTTTAGGTTTTAACAAACCGCATTACATATGTGTTCAGTTTACCGCTTAGTTTGAAACTGGACGCTGTTGAAAGAGGGAATGTTTTTCGCGTTGACTAATTAATATTTTATGTTTAGAAAAACTATAAAATGTCATGACATATATAATAAATTACTGCTTTTTAAATGCAAACAAACATCTGGGGAGTCATCCGGTTTCTTTATAGATTAAATGAACAACAACAACATATAAAATTGTTCGAAGTGTCGACTAAACTAATTTCAAAATATCGGAAATAGTATTTTTATTATTATTATTATTATTAAGAGCCATCCGGACCTATCACCCTTATGGGATTTCCAATGTAACATTCTAACATCATAGCAAATATTCTAATAAAAATGTAATAATAAAATTTATACAGTTCTAAAGAGAATAATAAATTCTACAAAATGGCCGTGTTAAATTTTTGAATTTGCAAACTTGAAATAGAAAAACGGTGATAACAAATTGGGAAAAATTAAAGAATTAAAAATTAAAATTAAAAATTAAAGTTCTAAAGTTCGTACGGCCATTTTAGTCGGAGTTTCGATAGAAAATATCTTTTTGGAAAGGAAAATAGCGTTTTGATAAAAAAAATTAATTACTAACGTAACCACGATGTTAGAAAGATTTATCCGATTTATCGAAACAATCCGATTTATTTAACTAGGTACCTGCTCTTTCAAACTATAACTTATGGACAAGGGTTCGAAGCTACTGTTTACGACACTTTATTGCTTTATTACTGTCCATGTGACAAGCGGTGTAAGAGTTCCGATTTTCAAGGCCAGTTTGGGTACGGAATCCTCTTAACGATGTATTAAGAATATGTTTACTTTTTTTAAAACATTCGCAGCGTTAATTACAATAGTAATTTAGCATTTTCTGTAAATGCAATAAACCAAAACGAAAATAAAATAATTTCAAAACTTTCATCACAGTATTTAAACCTGTTTTTCCCTAAAGAAGGAAAATCTGAAAATACCAGGGTCCTTTATATTTACGATGTAAGAATTGAACAAATAATAACATCGATTCAGTTTGTAAACCTTAAAAGTTTTAATAACAAAATCGATTTCTATATTATTAAAACAATGCAAATTACTTTCAACTATCTGAAAATTAATAAGTAGTGCTACATCTAGAATGTTTTTTCAATTGTGTCAGTCTTGAACAGTAATAAATCTTTTTCGTATATTTACATTTCTTATTTAATGGTATGGCATCACTCGCTGATCTAATCATCGCTCTGTCTTATGTATATTTCGGTAAAATCATAAAATAAAATAGCTTTGTTACACAGGAAGAATTTAAATGATAGACGTAACAAACTCGACGAATTTCACGTTTTTACATTAGAAAATAAACTTGCTCATATCGGCATTATTTTTTACCAATTAAAGGTGGATTCCAAACTTGGATATGGTAAAGCATTCAAGCAATTCTGAAGGTTTTTCATTATTAAATTGTTCGTAATAATAATTTGTGTTTATGCTGTATTTGATTATTACTATAAAGACATGCATTGTAAGTGCCCCCTCGCTTGAAAAACCCCTGATTAACTCATTTTTTTCTTAAGCGCCGCCGCTACAAGATATATTTAGAACATACAGTTTTACAAATACGAAAGCTGATTTAAAAAACTTGCCACGCCACTGTCAATTTCTCTACACTTTCCTTTGTCACAATTTTTTGTAAAATAACATTTGCAATTTTATCAACACATTGAAAATCAATTGAGGATGTGTGAAAAAAGTGAATGTAATAAAAGTGTAAAAAATAGTATCTTTACACTGTATTTTAGATTCGTAGATATTGAAACTTGTGAAGATATTATCATAATTATGTATAACTTGGCTCGTCAAGCGGGTACCTAGCAGGAAGAAAAGGCAATCTTATTAGCAGTTTGTACCATTAAAACTCTTGCTGTAGAAAACAATAAAATTAAAAATAGCATATAGCAACAGAAGTTAAACAGAATCTGACATGAACATAAGGCAATATTACTTTAAAAAATTTATTTCTAACATAAGTTTTAGATTGAACTTTATGAAATTTTTTGTTGAAAGGACAATTATCTAAGATGATTGCAATAACATCAAAACGTAATGACCAACAACATATTGTTGTAGCGCCAACATCACGATTTATTATAATTAGCAGAGACGAGAAAGATTTGCTGATAAGCTTATGCAATACGTCGGATCATCGGCGTACCAATAATCTTGTCTAGTAATGTTTCTTTATGTGATTTAGATGGAATAAAAGTGTTATATAAAAAATAATTCAACTCACAATCATCACAATATTTTATCAGTCAATATGACTCCATTTTGTGATAGATTCATACATGAAGAAGATGTTATATAAAAGCTCCACGCCACTGTCTTAATTTTATTTAATGGTTTAGTTGATAATGAGAAATTCAAAACGAACATGTGCGGCAGTGGAACACCTGGGAAGTCATCCGGTTTCTTTATAAATTAAATAAACATCAACATATAAAATTGTTTGGATGACTAATCTAAATGCTTCATTTCTTGATATTTGCTACTGGATTTATAAAACAACATTAGGGTTGTATAAAATTTCACATTTAAATTATTATTTACATGTGTTTTTTCCATTTATAAATAAATCACTGCTTTGGACACCCATTGCATTAAAATTTAATTGTTTAATAAAATACATTTGATTTAAACAGTTGCGTATTGCATTTTCAGTTACACTTTTAGTAATTACACTAAGGCGTTCTATTAGTTGATATAAATTCCTGATAACTTTAAATTATCCTTCTTTAATGATTAAATGTATGTGTTGCATTGCCTGAATTTACCTTTTTAAAGAATTAATGCAACATTCTTATAATCTCCATGAAAGTTGAATAAACTTACCTTATATTGTTTATTCAAGCATTTTAAATATTTCATTTTCCTTTATGGTTATGCCATTTATAGAAAATTATATAGGAAACAGGAATTTGTATGTGAAACTGTGCAATATTAAAAATTGGATTGCCAGTTAATTAATATCCATAATGCCTTAATAAATGATTTGTAAAGAGAGCAATCGTTAACGAGATCCGCAGGCAGGTTAGAATAAATTTCCCCAAACGTTCAGCAACCGTTCTAGGGTTCGATGACCTCTGGGAAAGCGATATAGCAGTCTTTAACTCTTATGCCCATTACAACAAGGGATATAAATACGTTCTGGTAGTAATAGACGCTTTTTTTAAATATGTGTGGGTAAGGCCTCTAAAATCTAAAAGCGGGAAGGAAGTTGCCGGTGCTATGCAGTTCAGCACTGAATTATTTCGCATAAGCAGGGTGCAATCAACTAGACCGACAACCTATCTGTTAGAAGATGTGAGAGGTGCCCCAATCAAAGGTTGCTTCTATGAACCGGAATTGATGAAAACTAAACACCCAAAAAGCTTTTTAATTGAACGTGTATTACGAACAAAAAATGATCAATTATATGTGAAATGGTTGGGTTTTGATAACACACACAACAGCTGGATCAAGAAAAGTGATTTATTATAAAAAATAGTCTGTTTATGTATATACTTTATTTACATTATAATAATAATAATAATAATAATAATTAGAAAATATGTGCATAAATAATAGTCTACTTATCTATATATACTAAGATTTTATTTACAATAAATATTTACAATATAATAATAATTAGAAAATATATGTACAAATAATAGTCTACTTATCTAAATGTATATACTAAGATTTTATTTGCAATAAAAAATTATAAAATACCTTCCTCCTCTTCTTCATTTATTTTAAAATGACCCCATGGAAGGGTATCAATTTTATTTTTTAGTATAAAACGTTTATCATCACATGAATCTAGAGCTTTTTTCCTAATAAAATATGTATAAAGATTATGTTTATCAGAACGAATGCTTCTATTAACGGCATATGTAATTTCCGAATCAAATAAACTTTTGAAATAATGTTCGAAACTTAATCTATTTTTTAGAGCCTGCTGCCCTACGCCTTTGGCCTTACAAACCTCCTTACCCTCCTCCTTCCGCATGGAATACATTTTCGATTTCAAACCAACAAATTCTAATAAAAGTTTACCGTTTAATTCGTCTTTGAATTTACCGGGAACTTTCTTATTTACTTTCTGTATTCCATAGGGGTTCTCTGGAGGATAATCGGACGTATCGAATATTCCCTCCGATCCTTTCGCGCTTTCCTCTCGTATAACGTCATAAATATCTAGTCCGTCTTTACTTTTTGCACACGCATACACCATTCCGTCCGTGTCCGTATAAAGCAAGATAGCGGGGCAGGGTTGCTCTAACATAAACTGATAATGAAAAGAGTACATTAATAATTTAGACAAGTCTAAAATCACCATCCCCAAATAAACCGGTTGGTTATATTTAACCACGGTTTTGTTTAGTTCGACGGCGACCAGATTTTCTTTAAATATCGTACAGGAACGGAACTCCGGTAACGCGATATACTTTTGGGCGCTTCTAAAAGAGTACGCTAATTTGATCTTTCGATGTTTCCGGATATTCTGCATCGTCTTGCCGAAAACCGCGTTGTTCATGAGCTTAAAGAAGTCCTTTTCGAACTCGTTTTTTGCCTTAGCCCTTAAACTCGTGTTCAAGTCTATGTAGGGTTTGAGCCATCTCCGTTGAGAGAATTTTAAAACTCTATGAACCTTGGTTAATTGCAGGCCGTACAATAAACATTGAAACAGGTTTCGAACATGCAAAACGTATTTAAATTTTGGAAACATAGTCAACATTAATTTTGGGGGGGAATTATTTGAAGCCGTAGGAGGCCGCCGATGCTCCGGGCAAAAGGGAAACGCTGACGTTTTGTCTTGAATTTCCCGGGGCACGTTAAGATCTACTTCCAAAATTAATGAGGTAGGGGCTTCTTCCTCGTCAACCGCCATGTTTAGAGCGAGCATGCACGCTCGATCGGTATACATTTCCCAATCCTGTTTTTCCTCGCATTTAAAATTTTTTAATATATTTTCTATCTCGCGAACCCGATTTTCCGACAACCATTCAAAATTCCCGTACGGTAAACTTTCGGACATCGCGTAACCGTAAAGGTTATTGGCATCTACATAAAGCAAACAACTTGAAGGCTCCTTCTCGTTATAATTTTCCTTCATATATTTATTGTTTGCTTTTGCGTATCTATGCGAACATTGGGTAATCCCGCCTCTTATCGCTTTTTCAAAAAACAACACCATATCTATGTCGGTCAACAAATCTAATTTTACACGTGTACACTTTAAAGCAGCTGACCACGCTAATCCGGGCCCCGTATAAAAATGTACACTGTCTAAATCGTATATTTTCATACATAAATCGCGAAACTGTTCAAAAACATCAGCTAAGATTTTTACGTCACACTTTAAATAAAGTTCACTGTATTGCGCCAACGATTTTATGTTAAATGTTTTCCATACATTCTGAACGTGCTCGTAATCTTCGCAGCTGATATGTTCTTCGCGAAGAGCATTATAAAACGATTCTTTCGGCGGTAATTCCGTTTCATTGAGTTTCCCCCAACTATTCATGTAATCGTAACAAAATATGCCTTTACGTCGTACTAAATTAAATTGTTCGGGATTTGGAAAGGCTTCGCGAACAAAATTAAACATTTCCGGGGCTAAATTATTTGCTAAAACATCCAAGCTTCTAGCTAAGAACCGATAACTGTCTATAAACCTCCATGTCATCTTAGCACATTTTTTTGATACTGAAATGTAATTTTCCCTTGTCACGGGTAGGATATTTACCGGTTCGCGGTTGAAATTTAATTCATTAATTATGAAATGTATATCATAGCCTGACATGTTATGAAACAATATGGGAATGTAATTGCCGCATTTGTATTGCAGGTTACAATTTTGACAAAGGGCCGATAGGAATTTCCCGGTGAAATGATCATGATTTCTAACTTTGACAACCAAATCCTCATTGAATTCTTGCAAACAATGGGGGCACAGTGTGGTATTATCATACCCCTGCTGTTCCTCCAATGTAAGCGGCAGCATTGGAATGTTAATTTTTATCTTTTCCTCTATTATTGCGGTTTCTTTTATCAACTCGTTAACCAGCCATTTTTGAGGATTTGTTCCTACATAACTTTTATAATGTGATAAGGAGGGATCGAACGAACAAACGACCTGGTATGCGACAGCGAAAGGTATATGTTTTTGATATGGTATAGTACAGCTTTTGAAATGCGTAACATCATCATCATCATCATCAATTTGATTACACGGCACTGTTAAGCATTCAAAATCGGCGTATACAACGAAGGGATGACGTAAATTAAAATTTAAATTTTTAAAACACAATGTATTTTCACCCGGTTTATCAAATTCTATGCGAACTGCATCGAACTTTTCACAATCATCCAGGTGATTGTTCAACGATTGGACACTCCTGAAGTGCCTTAAGCACCTGTCACATATAAAAGTACGGTTTGTATGCTTGGTGATGGACGATCTACATAAACGAGACATATTCTTTATCCAGCAGTAGTGAGATGCTTTCCTCTTTCTCACGTACAACAAATTAATATGGTGTTGTTTTTTGGATGATAAAGAGGCCCCATCACTTTACTACCCTGCAAGCCGTACACGTTAACGGAAATGTTAGGATTTTGACGTTCAAATTTGGGAATGTCCGTAATTTTCACCGGAGATTTAATACCCTTAATATTAAATAATTGTTTGAAATTTTGCGGATACGAGGATGGTAATTCTTTATTTCTATTGGAGGGGTAAAGAGCGGAAACTAGAGCGTAATAGAAGCATTCGTTATCCGTATTTTTTACATTTATAATGGCGTGCTTGCTTTTAATTACAGTAGGCAACTCGATAAATTTAGAAGCTCTTAAAGGTGAATATTTGTTAATATTTATAGCTAACGAATTAATACGGCTAAAACTACCCCCTGACCCCACTTCTTCAAAGGATCCCATCTGTAAAAAAGGAAAAAAAACTAATTAAAAGTGAGTTTTTAAAAAACTTCATATACGCACCTGTGATAATAAAGAAATCTCCATGTCCCCGAATATAGAAATAAGGTCGCTGGATCTTGATATAATGAAGTTGGACGTGTTAAAGTACTTGGCCTGTACTGTATCATCTAGCTTCATTTTATAATCGGCACAAAGAACGACATTGGCTTTCATGTTAGGAATTCGCTTTTGGAGGGATGCTTCAATTTTATCCACAAAAATGGGTTGTGCCTCCTCGAGAAACTCCTTTGGATCTAGGATATTGTTATTGATCACTATACCCGTCTTAATACGCCCTTTGAACGCTGATTCCAGCTAAAACATGCAAAATATAAACAATCAAAATGAGAATATTCAATAAAAAACATGAAAAACTTACGTCATAATACGTAACACTGCTTTCGTCACTCCCTACACTAACGCCTTCGCCTGTTTTAATAAGGGATTGTTTTATCCTCGCATCCAAGTATTTACATCTGTTCAAAATCGTTTCTAGTTTCCGTTTATCAGCTATTCCCCCCGCATTTGAGTAATTCCTTATCTGTTGGATTGTTAATTCCGTAGTTTCATCAATCAGGGTTGATAACCTTCGAAAATCAGCAGGTGTTGTTGCACGTGCTAAATCATCTTCCAGCAATGTAACCTGATTTTGTAAATTGGTAATATCCATTATTGTTAAGACGGATTAAATACAATTCAGCCTTTCAATTAAAAAATAATAACACGTTAATTTCACAAACTGAATCGAACGGTTTTTTCTAAATGAGTATGTTATCTGCACCAAACACTTGTTTCAAATAAAACAGAGGCACTTTAGAGCGAGCTTTTTATACGAGTGCAAGGTGCAATTAATTTTAATTGTTGACACAAATCGAAAACGCAAAACACCCTCATAAAATAACTTCAAGCAATAACTCATAAAATGGCGCGCTTTTCACCCCTAACAAGGCCAACACTTCGAACAAAATACTTCATATAACACAATTTTTACAAACTAAAATATCCCACTAAAGAAATAAATATTCTAAAGGATGTCCAAAACAACGATTCAAATATAAATGGAATAAAAGACACGTAAATAATCTTTTTATGTGAGATTTTGTACATCCCTGTTGTTTTGTAAATCAAACGGGGAATATCAAGAAACGAATCCCAGATGTGGCAATGACGCACATTTTAAATTTATCGCCTATGTTAATGTTTGCACTTAAAAAGCATTAATTAATTATGACATGACAAATTACTCCTTTGGCATTAAGAAAAATATTTTACAGTACACATTTTAATAGCGCTTCGTTTCAGTTTTAAAACAAGCGGTAAACTGTGCACATATGTAATGCGGTTTGAACTCGCGTCTTTTAATCAATAAAAATAGCATTAAAAAACAATACAACCGCTTAATATTGTTTGCGATCTTAAAAATTTCATTATAACGTGTAAAATACGGGAAAAACAAGTGCAGGTAAATTGAGATTGTTATTTTATACCGAATGTATTGTTTTTCTAAGTCGAACATCAATTCATGAAAGGAATGTTTTTTCTTGCTAGTGCAATAATTCACTGATGACATCATCCGGCGGAATATATAATATTTTGTTAGAAGGAAAAGATGCATTTTTCTTTTAATATTATTATCGTATTAAAGGAAAAAACAAATGCAGGTAAGTTGATATTGTTATTTTATTTTTAATGTAATGTTTTTTTAGCTCTCAAAACTATGCAGCAATTAAGTGATGATGAGATCATTCTAGAAAAGGAATGTATGCACATATGTTTTGAATAATTACATCATCCAGCAGAAAGATGCATTCTCCTTTAAAATAATATCATTATTGTATTTTACTGGCTTCTGTTTTGTTCATAAAGGAAAAAACAAATGCAGGTAATTTGGAAACTATATTTTTTAATTTAATGTATAAAATGTAATGTTTTTTTAGCTCTCAAAACTATGCAGCAATTAAGTGATGATGAGATCATTCTAGAAAAGGAATGTATGCACATATGTTTTGAATAATTACATCATCCAGCAGAAAGATGCATTCTCCTTTAAAATAATATCATTATTGTATTTTACTGGCTTCTGTTTTGTTCATAAAGGAAAAAACAAATGCAGGTAAGTTGATATTGTTATTTTAATTTAATGTATAAAATGTAATGTTTTTATTTTTAGCCTAACATCAAACTATGCAACAATTAAGTGTTGACATCATCCAGCAGTACTATTCATGAGAGAGAAGAAAACGATGCATTCCTCTTTAATTATTATTATTATTGTATAGGTCACTATTCATTATTTGTATTAAAGAAAAATCTACAGTACGCTTATGTTGTTAATATTGTATTTACATCTAGTTAATTTCGAAAAAACGATGATTGTATATTATTTTTTTCAGCCCCCTTTAATAAAATGTTTACCCCACCGCCTTATTATTAATCAGCAGCAACGAGGCAACCGCCAAATTTTTCAAATTAACTCCTTTCAACGGCCCACTGGGGCACCGGGGCGTCGCACCACCGCACGACTCGCCCACGCAACGCCGCGACAAAATTTTCTATTTAACCCGCCCCGCCCGGCCGCGTTCACGCGCACGCCGACATCTTTCACACAAGGGGGCCCTGCACCGCTGTCGATCCCGGGGGGCCCTCCAGAGTGGGGCCCCGAGGAGGGCGAAGCACCCCTAACGATCTCCCCGGGAACGCCAGAGTGGGGGCCCAGAGCGAAGCACCCTAACGATCTCCCTAGGATGCCCCAGAATGGGGGCCCAGGGCGAAGGCCCCCTTTGCGCGCGATCTAAACACACTTTCAAGTCCTGGGGAATTATCTAGTGACTTTTCATTTTTACCAAATATGAGATTTGGCAACCCCGTTTGTTTACATTCAGCTCCAAAGCGACACGTCCTGAAACCTCCTTTAGCGCCAAAACTTCGGACCAATCACGAACAGGCCTGAGATTTGATTTTTCCCGCCAAAACCACGCCCACAGCGACATCTAGCGACACATGCTGCAACCTATTTTACCGGCAATTCGATCCGACCAATCACGGACAAGCATCACATTTACATTTTCCCGCCAAAACACTCAACCCCACACCCATGCTGACATCTAGCGGGAAGGACGCCAAGTTTTACACACATAACCTCACATAATTGTAAGTTTGACACACATAACCTCACAAAATTGTCCTGTCTTAAAAACGAAACTCCCATAAGAATAACATGGGGAGATTTAGTCTTGAACATACATTTACTTACTACTTATATTCGTGTTGCATGTTAGATGGGGGACAGATGACCTTAGCTGTTAGTTCCCCCGTAGTGTAGGCGTGAAATAAAAAAAAACATTAATTTATTGTGAATTTTGACGTTAACTTTGACAGATATCAAATTAGGTACATAGACATCAAAAAGGTATATATTTACTTATATGCCATTTTTTCGCATCTTTATTTATGTATCAGACAAAATGACTAAAACATAGAATCCATGCATCTTGCATTGGTGAAATAGTCTAATAAATACCATTCGGATTTTTCCCGAATAGTTTTCTCGAACTCCCTGCACAGTAACTCAACCGTAAAAGTGTAGGAATGGGCGCGTTCAGCAGACTTACCGGTGATAAGTCGGTGCTGCTCACCAGTAGATTTTAACTGAATAATAAAAAAATGGATGAAGCAAGAATGAAGCATCTTCTAAACACGACTTTTGTTATTTTCCTTTTCAATGAACCTAACCAGTTCGATTTAGGCAACACTCATTTGTTTTATTCAATTTACCTCATTATAATTAGCGACGAAATCGCACCAGACTGTTTAAAATACTATAACAAAATAATGGTACTTACCGCCTTCCAAACAATTCCGCAATTCTTTGCACCAGTCCTTACGAAACATTCAGAGAAAATTACATAAATGAAGGCATAAACATACAATTTGCAATTACATCGATATTCGTGGGAACACTGTACTCATATTGAAACAGCATTCTGTAGTCTACCTGTTAGTATTTTCAACGATAGATGGCATAGCAATCTAGTCTTTAAAGACATAATCGACTGGTTCAATATAGGAGGCGGTTCGAATTGGACGACTCTCCCCTATACATAAACGATGTAAAATTAAGTTAAGCTAAGGTAAATATTCCTGATTCATTATATTAGGCACATGTCTTTGTGATGTAATAATAATAACTATAATTACTACTACCTATTACCTGGAGAACCAGACCCAAAAAGCTATGAAGCTTGTGCGGTAGGGAAGGGCAATTATTATTCTTACACAAGCCCATCGTGCGACTGCAGTAGACTAGCACAAATTCAACATTTGTGTTACAGCTATGGAAAACTGCAGAGAACTTTAACCAGATCAGCCAGCACCAGGATTCGAAACCAGCTAATCGCTAATCGCTACACTACCCAAGCTAAAATGTGAATGGGAATGTGAAATAATAATTTCCCGGATGCACATTTTAAATTAGCTACAGAACTTATTACGTAAGATGAGAACCACTTTGCTAGTAACGCTCTTACGATACTTTATTCTATAAACAAGCTTTTTGTAAGTTACTATACTTGCACTAGGAAATAATACATCAGTGTAACACACTCTTTACTTTACTAAAACTAGACAGCGTAAGCTTACAAAAGCTTATATAAACCGTTTTCCTTTAGAAGATGCCATTCAATTTAATTAAATCTCAAAATCGTAGTACAAACTTGTTAACGCTTTCTGTGAAGGTGAGAAAGCGACATTATGTAACAACTTAAGTACGGAATCAAACTTTGGAGAATTAATGGCATATAGTCTGCAGGATATATGTGTACTGAAATAGTATACTATATTATGCTGATAGAATTATTCATATTCAGTCTTGTTGGCACGTTTTAATTTTCACCTGAAAAAGGATTCAAGTAATCCACAAAGACCCTGCTATTTTCTATAAAACTAGTTTAAAGTATCACAGTGGAATTAATGTATTAAAAATAAAGATTAAAGCTTTCAGTTAAACTAAATTAAGATTTACATTAAATCAACCGAAAATAATTAGTCTAGCTATGTAGTTCCTAATGGCATTTAAAAAATAAACTCCTACATTTTAACATTTTATCGAAGACCTAACAACAAAATAACAAATAATGAAGCAACTTTGCAAAAATTAAGTAGGACGTAACTCAACTTTTCGATTAATGAAGGGCCACATACAATACACAATAAAACAACAAACTCGTGTTTTATTTTGCGGGTAAAATTCGACCTACTAGGAGAAAAAACCTTTCGGATTGTAAAAAGTAGTTCAAACACACCACACGTTATATAATTCAAAGTTCATACATAAGGTCTTCTTTCTTTTATTAAAATACAACAAAAACTTTTATATTTGTTAAAATCTGTGACTAACACGGATTGCAACCGTACTTTTAACAGTCTGTATATGTATATTTCATAAAAGAGAGAGCTAAGATTAATTTAATTTTTATAGAATTAATGAGAATTACGTTGATATCTCTTGTTATACTGGGTGTCCAAAAAGTGTTGAAACGCTTGAATTTCTCGAGAACGACACATCCGATTGCAAAAAGAAAAAACACGTGTTCCTTTATTTTTTAAAACCTATTCAGTCATGATATGCAAACATCACCCCCACCCCCCTAGGGTGTGGGGCGGGAATAAGTTAGAAAACTTAAATGGGAACACCTATTTTTTATTGCACTTTTGCATTCTCCATAAAAAACTGTTCTCAAATTGCAAATTTCGCCCCCCCAACCCCGATCCCTCTTGGGGGTGGAAAGAAGGAAAATTGCACATGTCTGCAGAAAAACAATCTTTTTTACTTGTTTTCCTCTAAAATTCCCATCCCCCAGAGTGGTGGCGGGGGGGACAATTTGTAAATCACAAAAAAAATTTTGTAGTAAAAAAAAGTAAAAAAAGATCCTTTTCTGTGGACATGTGCAATTTTCCCTCTTTCCAACCCCCAGAGGAGTCGGGGGTGGAAGAGCGAAACTTGAAATTTGAGAACAGTTTTATATGAAGAATGCAAAAGTGCAATAAAAAATAGGTGTTTCCATTTTTAAGTTTTCACAACTTACTCCCGCTCCACCCCCCAGGGAGGTTGGGGTGATGTTTGCATATCATGACTGAATAGGTTTCAAAAAATAAAGGAAAACGTGTTTTTTCTTTTTGTAATCGGATGTGTCGTTCTCGAGAAATTCAAGCATTTCCACATTTTTTGAACACCCTTATGTAGCAGGCTATTCGCACAATCTGTTGTTTTGCAAAATGTTATTACTTTGAACAAACAACAACTCTTTTGCTATGTGCCGACTGAGTAGTACTTTTATGCAAACTAAACAACGACTTGATTTTATACAATGATTTACGATCACCTTTACTTCAAACTTGCGCAGTGAGCACATATCATTCTAATGGTGAATAGTGAAAATATATTTCAAGAAGCTTCAACAGTATCCGCTAATGTCTCAGAGAGTGAAGTGAAAGAAGATTGTGAGATACTAAAATTTTAATTGTCAAATACAAAATTAAACTAAACAAAAACGCACAATAAATCTAAACTTGTTTTACATATCGCTTCCAGCAGAGACATATTATTGATTCAAATTGCTTTCAGCGGTGATAGGTGTTAATTGCAAAAGCTTACTTATTTCAGATAGGAAGCTGGAAAGACTAAACAACAGAAGGGCGCCACCCACATTGTTGTCATGGTTTAAAAACAAGATGAAAATCCACAATTTGGAAAAAGACTATAATTTAATTTACGTTAAATTATTTGCTACTTGTTATTTTTTCATTTCTAAGGTTTATTTTGTTGAATGTAACATCAACAATTTGGCGAGCCAAGCTATAACAATGAGTAGTAGTTTTAAATTCAATTTATTAATTTAAATTCAAGATCAATCATTCATAATCAAATTAAATCATTCATAACCTCTTGATTCACACTTTGTGTAATAAAACATACACAACAGTTAATGATCGTCTAGAGTAGAGCCTACTCATGCATTTTTGCATTTTAAATTAATTTGGGATCGCATTCTAAAAATATATTCATTAAATTCCTTAATTAAAACCAATACATATATATTTTTGTTACAGAGAGTAAGCTAAGTAAGAGATGCAATATTTACAAATAACTGCAAAAAATGAGTGTGTCGGTAATCCTTTTATATTATTATTCTAGCATTACTTCAATTTTCCTTAGCACTAATAATTACAGCACGCTGAGCCCTAGACTTTTTCTTTAAGAAGACGGAAGCCTACAAGGCAGCAATTATTTCCATTTATAAATTTATTAACTATTTCAAAATTTAGTTTTACGAAAATTAGTCATTATTGGACGATGGTCGATCTTATGTAATAACAAAACAAATTTAATGCCACAGTTGTTAATGACTCGTATTACGGAAATTTTTACACTTACCTTCATTGACGTCTAAACGTGCCGCTATAGTTGGATTTAAGATTTATAGATTTTTTTGGAATTTGGTGCAACCCATATTCAAAACAACAAGGGTCACGCACTCAAGACAGCAGTTATCGAAGAACTGGTGGATGTGGCCCGATTGCAAAATAGTTCACAGAATACCACGTAGTTCAAGTAATCAAGCCAGCGTCAAAAAAGTAATTAAGAAAATATGCTTGAATGATAATAATACGACAAACCTGTCAGTGAAGTGTTACTTTATACAGTGGGAGAAAAATTCTTCGTTCCTTCAAATAATCGGTAGAACTTCATACCGTGCATTATTTAGATGCAATGTGATCCAAAAGTGATTTAAAATTGACTTTACTATCAAATTATTTAATCAATAACATTACAACAGAAGAAAAGCTAGGAGAACTCGCTAATTTGGAAGGTGACGAAGCACTAGAGAAACTGGCATTGGAAACGACGCATAGTAGTGAAAACAATGAAAATACGGAAAAACTGGTTAATTTAGAAGGCGATGAAACACAAAAAGAATTGAATCGGAAATTACACATACAAACGAAAACAAGGAAAATACAACTGATTGAATATATAGTAAAAACGATGTTGACGATTTGTGTTTCCTCGGTAACCACAAAAAACAACTTGATAAAGAAACAAAAGACGCATACGAAGAACAAAATAGGGCTGCAGAAAAATGGTGAATCTTCAGACAAACGATTCAAAAATATTTAAAGTGGTAGAACTGTTTTTGCAATATCTAAAGTAGGCTACTGTCACGTGGGGTTTGCGTGGCCTTGAACTGAACTGAATGTGGCCTTGCATGCTCTATGTTACACAAACGGAAGAGATGTTGAGTATTGAATAAAATATTTAAGTATAAATATTTCCGTTTGTGACACTTTCCCCCTCTTCGACGGAAGAGCGGTGTAGGCGGTAGTGTCGATGAGGCAGGTATCCAGGAAGATGAGCATATTGGCAGCAAAAGATGGTGATTCCCAAATTCGGAGAATACAGAATAAAATGTCGATACTAATATCTAAGTAAGAGTACGTTTAAAGATTGATTCAGATTACAAAAGATATTAAACATAAGAAAAATGAATAGTGTAAAAATAATGTTACTGACTGTTTCGAAAGACGTTTCCAGGATTAAAGATGAGAACTGCTTTGCCTGGAATTTCAAAGTGTGTATGGCATGGATGCGAAGCAAGTTGATGCTACCATAGTGGCACAATGAGTCGGTTGTTGGCGAAAGGTTCCAGAAAAGCTATTGTTCCATATTCATAGCATCGGATGTGAGTAATATAAAGTAACACATCTGGAGAGCTTATGCTCATAGAATTATTCTGCTTGACCAAATTATTCGATTGCAGCGTTAGTTGTTTGCAATATTGGTCTGGAGATCATTATGCTCAAATTCGAACCATAAGTGATGGTCGGTAGGAACCAATTGGAACAGCCATAGTATTCATCCAGTTGAAAACCATTTAGCGTTTAGCCAATGCCGATGGAAGATCCATTCATGCAGGCGAAGAAAGAAACAGTTCGTAGTAAGTAACAATGTAAAAACAAAAAATTTAGAAAAGTGAACATCTGAGGAATTCAATGAACGTACTTGAACAGTATATAATATGAGACTCTAAAGTAAAGCAAAGCAAAAAATAAAAAATGATTAAAAATACAATTAACTAAAACTACAGATACGTCCGCGTTCATAGCAAGTGTCAAAAAAAAAGTAATAGTTCAATAGTAGTTATACAAAAACATGAAAAGTGATAAATAAAGAAAAAATAAGTTCGTACATAAAAACAGATCTGAACAAAAATAAGTGAGTGTTATAAATAAGATACAAGATTCATGAAATATAAATTCGTGGAACAGAATAGTAATGTGACACTACATCCACACTTATACGTGTCAATAAAGAAATAGTACTGACAATAACTTTCATAAAGGAAGAAATTAAATTTAGAAGTAATAATATAAAATATAAACCGTAAATTGCGAAAGAAAGTGTCAGCATTACAATATATTACCATTTACTTGGCTATTGGAGTTGTTCAATTATCAAATTCTATGAAATAAATAAAGATTATTAAAAGTTTCACAGTTTTATTAAAATATACCTGACAATATTGTTTCGACAGCTATGCTGTCATTATCAAAGGTAATATAATTATAAACAAACACGTCGCTAAGGTAGATACAAAATAGGTAACTAGATAAAATAATAATAATAATAAAAATTAATAATAAAAAAAAATCATAATTAAACATCTAAATAATAAAACAGGTGAAACTCATAAACGACGTAAAAATTCAGTTAATTTGATTAAGAGAGATTCTAAAAAGTACATAAAAAAAAGTGTGAAATACATGTAGGTAATTCATCCAATACAATTGCGACGAAAAAGGACAAATTAAGAAAGATGTAATTGATTGTTACAACTTTCTCAGATCGATTGTAATGTCGGTGAAGACAAAAAAGAAGAAAGGGGTGATCTTTGATCAGTGATTAAATTGTCTTACTGGTTACAGCAAGATGTCAAAATAAGGGCTGACAAAAATCTAAATATTCAAAGGTATATAAAGTAAGAAAAGAAAAGTGGTGGTGGGTGGATTTCTGTGATTCATTTAGCATATGAATCGAGAACATGCGAAGCATTTTACGCAAGTGTTCCCATTAGAGTATAAGGCTTATAGATGATAAAAAAAATTTTTGTAGGGTTTTTAACCAAGGCATTTTTGGAAATGAACAGCGATAGCAAATAGATAAAACTCGGTGTAGTTATCAATAAATAGTCACAGACGGAGAATAAATATATGGAAAAATTATTTATTTTGAATTATAAAAACTATGAAAATTGGCAACGGTCATAATTTAGAAAAGGAAGTTCAGAATATCGAATAGTAGGGTAACAAAGTACAGAAATTAAAATTCCATTTGTTCCATAAGTTTCGGAAACAAATAGTGTAAACAATTTAAAAAAATGTAAATTAAATAACACTAAAGCGTTGTACCGTGCCGATTTATTCGAAGTGAATTTCAGTTGACAGATGAAGTTTTGTCACTGAATAAGAGTCAACTTCCGTGGTCACAACGGGTATGACTGCTAGGTCGCTGCTAGGAAAATCTGTAAAAAGTAAAACAAAATTAAACATTCAATACATAAAAGTAGATTACCAGGTTGCGTTGGGTGTTGCCACCGGAGGAAAACTAAATACCACCCATAGTATATATATTTAAATAAAAGTTAAGCCACTTATACTCCATAAAGTGTCGGTTCTGGCTCGAAAGCCCTTCACACAAATTCGCAGATGCTTTCCCGGTACGTGATACATTGGGGCCCCGTTCACATACAAATCCCGGAGGAAAAAAAAAACACCTTCAAATGAGAGCGAGAAAAAATAAAAACGAGAATGCACCAGGTCGAAACTGGCAACAAAGTTAGACCTGTCATGGGCAGAACACATCCATACCCGCCAATAAATACAACAAAAAAAAACATAAAGAATGCATTCATCGCAACTGCAGTTTAAACAATAAGAATAATACATATATAATCAAGCCTGCCATTATATACCTATTCACTAATAGGCTGGTTCAGGCGAATAAATAAAGCCAAAATTTTAGGAACCGACCTTCAAGCAACGTAATTTATGTATACTTGGTAAAATAATAATATACTAATATAATAATAATAAACATCTCCCCTTCCAGGCAAAAATCAAGACATTATAAGAAGAAAGAACCCTAGGCCTGGGAAAAATTCAATTAACTAATAATACAGAAAAAATCTGGTAAAAAAAAGAGCTTCATAATTGGGTTTATGAAGGTGACCAAGAAACGTTAAATTATCGTTAAAATCATTATATAAATTCAATATGGTATATGAAATATAAAACTTGAGTGTAGAAAGACAGAGCATTATTTAATAACGTGTGTGCGAACAATGTTTAGTTCGAAGAAATTCATAATTAAAATACATTATATTAAAAAAAAAATGGGAAAAAATAACTTCAATGGAAAAGTAACATTAAGTATTTAACCTTAAACTACTAAAGATTCAGTTGGGAACGTTCGCGAAGGGTATATAAAAAAGTCAAAACGATAATCACTGTTATTAGCCAGGGTTTCTGGCATAAAAGGAAGAAATGTTAAAAGGTTTATTGATATACTCCAGAGGAGTGCAGGAAAAAGCTAACCCTAAGTGGGTAGGCAACAAAGATCACAACAAGGAACAAGTGGTTCAAACAACAACGGTTTGTGGTAAGGTATGGTCAAAAAATGCGAAAGAAACTAGTTGAAATAAAATAATAAGGAAATATTCAATTTCCATAAACTGAAAAACAAAAAAAAATAAAAAAAAAGATAGACAATCATGAACAATAAAAAGAAAATTTAAAAATGATTCAAATATTGTAATATGTAGGTTGGACCTGTTGGATCTATGTAGTCACCGGACTGTCAGATAACATCAAAAATAGGAAAGAAATTAACTATTTATTCATAACAAGGAAAATTCGAGTATAATGCGCCTAGTAAAACAATATTTAAGAAAATTAAAGTAGGAAAAATCGGGAATCAAAAAGAATCCAGGACAAATATTCATTACAAAAGAAAAATTAAAAAATGATTGGAATAGTCGTTGCATTTAAATGCTTGCACTCGTTATATGACTGAAATAAATCTACACCAGGTGTCCATTATCAGCTTGCGTGATAAATATGAATTTTAATCCGAGTGAAATCACATCAAGGTTATGACGAAACGATGCAAGTGGTGTTCTTCGAATGCAACGGTTCAAATAAAACTTTAGAATAATAGGCGTAGCCGGAAATAAAAATGTAAGATCGGAACAACTGCGTGCATGGGGCCGAAAGGAAAATAAACTATAAGTTCGGAATTTATTCACGTTGACAGAGAACGCGTCAATTGACGATAAGATTTAATAAGAAAAACGCGAAAGGTATTAAATAAAGAATAAATAGATAGTTGGAGAAATATTTCAATTAGACTATAATCGTAATAATAACTAAATATAATCGTGAACAGCATAATAGAAAAGTTAAAATTATTTAAATAGTCAAGGAACTTTAGAATACTCGGGATACTATGCAACCGAACGAAGGAATGCACTAGTTTGGATTAGGCGGGACGTGATATGAATTTCAATGGAAAAACATTTCAATGTCATTGGTGCGCGCACAGCTGCACTGCACTAAGCACTTGCAAAATTACGACGTTCTCTATTGAGAGAAGAAACTTTTAGAATCATTTTCAGGAATGAAATTGTAGTTATAAATGGAACTACTCAATTTTGGCATGGTATACTACAACCAGAAATGACCTTGAAAGGACTGCTCGTTTTTGGATCGTAGGTAATAGATAAAGAGACCGATATACGAAATGCGAAGCTGGCGGTTTTAAGAGACCTTGTAGGAAAAAGAAATATGTCTTGGAAGACTGATGTGGTTTATCTAAAAGCAGAGTCTTCAATAACTTGCAAAGATACATAGGAAGGGGTTGTATTGCACAAAGCGATACACGAAGGAAAACAAAATTAGTAAAATTAAGAAAATTGTCGAAAACATGACGTAGAAAAAATTAAATAGAATAGTGATTTTTCACATTCCTTGTATAAACAAAGCTGAAAGTGACTTCCTAAAATAAAAGATTAATTAAGAATGAGGAGTTAGTTACTTAATCGCTCAAAATGAAATACAAAATTAGTCGGCTGTTAGACGCGTATATAAAAAAAAGAATTTGTCAACAGGAAAAGGTGTATAGTCAATTAGGTAAGTTTAATTGTGGCGGGACGTCTCCGCCCTTGTTGAAAATTAATAAACGAAATAGACTGTCTCCAGCGGATTTTTGAAAATATTTGTACAAAGGTACACCAGGAAATAATTAACAAAACAATAAGTAGCGGTTTTTCCCCCCTCTGGAAAGTAAGTTACAAAAATTAAAATAGATTTTACAAAAACAATTAAGCAAAAAGAAAGAAGAAAGATAAATGGTAATAAATGAAAATAAACGAAAAAGAAGTCAAACGGTTATTGAAATTAGGAGGCAATTCGTAATAATGTCTCGCAAAAGAAAACTGAGATGGGAGTGTAGAAACGAAGTGGTCAGCGGAATGCAATGTGATCGCGCAAACAGCACACGAAATTGCAGAGAGGGAAATGCACTAATTAACTGTAGCGTCGCGTCGCTCGCGCTAATGGGATATGTAACAAGAGGGAAGCTATTCACATAGATCGAAAGCGTACAACATATATAATTTAAAATAAATACTTAAAAGTATTTGACAGAAAGAAAAGGGATAATCGAAACAGATTAAAATATTCATAATGGGCTATAAACTTAGATTTGAAATCTTGCAAAAAAAAAGAAAGAAAACGGGTTTAAAAGAGTAATATAGAAAAATGCATTACCGAAATAGGATTAAAAATTCATCGTAGGGTCAAAACTTTATTGCGGAAAAAATTGCTAAAAGTTATAGTGTGTTTTTGGAATTGAAATTAATATTAAAGTTCAAACAACATTAAATTTTAAAAGGCTCGAAAAAGGATTCGAAAATAGAAAGAATCGTAGTTAACAAAGAATTAAAAACGGTGTTTAGTCTAACTGGGAAAAAATCGTTGTAACATCGCGGAGAACAAAAATGAGACGTCATTATGAGATCATAAACCGTAAATTTAGTGATCAAAATATTGCATCATTAAGGGGTAATCAAAAGGGGACTCCAGTCCAGAGAAGTCAGCATATGAGAAGGCAAAAAGAAAACAAAAGAGTGGCAACGCAAGGTGTGCAACACAACTCGCAGAGGGTGGGGTCTCTCCAGTATTGGGACGATGAGAATAAGAAGGGGTAGAACGGTACAGCAACACGGTTAAAAAGAACTCGCAGGGGACATAAAACGAAAATACGGAAGAGTTATCCGGAAAGAGTAAGGCCTCCACCACAAGTGGAGTGGTTAAAAAAAACTCGTAGGGGAAATAAAATGAAGCAAAAATACGAAAGGTTTATCCGGAAAAGAAGCACGGCGCCTACATCACAATGTCACGTGGGGTTTGCGTGACTGGGGAACGTAGTCAGAGGTAGAAAGGAATCAAACACAAGTTGTAAAAAACAACTATATACTAAGACAATAAACAGAGTACAAAAGGTTTACATGTTGACAATAAACAGAGTACAAAAGGTTTACATGTTGACAATAAACAGAGTACAAAAGGTTTACATGTTGACAATATGGTGAGGACGTATATGTCCTCCTAAACTACTACAATACAGGGAAGGTTGGAACCAACCCTGTTCAGCACTAGGTCTACAGACTAAGCATATAGCAGATAACCTCCTGGTAACTAAGCCGGGGAAGCCTGGACACAACTCCCCATAATTCTGCATAGAGTGGGCGATTAAGCGCCGCCCACTCAATTTAAGCACTAAGCATTTATATAATTAAAAGAGTACTCACCAGCTTGCTTGTAGATGTAGTGTCGGAGTCATGGAAACTGACTGGTTTGAATAGCTCAAGCAAGCTGGTTATATACTGCCGAACGAGGAAGTAAATCGTATCGTAGTTGGAATCCGTAGGTAGAAGTTCGCGGTAAGTTTGTGGGTTGATTGCATGCGCGCTGCCGGTGCCTGGTACGAAGCTGCAGCTGGGCGGAAGTGTTGGTGAATTCACTGGAAGGAATGCACACCTGCAGGCACATCGTGTGGGATGCCTCGCCTCGACGGAGGAAGTAGGCGTAGATATTGCATGCCAACGGATGCAATGGTGGGCGAAGCGAGTGCGCTTCTAAGAAGACCTTGCACATGCCGGTCGCGAGACGGCAGCTGCTGAACTAGCGTAGGCAACTGAATGTGGCCTTGCATGCTTTATGTTACACAAACGGAAGAGATGTTGAGTATTGAATAAAATATTTAAGTATAAATATTTCCGTTTGTGACACTACTAGATGTTCAAAATATCTTGCAATAGACTACAGTAATGAGTTTTTTAAAATAAGAACACCTAGTAGAATAATAAAAAATTGGTTTTCTCGTAATGAAATTCAACCATATGGAGAACCTGCACTAGAAGCAATTCCGAAAAAAAGTAATCACTTTTAAGCACGTGTTTAGAAGACTGTCATTTCGATATTAAGATTAAGAATTAAAATGTCAACTTTTCGAAATGTTTGTAGAAAAGCAGCTTTTATTCACTCTGTATAGTTCATACATTTTTAGAATGTAAGTTTGGGGGATTTATTTTTAAACCCTATTTATAGATGTTTTCAGCTCTTGGAATATTGTTGTCTACTCTTTTCTGCAATAGAAATCCACACAAGATTTACTAGTATAGAAAACCCTCGAGCTTAGAATAAATCAGGATGTTCGATTTTATGCACCTCAATATTTAATTGCAGACGACCAAAACAAATGGAGAAATACTTGATGCGGCTATTTATGTATAGTGAATTAATTTTAGTATCTAAATAAATCAATACATTGCATCAAAGATTTTTAAAGTGCAATTATATTATAGATGCACTACATTAACTGAGTAAGATAATGAACGTTACATATTTATTCTACGAGCAGTCATCATCATGGATTTTCCTAGGTATTACGCCTAATATTCTCTGTAAATGTATAACGACATAAAAGATTTACCTTAGAAGATTACAAAGATAAGTGTGCAAATTAACTTTTCTTGACGAAGAAAGGCGTTTTTAAAAATGGTACTTTATTTTAAAAACGCAAAAGACGGAGCCCAAGTTACAAAATAAACACAGTTTGCTGTTAAGTACAATAAGATATTTATTCGTCGTGAATTTACACAATATTCACTTGCATAATCACTTAAATACTATTATACAATTTCAACTTAAAACTGGTAATAATGATGTTCAGAAAGACCGAGGTAAACAGTAACCATGGCTTCTACGGCTTTCTAGGTGAGTATGGCTTTGAAAGAAGGTTTTTTTTACCCTGGTAAACAGTTTCTATTTTCAAGCCCGTCGTAACTCAGACTAATCTGTCCCACAAAGCTCTGGTCTTTATATACTCTTTCTGTGGGCGTGAAATCCTTCAGTTGACCGCACGTGGCCGTATGCCTACGTGACTTCCTTATAGAGTTCTGAGTACTGCAGCTGCTTGCTATGCGCACACGTGGCCGTGGGTTTGATACTGCACCTGCATTCGTTTTAACAGATGTGGGCGCTCCGCTTGAGTCGTTTATCTTGCATACATTTATAATTAGGTCACACTTAGCTTTAATAATGAATAAATGTTAACTCCTCCCACGCAAGAATGAAATATACGTTGAAGAAGAATATTTCAGTGATTACAATAAAGTGACTGGCTAAA
Source organism: Agrypnus murinus (assembly GCA_929113105.1). Lineage (NCBI taxonomy): Eukaryota > Metazoa > Arthropoda > Insecta > Coleoptera > Elateridae > Agrypnus > Agrypnus murinus. The sequence continues at coordinate 196,710,405 of OV816024.1, forward strand.
TGAAAAGTAGGAGGTGTCACATTTTACAAGTATACTGATAATAATAAGAATACATAATAAGACAGTAAATCAAATAGTACTTAGTATATGAAGATTACATAGATACATAATAGGAGTATAGAGTAGATAATATAATAATAGAACAGAGTAATAGTGTAATGATAATATATATAATACTAATGTATAATTAGGTATGAGGTTGGTATTGATAATAACAATAATAGTTATGTTAAAGGTGATCTGCATTGGGCCAGGGGACTTGAAGTTGGGTTAAAAGTTACACTGTCGGGTTCTTTAAGGGGTGGCGTTAGTTGATACATTTTGGTGGCAATTAATCTGCGTTTGTAGTATACAAAGAAGATAAGACTTATTGTTATGATAGTCATGATCAGCGTGAGAATTAAAGGGCCATACTGTAATGGTGTATATCTGATAGGATTGATACTTTCGAGTGTAGACATGTCCTTTGTTAATTTCGCTTGATTCTGGGTTAATTGATGAACATTTCTAGGCGATATGTCAATTTTTGTAATTTCGAGTACATGAATCGGGGGCTGAATCGGGTTGCAATTTTCCGATGGATGCCATAGCAATTTGTTTTTCTTCTAGGGAAGATGATTGAAATGTAGCCAAAAGTTCGTTTTGATTGATTAGAACGGAACAGCCACTGGTAAGATGAAGCAATATTGATCCAGTAATGGTTTTTCGTGTTATAGAGTCGATACATCTGCTATCGATGATCGTTTTATTAGGGGAACTAATGATCCAGGTAGATCGATTTATTTCTATTACTTTTGTCGTATGCAATTCAAATATGACAGGTTGACAGTTTTGAGCTTCTTTGAAGGCTAATAATTGTGTTTCGCACAATTTGGAATTTGGGATTGTGAAGTAATTTGTTTGTGAACAGAAATAATGTGAAGGGGTTATTTGCATACACTGATTATCGGTGATGGGAATGCTAAAGTCGGTATTAAACAGTATGGTGTTGTAGATGGGAATGACCATTTGGAATTCGTTGTTGTGAGCAGCAGGAAATGGGATTAGTCTTATGTATTGGTGTTCTGTGGATGGTTTTATTAGAGGGATCTCGTATATAAAAGTGAGCGTGGTGTTCTTTTGGTATGCGTTGATCCAAATTAAGGATTCATAAAGATGTACATTCTCATGGTTAATGGGGTATGGGACATCCAAAGTTTGTTTGGTAGCTAGTCTTTGTAGTGTGTTTGATATTTGAGATAGTATCGATAACAAATCGTTGTTATCAATTAAAAATGAATGTAGCTGATGGTTTTGGGCAAAGGTTAACGAGGTTTCTAAATCCATACATGTGGTGATAAATAGTTGTAAAGATTGAATTGATTGATCTAATACAGTAAACGTATTTAGGGTACCAATGATTTCTCGAATTTTCACAGTGTTATTGAGAATGATTTTATTGAGATTTTGATTTAGAAGATTTTGGTTCTGTGCGAGGGTTTCAATATTGGTTTTGAAGGTGTTGATTGTATCATTTAAAATTTGGGCTTGTTCTTGTAGGATCTTTTTTGAGTATCGGTAGATGTTGTCAATTTTTGGATAAGTTCTTCATAACGTCGACCGTCGTCAGCGTCAAGGTTACCCGTAAGAAATTTAATAACGTTACCTACACCGTCAAATAGGGACCGTTTTGGTCTTTAGTGCGTCTGTAAGTCAGGAAATAATTGATTGACTAATTGATCGGCTCTGTCTAAATATTGTCGTATTAGTAGTAATTGATTATCATGGATAATGGCAATGTCTTTTGTAGTTTTGAAGGATCGATGAAGAAGAGTAGATATTCTTGATTATTTAACAAGGAAATAGTGTTAAGTAAATTAATTCTGAGGGTTTGATAATTGTTTAATAGGGGAGAATAGTCTAATGTTTTAATTAAGGTCCAAGTGATTTCTTTAATGAGTGCTTTGCCTTGCACTAAAGGGTATAATCCGGGGTTATCGATTAGTTGGTGAATTGTTACGTTGCAGTGGACGAGGGTCCAGGTGAAGAAGAGGATCTTGATTGTCCTGAAAAGATCATCAGGTCATTAGCATGTCTTTTTAGCAATGCCTTTGTAAGTTCATTTTATATGTGTCATGTTCATGGATCTTTTCGATTATGTAGTTTTATGATTAATCGTAGGGATAACAAAGAAATAAATTAGATCCTGTGAGTCTGGTCTGTCAGAGTTACACTGTATAGGTCCGGATTAAGTTCTGGAGTTTTTGATTATTTCAACATTTATAGTATCACCATTAATTATCAAGGAGGGTATTGCTGTTTTAGCAGTAAACTAAATTTTTATTACGTATGGCGATGTTAAAATATATTGTATAGATAAATGCTTGAAGTCCAAAAAGTTCAAATTGTTCCTATTATGTTAAAATAAAAATTGCTTTGTTGGGAAATGACTTCCAGGAAAGTTTTTCCATTGATGGTTCTAATAATTATTTTTGTAGAACTGGATTTACATAATTTCAGCTATGGTTCGATTTTATTTAATCTTTAACTGACATTAAAATTTATGAGGTTTATTTTAAAAGCGAAGTTGAAGATATTACTTATGTTTATTATATGCATTTAATTTTTTTTGGGTTAATATAGTTGTCTGGAATTAACATTGAGTTAGAAATATTTATAAAATTAGGTAAATTAAATTGTTAAAATTACTCGAAAGAGTTATTTGTTGACACTAAATGGTTAATTATAAAGTTTTATTTATTTTATCAAAGTAAGCATTTAAATTTAATAATTCCTTGCAGCAAAAATTATTTTCTTTGTAGTGCGATGAAATGTTGCAGTGCGCTTTATCAGTTAGTAACTTGAGATGAACAGGTGGTCTCGTTTTAAAAATAGATTTCGCTGTAAGTGTGACTATGGAGGTCACGTTAGCGTATATTGTACAACAAAGCCTGTACTGTTTATAATGTATGAGTTTGATTTTCATAAAGGGCGATTTTGAAAATTAAAATCTCGTTAATATATTAATAAATATGAGTATATGAAAGTATTTTCGTTTTTAAATCGTATTCAAGGTTCTTTGCCTGCAAGTCATTTTGATCTACTTGAAATTTAGTTTGTCAGATGATTATTTCATTTTGGGTTTTAAATATGTAAATCGTCTATTATTTAGCGGAATAGGATTTATCTGTTTATTTTTATCTTGAAATTTTAGGTATTCCATTAGTCGCATTCGGTCGCTTATTTTTGTGATTCTAGTCGTATGTCGACTTGCCTTGTGATTGACTTTTCGTTTACGGAAACCGTTTTTGGGTGTTTTATTTATTCTAGCATTTTGTTTGATTTTAATTCGTTTCGCCCTTGGGTCAAACTTTGTATCATAAGATTTGCGTTTTTTTGATCCTCGTACGACTTTACTTAATTTTTGGGTTTTAGTGCTATTAAGATTATTGGTTTTAACACGAATTGGTTTTGAAACAATGATTACTGTTTCGTTTAAATTGGATTGATCCTTTTGATTTGATTCTTGAGTTACCGTTGGGACAATGCTTTCTCTATTTGATTGAGTTAGAAAATTTTGGAAATGAAAAATATTTTCGAAGTCGTTATAATAAACATTGTTTGTAGTTGATTTTTGTTGAACATTTTTATGTTGTTCCGACAGATTTTATGAAGGAAAATTATTTTCACTTTGATTAAAACTAATATATGTTGGGTCAAATTGTGAAGTTAAGTTGTTTGAAGTATTTAAAAGTTTGGATTTCTTTGAAGCGGGATTTTCGAAATAGGATGGTTGTATTAATACAGTTTCTTTAAGAAATGGTTCGTTGAAAAAGAATGGTACTACGGTTTTTCCGTTCCGTTGGATATAATTTCCACGAAAATTGATGCTTGCTCCTAATTTCTTCAAAAAGTCAGACCCAATAATGCCAATATAATTGGAATGAAAATTAAGAAGGTATACTAAATGTTTTCCTTCTATTTTATCGAGTAAAAGGGAAATAGAAACTGTTGCTACTTGATTGTGACACGTTGTACCGTGAGAGGTTGTAATTTCAAAAGGATATTCAAAAATGAATTCGGGGTAGTATTTATAAACACATTCGGGCGAAAGGATAGTTTTGCTACTCTCTGTGTCTACTAGGAGTTTTTCATTTGTTTGGGGTATGATTATAAAGGGTGTAGATGATTTAGGGTTAAATGTAAAAGATTTTAATTGTTCTCCGAGGCTTCTTCGCGAAAATTTTCACTATCTTCTTCTCCGTGGGTCTCATTATCATGAGGATCGTAGTGGTCGTATTCAAAGTCAGTGTTAATTTAATTAACAGGTGGGATTTCTTCTTGAAATTCTGTTGAATATAATTTTTCAGAATGGAAGTTTCGTGGTTGGGGACTTGGTCGAATAAAATTAGGTTGATTAATATTTCGATTGAGATTTGGATTAGGGGGTCTCATGCATGTATTAGAATGTATCGGTCTCGGTCTAGTAATGGTACTAGCTAGCAATGATTCTGGCCGATTTTGTGGTTGAAAATCTCTTTTGGGTGCAAAAACATTAGGTCGGGAATTATTTCCGAATTGTTGAGGCATTGGGTTAAATTTAAATTGGTTTGTAGTATTAACATTTGGTTTAAATTGATGAGTGGGATTAAAATTAGGCTTTAATTGAGGCAATACGTTCTGGTATAATTGTGGTTTAAACTGAGGGGGTTGTCAATTAGGCTGGGGTTTATTGAAATTGCTTAGGGCAACTGGTTGTGGTAAAAACTTAGGTTGTGAGTTATTTTGTTGTGTATTTTAAAAATATCGTATGTCCAGTTCTTCTTTTATATAAGTTAAGGCTACTTCGAGCGATGTTGGTGCTCTACTACGAAGGAAACTTCCAAAAGGTTCGGAAAGTCCTCCTAAATAGGTTTTAAAAGCTAAATTTTTAGCATCTCGGGCTTGGTACTCTTTTATTTCTGGTATTTCTGAGCCTAGTGCAATTTTTGAATTCATAATGGCTAATAAGGATCTAATTCGATTATAAAATTCTACGGGAGATTCTCGTGATAATTGTCTCATACGAGATAGATCGATCCGGATGTTCAGTTCCGATCGTTGGTCTCCAAAATTACTAAGAAGGATGTCTTTTAAAGAATTCCATGAATCAAATGCTTCTCCAGTTGCGACCTCTAAGGCTGGGCCTTTTAATCGGTTTCGTGCTGAGGAAAATAAAAGTCTATTTATATATGCCGCTGTGTCGTTTCGTTCCCAAAACTGGTAGAAAATGTCTTCTACAGTTCGAATATATTCGGATAACTCGACGGGGTTTCCGTCATAGGTTGGAATTTCATTTAAAAGGTTTGTATGAAAGCCAGGTGGGTAGCCCTGTTGGATAGGTGGTGGTGTTACTTGGGGTTGTACTTGAGGTTGATTACCTTGTGCCATTGTAGTATGGCTTTGCTTGCTGATTGATAATTTAGATGGACGTAAAAGTATTGGTCGTGGTGCAGATCTTACAAAAGTTTTGCTAATCGGTAATTCAGTTTCACTATCTGATGACGTATCAGTATTAATCATGAAAATGAATTCGTGATTTCAAAGTAGTGGAATGTTAAACGATTAGCAAATCGTTTGCACGTTAAAATTCATAAATACTTAACAATTTTAAACAAAGTTTGAAAATTAAAAACGTAATAAAAATGATTTTTATGTTATGTTAGTAAGGGTCTATTCAAGGTGCCTACCCATTGCTTGCAAGTGGGTTGGAAATTAAGTATCACTAGTTGATTCACCAATCCGTCTAGCTTACTACAAGCAAAGGTGAATTTAAATCTAAAGGGTTTAGTATATATTAAACTTAAAATTAATAAATTGTTAATCTTGTTTGATTTTTGAATATAATTTGTAAACTTGTTTGATATTTGTTTGCGCAATGCGCATTTAACATGAATAATAATAATTGATAGTTAGTTTCTTACTCTATCTTCATTGTTGTCTTGAATTTTGCCGTTAAATGACTCCAATAGTCAGGAATGACTCCAATAGTCAGACTTCTGCAGCAGCGTTGCGTTCTTCGGGCGATGCTTGTCCCTTGGAAACCGCTACTTACAGGTGATGCTCTGGAAACGGCTACGGTCTCAGGCGATGTTTGTCCTTTGTATCGCTGGTTCCCAGATGCATAGGCTCGATAGGCAAATAAAGACTTAAAAGCCAAGGAGCTTGACGGTGCTTTCAATTTTCGAAAAACGGTGTCCTGAGCCTTTTTGCCTATCCTACCGACTGCGCCAATTAACTTTTCTTGACAAAGAAAGGTGTTTTTAAAAATGGTACTTTATTTTAAAAAAGCATAAGACGGAGCCCAAGTTACAAAATGAACACAGTTTACTGTTAAGTACAATAAGATATTTATTCGTCGTGAATTTACATAATATGCACTTGAATAATCACTTAAATACTATTATACAATTTCAACTTAAAACTGGTAATAATGATGTTCAGAAAGACCGAGGTAAACAGTAACCATGGCTTTTACGGCTTTCTGGGTGAGTCTGGCTTTGAAAGAAGGTAAACATTTACCTTGGTAAACGGTTTCTATCTTGAAGCCCGTCGTAACTCAGACTAATCTGTCCCACAAAGCTCTGTTCTTTATGTACTCCTTCTGTGGGCGTGAAATCCTTCAGCTGGCCGCACGTGGCCGTGTGCCTACGTGACTTCCTTATAGAGTCCTGAGTACTTCAGCTGCTTGCTATGCGCACACGTGGCCGTTTTTAATTTGATATATACTTTAATGAGTTTCTAGTTTTTATTAATTTTTAGATAATGTAAATAATAATTATAGTGGCTGATTAATCTAACACTTGTATTAGCTTTTTTTTCTCATTGCGCACTTTTACTATAATATTCATAACAATCTAATTCAAGCTAGAAATAAGTTTCAAATTTTAGGTAAATACTAATAATTATATAAATAATGTTTTACATTACATCATATTATACATACCAATCCGTATAGATTTTTTTTTATACGAACTAGTTGGTTGGTTGGCCTCGTTGGTTAGATTACCGCCCGGAGATCGGAAAACTTGGGTTCGATTCCCAGCCAAAGTGAGAAAAATCTCTATACTGATCTGCATGTATAATGTAATTTAATGGAAATAAGTTTTCATATAGAAACGAATATACAAAAACATGTAGGTAGTGACCATTGTCACCATGGTTTGACCGGTTTGACACATCTGAGTGGATACTTTCTTTATTTTAATACTGAATAATATGTAGGTAGTGCATCCAGGAAATTATACGCTTTATTCGATACATTTTCATACATAAAATTTTCGTTTTTGTTCATTTCACAAAGGTTGTAAAACATTTCATAACTTTTAGGAGAATCCACGTTATACCATGAGGGTGCTGACGCCACCTTTGGTTGTGACTGTTTTGGTAAAACTAACGATCTGTTATTAGGATTTCAAGAAAAGATTCTCCAAATTGTATTTGTTTTACTTACTATATTAGCTAAAAGCTAATAATAATTTGTTATGCTGTTGTAACCTTACAGTGTAGGTAGGAAAACACCATTTAAGGCACCACTATTACTACTGCATTATGACTTGTATGTTTTGTTTAACTAATTTTTGAAATGAGAAACTCAATTTTATTCACAAGGAGAAACAAAAGCAGCATTTAAAAGACACAATGCAAATATCAACTATTGTAAATTATTTTAACCACGGAAGTGGCAGAGCCAACGCACGCAGGAACACGCACGCATACCAGTGGCTGTTACTACGTACCTTTTTAAAACTTCTAAAAAGGGACGTACTAACCGCAGCTGGCACACTAGCACACACTATCTTTTACATAAAATATGTAATTTTTCTAAGATCAAAATAAAAGCTATAATAGACATCTCTGCAATAACTTGCCTGTCTAGTCTTTAGCTCTTGTACTGTTCTTGTAGTTGTTTCAGTATGCTTTTGTTTCTAAATATCACTAAAATATAATCGACTTGAGAGTAGTATAGCTAAGCGGGTTCTAGCTCAAAATCCCATGTATTTTCTTATGAAGGTTCGTTTTACATTTCAAGGTCATCCGCGAAATTCGAGGCTCATTTGCATATCATTCGCGGGGTCATTAGCGGATTATTTGCATATCATTCGCGGTGTTATGTATGTATCATTAACGGTATTATTTGCATATCTAATTAATTTAATTCGCGAGGTCATTAGCGGATCATTTTTTATATCTCGCGGGGTCATCTGCATATCTCATCTCTCTCTCCTCATTTCCAACTTGTCATCATTTCCCGCTGAAAGATTTGAATTCCTAGCGCTGCTAATGCCATCTATCGGTGACGTCATATGATCGGTATAGTAGATTTCTATACGCCTGTAGATAGGCAACCCGCTATACTTTTTTTTTACAAAACCAATGGAGCCAACAGGGTTTGAACCGGGGACCGCTCGAATGGTAGCCAGCCAATGCATCCACTACACCAACGAGGTAATCTATTAAAGCACTGTAAACTGGTTATAAAAAAAAATTGTTGACTAGCGACCACGTACTCATAATATAATACAATTAATTTTAGGTATAAATCTAAACGTGATACATTATTATTACTAAATTAATTTATTAAAATAAAAATAACTCAGAACTAAATTATTAATATCAAGAAATTTATTTAAAAAAAAACATTTCAATTCTAAACGTGTACAGGAGTTATTTATAAAAATGCTTTCACGTATATTTGATTAAATCCAATTTATTTAAAAATAATTCCCGGAAAATATTTATAAATATTGTACATTAATAATATTAAATCTTTAGGATTCCAAAATTATAAGCCAATTATGATTATTATCATGAGTCATTGAGATGAGACAATTATTAACCTTATATGAGCCAATCGTGAAGAAACTCAAGAAATTTTTCTTGATACATCTTAAATATAACAATTTGAAAACTATATACAGATATTATTACTACATGAGCCCCGTAACATCAGTCGATCCGCGGCTTTTTATATCAATACAAACTAATTAGTCGTGTTGTTTTCAACATTCTTTAACACTACTTTCAACCATAAATAAACAAACGTTCTTACGAATGACTGAAAGGAATTTAAATATTATAAATAATTTGTTAAGAGATCAAAGCTACTGTCATAGTTATAAGTTTAAGCGATAACAAAATGTCCATAGCTTAACCCCGAGACCACGGAGCTTGTCTTTTAAATTACTGCATACGAGTTATTTCTAAAAATGCTTTCACGTATATTTGATTAAATCCAATTTATTTAAAAATAATTCCCGGAAAATATTTATAAATATTGTACATTAATAATATTAAATCTTTAGGATTCAAAAATTATAAGCCAATTATGATTATTATCATGAGTCATTAAATGAGATCGGTAAGGTAAAAACATGACGTCTTGATTGTAAACGATGATTTCACCATTGCTAATGAATTTCCAATTAGCGGGTGTAGAAAGTTAAAATTCAAACATGAAAAACTATTGGTTTAATCGAAATATTTTAAAAGTTGCCGACGGCTAATTATTATTTAATAGCAACCGTAAATTTCTGAGTAAATCTGTTTGGATATTTCCTGAAGCCTAAATCAATTTTGTTTGTATTAAAATCTAGAAATTTCAGAAAAACGGTTTTAAAATAAATTGTATATAGTTATACATTGTGAAATAAAAAAATGCAAGAATAAAATACGTACACGGATTAAACTAAACTATATATTAAGAAATATTAATTACGGCTTTTATAGCATCTTACAGGAAAAAGATTACAGTCAATCAAGATCACAACACATATCATTAACAAGATATCGTAAATAAATATATTATATATTGAAGGTAAAGACATGAGTATATCCATCGTTTGACTAATGTCTATTTATTAAAACAAATAAGTTATGAAATGAAGCAGGGAGTCTATTCAATGAACATTGCCTAATACTTTTATGATATTTCTAGCCTATAGATCAGCAGTTAGAAACACGGGCCTGCTAAATGCCTGCAATTCACCTACCCTATCAATATGTTGTACAATTTTAGATATGTAATGTATACGTTTTGTTTCTTACTTAAGTCTATTTTGTTTGTATGTTTGTAATATTTAGACATTTACGAAAATTAAATCAAGCTGAACAGCAGATTACTATTTTAAATTTAATAGATCATACGAATTATCTTACCCTGTTCTTAATTACTGCTTTGTATAAATTGTACATTGTTTGTAAATGCTCTCTGAACTAAAATATTCATATATGAGAGAAATGTTATATAAGTCAATACAGCCCTATAACTATCATTTATTGAGCTATACAAAGAGATTTATATCTACGCTAAACTAAAGATTAATAGAAGTATTGCATTCCTGATATCATAAGATAACGATAAAACACATGATTATTCTTAGACTAAGGTCTAATTTAGGTAATCAAAATCTAGGTAATCGAATTGTAGGTACATATCATGATGTGATATCATACAATTATATTCTAGTAAGAATTGTAATAAAGTCACTGCTATAAATAACATCATTCTTTATCACGATCATCTATCATTATCAAAATCATCTAATGTCATGCAGAGTCAGCAGCTAGCTCCTAAGTTCGTATATGCGAGAAACTCTCTACCCGCTCTGAACAATCAATTACAAAAACTGGATGAGTTTCGGACGTATAGGCAGATAATTCCAAATTTTAATCCGTTTTCATTAATGAGTAGACCTAACATAACATTAGTTTTACCGTAGGAAGAAGGACCGCTCAGAATTGCTCTACAGGAAACAGTCTGACACTAGGTTATTCAGATCAAATATTATTTACAAATCGGAAAGGATATCTATGAAACTCGTGCTGAATTAAATGTAGGAACCTGAATGCGTGGCAGCATCCGTCGCTATTGCATCAACCGTTTCTTCGCATAGCTTTTAGTTTATCTGTGAGAAATTCTATTTTTATTTAGTACATAAGGCGTAGATTAGATTATTAATCTACCCAAAAGATTCACCAAACATGGACCTGCTAAATGCCTGCAATTCACCTACCCTATCAGTATGTCGTACAATGCAAACATTTAATATTATTATTAAAATTTTATAAATAAAAACGATAAAAGAAGTTTATAGTTTTCATTTATTTTTATGTTAAACATATACGGTAGCAGGATCTAGATCGATGTATACAAATTCATATATGACAGAAATGTTATGTATCTCAATACATATCTAAAACGTATTCTTCGTATATTCAGTAAGAGCTACCCATTTTTTCTAGACATTCGAATTTTGAACAGCTTAATAATAGGTTTTCTCATTTAATCATAATTAGGTTGACTTTATATAGCATTTTTCAGGAAAACCTTCTTCAGAAAAACCCTAATGATTATTTAATTTACATAAAAAAAAAAATTTAAAACATTTGATTACACAATAATCCCATTTTCGATACCTTCGAAATATAAGTCTATAACATATGTTTAGGTCTTTATAACTTTGAAACACAGGGTAGTTACCACTTGCAAAATTTACAGTTATGAGAACCCTGAAAACTTAACCTGGAGAAATAAATCAGATAAATATTTTACTTTTATTGAAACGATAAATTTGCATACTAATATATGAAAATAATATAATGTATATCGCCTGATAAATAAAATTGAAATTATTCTTATTCTTTTACAATGAAATTATTCTTTTACAATGAAATGTGTTTTGAAAAAACACGATGAAACGTTATGTATATTAACGCAGGAGTTCTGTTAACGCATTCGTTATTTAGAGATTCACTTATAAGTACACTATCTATTTAGCTGATTCAATAAAAATTTCGTTATTTTAAAATTCCTAACGAGGGACCTACTGATAAGCGTTATATTATACCAGGTACGTATGATACTCTACTACTGATTGCATACCTGATGGACGCAGTTGTACAAAGTAATATAGGATATACGTTACAGAGAAGTTTAATTTTCCGTGCAACAAATGACCTATATATATATTTTATGTACAATGCTGACATTAACATATTTAGCGCATACCTGTTGAACATAGCTCTACAAAGTAATATTTAAAAGACTTAAAAGGCTTATATTTTAGAGATCGGATACAGTCGCATATATTCCTGTATATTACCTCTAAATTTTACTTTAACAATACATGTAGTCAGGTTTGGCGTAAATAACAATTACGGATACCATACTAACTGAACGCTAACATAATATGCTCTACAGGTCAAACTCAATTAATTAACCCTGGGGCTATACATCCTTAGACTAGAAACAGTCTTGAAACAAAAATGGCTGAGTCCACCCTGTTAGACAAGAAAACAGAGTATGGGCGTGATAAATAAAACATATAAAGTTATTTTACAAACATTTATTTAGTATACATAACATAATACAAGAATATAGATCATAAGTTGTTTTCTATGACGACTGTTGTAGTTCTACGGGTCTCTGAGTCGTCGTATGCCCTCGCAGCAATACTAATACGTATAAAGTCCGACGACTGACTCATTGGAACTGTACCGGTAGCCCTTTCCTTGTTCAACTCTTCGTTACTATCATAGTTGGTAAACGAGGAACCACATTCATCAATACCCCAAATGCATGGCTGAAGTCATATCTTCTTGTTCTTCTGTCTCATCGATATCAATAGGTCCATTTTCTTCCTTTACCAGAGCCGTCTTTACAACATCTGCGTTATTATGTACGTTTTTAAATGCCTTTTATAGCTGTCGATGCGTGAAAGATATTTGAAGCAATTAGAACACTGGACTTTGATTGATTCGTGAACGCTTTTCGTATGTCTTTTAAGCTGTCAGAGCTTGAAAAAGTTTTGATACAGCTAGAACAGCAGATTCTGTTTGAATCGTGTATGGTTTTTACGTGTCTCTTGCAGGTGAATGGCCTCGCGAAAGACTTGAAGCAAACCGGACACTGTATTTTGCAATCCTGTCGACCAGAGCCATTCTTCTTCTTACGCTGCTCCATCTCGACTAATGAAGGAACAGGAACACTATCCGTCTATTTATACTGATCGACCAGAGCAATCGGTTGTTCTATCCTACGTTGAGAAAATAATTATACTATGTAAGCTTAGATACACTACATATGATTGCGAGCCTGAGTATAAGCATAAACCCTATACTACAGATTTTTATCCTTTTTTTCATTATATCTGCTACAGACGAGGTGAAGAATAGGTACATTTAACATGTGTATGCTACAATTATCTAATTTCTAGTTTTCTAGACGTAATGTAATTTTGAACAGATTTTAACCCTTTTCGTTATATCTACTACCCTTGTAAGCGATTTCTACATATACGTTCTTATTGTTTATACACCATATAGATATTCGTAGCATCTAAAGTAAACTCTTATTTAAACGTTATTTTACAATATATCATACATTTCAGCAGCTCGTATGATTATCCGTCTCTATCGTAACCCAGTATGTAAGGACATTATGTTAAATACTATCTCATACATGTAAATAAACATTTGTTTAAAGAGTTTGTTAGGTCACCTAATCTGTTATAATATTACTATGATATTAGATCTCGTCGATTACAGTTTTACCATTAGGACATACTTAGTAGGTTATATGTGCTAAGTAAAATAATAAACAGATATTTCGAAAATTTTATGCATTCTTGAGAGAACGGGGTATAATATTTAAAAACACACTGTAGAAAACATATCAGCAGAGAAAGGGAATACATAAATACAGTATGTTTTGTATGATGAGTTGTCGTCAGTTTAAAAGAAATAAGTTCGTCGCCATATTTAAACGTTATTTTACAATACATCATACATTTTCAATAGCTTCGAAATACGCAGATATGTAATAATAAACTATATACTCTTAAAGAAATAAGTTCGTCGCCATATTTAAACGTTATTTTACAATACATCATACATTTTCAATAGCTTCGAAATACGCAGATATGTAATAATATACTATATACTCTTGTAGGTTATTCAACGTATCTATAGTAAACTCTTATGATTAATAATAATCTGTAACCTTATTGTTTTTTATTACATCACAGGTTAGAGCATACGAATATAATTTAGGTTAGATTAGGTTAGAGCCTACGAATACATTTTTAGGGCAGAACGTAGGGAGCAGAGTAAGTACAAAACAACATACTTTCATACAAGAACGTTTATTGATACGAGTAGTTTGACGCTACTTAAAACATAATACATAACTTATATATATAATATCTATTAAAATAGTACATTTCGTATACACTAATAATGGTACTACATACCCGACTATAAAGTAAACATGGTAAGTATAACAGCAGTTTAAAAGAATAGATAGTAAATATAACTATATCTAATTATTTTATAAAATACTATGTTAACTAAGAGGTTATATACAGAATATATACGCCTGTATTCGACCTCTAGAGGGTTAATAAGACTAGACTAGACCAGACCAGACCACACCAGACCAGACTAGAGCAGACCAGACCAGACCATACTAGACCAGACCAGACCAGACCAGACCAGACCATACCAGGCCAGACCAGACCAGACCATAACATACCAGACCAGACCAGACTATAGATGATAGATAGTAAAATCATGAACAATTATACCACCTGTAATATAATAGATCTTACTTGATATTTTAAAATTAGTGGCTGAATCTAATTATTACAGTAATTCAATTGTAGAAACTGAAGATGTAATCTTTAAAACATCTAAAGTTAGAAGTTTTTAGTAGTCAGGTCAGATTAATAGAGGGTATTATAATGAAATCGTTTTTTTAGAAACTATTTGTTTTGTAAGATTGGCGCCGTAAAGAAAAAACAACATAGCTGTAAAGACTAGACTAGACCAGACCAGACCAGACCAGACCAGACCAGACCAGACCAGACCAGACCAGACCAGACCAGACCAGACCAGACCAGACCAGACCAGACCAGACCAGACCAGACCAGACCAGACCAGACCAGACCAGACCAGACCAGACCAGACCAGACCAGACCAGACCAGACCAGACCAGACCAGACCAGACCAGACCAGACCAGACCAGACCAGACCAGACCAGACCAGACCAGACCAGACCAGACCAGACCAGACCAGACCAGACCAGACCAGACCAGACCAGACCAGACTAGACTAGACTATAGATGATAGACAGTAAAATCATGAACAATTATACCACCTGTAATATAATAGAGCTTACTTGATATTTTAAAATTAGTGGCTGAATCTAATTATTACAGTAATTCAATTGTAGAAACTGAAGATGTAATCTTTAAAACATCTAAAGTTAGAAGTTTTTAGTAGTCAGGTCAGATTAATAGAGGGTGTTATAATGAAATCGTTTTTTTAGAAACTATTTGTTTTGTAAGATTGGCGCCGTAAAGAAAAAACAACATAGCTGTAAAGACTAGACCAGACCAGACCAGACCAGACCAGACCAGACCAGACCAGACCAGACCAGACCAGACCAGACCAGACCAGACCAGACCAGACCAGACCAGACGAGACGAGACGAGACCAGACCAGACCAGACCAGACGAGACGAGACGAGACCAGACCAGACCAGACCAGACCAGACCAGACCAGACCAGACCAGACCAGACCAGACCAGACCAGACCATACCAGACCAGACTAGACTATAGATGATAGACAGTAAAATCATTAACTTACATATTAAAAACTTACATATAATATTAGTTGGGTTACAGTCTACGAATATATTTTAGGTTAGATTTAGGTCGCGCGCGCGCGACCTAAATCTAACCTAAAATATATTCGTAGACTGTAACCCAACTAATATTATATGTAAGTTTTTAATATTGGTCTTGGTCTGGTCTGGTCTGGTCTGGTCTGGTCTGGTCTGGTCTGGTCTGGTCTGGTCTGGTCTGGTCTGGTCTGGTCTGGTCTGGTCTGGTCTGGTCTGGTCTGGTCTGGTCTGGTCTGGTCTGGTCTGGTCTGGTCTGGTCTGGTCTGGTCTAGTCTAGTCTTTACAGCTATGTTGTTTTTTCTTTACGGCGCCAATCTTACAAAACAAATAGTTTCTAAAAAAACGATTTCATTATAACACCCTCTATTAATCTGACCTGACTACTAAAAACTTCTAACTTTAGATGTTTTAAAGATTACATCTTCAGTTTCTACAATTGAATTACTGTAATAATTAGATTCAGCCACTAATTTTAAAATATCAAGTAAGCTCTATTATATTACAGGTGGTATAATTGTTCATGATT
The DNA here is from genome assembly GCA_929113105.1 of Agrypnus murinus. Taxonomy (NCBI): domain Eukaryota; kingdom Metazoa; phylum Arthropoda; class Insecta; order Coleoptera; family Elateridae; genus Agrypnus; species Agrypnus murinus. The sequence continues at coordinate 196,726,635 of OV816024.1, forward strand.
TTACTGTCTATCATCTATAGTCTAGTCTAGTCTGGTCTGGTCTGGTCTGGTCTGGTCTGGTCTGGTCTGGTCTGGTCTGGTCTGGTCTGGTCTGGTCTGGTCTGGTCTGGTCTGGTCTGGTCTGGTCTGGTCTGGTCTGGTCTGGTCTGGTCTGGTCTGGTCTGGTCTGGTCTGGTCTGGTCTGGTCTGGTCTGGTCTGGTCTGGTCTGGTCTGGTCTGGTCTGGTCTGGTCTGGTCTGGTCTGGTCTGGTCTGGTCTGGTCTGGTCTGGTCTAGTCTAGTCTTTACAGCTATGTTGTTTTTTCTTTACGGCGCCAATCTTACAAAACAAATAGTTTCTAAAAAAACGATTTCATTATAACACCCTCTATTAATCTGACCTGACTACTAAAAACTTCTAACTTTAGATGTTTTAAAGATTACATCTTCAGTTTCTACAATTGAATTACTGTAATAATTAGATTCAGCCACTAATTTTAAAATATCAAGTAAGATCTATTATATTACAGGTGGTATAATTGTTCATGATTTTACTATCTATCATCTATAGTCTGGTCTGGTCTGGTATGTTATGGTCTGGTCTGGTCTGGCCTGGTATGGTCTGGTCTGGTCTGGTCTGGTCTGGTCTAGTATGGTCTGATCTGGTCTGCTCTAGTCTGGTCTGGTGTGGTCTGGTCTGGTCTAGTCTAGTCTTATTAACCCTCTAGAGGTCGAATACAGGCGTATATATTCTGTATATAACCTCTTAGTTAACATAGTATTTTATAAAATAATTAGATATAGTTATATTTACTATCTATTCTTTTAAACTGCTGTTATACTTACCATGTTTACTTTATAGTCGGGTATGTAGTACCATTATTAGTGTATACGAAATGTACTATTTTAATAGATATTATATATATATAAGTTATGTATTATGTTTTAAGTAGCGTCAAACTACTCGTATCAATAAACGTTCTTGTATGAAAGTATGTTGTTTTGTACTTACTCTGCTCCCTACGTTCTGCCCTAAAAATGTATTCGTAGGCTCTAACCTAATCTAACCTAAATTATATTCGTATGCTCTAACCTGTGATGTAATAAAAAACAATAAGGTTACAGATTATTATTAATCATAAGAGTTTACTATAGATACGTTGAATAACCTACAAGAGTATATAGTATATTATTACATATCTGCGTATTTCGAAGCTATTGAAAATGTATGATGTATTGTAAAATAACGTTTAAATATGGCGACGAACTTATTTCTTTAAGAGTATATAGTTTATTATTACATATCTGCGTATTTCGAAGCTATTGAAAATGTATGATGTATTGTAAAATAACGTTTAAATATGGCGACGAACTTATTTCTTTTAAACTGACGACAACTCATCATACAAAACATACTGTATTTATGTATTCCCTTTCTCTGCTGATATGTTTTCTACAGTGTGTTTTTAAATATTATACCCCGTTCTCTCAAGAATGCATAAAATTTTCGAAATATCTGTTTATTATTTTACTTAGCACATATAACCTACTAAGTATGTCCTAATGGTAAAACTGTAATCGACGAGATCTAATATCATAGTAATATTATAACAGATTAGGTGACCTAACAAACTCTTTAAACAAATGTTTATTTACATGTATGAGATAGTATTTAACATAATGTCCTTACATACTGGGTTACGATAGAGACGGATAATCATACGAGCTGCTGAAATGTATGATATATTGTAAAATAACGTTTAAATAAGAGTTTACTTTAGATGCTACGAATATCTATATGGTGTATAAACAATAAGAACGTATATGTAGAAATCGCTTACAAGGGTAGTAGATATAACGAAAAGGGTTAAAATCTGTTCAAAATTACATTACGTCTAGAAAACTAGAAATTAGATAATTGTAGCATACACATGTTAAATGTACCTATTCTTCACTTCGTCTGTAGCAGATATAATGAAAAAAAGGATAAAAATCTGTAGTATAGGGTTTATGCTTATACTCAGGCTCGCAATCATATGTAATGTATCTAAGCTTACATAGTATAATTATTTTCTCAACGTAGGATAGAACAACCGATTGCTCTGGTCGATCAGTATAAATAGACGGATAGTGTTCCTGTTCCTTCATTAGTCGAGATGGAGCAGCGTAAGAAGAAGAATGGCTCTGGTCGACAGGATTGCAAAATACAGTGTCCGGTTTGCTTCAAGTCTTTCGCGAGGCCATTCACCTGCAAGAGACACGTAAAAACCATACACGATTCAAACAGAATCTGCTGTTCTAGCTGTATCAAAACTTTTTCAAGCTCTGACAGCTTAAAAGACATACGAAAAGCGTTCACGAATCAATCAAAGTCCAGTGTTCTAATTGCTTCAAATATCTTTCACGCATCGACAGCTATAAAAGGCATTTAAAAACGTACATAATAACGCAGATGTTGTAAAGACGGCTCTGGTAAAGGAAGAAAATGGACCTATTGATATCGATGAGACAGAAGAACAAGAAGATATGACTTCAGCCATGCATTTGGGGTATTGATGAATGTGGTTCCTCGTTTACCAACTATGATAGTAACGAAGAGTTGAACAAGGAAAGGGCTACCGGTACAGTTCCAATGAGTCAGTCGTCGGACTTTATACGTATTAGTATTGCTGCGAGGGCATACGACGACTCAGAGACCCGTAGAACTACAACAGTCGTCATAGAAAACAACTTATGATCTATATTCTTGTATTATGTTATGTATACTAAATAAATGTTTGTAAAATAACTTTATATGTTTTATTTATCACGCCCATACTCTGATTTCTTGTCTAACAGGGTGGACTCAGCCATTTTTGTTTCAAGACTGTTTCTAGTCTAAGGATGTATAGCCCCAGGGTTAATTAATTGAGTTTGACCTGTAGAGCATATTATGTTAGCGTTCAGTTAGTATGGTATCCGTAATTGTTATTTACGCCAAACCTGACTACATGTATTGTTAAAGTAAAATTTAGAGGTAATATACAGGAATATATGCGACTGTATCCGATCTCTAAAATATAAGCCTTTTAAGTCTTTTAAATATTACTTTGTAGAGCTATGTTCAACAGGTATGCGCTAAATATGTTAATGTCAGCATTGTACATAAAATATATATATAGGTCATTTGTTGCACGGAAAATTAAACTTCTCTGTAACGTATATCCTATATTACTTTGTACAACTGCGTCCATCAGGTATGCAATCAGTAGTAGAGTATCATACGTACCTGGTATAATATAACGCTTATCAGTAGGTCCCTCGTTAGGAATTTTAAAATAACGAAATTTTTATTGAATCAGCTAAATAGATAGTGTACTTATAAGTGAATCTCTAAATAACGAATGCGTTAACAGAACTCCTGCGTTAATATACATAACGTTTCATCGTGTTTTTTCAAAACACATTTCATTGTAAAAGAATAATTTCATTGTAAAAGAATAAGAATAATTTCAATTTTATTTATCAGGCGATATACATTATATTATTTTCATATATTAGTATGCAAATTTATCGTTTCAATAAAAGTAAAATATTTATCTGATTTATTTCTCCAGGTTAAGTTTTCAGGGTTCTCATAACTGTAAATTTTGCAAGTGGTAACTACCCTGTGTTTCAAAGTTATAAAGACCTAAACATATGTTATAGACTTATATTTCGAAGGTATCGAAAATGGGATTATTGTGTAATCAAATGTTTTAAATTTTTTTTTTTATGTAAATTAAATAATCATTAGGGTTTTTCTGAAGAAGGTTTTCCTGAAAAATGCTATATAAAGTCAACCTAATTATGATTAAATGAGAAAACCTATTATTAAGCTGTTCAAAATTCGAATGTCTAGAAAAAATGGGTAGCTCTTACTGAATATACGAAGAATACGTTTTAGATATGTATTGAGATACATAACATTTCTGTCATATATGAATTTGTATACATCGATCTAGATCCTGCTACCGTATATGTTTAACATAAAAATAAATGAAAACTATAAACTTCTTTTATCGTTTTTATTTATAAAATTTTAATAATAATATTAAATGTTTGCATTGTACGACATACTGATAGGGTAGGTGAATTGCAGGCATTTAGCAGGTCCATGTTTGGTGAATCTTTTGGGTAGATTAATAATCTAATCTACGCCTTATGTACTAAATAAAAATAGAATTTCTCACAGATAAACTAAAAGCTATGCGAAGAAACGGTTGATGCAATAGCGACGGATGCTGCCACGCATTCAGGTTCCTACATTTAATTCAGCACGAGTTTCATAGATATCCTTTCCGATTTGTAAATAATATTTGATCTGAATAACCTAGTGTCAGACTGTTTCCTGTAGAGCAATTCTGAGCGGTCCTTCTTCCTACGGTAAAACTAATGTTATGTTAGGTCTACTCATTAATGAAAACGGATTAAAATTTGGAATTATCTGCCTATACGTCCGAAACTCATCCAGTTTTTGTAATTGATTGTTCAGAGCGGGTAGAGAGTTTCTCGCATATACGAACTTAGGAGCTAGCTGCTGACTCTGCATGACATTAGATGATTTTGATAATGATAGATGATCGTGATAAAGAATGATGTTATTTATAGCAGTGACTTTATTACAATTCTTACTAGAATATAATTGTATGATATCACATCATGATATGTACCTACAATTCGATTACCTAGATTTTGACTACCTAAATTAGACCTTAGTCTAAGAATAATCATGTGTTTTATCGTTATCTTATGATATCAGGAATGCAATACTTCTATTAATCTTTAGTTTAGCGTAGATATAAATCTCTTTGTATAGCTCAATAAATGATAGTTATAGGGCTGTATTGACTTATATAACATTTCTCTCATATATGAATATTTTAGTTCAGAGAGCATTTACAAACAATGTACAATTTATACAAAGCAGTAATTAAGAACAGGGTAAGATAATTCGTATGATCTATTAAATTTAAAATAGTAATCTGCTGTTCAGCTTGATTTAATTTTCGTAAATGTCTAAATATTACAAACATACAAACAAAATAGACTTAAGTAAGAAACAAAACGTATACATTACATATCTAAAATTGTACAACATATTGATAGGGTAGGTGAATTGCAGGCATTTAGCAGGCCCGTGTTTCTAACTGCTGATCTATAGGCTAGAAATATCATAAAAGTATTAGGCAATGTTCATTGAATAGACTCCCTGCTTCATTTCATAACTTATTTGTTTTAATAAATAGACATTAGTCAAACGATGGATATACTCATGTCTTTACCTTCAATATATAATATATTTATTTACGATATCTTGTTAATGATATGTGTTGTGATCTTGATTGACTGTAATCTTTTTCCTGTAAGATGCTATAAAAGCCGTAATTAATATTTCTTAATATATAGTTTAGTTTAATCCGTGTACGTATTTTATTCTTGCATTTTTTTATTTCACAATGTATAACTATATACAATTTATTTTAAAACCGTTTTTCTGAAATTTCTAGATTTTAATACAAACAAAATTGATTTAGGCTTCAGGAAATATCCAAACAGATTTACTCAGAAATTTACGGTTGCTATTAAATAATAATTAGCCGTCGGCAACTTTTAAAATATTTCGATTAAACCAATAGTTTTTCATGTTTGAATTTTAACTTTCTACACCCGCTAATTGGAAATTCATTAGCAATGGTGAAATCATCGTTTACAATCAAGACGTCATGTTTTTACCTTACCGATCTCATTTAATGACTCATGATAATAATCATAATTGGCTTATAATTTTTGAATCCTAAAGATTTAATATTATTAATGTACAATATTTATAAATATTTTCCGGGAATTATTTTTAAATAAATTGGATTTAATCAAATATACGTGAAAGCATTTTTAGAAATAACTCGTATGCAGTAATTTAAAAGACAAGCTCCGTGGTCTCGGGGTTAAGCTATGGACATTTTGTTATCGCTTAAACTTATAACTATGACAGTAGCTTTGATCTCTTAACAAATTATTTATAATATTTAAATTCCTTTCAGTCATTCGTAAGAACGTTTGTTTATTTATGGTTGAAAGTAGTGTTAAAGAATGTTGAAAACAACACGACTAATTAGTTTGTATTGATATAAAAAGCCGCGGATCGACTGATGTTACGGGGCTCATGTAGTAATAATATCTGTATATAGTTTTCAAATTGTTATATTTAAGATGTATCAAGAAAAATTTCTTGAGTTTCTTCACGATTGGCTCATATAAGGTTAATAATTGTCTCATCTCAATGACTCATGATAATAATCATAATTGGCTTATAATTTTGGAATCCTAAAGATTTAATATTATTAATGTACAATATTTATAAATATTTTCCGGGAATTATTTTTAAATAAATTGGATTTAATCAAATATACGTGAAAGCATTTTTATAAATAACTCCTGTACACGTTTAGAATTGAAATGTTTTTTTTTAAATAAATTTCTTGATATTAATAATTTAGTTCTGAGTTATTTTTATTTTAATAAATTAATTTAGTAATAATAATGTATCACGTTTAGATTTATACCTAAAATTAATTGTATTATATTATGAGTACGTGGTCGCTAGTCAACAATTTTTTTTATAACCAGTTTACAGTGCTTTAATAGATTACCTCGTTGGTGTAGTGGATGCATTGGCTGGCTACCATTCGAGCGGTCCCCGGTTCAAACCCTGTTGGCTCCATTGGTTTTGTAAAAAAAAAAGTATAGCGGGTTGCCTATCTACAGGCGTATAGAAATCTACTATACCGATCATATGACGTCACCGATAGATAGCATTAGCAGCGCTAGGAATTCAAATCTTTCAGCGGGAAATGATGACAAGTTGGAAATGAGGAGAGAGAGATGAGATATGCAGATGACCCCGCGAGATATAAAAAATGATCCGCTAATGACCTCGCGAATTAAATTAATTAGATATGCAAATAATACCGTTAATGATACATACATAACACCGCGAATGATATGCAAATAATCCGCTAATGACCCCGCGAATGATATGCAAATGAGCCTCGAATTTCGCGGATGACCTTGAAATGTAAAACGAACCTTCATAAGAAAATACATGGGATTTTGAGCTAGAACCCGCTTAGCTATACTACTCTTGAGGTACATCAAGGCATCGAATTGATAACGTTTTAAATCTCGTTGAGAAATCAAATATGTAGGAAATATTTGTTATCATGCTGAAACCACACAACATTATTAGATATCCTACGTTCATGAATCACTTTAATTAAAGCCTATCATCTCAGTATAACGTTCAGTATTAATTATCAAAGCATCTTCATATTTATTTTGAAAGAAATGTGAACAATTTCTATACAAAGTATGTGGTTACATTATTAAAAAAGTTTTTTTTACTAATAATTTCCTGATTAACAGTGTAGTTTTGTTTATTTCTTATTATATCTAAAATATGACGTAATTCGTGATTTATATTTAAATTTCGATAATGTGTGGTCCTTGCAGTAGCTATCAAAACACTGCGAGGCAAACCCCGCAAAATATTTCTGGGGGACCCTATATACATATATGAAAAATAGAGAGAGGGGGGGAGAGAAGAAAACATCGATTTAGATTTTTTTAGAATCTAATTAATTTAATTTAAAAATTAATTTAACGCCAAACAATAATAAAATAGAGAGCGATTGTGGCTCGGTTAGTTGCGTGCGGGACTACCGACCAAGGAACCCGGGTTCACTGTCTTGTGATCACTGAACACGCACAACACAAGTATAGGAGGGAAATGCCAACGCTCTGCCACAGAGCACGGCACCTAAAAGAAAGAAGAATAATAAAATAATTTACATTTTCATATAAGAAAATAATAAAAATTACACCGGTATAATAATGATAATTAAACAAAAAAAAGTCATACTATAGTCGAAATTTCATAGATAATAATAAGATTAAATAAAATAAAACCAACGTTTGAATATTTATATTTAATATTATTATTCAACAGTAAAAAAATCGAAAACACATTCTGTGATTTAACTTTTCTTGACGTTAAAAAATGTTTTTAAAATAATACTTTATTAGAAAACACAAAAGACAAAAGTCCAAGTTACAGAATGAACACAGTTTACTGTTAAGTACAATTCGTTATTAATTACACAATATGCACTTGCATAATAACTTAAACACCATTATACACTCTTAATATTAAAACTGGTACTAATACTCAGAAAACCTAGATAAACAAACATCCCTGGATGTCAGTTTCTAAGGTCTTTGAATAGGTAAGTGCTGAACTAGGTAAACAATATCCCTGAATACCGGTTTCTAAGTTCTGAACGTCGTTGCAACCTGTGCTGTTTATATACTAGTATGTGGTCGTAACATTCGCCGACTTAGCATATATTAAGTGAATTAGACTAATATTACGATAAAGTTTTTAGAATGCCACATTAGGATTCTAATAGATGCAACCATTAAGATAAAGATTCTGAGTACGGGAAAACATTCGCCTACATTATGTAAATGAAAATAATATTAAGAAGGTTCTGAAAATATTACCAGCGTTATCTTATATGACTGCATACAGTTTATAATGTTAACTTGTGCAACAACCTAGAAAAAGATTTTTCGCCGGCTATTAGCATCTGCAAAAGTATCGAGTTGATTTCAAAGTGATGTATTTGAATAATAATAACCACCATGAAAGTAGAGATAATAAATGAATAAAGGTTTTTCCTTTCCAACATCTGGATAACCAACACCCTGGCAAATTATTCTACGTATTGACGAATACCGTCAGGATGAAAGATCGTAAAGAGTAATAATAAACACTATAAACAGATTATTATTGCCATAAGCGCTATAAATATTTGTCTTACTGTGTTTTTTTAATTAATTAATTACAAAAAGTATTTCATTTAATATAATTTCTGAATTGTTATCATCTTACTAATTAATATACGCACGTTTTAATGAAATGCGTTTTTTTAAATTTATTAGCTTTGTAATTATTTTTAAGAGCATAATTACCCTTACTGTTATTATTTCACTGGATTTTTTGAAGCTCACAAATGCAAACCAAATTAAAATACCCAAGTACACAAAACAATAACAAAGATGCGTCAAAAATTCTTTCACTTTTATTGACAGCATCTGTTTGTTACAAACCAAATTCTAGTTCATTGCAGACTGTACTTTTCTAAGAAATAATAAAATGGGTACTTTTAAGACTTTTACTAAAGTGCATTTTATATTTACTTAAAGTAATAAAATGACTTATTTTTGCTGCTTTTGTTCAATATTAACAGTAATGAGTAGTAACGGCCCCAGGGACGTTACAAACTTGGGGAAGTTCGGTGGCCCCCTAAAGCCCCCCCCCCTGCAGCTGTTATTGTTATTATTGTTACGCCATTATTATTGAGCCCTTGTTTAAAGCCACCTATAAAAGTCTTATTTACTTGCAACTTGGTGGCATTCCCGTGCAGTTTGAGGTTTGGGAGGGTGAAAGAAAGCTTCAAGTCTTTTTAGAATTTAGTGTATGCTTCCATTCAAAGCGATGCGTTGAGGCAAAAGTCGATTAGATTTATTGTAATTGTGAATAATAGTATAACGTTTCTTACCCTTAAAAATATGTGCTTCAGTTTTTATTAATTTTCTTCTATTCCTTGGTTTAATGATTTCTCTAGATTCGCTATTGAGATATTTTTTAATCCACCTGCTGTTTTTGGAGGACAACCCTCAGAAACTCCAATTTTCCCTTTCAGTTGCGTAAAGTGTAATAATTTGTTTAGTTAGTTGTTTTAAAAAACAATAAGTTCGATGAGCTTCTTGAAATAGCCAACATGTTGGAAGACTATTTCTCTTGTGTTTATTCTAACAAGAAAGATAAAGTGGTTCCCTTTAACTATCAAAACCAAAATTCATTTAGATAATATTCACATAAGAGTTGATTATATTCTAAATAAGCTTCAGAAACTACTAAGAAATAAACTAAATTACAATTTTTTAGAAACTGAAAGCTTTGGGATGTATGAATCATTGTTGTCATGCATTAAAGACTACTTTACCAACATAATCTAGATTGTAAAAATACCATATTAGTTTTCCAAAGAAATTCAAGTCGGTTCAAAAATGATTTTGATAATGTTGATGCATGTAAGATCATGAACTTTTAGTAAGCTCTTACACTGAGGCAATACGCAACTAGCAACTAGAAACTGACAATAAGCAACAGACAATATTATTTTGACCACCTCTCACACTGCAGCAACTGATTCCTTTTAGTTTGTATAGCAATCTCAAACAATCATGTCATCCTTTAACAACTCTGGATATGCGATTTTAATTTGGTGACATTTAAGGAACATAAATTTAGTAACAATGAAGAAATTAGCGAAACTTCGAATTTATTAACAGATTATTTAAAAAACTATAAATTAACATTCATTCGAACTTATTAAGTGCTAGATGAAGAATAATCCAATTGCGCCAGCATTGCACGTAAAATTTTTTAACAACTTCCAGTAACAATAATAAATCTTTTTCTTTTTATGCTAAATATAGATACATATGCATATTTCTTATTTAGACCGTCTTTAATTACATCAGCCACTGACCTCATAATCTTGACTTATATTTCGGCCACAATCATAAAACTAATATTTAATTCCAGGAAATAATAAAAAATTAATAATTTACAAGTATTCTTAACATACTAATAGCATAAATAACAGTTTGTTATACACATATCTCTTTATGTTTCTAACAAATGCTGAATCGTCATGTCTGTTGTATAAGAATCCCACTTTCTCTGTATAAAAATAATGCAAGTATTGCTGTATATTGACACGATGAAATCGGCTTTCGACATGCAGGGCAGATTGTCGGCAACAAATATGAACGCAACCGGCAACGTTTTTGTAGAAGCGATAACAAGTTGCTCCAATGTGAGACTTCTGATTAAATTCAATGTAAACAACCCGATGGCGATAATATTGCGCGTTTTCAATTGCTAGTTGTTGATTGCTTATTGCTTCAGTGTGAGAGCCCTCCTTATAGAATAAGGTCGCCATTACTATTCGATTATAAACTTGAGATTTAGGCTAAATTTATAGACTTAGATAAGTATATTCATAGCAGGATTTAAAGATTTCGTACAGTAGAAATTAAATTAAACAAAACAAGTTAAAAATGTGTATAAGCAGATTTTTAGCAAAACTTTATACTAACGTTTCGTAAAAGAAAATCTACAACCCTGTATATAGCTTGAACTTGTGAAAATGTTACAAACATACAGATTTCATTAAAACTTTTCGCGTTAAACTAATAAACATTAAATAACTTTTACAGAACTCAATGAAGCGCTAAAGTTTTTTATTGATTTCTCATAAATCTGTTCATGGAAACGAATTTCTGTATAAAACCTAACTAAAAGTTCTATTAATTCGATTTGGTTTTGACTTTTCACTGCTTTATTTTCCTTTTGGTAATTGTTTGCAGTAAAACTCAGTAATTGCATTCTAAAGCACAGCCTTCTAAATCTTAATTATCTGAGCGATACTTAATAAAAGGTAAAAAGTTATAAATAGTTTTGTGTTGATTTTTAATAACCTTGTCTAAGAGAACATCAATTTTCTCATAGTCTTTTATCAGAAGATTAATAAAGGGTTCTGGAAATTTCCATGCTAAATATTAAGGAAAATTTACATGCATAACCACAAGTCTGATTGTTTGGTAGAATTTCGGGTATGCGCAGTGGTTTGAAGCTAATTTGACTGTAAAATGGAATGAATATGGATTCTACCGTTAAATAATACGTTTTCTAATCTTCATGATTTAGCTGTAATTTTAAACGAAAATTTAATTACAACCACATTTTCAAAAACTTATTAGCACCTTGTAACTACGAAAGTATTGCTATTAAATGAATGCAATGAGGCGCATTCACGGCATTATTGGGATTTTGCTCTGCACGGACACTTTACATTCAAAAACGCAAAGAATTTCAAAAATTGTTTGGTTAAACTTTACATAAATATTATCGTAATCATGATCGTCTTTCTCGTAAGTTCCCGGGCGGGCAGGAAACCAACAGTCATATCGAAGTTTGCTTCGAGGCGGTTATGTACCTAGATATGATTTCAGTACGAGGTAGTAGCTAAATAAAAGAAAAGCCTGCATAAAGAAAACTTTAGAGTGGGGGGGGGGATACTACACACGCTGGCAGTTGCAGTTTTATCGTGAACATCGACCTATACGTTTCCATTTCTATAGTAGTATAGGTTACAGCTTAAAAGTGCTATACCCACTATTATTGAAAATTATCCCCGATTAGGGCTCCATCTTAAGACTTTGTAACAAAGACGCAACGTTATTGCATTATTCTCTATAACACAGCTTTAAATGCAATTTAAAGGTCGGTCAAGTATCGGAAGCGCAGCTGATGCCTTTATAAAATAGCAATTAAAGGTCTTGTGTACTACTTATTCCACGTCACGTTGGACTCTTTGTTACAAAACATTCGGGATGTATACAGGGTGCCCATTATGTATGGAATATAGTATATATCTCGGTAAATATCGACTTTATAAAAAAATTTGTTATATAAAAGTTGTTTAACATTTTATTTTCCATAATAAGATAGCATTCAATTGTTTTTATTTCAGAAAACAAATGAGTAATGAATAACACTTTAATTTTTTTAAATAGCAATGTTCCCTTTCATTAGGCTCATTTGATAGAGATTTTTTTTCTCTTTTCGATGACCTAAAATCTTAGTACCCTTATATCAGAAAATTTTTGAAAAAAACGTAAAAGATGCTTATAAAGTTAATTTCACCAATAACATGAATCTAGATATACGAGATCTCTTTCATTTGTCTTAACAATTGATTGTAGGCTTTTATTGTGACAGAAGTTTGTTTATTAAATTAAGTTGTTGGTACATGGAAAAATAAAAATGGTTCATTTAACAGAAACTGAACGTATAGAAATTTTTATTATGGTCGGTTATGGGGATCGCAAACGAACACAATTAGAAGTATATGAAATTTTTAATGAGCGTTATCCACATCGAGAACCAATCACCCAGTCAGTAGTTAGCAAAACCTTGAAACGGTTTAGGGAAACTGGCAATGTTAAAGATCTGGTGAAGACTGGTCCGCAGAGGTCTGCGACAAATGAAGATAAAAAGCTCGATGTTTTAATAGAAATAGAAGAAAATCCAAACATTTCAACTCGTCAGTTAAGTTGAAACGTTAAACGTAAGTAAAGGTTCAATACAGAAAATATTACATTCAGAAAAATTACATCCGTACAAACCGACTTTATTGCAAGAATTATGCGAAGATCACTACGATCGACGTGTTGAATTTTGTGAATTTATGATGGAGCGAATCAACAACAATCAAAATTTTCTTAATAATATTGTTTTTTCTGACGAGGCTACGTTTTGTTTAAATGGAAATGTAAATAGGCATAATTGTCGATATTGGGCCGCTGAAAATCCCCATTGGATGATCCAAAATCATACCCAAACACCACAAAAATTAAACGTATGGGTGGGAATTTGTGCAGATCACATAATTGGACCTTTCTTTATTCGTGGTACTCTAACTGGTGACCGTTATTTGCAATTATTGCAACAGCAAATTATTTCAGCTTGCCAAGCAAATCTTGATGATCTTTCGTTTCAACAAGATGGGGCACCGCCCTACTATCATTTAGATGTACGCCGATATTTAAATGTGGTATTTCCGGCCCGTTGGATAGGCAGAAGAGGGTCTGTGGAGTGGCCTCCCCGATCTCCGGATCTTACACCTTGCGATTTCTTCTTCTGGGGATATTTAAAATCAAAAGTGTATACAAACCGACCCCAGAATCTGGCCGAATTAGAGCAACGAATACAAAATGAAGCTGCAGCAATTTCTCCCAGATCGCTCAGAAATTCTTTTCAAGCTTTTCGTGATAGGTTGGGCCACTGCCTTGCAGTTAATGGTGAACATTTTGAACACTTATTGCCATGAAAATCATTTTATTGCTAATTTGGTTTTGTCTTCAAGCTTTATAAGAGACGTAGGGTCAACCGGCGTAAATATGAAACACCAAAGATTTGGGGTAAATGTGAAACATGTTGATAACCACCCTATCTTTAGTTTTTAGAAAATTCTAAAAAGTTAATATAATTACTTCAGGTTTATATTACATGATGTATAATTATAACATGTTGGGCTGCCCTTTCTACACAATTTATTTTATTCAATATAAAATCTGCTAAAAACCATCAAAACAAATTTGAAAAGCATATATAAAACTTATCCGGTAATTAAGATTCTATAGCAGCTACTCTATTAATTTTCTATTTTTTAAATAAGGAATAGATTATTTAACACAGCAAATATAATAAATTGCTTTCATAACATTTTGATTATGTTTTATTCAGTTACAAAGTTCAGGGAAAAAATGCAACACAAAATTATGAAAAAGTGAAACACGGCCTGGGAAACAATGCAACACCATTTGCAAAATTCAATATGAGTTAGAGGTAGAGATGTTATTGGATTTACTTCCCATTTCTTCTTAATATTTTGTGTTACTTACTAAAAGAATGGTACTAAGTATTCAAGTGAAAAAGTTGAAACGGGAAGAAAATCGCTAAACCTAATCCAACATTGGGCTCATTCAGCAGGCCTACCGGTCATACTGGTCTGAGTCACCGGAAGTTGTTTTGCTCACCACATTTTAAATACGGTTTGTTTACATATCGTACCGGGACAGTTGAAGTGAGGTTACAACACCGCCCTTTGACGTTTATTTTGTTATGCCTAATAGAGATTTTTATAATCTCTACCGAAAAAACTGTTGATATTTACAATTAGTTTTATTATACTCATCTACTATTAGTTGCTCCATTATTATTAGTACAAATATCGAATTAGGTTATGTCACCCTATATTTGACAAGTAAATTTAAATATGTTAACCGGTAACTAATTTTTCATAATTCAGTTAAGATCTACCGGTGAACAGCACCAGTTTATCACCGGTAAGTCTGCTGAATGCGGCCATAGTATTGAATGTTTTTTGTGATTCCTGCGCGTCAAACTCAATTACAAGAAAGATAATGTTAGCAATAGAAAGTGTAAGTTATTGCACATCAAATGATACTAATAATATTAAGAGTGCGATTTTTATTTTAAAATACTACATTAAAAGTTGGCTGTTGTTAAGCATGACAAGCCATGATTTTCAAATTATTTTATTTTAGCGCATACACGCTTGTTTACCTAGGTTATTAGGAAGTTAATAATGACGGTTTTAAACCTCACAATTGAATAACGACTATTTAAAATGTTCATTACTTTAATATGTATTGGTTTAGTATAGTACAGCAAATTCATAAAAATAAAATATATAATGTTAATTGCCTATGATCGACTTTGAGAGTGGACACCCGATATGCCCTTGACGTACTTGATATCTCATTAAATAAAGACTTAAGGTGATGTTTCACTTTTTCCCGTTTGCGATTCATATTTACCCCATATCCAGGTTAAAAATGAAACGCAGTGTTTACCTCTTCATGACTACAAACATAATTTTATATAAATTGCTTTTGTATGGTCTTATAGGTAAGGCTAAAAGGAATCTATTGATGTATAAAAACGATGACTTTTTTAATTTTAAGGTAGTTTAAAATTAAAAGTTTTATTTTTCGTTTCATATTTACCCCGGTTGACCCTACATAATTTTCTGTTCATTAGTTTTATTTTGTTTTTTGTTCATTTTGTGTTTTGTTTTGTACATTATGTAGATGCACATCTGTTTATTTTAGGGTAATAATTCGAGATACTTTACGATCTAGGATATCTAAATTCATGTTATTGGTGAAATTAACTTAATAAACATTTTTTACGCTTTTTTCAAAAATTTTCTGATATAAGGGTACTAAGATTTTAGGTCGTCGAAAAGAGAAAAAAATCTCTAACAAATGAGCCTAATGAAAGGGTACATTGCTATTTAAAGAAATTAAAGTGTTATTCATTACTCATTTGTTTTCTGAAATAAAAACAATTGAATGCTATCTTATTATGGAAAATAAAATGTTAAACAACTTTTATATAACAAATTTTTTTATAAAGTAGATATCTACCGAGATATATACTATATTCCATACATAATGGGCACCCTGTATAACAAATGAAAATAGTTTATTTATGATTGTAACTTTGCTATTCTTAAGTGACTGCATTGTTTAGTAATTTACTTTCACAATAAAAAATTAATCATTGAATTGAAATAATTCTATAATATTCTAATGCCCTCATATGTACTGATGGGATTTCAACAGCTATTTAATAATGTTACCTAAAATTTAAAATTAGCAATAAGTATGTTTGTTTAAACAATTATAAAAGGATTTATTAATAATATTTAGGAATAAATTTTAATAAATATAAATTTTGAAAATAAAAATTTAAACCCAACGTGTTTATTGTTAATAAATGCGACCGGTTAAAAAAGTTTGTGAACCACTGGTCTACCTGATTTACCTACTTGGAAGTGTGTGCGCCGAGAAAGGATTTTTGATTTTCGCTTGGAAACAAAATTTTTATTTTTTTGGCATTATTGAAGTTTAATTTTGTTTTGTGGTAGATCAAGCGTGACAATATATGGGCACGCCACGGTATGAAATGTTCCTTTTTTATTATTTTATATAAAAACAAATTTGATTTTTTAGCTCCACGTATATTATTAAACTCAATCTTGAAGTGAGATGGTGCAGACAAGGTTCAGACGAGGCATTTTGTTCAGTAAGTTTTGGTAATAAATGGAATATCTGTCAAAGAAAACGAAAAGATCTCAAAATGACTTAAATGGTGACTGAGATGCGAAAATTTGGTGAAGGAGAGCCTCAAGATTTTGACAAATTTAATTTTAGGGAAATAATTAAGGTTGTGCCTTTACAAATTTGAATGTGTGGACAAATTTTGAACTATCTGTTAACATTAGCAAACTAAATAGTCAAAATGACGGATATTAGCTTTACCAATAAACTTTGTGACTGAACTGACATGTTGGAAGCATACGATAATGATTTTTAATGTGGTAAATTTGTATAAAATTGCTCATTCCTTTAATTTCTTATCTATAAGATGTTTAATAGAAAAAAATGGGAGAAACGCAAATTCTGCACTCAAGCTCTAAGCCAGCTCATGTAATATAATATTTCGTAAGAATCGTTGATTACTGAACTTGCGGCATGGACTCGTGTCACAGCATCATTCATAATTTTTACAATGACTATACATTAGCGTAACGTTGATATAGTGTTGGTAAAACCCTCACGCTAGTTCATTAGATCTGAAAGAGGCTTATTAAACCACATTAACTATGTATTTTATATTTTATTACCGCATGTACTGTAAAAGTCATAACGAGCTCATTATTTTGAATATTTAATTCCCTGTGTTTTTAATTAAAATATGGTATAAAAAAAGATTTTGCATTGGAGCGTAGGCAAATCTATTTTGCGATGATTTACGACCTCAAATACCTAAATACGATATTGATTTCTTGGTACCTATTTAAACAAAGTTAACACTTGTGTGAACTTGATCACATTCCCCTTTTGGTCACGTGTTGAAACCATTTTTGTTTATCGCATTGTGAAAAAACGAATTACATAAAAGTTAGTTCTTCAAAGCGCGCTAATAAATTTTTTTATCAAAAACAAAAATAACATTTTATGAGATGACCCCTTTTTAGGTATTATTTAGTTGAAGAAAACCCTCTCAAGTCCGACATTAAAAGTTTACCAAGGAATGTACCTTTTTTGAAATAATGTTATGGCAGACCTCTTGTTTGGTCCTGTATCACTCTAATTTATAAAGACTAAAAGATTCACATATAATTATTATCAATAATGACAATAATATTTCATTTAAAAAGGCAGAGACAACTATCACAACACATCCAGCGTGCCCCAGTACTACTAAATAATTAAACAAGCATTACAAGAAAATTAACGTAAAAATAAAATCGAAGGTGCAAAAATCTTCAAGGTCAATAAATCAAGGAAAAAGTCGAGATATTTTCGGAAGAATACTAAAATATCTGATAACAATGATGAACAAAATATAGAAATAAATGCTTTAAATTAAAATAATAACATTTCACTTTTGTCACCAATAGTTCACAATCAGTAATTGTGTAACTATAGCAAATAATTTGCAGTTAGTGAATACGAAAATTACAATATAGTATTTGCTAAATACCGAATCGTTACATAACATTAACGTTACATTTTTATTGAACGTATCAGCAAAAGTTTTATTTTGTATTGCAAAATATGTTCATGTGTTATTCTTGTTCCCTTATATACATGTCACACACTTACATGTCACATTTTGTGCTGCAAGTTAACATTCATTAATAGTTCAGTTCATTCAGTTCAGTCCATAGTTCTTATTCATTAATAAAGATATACACACAAGAGAAGTATCACCTCATTATAAATTACCACGTGCAAGATGTCGCTTCGCAGCTGCAAAATAA
The DNA here is from genome assembly GCA_929113105.1 of Agrypnus murinus. Classification (NCBI taxonomy): domain Eukaryota; kingdom Metazoa; phylum Arthropoda; class Insecta; order Coleoptera; family Elateridae; genus Agrypnus; species Agrypnus murinus. Next base: position 196,745,188 of record OV816024.1, read on the forward strand.
TTACCGCCCACAAGTGCCGTGTTCAACAACTTTATCTAAATGCATTCTAAAAATGCTAAGTAACTTTATCTAAAATACGCATTCTACAAAACGCAAGCGGAAGCAAAACGTTATCGCCACGTGTGCGCAACTGAAGGATTTTACGACCACCAAATGGTATATAAACCGCACAACTGGGTTACTTCAGTTCGAGTTACGACGAGCTTGAAGGCTAGAAACTGGTATCCAGGGATATTGTTTATCTGCCTTTCAAACTAGACTCAGAAGCCGTAGAAACTGGTATCCAGGGATACTGTGTAGTGACATTTTAAAGACTTTTAATTTTTCCTGCGTTAAAGTCCTAAAGCAGCCACACCCAAAGCAGCAACACTTCATTATATTATCGACATCTTTAGCACACATGGGCTCGTACACAGGTATAATATCGGGTATTTTCATTTCTTGATTCATTCGGCGTACGTACGTAATTAATTTGCTCGCTATATGATGGATTCAGCAAAATCCAAGAATTATCGATTTTTCTGTACTCTTGGCTGTACTTAAATTTGATGCTGGCTATTTCATCCTCAGAAATCATTTCCCAACTGTGTTCCATCCCATTGTCATGATTGCGTGTTATCTTATTTTTATCCTGAACGATTCTCAAGTTTGATTTGTTAAACTGATTTTGCCCCTGCTCAGCAGCTCTAGCGCACGATTCAAAATAAACTGATTGTGGGCCACCAAACGCCACGGATGTTTGGAGCAATATAGAATCATCAATTTTTGATGTTTCTATTGGATCCAATGCAAACAATAATGAATATTTATCAGTTGCGCCTTCGATTATTTTTGGATAATACTTCTTTGAACGAGTATCTTTTTCTTCCGTCATTTTTTATATGCTTTCTTCTCGGATAGGAAGTAAAACTGTAGGTCCCGTGTCAATGCGATGTTTGGCACGATAAAGATCCCTACTGGAGGTGGAATTCCCCCAGATTCGGCTAAATTCTAGTAAGGTCGGCCAAATGAATCATAGTAATCGGTGCCATGAGGTACAAAGGATGCTCAGCTATCCTGATTCCTCGCCCAAAAAATTTAAAGAAAAACTTTTACAACATATGGCTAAAAGCTCATTGTATTAGGCTATATATTCAATGACGAATATTTTACCTAAACGTAAGAAACGGCGGACACTAGTCCAGAATTCAAAAAACGTGACCGGAAATCATAGAAGAATAATTATTGAACTAATATTACTTAAAACAATGCTATTTAATGTTTTTGGGGTCGCTAAATCCGAATATGATAGTATTTTTACGTTTTATTTTCGAATTAATGCTATAAATTGTTTATAATTGCAAGTTATTCACAGTTAACTGTATTCCAATTTAACGCGCCGTGCATGTAAAAGCCTACAATGCAAATATCTTTTCAAATATGGTTATAAAACTTGAAAAATGTGTAAGAAATGCAACAGTAATTATATTACGAATATGTTCGTAAAGTAGGTAGTTATTTTAGTTTCTTAAGAACATTTTCCTACTAGGGTCGTTCCATGCCAAATCATCGCAAAAAAATGAATTTTCAACCCGACCATCTCAGATTTTCGTAAAATTTGTTAGGATGATCAAGGATATAAAGTAACTTACGTATGTAAAGTTAAAGCCCTTAGTGATACACAGTATTCACATAGCAGGGCTGCAAATATGATATAAAACGTAAGATTTACGCTTGCAAGGTGAACAAAAACAATTGATAACTCTGCTTCTAATTATTGAAGAACTTTCATCTTGGGATGGTTTTAAAGCTAAATGAGCATAATTTTCATAAAAAATTATTTTATAATAAAATATTGAAGTTTTTATTCCGAGGTTACATGATGTAATCTTTGACCTTGAATATCTAAGAAAGTGTACCTTCAATTTTTTTAGGAATACAATTTGTTATACAGTTAGAAGCAGTCTGTCTTTGGTGTAAGTTTAATTTTGGGGAAAAAATGTTAAATATGGTAGTTAAACACTTCTTACACAAAACATGCATCTGCAAGTTCAGACCAGAGTATTGTATCAGGTATTTAGTATATATCTGTGCATATCTGTACCTGCAGATAAAAAAAATTATCTGAACGATATAATTACTTGCTACAGATGTTTTGCTTTTACTCATTTATACCTTTTAGAATATTCTAAAATTAATCATTTCTTTCAATAACCAAGTAGATCTGAAGATATACTTGAACAACACTACAAATATTTTCTTTAATCCTCATCGGAACTAACCTCATTAGACTTTTGTTTGCCAAAAGCGCCCGTATCCCATATATACCACTCTTAATTACTACAATGCATAAATCAATCTTGATGGGTAATTTGCAAATATTAGCAAAAAAATCAAAGATGATTCTCTTCCACTATATTTGTAAATTATAAAAACACCTAGTTCATTTATTCCTGATCGTTCCTCTAATTTGTAGGCCTACATTCGCTGCTGCAGGGATGGAATTGCATACTTTACAACTAAAGATAAGAGTTTTTGAGAAAATATCATTTTCATAAAATGTGCTATTTTTGTGAAACTTTGAATGCGTTTTGTAATTTTTAATGAAAAGTAAAATGCATTTTGAACATGAAACATCGTAGTTCATACATTTAACTCTAATATATAACAATTTGAACCAAGTACGTGAAAGTTGGGATTTTGATTTTCGATCACGTTTTTTGGATCCTTGACCAGTATGCGCCGCGGCGCTGTGTCGTCTGAAATTTTCAACTTTTGCCTATGGGGATGTATTTTTATTTGACATTTGTTTTTATACGTACGAGAGGTATTTGTTTACATTTTATTGGTTTGTTTGTACACTTGACTGAATGATATTTAGAATAGAAACCCTTATTGGACTGGAAATTCGTGTAAATAATTCAACATTAAGCTTTCACCTCACGTATTTGCATTTAAAAAACTTTCGGTGCAATTAGGAGTTTGAAGTTTTAATATCATGTAAATATTACAAGAAGTAAATAAATAATAAAGAAGGTCTAATTTAATAGGTCTATCTAAAATTAAAACTTTTAGTTCATTTTGCGGTTGTCGTCTCACGTTAAATCGTATATTATTCTATAATTTATTATATAATTCAGCTTTGATATTTATATTTTGTCCAAAATATTTAATAATAATAATATGTCAGTCTACATCTAGCAAGGGTCATCGCATTAATATTCATAAAATCGTAACATCACAGACGGGCGAGTTGACTGATGTAATTTTGTTACTTATACTCGTATGTGTTATCTAGTTAGAAGAACTAACGAGATACACTAGTATAAGTACTTCAGCTTATAATTATCACTTATTAAGAATTATTACAAAATAACTGAATTGTCTAAATATTTCAATATTTTTAAGAACATTACTTCGGTATAAATTTAAGGAAACTCAAAGTAGTAATTAATTTAATATCATTATTTAACATGATTATTCATTAATATTTAGAACAAGAAATTTTCGCGAATATTTATTGTATTCTTTCTTGAATAGTTGATGCTAAACGTTTAATCAATTTTTTTTCTTGTGATTATTGAATTAGTTTAAAGAAGGGAGTTTTTTTAATTAATTAAAAGATTTATTCATGTTATATTACAGCTGGTTAATATTTGAAATAAGAAATGTAATGTTAATAGCTTTAATCCATGTTACTGTTTAAATGATACTGTTTTATTTTAATTTCAACGATTTGTGTTTTTTTCTTACTTTTTAAAAAATTTCAAAGGAGGCTAATTTCCTGCCAAATCGACTAGAGCCGTATTTCAATGTCTCAGATTTGGTTCAAATTTTGTCCTTTCCTAGATACATATGAAATGTCATTAAATTAATTTTCCAGATTTTTTGCAATATAATGGCCGAAGTAGAAGTTTTTGAAAATTTCGATTTTTGGCAAATTCCTACCCGTTACTCTACATCATCTAACTGAACTTGTCATAACTCCCTTATTTTTGAGTTATCTGGCTCATCTAGGTTTCTGCTTAAAGTTAGTTCTTTTTAGATCTTTCAGAGTATACCAAGAAACGTGCAAAAACATAGCGCAGTAAAAAAGTAGCAAGCTAAGTGTTTTTACAAATTTCCACATTGCTTTTGTGTTACAACTATAACCTTTTTGAAACTTTTTTTTATAGAATCATCTTAGTATAGTAGTAGTTTTGGAAAAAAAACATTTTTGAAGAAATTTACCTTCAGAGCCTGCTACTGTTTTACTGTGCAATGTCTTTGCACGTTTGATATACTCTGAAAGATCCAAAAACTAGCTTTAATATGACACATGAATGAGTTAGATAGCTCAAACGACAAGGTAGTTATGACTATTTCAGTTAAATGGTGAAGAGTGTTGCATAGCAGAATTTCGATAATGCAAATACTGCTCTCCGACGTTCTGCATCATCTAACTAAAATTGTCATAACTCCCTTATTTCTTTAGTTATCTAGCCCATTCAGATGTCAGATTGAAGATAGTTTTTGGATCTTCCACCATATATCAAGATGCGTGCAAATACATTGCACAATAAAAGATAGCAGGCCCTGAAGGCAAGTTTTCCCAAAAAAGTTTTTTTTTCCAAAACTACAAAAAACACCCTTTTTATTTTTAAGCATATACTAAGATGATTCTTAAAAAAAAGTTTCAAAAGGATGATAGTTGCAACACAAGAGCAATGTTAAAATTTGTAAAAACTCTAAAATTTGCCTTCGGACCTTGCTACTTTATTACTGTGCAATGTTTTTGCACGTTTCTTGATATTGTAACGAATAGTAAACCCACATACGACGTCATCGAACATTCTAGATGTATGAGTCATCAATCATACCTGCATGTATGACTCATCAACACCTGCATGAATGACTCATCGACGTGACTCATCAACAGCTACATGTATGATTTATCGGTTATGTACTAGAACTTATGAATGATATAAATTGAATCGCGGGTAGAAGGAGCTCAGTTAATGTTTGACCGGCATAGTGAAATGTACTCTGAATAATTAGTTAATAGTGAATACATAAATTTTAATAATGTTGTAATACATAAATAGCTTTTATATAAATAATCTTCAAATAAATTTGTAAATATCTAGCATTTAAATAGTTTGTTAAATAGTTTATAGTTATAGTGTTTTTAATTAAGTGTATGTAAATTAATATTTCTCTTATGAATAGACGATTTAAACAGCATTTTTTGTTATTATTTTAAAAAAACGTTACAGTGGTGTACAGGTGTCGGTTTTAAAATAAATAAAATCGCGTAATAAACAAAGTGCTGTGAAAATGTTAGTGTTAAAAACAATTACAACTAATAATTAAAATGGCGATGAAACTGTTAAAAGATCTCTTAGTGATAGATTTAAAACGGGAATTGGACGAGAGGGACTTAGATATTAATGGAAAGAAAGAGGTTCTATTGAGTCGGCTAAAAAAATAGCTTCTAGAACATAACGAGGACCCCGAAAGATTCCTCTTCGAAATACCTGGTCCCGCAATTGATACTAATTTGTTATTAAGTAAAATGGAAGAAAATTCTAGAAAGTTAAAAGAAGAATTACTGGAAAAGTCTGAAAAAAATTCCAGAATGTTAAAAGAAGAGTTACTGAAAAGTTCTAGAAAATCCGAAGAGAATTCTAGAAAGCTAATGGCAAATACTAAAGCACTGGAAGAAAAGGTTTTGGAAAATTCTAGAAAGTCCGAAGAAAATGTTAAAAGAAGAATTATTGGGAAATTCCAGAATACTAAAAGAAGAATTGCTGGAAAATGTCAAAGCGCTGGAAGATAAAGTTTTCGAAGAATTTTTTGAGAATGCCAGTGCGCTAGGACTGTTGGAAGGTAGATTGGCGGAACAAGATAGGGTAATAAAGATGGTAGGAGAAAAAATAACCCAAATGCAATTACCACCAACAACTAAGAAAGACGGAAAGAACGGAAATGTTGGAAGATAGAACGAATCAACTACGGTTTCCCTCAACTTCTGAGTGGCCGTTTAATGAAGTAATGAAGCAATTTAAAGAAGAAAAGGATCCTGCCGTAGGGATAAAAGTAAAACCACCCACGTTCGATGGAAAGATACCTTGGTCCACTTACTACAAACAATTTGAGGCGGCCGCTGAGGCCAACCAATGGACAGGCAAGGAAAAGGATGTTTCTTTAACTGTGGCTTTGGGTGAAGACGCGTTGAACGTCCTGCAAACAATCCCAACAGGACTGGAAAATGATTACCAGTTGTTAGTGTCTAGATTGTAGATGAGATATAGAGACGCGCATCTTCAACAAGTGTATCACGCGCAAGTGAAGAATCGTGTACAGAAGAATGGAGAAAGCCTTCAGGAGTTTAAAGCCGACGTTGCGCGGCTTGTCCGATTGGCGTACCCTACGGCACCCGATTCATATCTGGGACAACTCGCCGTGCAGACCTTCAATGATGGATTAAGAGACGGAGAAACACAGCGATCATTGTGGCTGGCACGACCAAGAACAACTGATGATGCGCTTGCCCACGCCTTAGAATTTGAATCCGCGAAGCAAGCGTCCCGAGGTCACGGGCGAGTTCGAACATTTGCCGAAGAAGAGGAAGGTTCCAAAGAACGCCTAGAGGAATTACTAATGAGAGTTTTTCAGAAGGAAGAGAGTCGCAAGAAGAATCTTCACGAAGTTCGAGGTCCCCGTTGCTGGAACTGCGGTGAACAAGGACATGTACAACGCCGTTGTCCCAAAATAAGACAAGTACATCCGACGGAAAAGTTAAAGGGGGTTGGCAAGACAGGGCGAACGTTGACCATGAGTGAAGAAGCCCCGGAGATCACTGTCCGTGATGTTGTAAGATCAAAGAATAGTACCAGCAGTTTGCTCGTAGATGGGAAGATTGCTAACCGAATTGTTCCACTACTTATCGATACTGATGCGACAAAATCCGTTATACTCCCTGACGTTCTAAAAACAAGTATGAAGCTATTACCGACAACTACTCAACTCCGTACGGCTACAGGTGAAGTAATACATACACGCGGAGTGGTAAAGATGAAGATTGGCATTGGAAGTGAAGAGCATGATCATGAGGTGCTGGTGGCAGATATCACTGACGACTTCATCTTGGGCATGGACCTCCTGTGAAAATTTAAGTTTACGTTGGACTTGAAGAAGGGTGTTTTGAAGGTCGGTAACGAAGAACTTCCTTTGCACCCACGAGAAGACCCCGTTGTAAAAGTCTTGCTGCAAGAAGACGTGATATTACCGGGTCGGAACGAGATGGTTGTCGAGGCGGGTTTGGATGGAGATCTTCGGGTAGGATGTGTGCGAATGATGGAGCCTGTCTGTGATAAGAAGCTCCATAGTGGCATACTGGTGGGAAAAGCGCTGATCAAGGTTGGAAAGATAATACCTGTGAGAATTATGAACGTTAATATGGATCCGGTGACATTAAAGAAGAGCACCCTTGTGGGACAGTGTGTGCCAGTATTCCGAGTAGCCAGGTGTATGGCTGATGTTCCAAAACCAGTGCCCAAAGACCATGGTGAAAAACTAGTGGGTATGGTTACTAGTTCATCCGAAGACCTTAACAAAAAAACTCTAGACCAGTCCGACAGCAACCGTGACGCCTACCTCTAGCAAGGCGAGCAGAAGCCGAGAAAATTATTACCGATATGGAAGAACAATGAGGTAATCGAGCCATCGAGCAGTCCATGGGCATCACCGGTGTGGTCCTAGTCAGTAAGAAGGACGGGTCAACGAGATTTTGTGTGGACTATCTGCAGCTCAATAACGTAACTAAGAAAGACAGCTATCCCTTACCACGCATTGACGACACGTTAGATACCCTGTCTGGTTCACGATGGTTTTCGACTTTAGAAATAAAGAGTGGTTATTGGCAAGTTGAAATGGAACCTGAAGACCGGGAGAAGACCGCGTTCACTATTGGTTCCGGACTATGGCAGTTTACGGTTATGCCTTTCGGTCTATGTAACGCTCCGGCCACCTTTGAGCGTCTAATGGTGACCATCCTGAGAGGGCTGTCGTGGAAGACTTGCCTAGTATACCTAGATGATGTGATTGTAGTCGGAAAATCATTCAACGAACATTTGAAAAATCTAGAGGAAGTGTTCCGAAGACTACGTGGAGTCAATCTTAAACTGAGTCCGAAAAAGTACCACATATTCAGAAAGGAAGTGAAATACCTCGGGCACGTCGTATCACAAAATGGAGTGGCAGCCGACCCGGATAAAATTCATGCAGTCCAAGAGTGGCCAACACCGAGAGATAAACACCAAGTTCGTAGTTTTCTTGGATTGTGTACCTACTACAGGCGTTTCGTTCCTGGGTTTGCCAATATAGCGAAGCCTCTGACAAGATTAACTGAAGATGGGCGCGAGTATGTTTGGAGCGGAGAGTGCGAAACAGCTTTCCAACAGTTGAATCGTGTCTTGACAACAGTACCAATATTCAGCTATCCACGGACAGAAGGGAAATTGATGTTTGACACAGATGCAAGTAATCTGGCCATTGGGGGTGTACTTTCTCAGGTACAGGATGGACAAGAAAAGGTCATCGGCTATTTTAGTAAGGTTTTGTCGAAAGCCGAAAGGAATTATTGTGTGACCAGAAAAGAATTATTGGCTGTCGTGAAGTACGTTGAGCATTTCTACAAATACATGTACGGACGGAAGTTTTTATTGAGGACGGACCATGCTGCGTTGAAATGGCTCCTACAATTCCGTAATCCGGAAGGCCAGGTCGCAAGGTGGATCGAACAATTACAAGCATACGATTTTGACACGGAACATCGAGCGGGCACTAGTCAACGAAATGCCGATGCTCTTTCAAGAAGACCCTGTCCATCGGATTGCCACCTTGGTTCTCGCTTGGAAGAGAAGGTTTGTCAAGTATTAAGAACTACCATCGTCAACGACAATTGGTTGCCGGAAGAATTGCAACGACAGCAGGAGGCTGATCCCGAATTACAAATAGTACTAGAATGGAAGCGCGTGGGAGAAAGGCCTGCCTGGGAGGCCGTCAGCCGTTTCAACAGAACCCACAAAGCATTTTGGGCCCAATGGGAGTCCTTGAAGGTGGAAGATGATCTCCTGAAGCGAGTACTGGAGAGTGAAGATGGCACCACCATTAGGTCTCAGTTCGTGGTTCCAAGAAGCCGAGTGGCTATAGTATTGCGACATCTCCATGACGGTGCCTCAGGAGGACACTTCGGTGTGAAAAAGACTTTGGAGAAAGTTAGGGAGCGTTTTTATTGGGTCAGTTGTAAAGAAGACGTGAAAGAGTGGTTGCGGAAATGCAAACTATGTGTCACTGGTAACGGACCCTTGGGGAAACGAAGAGCACCTATGAGGCAGTACAATGTGGGTAGTCCTGTGGAAAGAATAGCTATAGATATTGCCGGACCATTTCCCGAAACCGACGAAGGGAATAAATACATCTTAGTGGCAATGGACTATTTTACCAAATGGTCAGAAGCATATGCCCTACCAAATCAGGAAGCCACGACTGTTGCTGACTTACTAGTCAAAGAGTTTTTCAGTCGCTTCGGAGTTCCCATGGAGCTGCATTCGGATCAAGGCCGCAATCTTGAGTCTGTACTCTTTGGAGAAGTCTGTCGATTGTTGGGCATTCGCAAGACTCGGACCACACCGTTACATCCGCAGTCCGATGGAATGGTAGAACGCATGAATTGCACAATGGGTAAATATTTGGTCAAGGTCGTCTCCGATCAATAACGAGACTGGTATCAATACCTGCATCTGTTCCTGATGGCTTATCGTGCGTCGGTCCACGAAACAACCGGTCAGTCACCAGTGTCTGTAATGTTTGGACGCGAGTTGCGGTTGCCGTGTGATCTGGATTTTGGATCTCCACCTATAGAGCAGGAGGTAGCCGAGAATGATTATGTCATCAACTTAAAGAAGAGGTTGGAGGATATTCACGACCGACCCGAAACAATAGTCGAATCGCGAGTGACCGGATGAAGACTACGTACGATATGAGAGCCCAAGAAGAAGGGTTTCAACCTGGAGAGCTTGTCTGATTATACAACCCGCAAAGACGTCGTGGCTATTCTCCAAAGTTACAGCGAAATTGGGAGGACCCATACCAGGTGAAGAAACGAATAAATGACTTGATTTATCGCATAAAGAAATTGACAAGATTGAAATCAAAGGTGGTACACTTCAATCGTCTGGCGCACTATGAGGGAAACAATAACGTAGTCCCGGATCGAGAAGATGACGCTGAGGTGGCTGTCAATATCGTAAGGCCTGAAGATGATCAGTCAACATTTGCAGAATTTATGGCTGCGTTTTCAGGAACTAGAAAAGCCCGATTCGGAGTCACGACTGAGACGCAAAAGACCTCTTCCGGGTCCCTGGTGATTATTCCATTGCCCACTGTGTCTCCGAGGATCTCCGCATGTCCAAGGGGATCGCAGTAGTATTTAGGAATAAATTTGGACGGCTGGATAAACTTCGAGATCAGAATCCCTCTGTTGGCAAAGCCTTATACATTTGCCTGACCATTATCGCTCCATTTACTACTTGGTAACCAAGCAGTTTTACTATCAGAAACCGAGTTACACCGACCTGTGGAGGGCATTATGCGATTTGATGATCGAGTTGCTTACCAGGGGTATTAACAAATTGGCAGTTCCCAAACTCGGCTGTGGGCGGGACCAGTTGGATTGGCGAATCGTTAGAAACCTGCTGGAAGTTATTTTTAGAGATACGGATGTGAAGATCCACAGCCTGCATCAAGGCCAACAAAGAGTGTAGACTGTTATTTCTACCGTAATGGAACATGTAGTCGAGGTGAAAACTGTCGATACGGTCACGACCCTTTCTACAGAAATCAGAGAATAAAGCCTGTTCTGGGACAGAGCAGACTTGAAGAGGGGGGCAGTGTAACGAATAGTAAACCCACATACGACGTCATCGAACATTCTAGATGTATGAGTCATCAACTGTATGACTCATCAATCATACCTGCATGTATGACTCATTAACACCTGCATGTATGACTCATCGACGCGACTCTTTGACGTGACTGATCAACAGCTACATGTATGATTTATCGGTTATGTTCTATAACTTATGAATGATATAAATTGAGTCGCGGGTAGAAGGAGCTCAGTTAATGTTTGACCGGCATAGTGAAATGTACTCTGAATAACTAGTTAATAGTGAATAAATAAATTTTAATAATTGTTGTAATACAAAATAGTGTTATATAAATAGCCCTCAAATAAATTTGTAAACATCTAGCATTTGTAACGGGTACATTTTCCACCGGCATTTAGTATATAGAATTTCGTATTAATTCTTGTTAAAAATCCTAAGTTCGGTCCTGTAGATATCGCTTTATTTAAATATAGTTCATCAGGCAAACATTTCCTACAGAAAGCATTTATAGGAAGGGAATGTTTAATATTTGCTATAATGAAATAATGTAACGTCATATTGATGTCGTTTTTCGTATCTTGCGACCTGGCATTTTAAAAATAATATCAATTTCTTCAAAAAGATACCTTGAAAAGAAATCATGAGAAGCGCTTCGTCATCTCATTTATAGAAATATTTTGGTAAACATTTTGAGTGTATACGATTCGTAAATACATTTTACTTTGTCTGTTATTTGCGTTTTAAATTTTAAGTCGATGCAGTGTATGAATACCGTCTACTGCTAGCGTGTTCTTGTACACACGTGTGGTTTCAGCGGGAAAGATTGGTGTTGCTTTTTATACGTAAGGTCGTGAATCCTATAGTAAGGCAAGCAACAAGCGCCCTTGCCGCCTAAAAACAGATGTTGCCGCGCGGAATAACGTGAAACGGAGTTTATAAAAAGGCCTTCGCTAGTTTTGACAAGGAGACTTGACTTGAAGACTCGTGACTGCAGGCTGTGAGCATGCAGTCGACATTGTGGTCAATAGGCCTGATTAATTTTCTTATGTAGTGTCAATGGATTACAGTTCTTTAATCCTATAGAATTGCAAGATATTCTATTTACCGTTCCGCATAGTTTTAATGCTTTTTTGTGAATTGTGAAAGTTTTAAAGTTAAATACGTTTCACGTTATAGGAAGAATTACTTAAAGCAATCCTAAATGTAGTGACCGATTCCTGTGCTTTTGTAAAATTAAAATTCCTCTTAAAGAATTTGAGTGCAGTTAATGCAATCAGTGAATTAAAATAACTGGAAGCTTCAGAACAGTTCCATTAGTTTTTCTGGGTGAAAATTAAAGACGTTATTAAATAAGCACAAATTAAAATCTTGGTTATTTTTCGTGCTTGACTTTATTGGTTTATGAAAACATATGGGCTGTTATTATCAATTAAGATTGGATCACGTTTTGGTATGCAGAATCTACACTTCGATGCTGAGCCGAATTCAACCTTAAGTTTCCGCGCAGGAAAAGCGAATTTCCAATTTCTACTGGACTTGATGTATGGTATTCTATGAGTTTAATGAATGAAAATGCAAGGTACTGTAATATTAAGTGGTATTTGTTGTAATTCAAGTATTAAGAATGTCATAGTTATGAATTTTCTTTAGGGAGAGCTCTCCTTGATAGTTAAAAAATCTTTAAGCTTTAACTTAATTGCAATTCATTTATATTGATACTGTTGAACTGATATAATTTGTCTAATCTCCTTCAGAGATTTGTTTATAAATTTTGTCCAGGAAAAGCTCAGTTAATACAAAGGTTAATATTTAAATTAAAGTGTTTTGAACAATTATTATGGTTGATCTAATCGATTCTTTTGAAATACTTTGCGATCATGATCAGTCAATGCAAATTTCTAATATTGGTGGTATGTGTTTTGAACAATTTTGTGGTCAATCCAATAAGTTTTCCTGTTTGTTTTCTTTATTAAATGAAACGTTCTTGGTGAATTTTAGTATTGATTAACTTTTGGACATGATTATAATCCAATAAATTTAGATTGGATTAGTAATAAATATACAAGGTGTGTTTTATTTGTTTATCTTTGTATGTGTATTTTACCCATTCTTTTGTTAATAAATGTTATTATGGCAAAACTGATGGATCTACAAAACGGAACCATATTGGTTATGAAAGCTTAGTTTCATTTCTTCAACACTTGTAAATAAACAAAAATTTTTTTGTTTCAACTAAATATTTTATTCATTTTCTGGTTAATGGATTTAGTAAATTTTAATGCTCATTCAAAATAACATCTTTGATTGGTTAATTTATAATTAACTTAAAGCATCAGAACCAGATGGCGCCCTTTTTGAGTTTTTAATTGTGTTTAAAACCCTTATCTATTCCTTTTCACAATTTATACAGCTGTGGAACCAATACCTACGACTTGAATAATTAATTTGTAGGAAAGAGTTTAAATCTCAAGCTGAGGCAGACATATGAGTTTTTAGTTACAGTAAGTATGAGTGTATTTTTATAACTTATTATAGCATTTTTTATTGTTTTTTATGGTTAAAAAAACTAAAGTTTCACTGGCTATGCCAACGTGTGGCCCGAATAAAATATTGTTTCCACAGTTTAAGAAAAGGTTTGAGATATTGGTTGATGAATATTTTGAGGACTTTAGGTGTTTGTGTATTGTGTTTCCAGATAAGGATTTGTGTATTGGAATCCATAATATTATAGGATTTCTGTAAAGAAATTGGAAAGCCTAATTACAGTTATCGCTTATTTGTGGCGAAAAAGTAAGTTTTATTGTTACGGTATTTTTTTCAAAATGGAAGTTAACCATTTGAAAGGTGATGAATTGAAGTTTGAGATTCTCTGTCGAGGCCTAAAGCCTGTAAGTAATTATTTGCAACGTCGAGCACTTTTGAGAGGCAGTTTGGCCAAAGAAAAAACGTTAAAGTCGGTTTCACTCAAACAGCCATATGATTTCAAAACCAATGTAGCACAAATTAAAAAATCATTTGTTGATATCGAAAAAATATTTGGGAATTCAGAGGAATTAACGGATGATGTAGCCTTAGGTATTGTATTGTTTCAAATTATGAACGGTTCAGAACATCCAGTTGCCTATGCAAGTCGAACTTTGACTTCTACCGAAAGAAAATATTCAGCTACTGAGCGTGAGCTATTAGGAGTTATTTTTGGTATAGAACATTTCAGAGGTTATGTTGAGGGTACCCCTTTTACAGTTATTACAGATTGTGCAGCAATTAAGTGGCTTCATAATATTCGTGAACCCACAGGTCGTTTAGCTAGATGGTGTATGCGTCTCTCTCAATTTGACTTTGATGTACAGCACCGTCCTGGAAAACTAAACATTATTCCGGATGCTTTGTCCCGATCTATTTCTGTAATGAATATCGATACTCTCGAACCTGACGAATGGTATCTTAACATGATAGGATTAGTCCAGGCTTCTCCTGAAAAATATCCGTATTTTAAAGTCGAAAATAATCGACTATATAAGTTCTTGCCTTCCTTATTACCGCTTGAATCTAATATTTCCGACTGGAAACTAGTAATTCCAACTGCTAATAGGAAGCAGATTTTGCAACAATGTCATGATGAACCTACAGCTGCCCATTTTGGAGTTTCGAAAACTATCCCGCATTTCCGAATTATATTATTGGCCAAAACTTAGATATTCTGTCAGTAAGTATGTACGCAATTGTAAGATATGTGCGAGTCAGAAAAGTAAGAATGTTTCACGTGCAGGCCTTATGGGTAAAGAAAAGAAAGTTAGCTTTCCTTTCCAATTAATTAGTATGGATTTGTTAGGTCCGTTGCCGCGAAGTAAGTCTGGTAATCAGTACTTGTTTGTTGTTACCGATTGGTTTACCAAGTATGTCTTAATACAGCCATTACGTAAGGCTACTACCAAGCCCATGATAAAGTTCCTGAAGGAACAAGTTTTCTCAATATTTGGCGTACCCCAGACCGTTATGTTTGATAATGGGTCGCAATTTATTTCTAAAGAGTTTCGAGATTTTCTTGATAGCGTTAAAATACAGAATGTTTGGTTGAATGCTCGTTACCATCCTCAAGTTAACCCTACAGAACGAGTTAATCGAGTTCTGGTTACAGCTATTTCCTCATATATCAAAGATTCTCATCGTGAATGGGATAAACATATTTTTGATATTGCCCAGGCAATACGTCTTGCTAGTCATGATTCGACTCAAGTTCCTCCTTCTTTCATGGTCTTTGGTCGACATGTTCCAGTTAGTGGAGGTTTTTATAGTCCTATTGATCCCGATAAACCTTTAGAGATTGCAAATAAACTCTTTTGGACCCGTGAGCTAACTCAGCTTCCCGAATTGTATGAGGATGTTAAGTCTAGATTACATAAAGCTTATGAGCAAAATTCTCGTCAGTATAATTTACGAAAACGTCCGTTCAAATTTTCTGTTGGAGATATAGTCTGGAAGCGGAATTTTACTATGTCTGATGCTTCTAAAGATTACTCTAAGAAGTTAGCCCCTAAATATATTCCCTGTAAAGTTACCAAAGTTTTGTCCCCACTTGTGTATCATTTACAAGATTTAGATGGACATTCCGTTGGCAATTTCCATGTCAAAGATTTAAAGGAAAATCATTGTGATTTTTCTAAGCAATAAATTTCTAATTCTTAAATAATAGTATAGGTCTCGTCTAACTTACGACCTTTATCATGTTTATTTTTGCCATCTTTCCTAAATACATGTTTTAACCTTATTCTTGGTTTGGTGAATACACTTGGTATGATTGAATGTGAATGTGGCACTGAAAGTTGATAAATGATTTCTTTAGTACGTAAGAGGAGTCTATTCGCCATTCTAATAAAATAATAGTTACTAAACTTCTGTTGGTATAATATTCCTTCATGGTTCTGTCAGGTCAGTACTGTTGTGTTCTTATCCTTCTTTTAGTTGCGGGAGTTACATAAAACAATGATGGCGTGATTTGTTGAGTGCCCTCTTCTTATTTGAGTGACGGAATATCTTCTTGGAAATCTTGTTTGGATTTGTGTTGGCGTAGAGTACCGCAGAGATCTTTTATCCCTTGGGTGTTTCTTGGTAGGTTGGTCGGAACGCACGCAGGGTGTAAGACAATTTTTTCCCTATTGTGTCCAGTATATATTTACCGATTTTGACAGTTCTGTCTATTTAGAAATTTGTGTGATGTTATTACTTCATTTTGAATATTCAGAAACATAATAATCTGTTGGGCTCTTGAGCCCTTGTGCATTTCAAGTTCGTTGAACTTTCATGAGCTTTTTCAAAAAGCTAAATTATAAATCTGTTTGAGATCTATTAGGTCTTGTGGTTTTGAACCATTTTGAAGTTAGGTGTGTGAGGTTTTGGTGATGCCGTTCTGTTCTCATTTATACCGTTGGCATCCACCATTAACCGATTTTTGTATCGTTTGTGATACAGTTTTGAATTGTGCTTTTTTGGACGACCTGTTTGGTCCCTTTACAGTATCGTTTTGTAGTACAGTTCCGTGCCGTATTGCACTTTTGGGAGACAGTTTCTGTCTTATTATCGTATCGTTGGCAAGTGCCATTTACCGTTCCGTGCCGTTCAGGCAATATCGTATCGTACCGTTTTGCAGTATAGTTTAGTACTGTTTTTAGAGGCATTATGGTCTCTGTTCCGTACCGTTTGGTGATTCTGATCACCGTCATTACCGTTTTGCTTTTTGAAGTATATGGTGCTTCGTATGTACCGTTCAGTTTCGTTACAGTTTGCTGTGACAATCCAGTATGAGTGTTCCTGTGTTGGAATTTGTATGATATTAGAGAATTTGTGAAGGTCTTAGTGATCTTATGGTGTTCAGCTTTGTGTTATCGTATCGAGTTTTGAGGTCGTGTTCTTTTCAGAACAAGCTTCTGACTTCTTTTGTTTAGACTTTGTCTATTATAGCGCGGTGGGAGGCGCTCTAGAAATTCCTTCACCGATGACGGGTTCCGGTAAGAGTCCGGTAAAGCATTTGTGGTCCTTTTCCTACCATCTTTTGGCCACTTTTCTCCCTAAGGACTTCTGGTCCTTCAGGTCACTTTGTTGACCAATTCAAATTTGTATGTTTCTTTTACGAAATATTCTTTCCCTCTTGAGAAACTTATATTTCTCCAACTTTTTGTTTAGACTTTGTCTATTATAGCGCGGTGGGAGGCGCTCTAGAAATTCCTTCACCGATGACGGGTTCCGGTAAGAGTCCGGTAAAGCATTTGTGGTTCTTTTTACCATCTTTTGACCACTTTCTTCCTAAGGACTTCTGGTCCTTCGAGTCATTTTGGTGACTAGTTAAATTTGATGTTTCTTTTTTGAAACTGTTTCCCCCCTTATAGAAATTTATATTTCTTTAGACCTTCTGTTTTAGACCTTGTCTATTATAGCGCGGTGGGAGGCGCTTTAGAAATTCCTTCACCGATGTCGGGTTCCAGTAAAATTCTGGTAAAGCTGAGGTACTTCTTTCCGTTACCATCCTTGGACTACCTTCTTTGAGGACTTTTTGTCCTAATGGTCTATGTTGACCATTCAATCTGTTGGTTCTTTTTGGGAACCATGCTCTTTGTGAGACCTTTTGCTTTGTGCGGTTTCTGCCATCTCTTGGGAGGTTCTGGTTTTGTGGTATATTGACCCGCTACCGTACCTTTTTGTGGGATTTTGACCCACTACCCTACCTTTTAGTGGGATTTTGACCCGCTACCGTACCTTTTTGTGGGATTTTGACCCACTACAGTACCTTTTTGTGGGATTTTGACCCACTACCCTACCTTTTTGTGGGATTTTGACCCGCTACCGTACCTTTTTGTGGGATATTGACCCGCTATCGTTCCTTTTTTGAGGAATTTTTGTGTTACAGTTGTTTGTAACGTCTTACGCTTTAGTGCATGTAGCGCTCTATTTTATTGTCGTTCTAAGGGACGAATTAGCAATGTTGGAATCTGTTCTTTTTAGAACAAAGCACTATTGTGCTTCCTTCTTTCTCCGTTTCAGTAGAGCTGATAACAATTTGTCCAATTGGACAGCTTTTGGTTGTCTTAGTGTGAGCTTCTTTTGTCTGGTGACATAATGTTTTGGAGAGGCTTATACAATTTTTGAGCCAGATAATACGGAAAGGGTTATTAACCTTTAACCATCTATTTTATAGTTACAGTCAGTAAGCTCTTTGAAAAGGTTTTCAACCTTCAGCTATATTGTCCTTCGTTGAAGTTAACGGACTTCAATAATTATGAATAGGTTTATTAACCTTATTTCTTTCAGCTAATAGCTACGACATAATATACTTTGGAGACTATTTGAAAAGGTTCTAGTAACTTTAAGTCGTCCAATCGTTGGTTAAGATTTAGCATGTTTCACTGGTAAATATGAGGGTTTGTTAACCTTAATTTATCCACTTGTAAATATTTAATTCCGAAGAGGTTTATTAACCTTGATTCCTTTAGTTTGCAGTTATTGCGTTATATGAAAAGGTTTATTAACCTTGTCCACAGTAATTGTCCGATTAGTACCCACCTTAACAAAGTGAAACCCACGACCGTGGCGACGCGGACTGGCCAAGCGTTAGCGTATTTGTTGAAAAGTAACATTTTCTACATTTAATTGAACATTTTCTTTTCGATTTAGTTCAATTCAATTTACTAAAATTGAAGTGGATATTGAGGCAGTCCCAACCCAGATATTCACGTGTTGGTACTATTTCCCTGCATAAGCGCCAATCTTATCTTAAAATTTTCAATCATTATATTATCATTATTGTTAATGTAGCATAATACCCGTTGAGGAATCAGCGGTCCCCTTCTGATCATGTTAGCTATCCACGAAGTAAGAAAACAGATAACTTATAAAAGTTAATTTTTTGGGATCCCGTAGCTCAGGATGTGTTACTGCAGTGGAGATTCTATTTTCCTTGATAATAATGTCAATCGAATCATAACATGTAACTATAATTTAATATAATCACATTTGATTCATAATTAGCAATGCCTTTCTTCGTAATTACTAATAAGTTCCACACTTTTTTACTCAAATAAATGCTATAAAAACACATAAGTTTGCCCTTTAATTGGTCCTTTTTTCAAAATAACTTTAAACGAATGGTAGGAGTGTTCAAAGAGAATACATAATATATTTATTTTAATTATATACGTATGTAGTTTATTATTAATATATTATGTACTTTGTAACGGTATGTTTTTATTAGTTTCGAAATCATGGAATTTTGAGTGTAAAATTACTAAAAATCTTAAATGCGGTCCTGTAAATCTGCGTTCTTCTTGTAATTTAAAATTATGTCGGCATACTATATAAATAAACCCCATAAAAATATATTAAAGGTCATCTTTCAATACCCTCCCAGACTAGTGGAGTCGTCTTGTACATTAAATTAACAATAAATTATAGTTTCTGTCATAAAATTAAGGGTATGGCTGGCACACGTGTTTACATTGTCAAATGATTCCGTTGTTAAAATTTGAAAGGTTGATAATTTTGGTCAGTGTGAAACCATGTTTTCAAACTTTCTCATATACGTTTCAGTTTTTTATTCTACGAAATATGATAAAAACCAATTTTGTTTTGATGAATTATTGCTTGTACGTGCTAACTGATAGATTTCAAAGAAACACATTTGCTTTTTAAAATACATCTCGTCTGCAATTTTCGCTATAAAGGATACTGCGTTCTGGATTCCCTTTGTGTGAAATTTATAAATTCTGATTCGCCTAAACAAAATCATGCGATTCTTTTATTGGTCCATGTAGAAGAGCACTCCTCTAAAAACATCCCGTCTAACGTCGAAAGATGAAAGCAAGTCGAGTCGAAGTTCAGTCTCAAATAGGTACAGTTGCCATTCGCTTTCAATTAGTCTAGTTAAAGACAGACTTCGTTACCGTTCATTACAGTACAGTTGATTTTCAGTTTTCAGTATTGCCAGATACAGTTTTCCGGATTCCAGTGTTTTATAGTTGTGGGAAATCATTTTCCTATCGAAAAGTATCGTCTATTCTCGTACAGTTTACCGATAAAGTTATTTCTCGTACCGCATATCGATAATAATAATCAATAAGTACAGATTTTGTTTTAAGTGGTCGAATTTTTGATTAATAAAGAAATTCCAGTAGAAGTGAAGATTAATCTACGAACAATTATCGAAATTAAGTTAAAACCTTTAATAACGCTCCAGTGATTTATAACTTCAGACCTGATTCAAATATTAAATGGACCATTTTAAGAATAATAATGAAAAGAAGTGGATTGCTTTCAATAATAATTTAATAACCAACGTTATCTAAGTTACATGGTTATATTAGTCACCTTAATGGGTGAATTTTAATGATGAACACTTCATTTTAATACAGTATTGTGGATTTTAAATTTATCGTAAGTTCAAGATATTAGGATCGCAGAATACTTTCAAACATCTTCCAGTTTGTATCGTCCAGCAGCATTTTTTTGTGTGAGCTAAAATCAATATTGTGCAAATTGGTGTCGATTTCGTTTGTGAATTATCAAATTAAAACAAGGTATCGTAAAAATATGAATTACTTTTTTGTTGAACTTTATAAAGTTATGTATGTTTTTTATTCATATGTTGATTGAATATTTTTTTATCGTATATAAATGTTTTTTCAGTTAAGAGCTCTTACTTAGGGTATTAAAAATTATTTCTATAAATTATTGACAAACTGTTATATTTTTTTATACCATTCTTTTTGGTTAATGAATAAACATATTTTAAATTTAACAAATACGAATGATATTGACCCATATAATTATGAAAGTCTTTATTTATATTTCACTTTTCTCAACCTAACTTTGATAGTATTGAATATAATTAACTACTTGAACAAAATTTATTGGATCTGATTTCATTTTCTGATTAATGATCTCAGCTCTCTTTTTTAATCATCCTTATCAAATTTCATAATCAAATGGCGCCCAGTTAATGTATTTTATTGTGTTTTGAAACCTTTATCTATACTTTTAATAATTATTAAAAGGATATAGATATAGGTTTCAAGTTGCAGTTGTCTAATTATAATTAGACAACTGCAGAACCAATACCTACGACCTGACATTTAAATTTGTAATAAGAATAAGATCTCAAGCTGAGGCAGTTTTGAGCATTATTGTAACGTAAGTATAAAATTTTGATATTTTTAAAGTTTTATTTAGAGTAAGAAAAAAGCAAATCTTTCACTGTCGCCCAATCGCGGGGCTTTGTTTTTGTTCCGGTTAAAATGAAATTTTTCAACTTTATATAGCATAATATTCATTGGAAAATCAACGGCGTGTGGAGGCACCGCAGTTGAAAACGCACCAGTGGCTTTGTAGTTTTTGCAAGCCCAGTGTTTGTCAAAACCGGTAAATCTCGAGAACCACTGAATAGATTTTGATGCCGTTTCCATCATTTGATAGCCTATTTCTTAGCAAAGGTTTTTATATATACAGATTATTTAGAGGATTTTTCGAGAGTCCAGTAATAAGCAAAGTATGAAATACATAATTAAGAAAATTGGCTCTAACAGAGACAAAATGCATTACGCTGCGAAAATGGTAACAGATAAAGGCAAACTATAAGCAAGCAAATTGTAGCTCTCAAAAAGATCTACAAAAAAGTCCCAGATGGCATATACGTATCTCTTACAGATTGTTACGTTTTAATTTTTCTCTTATTAATTTGGTTTTGATATAATAGCGCAGTTAGTATTTTTAAAGATAATTTTGTGTACAATAGAAATCAAGTCTTAGGAAAAGATAAGAAATGTGGTATGGTAGATATTTAAATTCTTTCTGAATGTTATCGCTCTCTGCGGCCTAGCGATATGCGTGGTTGGAACTTTAAAAATTGGAAATTCGAAGAAAGAAATGTTTTCGATCGTCTTAATGTGAGCGGTTTGCAATAATTTTGGTTCCTATTTTCATTAATTCATGGGGTGATTAATGGCAAATTATCAGAGATTTCGATAATTTCGAACGAAAGCAAATAAAGTGAATTGTTCCATGGGAATTGGGATAGAATAATTCGTACCCGGCTTGGGGATTTCTCGCTCACTTTAAGTACCTATTTAAAATCAACCGTCTTCTTATCGAAGGTAAATAGAGTTTTTCTAATTCTACAAGTAATTTAATAAAGTAAATCTAATTCTTGTTTAATTATTCCCCTTTAGGAATTTTTTTTCCGTTTTTGGTTTTCCTTTCTTTCTTTTAAACGGATTAAAATTAAGACCTAAGACAAGAAGCCCTTATTATTGATTTTAAGAGCGGACCTGGATAAATTGTTCAGAAGAAATTCATATGCTTTTGGTAAATTCAAGATTCAAATATTAAGAGAAAACTACTGGTACAGTAGCACCGTCCTAGGAGTCACTTCTACACGATCTACAGGATAAGTACTACTTATAAGTACTCTGTTTTCTAACATTTTATAACGTAATTTTGTGGGTTTACTTTAATAGTTTTAATTTTTTATATTTACTACCCGCATTTGCATCAATATTGCTTAATAATTAATCAGAATTATTCTACATATAAAAGAAAGGCATTATTATTTCTGCTAGGGTAGGAAGAATTTAGGTAGATAGGGATTTCTTAATGTTTAATTACTAATAAGTGAAATAAGGTCTTGTAACAATTATTTTCTTGTAAGCCATATATTAATTTTAGTTTAAAATTAAGCAAACGCTAGTAAGATTTGTTTAGTGATTTGAAATCTTAACAGTACTATAATTTTCAATTTATACAATTTCTTTTGTAATTTTTCTAAAATCACTTGGCGTCCTTTAATAAATGTACTTTTATTTTGACTTTAATTATTATCATTTACTTTGTCGTCCACTAAATTTTGGTATTTTATAAACCCAACCCGTTGAGCTAGCTGAGCCAAGGATTAGTAAGTATTTCAGTTTATCTTTTATTTTAATTAGAAAGAAAATATTATGTGATTAGATTACTCAGAATCAATATTTTTATAATAGTTATTTTTGCGGAAAACACTTATCCCCCTGGAATGTTGTCTTACTCCACCCCTGAATTAAATGCCGGTAATTTTTTATCTTCAGAATTGCTTCAAGTATAATCTGTGAAAATTTGAAGTTTGTAGCTTGCGCCATTCAAGAGATATATAGCCATAATGATTTTTTAAGAAATGCCCCCCTGCGACTCCCTCAGGATTTTTATAATTAAAAATATACTCATGCATCTCTTTGGGGCAAGGCCCACCTGTCTGTAAAATTTCAGCTTCCTAAGTCTTCTAGTTTTCGAGATATTTTTCAGTGGAGATCGGATATCAGACACCGGACTGGCTATTATTATATGTTTGATGATTTTTCAATTTCATGCAACCAATGCTGTTTTTTCTATTTTATTGCCATGAACATATTGTCCTTTTTCATGGTTCAATTTTATACCACTTTGGGATTTAGAACCAATTGGACCTAAGCTTCATTCGGTATAAGTACAAGCTTGTAACCTTGAGACCCTCACAAAATTTATTTCTAAGCGAATTTCAGACCATGGGGCACTCTACTAACAGAAGAAAATGAAAGAATCCTGATGATGACTTTCTTGAATTTGATTAAAGATTTTTTTATATGTGGTCACCTTAAGAGGTATTAAGATAATTAAAATAAAACCCATCATAAATATTACTTTACAGTTGTTGATAATAACAAGTTAAAAACAAGATAATACACATTTATTTAATGCACAATACTATACATTAATGATATCTTATCAATCATATCAAAATCTTATTTCAACTAGTTCATTATTTTATTGACATTCGTTATCTTTTTGTTTTTTATGCATTCTAGATGTAATTTCTATATTTAAGTTTCCACACAATACATCGATTTATTATATTACATAATATTGTACACCAGTACGGCAACTACACAGTCATTTTATAAAAGTAATTAATTAAGTGCAACTAGGGATCCCATCTACGAAATTCTTTTTCAAAACTAGAAAATATATTTTATAAACTCTTTGCTGGAATACTGCATAGAGATTACATTTTACTTTATAATTTCTCCAAATAAGTAAAACATAATTTTTACAGAAGTATTACAGTTTGTTTCCCATTGTTTTCATACTCTACTTATTTTATAACATTATAGCTATAAACCTCTATTTTAATAAATTGAGTTGAAATATACACCTTTGTGGATTTTGTTAAAGGAGATGTTCTTTCGAGACCGGAACATTAAGAGAAATAGCTTGCAATAATGTCTTCTATATTGAACTTAATCTTAATTGTAAGAAAGTTTAAAATATTTTAAATTAAAAACTTTTTACTCACTTCACTTCACTTCACAGATTATACTTGAAGCAATTCTAAAGTAAAAAAGTACAGAAATTACCGGCACCTCATCCAGGGGTAGAGTAAGACGACATTCCAGAAGGAAAAGAATTTTTCGAAAAAATTATTATTAGAAAAATCTATATTAGATACATATATGCCACCCTGGACTTTTTTGTAGATCTTCTTGAGATCTACAATTCGTTTACTTACAGTTTGCCTTTATCTATTACAGTTTTCGCAGCGTAAATCATTTTCCTGATTATTTCTTTTACGTTTTGCTCATTATTCCACTCTAGAAAGACCCTCTGAACAATCCCTATATAAAAAAACAATTTCCAAAAAACAAGCTATTGAATGATGAAAAATCTAAATCGACATTAAAATCTATTCGGTGATTCTCGAGATTCACCAGCTTTAACGGAAACATAAGTTAATTGCAATTATTTGCGCGCGCGTGCACGTATGGTGGTATGCACACAGAATGCCGGTGGCGTTACCAACTCAACTTTTGTAAATAGATCTTTTTTCTTACCGACAAACCGTTGATTTTTCAACAGGAGTTATACTAGTAATAATAACAATAATAAAATTATTATTACATAGTTACCAGCAAAACCCTCGGCTTTCTCCGCGTAGACATCATCATGTGTTCTTGTGTATGTTAAGATTTTACACATCGAAAGACGTTCAAGAAAATCTCATAAAGGTCTTTATTTATTTTAACTACTAAAGATTAAATAGTATATTTTGTAGAACGATGATTTATTAATCATTATGAGATTATTAATAATTTAAAAATATCAAATTATTTAAAAATGTAAATGATAATTCTGTAGAACTCGTTACAGTTATTTTTATTGCTACAAGACAACTATTGTACAATGTAGTTAAAAATAAAGCAAATAAGTAGTTTATAATGCATGTAATAAATGAACAAGCTACCCGTACATCCAGTTAAGGTAAAAATTTATATTTAAGAAAAATGAAAAATGAATTTCCTGGAATTATTCGTACAGATTAGCGAGTGGCTGTTAACGTACATGCTTAAAACTCGAGAATTAAAAATCAAAAATTACGAGAAAACAATTACAAATGTTTTTTTTCAAAACAGTTGGAAATGGCGTTAGATAACTTTACTGATCAAAATCCCTTAATGAAAGAATCGAAAATCCATTAAATTCACCAGGGAAATGTTTACCGCTATTATTCCTCATCATTTTCCTCGTTCACAGAACATAATTCCTTTCTCTCTAAGTCTGCAGTATGTAAATTGGCGATAACAAGTCTATTAAATGAAATTGCCAAAAGCGTGTGTTTTACAAACCATCTATAACGAGCAAATGAAAGTAGGTACAACCTAAAATAGGTCAAGCATATTTAAATATTGTCAAAGTTATCATGCAAAATAACACGGAATTTCGTACTTAACAAACCAAGGAAAAAAACTTTATAGAGTAGCCCTAAATAATTTACACTATTTCACAGTCACAGCAGATAACAAACAAAATATGAAGATATGTTCCAAAATAATCAGAATTATTTTTTGTTGTTTTAATAGCTTTAGTTTGTTATTTTAAACAATGCGTAAAAATCAAGAATGAGATCGCGCCGGCATTAGAAGATATTAAACGTTAAAGGTCAAAAAATTCGTTGTTTTGCGAATATCTCCCTTCCGATGGCTCGGCAGTCAATTAAAGTTATTATAAAAATGAAATACAGTTAAATTTTCGACATAAAAGGTTATATTCATTTTTTACTCACAGCGAACCGTTTGCGAGATATGCAGCAAAGAAGGTGTATGTATATCTGCATAATGTACGTTGAATCCGTTTCCGCGCCATCTTCCAAGTAGAATATAAGGACAATTTTTTTACATGGTTTCTATCCATTCCAATCCGTGTTTAGTGTTAAAAATTGTGTCCTATAATTTATCTAGTGAATAATTATGGTTACAATTGTTTTTACGATCGTATCTATCTACACTGTATAAATGCGAATGCAGAAAAATCGGATTATCTTGCTCCATTATTTGCTGCAATTGTCAAGGATATTAATCTCTTAATGCCGCGCCTGAAGCTTCTGTCGTTGATTTTTCCGATAACTATTCCACTGAGCAGGCCAATCCTATTGATCTGTTGGTAGCAAATATAAGTAAAGATGATAAATATGGGGAGTATGAAGAACTCTAAGAGGATAACGACGAAATTTAGATAAATGAAATTGACACAGACGAAGACGAAATGTAATTTTTAACACTAAACATGGATTGGAATGGATGGAAACCGTGTAAAAAAACTGTCCTTATATTCTACCTGGAAGATGGTGCAGAAACGGATAGTACAACGTACATTATACAGTTATACACCTTCTTTGCTGTATATCTCGCAAACGGTTCGCTGTGAGTAAAAAATGAATATAACTATTTATATCAGAAATTTAATTATATTTCATTTTTATAATAACCTTAATTGACCTCCGAGCTGTAGGAAGTGAGATATTCGCAAAACAACGAATTTCTTGACCTTTGACCTTTAATATCTTCTAACGCCGCACAGTGCGTTGTTTAAATGGGCAATCTGCTCAAAAATAAAAATTGTGTCTTTTTATACAGAATCTGTCCAATTTCTCACATTAACTGATATAGTTACACTTAGATGTATAGTTTACACAATAAGATTTTTTTTTGTAAATAATCTTGGAAAATGAGATAAAAAATTAAAATTAAATTAATAGAGAAAACTAAAGTAAAATTATTCCTGTAGCCAGAATATACCTTTAACAATATTTTTCACTAAAAAATAAAATTGCAATCAAAATTAGTTTTATCACTATCGACCGATATGTATAACTGACAACTGCACTGTTGAATATTACACATAACACATTTTATCGGTACCAATGTTTTAAATAGCTTTTAGTATAGTTAGGACCAGTGGCGGGGCAAGACACTCTTCAATAAAATAAACGCTTGTAAACTTTGTTCTTACTTCCAAAGTTAATCGTTCGGGGCCATTATTAATATTGATTACTTTGTGCAAGTGCGTTCACTTCTTTTAGAATACTAACAGCACTATTTTTATCCGTTATGTAATAATTTTTGTTCAAATCACCTATCTAAACCATAATCTCATGATGATTACTGCTTTAGGCAGGCATTAACATGTACTGGATGTTAATCGTTTATGTAATACGTTTACCATTGTGCATATAATAATGTATGATATTAATTGCTACTACCCATTATCTGGCGAACCAGGCCCCAGGAGCTATGAAGCTTGTGCGAGAGAGAGGGCCTATTATTACTATTACGTAAGCCCAGCGTACGGCTGCAACCGACTTAACAGATGGTATTAGCACAAATCCCGCATTTGGTTACAGCTAAGGAAAACTGCAGAAAGCCTAAACCAGATCTACCGGTACCGGGAGCCGAACGGGCCGCTTGGATGAAAGAAGAGGACGCTAGATCATACACTACCAAGGATATAAATAAGGTCATACAAGGCATACATAAATTCTACGCTTTTCTACTCTAGAAACAATCCCAGATAGTATTCATGCTTATGTCAAGCTTGCATTTGAATTGATATACAAATAAATAATTCGGTTAAATTGTAGTCGTACAACTTTGCTACTATTATTCAACACTTTACGTATGTGTGCATTAATCGATTTTTGGCGTTGTGGTTCCATTTTGGGCGTTATGGGTCTATACGGCAGTTTGGTGAAGTGGTCGTGTTCGGCCAGTGTGATACATTTCAAAAATCGGGGGAAGTGGACTTCCCGTTGTGCAATATGGTATTAAAAGATGGGTGGCCGAAGTGTCCGCGTTTCAGAATGAATAATATTTGTTATATCGCGGTGCGAGGACCCCTTGGGGCGCGAGGCCGTGGGCGGTGTGGGCCACACCGCCCACGCCTTGCCCCGCCACTGGTTAGGACATAATAGAGAATTTATTTATAGAAATTGTCTGACAATTTAAAGTTTCCTAATGACTTCTAAATGATTATTCAGATCTAATTAGATCATTTGAATTTTGAATTTTGTCGTCATTTCTCTATCTCACCCACGATTTTTAATGTATTGTCTAAAACGACAAATTCGAGCAAATAAAACAAAAAAAAATAGTTTCGACTTTTTTAGAACAATCATCCTAAAGTAACTGGACTAAATATCAAAGGTATGTAACGTAAAGCAAAACAAAACAAAAAAACTATAATTGTTTTCATTGGTCTGGAACAAAAAGAAAATATAGAAATAATTAGTACAAAATTAATTAAAAACACTAATGTACGTTCCGCATGCAAAAAAGATTAGTTCCGTAGTGCACCAAGTGGCAAAGATTTGGGATATAGAACACCACTTACCAAGAACTGTAACATTTTCTACATAATAACAAAATGGGCGTAGGATTAATCTCTGAAACTCATTTCATGCAAAAAGTCACATCAAACTTCCTAAATACAAAATATATCGAACAGAACACCCGGACAATTATATGTCAATCCTAATCAAAGATAATATCAAGCGTCATGAATATGCAAAATACGACTTACTAGCACCTACTGTAATGGTAAAATATAAAACAATGCATTAAGAATAACGACAGTTCAATGTCCTCCAAAGCTCATTATTAAGAAATAAGATTATATGTAGTAGGGCTTCAACGTGAAGCGTCAATACTAAGGGATCAAGAATGACGGTTTCGTGTACGGTTTTACGAACGCGTAGGGTTTTATGCTAACCCGTAAAACCTTCTCGTTTCGTCCGTAAACCCGATGGACAATAAAATTCGGTACTAATGACTTCTTATATTATACGTTCATCTAGCATTTACCTGCTGGCTTTAAATAATAATAATAATAATAATAATAATAATAATATAATAATTACTACAACCCATAACCTAAACCAAGGCCCCAGAAGCTATAAGCTTGTGCGGAAGGGAGGGGGCGATTATTATTATTATGTAGGCCCAATGTGCGGCTGTAGCCGACTTATAGATGGAACAGCGTAAATCCCACATTTGTGTTACAGCTAAGGAAAACTGCAGAAAACCTTAACTAGATCTGCCAGCGCCGGGAGTCGATCCCGGGCCGCTTGGGTGAAAGTCCGGCACGCCAGACATTACACTACCAAGGCTGTTTGAACTTAACACTTGTTAAAATAAGATTTCTACATACAAATTGTTGATTTCCGTCTCAGTATTTTATATATTTTTTACATCAAATACAAAAACCTAAGTAATTATAAAAAGTATTAATTTAGACCAGCAAAATAATTTCTCTCGTATTATAATAAGTAATCATGTGATTTTTAAATAAGTTCAACTGCTTGATCTAACCTAACCTAGATTTACCCAACCTAAGATTTACTGGACTAACCTAACCTAAGTACAAAATTGCCTTATGAAGTAGATGTTTTTACAAAAATACTCAAACTTCATACATAGTTAAATTTTTTTTGCCCCCATGGATCAGCCATCCAGCATCATAGCTCGCCTAAATGTGGAGGTCTGGCCTTAATAGTTACCGACAGCAGCGAAGAACCACTCAAAACTCGCAATAAGGATTGACCTACAAGTGATAAATAATTTAGTGGAAAAGTTGATAAAAGTAAAAGATAGAGATACGAGGGCGGTCTGAAAAGTGAGGTAACTAACATAGAGGGAGACTGTTTTTTCTGAGTTCTTTAGTGTTACTTTTCGACAGAGTCTCCTTTGAGGTGTATACACTTGTTCCAACGATATTCAAGTCGCTTAATCCCATCACTACAGTACGACGAATTAAATGCCAATTTTTCAGATTTGGAAACAAGAAAAAGTCGGACGGAGCTAAACTGGACTGTAAGGTGCATGAGGCGCAATTTACAATTGCCGATGAGTGAGCCGATGCATTAACGTGATGGAACAACGCCATTTTTCTAGCCAAATGCGGTCGTTTTTCAATCAGTTGGTTCAATAGCGACGCGTAGTACTCTCCTGTGATTGTTTTGTCCTTTTGGAGATAATCTATAAAGATAACACCACCAGCATCCCAAAACACAGTGGACATAACTTTGTTAGCTGATACAATCACTTTTGCTTTCTTCGGTGCACTGCAACCGGCTTCTACCTAATGTTTTGATTGAATTTTTGTTTTGAGTGTGTAGTGGTGTATCCAAGTTTCGTCAATAGTAATAAATCGACGTAAAAATTCAGTGCGATTACGCTTAAAAAGCCTCAAACAGTGCTCAGAAGTGGTTACACGAATTCGTTTCTGGTCCTCAGTTAGCAAACGCGGTACCCATCTTGCTGACAGTTTTCTCATATGCAAGTGTTCACGTAAGATATGACCAACACGTTTTTTTGATATGCCAATAATGTCGGCTATCACACGCACCTTCAATTGACGATCATTTAAAACGAGATCATAAACTTTGGTGCTCATTTCGTCAGTGGTAGCCTCTTTTGGACCTACTGATCTTGATTCATCTTCGGTGCTTCTACGCCACGTTTAAATTCATTCACCCAAAAACAAACTGTCTTAAATGATGGTGCAGATTCGCCATGAACACGATCTAACTACTAGTTGATCTCTTTTGGTTTTTCGCGTCAATATGAAAATGTTTAATAACAGCACGAAATTCTTTTTTGTTCATATTCACAAAACAACCGATTTCGTTTACTGTTTATAACTGTAAAATTCAAACGACGCAATATATTTGGCTCTAACTTTTACAGCTGTCTTATAAAAGGTTATAAATTTGATAAATGTCACGTATGTGTTCATTGTGGTGCCATTTCTGTATTAGTTACCTCACTATTCAGACCGACCTCGTATTTACACTATTGATCGAATTTAAATTGCTTTCAAGGATATTCATTATTGTTTCCTAAATATTTCTAGAAACCTGAAAGGTTTCTAGAAATAAACAGTAAACTAGATAGCTTTTCCTTGATATAGTATGTGTATACGCAATATACCTTATTAAAATGTAATTTATTTTTTTTAATTTATAAATGTAATTTAGATCATCTGTTTGGTAAGTAAAAAACACCTACGTATGCTGTGATTTATTGATAGATGAAACCTTCTACTCGGTATATCTAACTGAAATTTTTGAGACCCATCTTTTACATAACGCTAATTATACAGTAGTTGCTCTGTTATGCATAAAGGGCGTATACACTCAGAGAAAAATAATACTTGTAATAAGAAAATCGTACATTAAATTAAGAATTTTGATGCTGTTTTAGAACCTAAGAAGTTTGTAGTTTCAATTTAAGAAATAAATAAGAATAATATTATTGTTTGCAATTCAAGACTATGAGAGCTTGAATGTAGAATAATCTATTTAAATTATGTTCTTATTTTTACATGAATTTGTTTTAATTTTAACATGAAAATTCTTAATTTAAAACATTCAACTTCTTTACTTAAACTTAAAACATTACCACTTTTAAATTGTCACATATTAATTTAAAAATAACGAAATATTAATTCAAATCAACGTGTTTCTTATTATAAACCGTCTGATTCTTGAAATAAAGAATTGTTTCTTACTTTAAGAAATGACTTAATGATGTTTTAAGCATTTTCTTTCTCATTTGAAGAAATTAGTAAACGTTGTTTTAAGCACTATTATCTTGAATCTAGTGATTGGCTTTTAGGAATTAGTATTCAAAATAAAAGAAAACAATGGCACATGAAAGATTTATTTTAGATGCAACTACTTAGAAAAATACATACTCATATTTCTTTACAAAATAGAAAACTTGCCAGTCTCGAATCACATCACAGAACCTTGGCAACGTTTACTTCCATAAAAGTTCAGGCTGCCAACTTAAGCAAAATACGTTTATACTTGCTATACAGTATATAGCATATTTCTAACATAGTTTTTACATCTTGATTTAAAAACCTCCCAGTTGTTGAGAAAAGACTATTTTTTTCTGTATAGTTTATGCCGAAGTCGAAATTGATCTAAAATTGTAATTATTAATACTTTAATTGATTAATTATGACTAAAGTTATAGAAATATTACCATTAGCACACTTAACGTGGCATGTTTGTAAAGGAACCATTCTCTCAAAATTTCTTCGAATAATTAATTTACTGTGGCAATCTCTTTTTCCCAAATTTTCTGTTTGTCACTTATCTGATATCGAAATAAATAATAATGGATATTATTTATCAGTTCACCCATTGCCTTTGCCAAGTTATCACTTAAGGTTAGCACTTCAACATACAGGAAATGTCGCGCACCTGTGCTTCTATTATAACATAAAAGAACCAACTACAAAAAGTGAAACTAGGCAATATTGAACTAGTGTAAACAGCGACGCAACTAGAAGCAATACCTAACGTTCACGATTTAATTGCTCTGCACTCTTATTTCCAGAAGAATTATTGTAATATGAAGAATTTAACGTTTTAATTTCAGAAATGTAAATGTTAATAATAATAATAATAATCTTTATTTGGCCAAAGAGCCTTACATAACAAAATATATATATAAATTTAACATTTTAAAAATTACATTTAAATCACAGTAAGTATAACGTACATAAACATACATAATCAGGTACATGCATAATCTTTTGTATTAACTTTATTGTTAGAATTAATAAATATTTTATTTTATTTCAAGTGGAAATTTTGTTTATTTAACTTTCTGTAATTAATTTATCTTTCTGTAAATAATGTTCCTTCAACTTAATTTTAAATTTGATAATTGATAAAGATTTTAAATAATTTGTTAGATTATTGTAAATGATCAAAGTTTTATAAAACAAAGAATTTTGAGATTCAGTAAGATTTACTCTACCTATTTGATAATTTAGTCTATATCTGGTTCCGTAATTGTGAGTCTCTTCTCCTGTTTTTAAAATATTATTGAAATACGTTGGTACTATTTTACATCTAATTTTGTGTATAAAGATAAGTGCATTCATTTCACAAAAATTTTCAATACTAAGCCAGTTTAACTTTTCCAACATTGTTTTAATGCTAGTTCTCCTATTACAACCTAATATCACCCTCATCGCCCTGTTCTGATGTTTTTGTAGACGGTTCATATCACCCGCCCTTGCTAAATGTAGGATCGTGGAGGCAAAGCTGAAATGAGGCAATATTATTGTATTATACACTACTCTTTTTGCGTAGGTACTTAAGTAGGGACTAGCTCTACTAAGCATACCCACTTTTTTTCCTATCTTCTTACATATATAATCTATGTGATCTCCAAATTTAAGATTTACATCTACCACTACTCCTAAATATTTTATTTTATTGACTATTTCAACATTTGAATTTCCAATTTTAATTTCAAAATTTGTTTCTGTCCATTGATTAACAATATTCCTTTTTCCAAAAACCATTGCTTTTGTTTTATCAATGTTTAACTTTAATTTATTGCAATTTAACCACTTAGTTACATTTTGAAGTTCACTATTTAATGTATGGAGAACCTCATCTCTATTGGTCCCAGATATGTATATCACAGCATCATCTGCAAATAAATGTATTTTGCATTTTTTTACTGTATAAATAATATTATTTATATAAATTAGAAATAATAATGGTCCTAACAGACTACCTTGAGGGACTCCATAATTTATCTCCAACACTTCCGATTCAATTCCATTACATCTTACTTTTTGTTTTCTTCCCGTTAGGTAACTCTTAAACCACTGCAACACGTTTCCCCCTAAACCAATATTTCTGAGTTTATTGATTAGTTTATCACGGTCTACTGTTTCGAAGGCCCTTTTAAGGTCCAGGAAAACAGCCACTGTAATATTATCAATATCTTTGTTCTGTTTCCATTCATTTAAGCAATATTGAAACGCTTGTTCACAACTGTGTTGTTGTCTAAAACCCGATTGATAGCATGACAAATACTGAATTGTATTTAAATATTGCTCTATCTGAATATAAACCACTCTTTCTAATATTTTAGCTAAACTAGAAATCATATTAACAGGTCTAAATTCATCGATCTTTAAAGTATTGGTTACTTTACGTATAGGAACAATAGTAGATAATTTCAACGTTGCTGGTACTATTCCTCTTTCTAATGATAAGTTTATTAAATGCACCAATTTACTAGATAAATCATTGTAAGCTATTTTGTATAATTTAATTGATATGTGGTCAGGACTGTTCTTATTAGGCATACTGAACACAACATCCCTTAATTGTTCTTCCGAGACGAACCTAAAATCAAAAAACCTTTCATTTCTAGGTACAGCCTCTTCCATAATATCATCACCTATAGCAATATTTAGAACTATTTCTTGTATACTACTTATAAAGTACTCATTGAATTTGTTTGCTATTTTTCCATGTTCATATACTATCTGATCATCTATTTTTAAAGTATAACAACTGTCCTTCTTTGCGTTTCCTACAATGTTTTTTAACGATTTCCACATTTTAGTAGAATCATATTTGCTCCTATCAATTACTTGTTCATAATACTTTTTTTTAGCATTTTTAATTAACCTACTCACTTGATTTCTATAAACTTTATAATCATTGCAATCTATTTGATGTTTTGTTACTCTGTACCTTTTATATTTTTTATCTCTGTGCTTCAGCATTTCTCTAATCTCTTTTGTAATCCATGGATTACTTTTACCAGTTTGAGTAATTGTAACAAATGGAGTAACTTCATCCACTATTGTTCTCATATTATCTAAAAAATCATCATATTTTCTAATTACATTATTATCAAGATAATTTAAATTTATTTGATTTACTCTACTTCTGAATTCATGTATATCGTTGAGTTTAGCCCTAATTCGAATTGCGGTATGATAACTATCACCATCTTCATATTCAATCTTAATAAGGGAATGTCGGTTAAAAACAGGTTCATCTACAACATTACAATGTAAATTACTTTTATTGCAAATAACTAAATCTATTAAAGATTCATTACCTGCTACTGAAATATGGGAATATCCCCTGACATACTGTTTAAAACCATAATCACTTATTAATTTCTTTAATCTATTTGCTGGCGTGCTATTTTGCAGTAAGTTAATATTGTAATCACCTACTATTAATGTGGTTTGCCTATAATTTATTATGCAATTTTCAAAACATTCTTCCAAAAACTGCAAGAAACCTGCATGAGATCCATTAGGTGAGTGATATAAACAACCTAAAATTAAACTATTTGATTTTAATTTAACATTAATAATTATAAACCAGTAATTACCTTCCTCTGAAAATCTTCTAATTACTTGGTACATAATATTTTTCTTGATGTATATTACTATACCTCCAGTCATTCTGCTTTTAGAATCTACCCTGATTAGATTGTAATTACTAATATAAATCTCATGATCCTCAATAGACTCAGTAACATGTGTCTCAGTTAAACAAAGAATTGAAGGTTCATTACTTACAGTAAATTCCTGAAATTCATCAATATGAGCCGGTAAACTTTGTGCATTTTGTAGATAAATAGTTTGTTTACCATTCATTTTCCCTAATTGCTAATCCTTACAATATTTAATTCGTTGTATTGCTATCTCTAGCTTTTGCTTATAAACCTTGCATTTTACATCGAATGCTGAATGATTATCGTTTAGTTTTAACTTGAACCTTTCATTAAATATGCTACAATTAATACATTTTAATGTTGCTGCATTACATTCGCTAGTATTATGTTCCTTACCACACCTACTGCATGCCTGATTATGTTTACAATTTTCTGACTTATGGAAAAAACCACAACATTTAAAACATCGATACACATTTATTTGCTCGTATATTTTACAAATAGACCAACCAATTTTAATTCGACCTAATTCAATAAATTTGTTGAAAGTATTTAAGTCAACTTCCACTATTGCTCCATAAACAGTCTTATTGTTTCCATACGTTTTCTCGTATATGTGCTTGATATTTACCAATACACCATTTATCTTCTCCAACCCATTCTGCTTTATAATGATATCCCTTAATTCTTCAGGATTCAATTTATTCAATATTCCAACAACTTTAATTGTTGGATTAGTGATTTTCTGCTCAATTAAATTCACTTTATTTCCCATTTTATTATTAACCTCTTTTTGCAATGTTTCAAGGTCATGTTTGTTTTCACATTCTATTACCATTTTACCATTTCCTAAATTTTTTATTTTGTTTATCCCTAATTTTAATTCTTTAGGGTCTATATTTTCAATAACTTCCGCATATACATCTTTATTACCGTTTTTACTTTGAATAACTAGTGCTTGCTGATGTCTTTGTTGTTTATCATTGTGTTTGACAATTTGCGCGTAACTGCGACTTAAATTTTGTTGACATCTATTTTGCATACTGCCAACTTCTAAATTCGATTCTAACCTTACAATTTTTTCCTCCAGTAATTTAACTTTATCAATTAATAAACCGTTTTTCTCTTCTAATTCTCTTACTAAACGTTTTAGTAAAAGTTTTTCATTATTTAAATCTTCTTCATCTTTGTCGATAGGGTCAATTTCACTCATTTTTTCTTTCACTTCTTTTTTACAACACGTAACTTTTCCACTACCGATTCTTTTTAATGAAGCAACTTTATTCGCACATCCTTCGTGAAAATAATTACCACATTCTACGCAACATACATAACGTGTTTTAACATTTTTACTGCAGCCTCTGCACACTTTTTCGACTTTTTCGTCGACAGTATCTTCGTCCACAACTACATCGTCCGCCATTACGGTATGCGTAAAAATGCTTTTTAACGCATTTAACTAACTTAATTCAGCATAACATATACTTATTTCAAATTACATTGATTCTTATTTCAAGTACTGTAGTGCTTGAATCAATACACAGTTTTCAAGAACATCTTTGTTCTCACATTAAGTACAAAATTTCTTGAAAACAAAAGTTAAAAATCTTGTTTTTGAACACACCTGTATAAATTGCAGAAAATAATGTTTATTTTGAAATGCAAACATTCTTATTTCAAGTGGTTTAGTGCTTAAAACAATACCTAGATTTCAAGAACATATTTGTTCTCACATTTAGCATATTTTTTTGATACAAGATGTTAAAAATTTTCTTTTAAACTTACTTCTTTGAATAGCAGAAAACAATGCTTAAATTGATAATCCAATATCTCTCTTCAAGCATTTTATGTCTAGAATTAAAAGTTATCTGGATCATTTTGATTTAGACACCATGTTTCTTGACTTTAGATTTCCAATATTTCTTTGAGTGTATTTGCGAACCTTACTAATTGTTAGTTCTTTATTAAAATCATTCGCGTTTCCTCATTGTAGAGAAATTCTTCTTTTTCATTTTCTCTTAATTTCTACGAAAGTGTATAGCAGTTTTTGTCTATATTAATAACAAACATGAAAGAGTATTAGCTCTTAAAACTTTACTAGAAACGAAATTTACTAAACACCTCTTGATTGCCGCCTGTTCTTTGCAATGCCTATTATTTGGAGCTCAAACATTACTAACACTACATGCATGAAAAATTCCTACTAACGATAGGAAAACACCAACCAGCGCCATTACATTATGTTTTCCACTTTGTGTCATCAACTCCAACGCAAGTTTTAATGAAATACGCAAAGCAGACGCAGCCTCTTTTATTTATAAAATGTACATGGAACGTTAAGCCAACCTTTGTAAAGCAATTTTCTCAAAATTTAAAATTTAATAATAGCAGTATAAAAAGAAAATTAACTTTCATTTAACACGGCAGATTTGTAAATAAACTGTTTAATTTTGTTCGAATTTTGCTAAAATTAAGTTCCATTATGTCGCATGCTTGTCAAAATAAAATAGTAATTGTATATTTGCATGTCTTTTCAGTTGATAGAAATTTATCCATCCCATTTTTAGATATAACCAATACCTTCATTCTGCAATATGTAGTCGTATCTACACTTTCGAAACCAGCAGGATTTCACTAATCTTCATTTATTTATACAAAGCTTCTATACTATAAATTATACTTATTCACGAAACCGTAATTTATTCGGCCGGTCCTGAAGGTTGACATGTCCTTATTAGACGACACAAGGACACGTTTTTTCTTTTTTGAAAGCAAGATGAATTTTCTGTCGTCGAAACGTTACACACAGATAAAACCAACAAGATACCCTGCTGCCCTTGAAGTTGTTAATAATGCTTTTGTTTCATCGTTTTTAAGCAAGTTCTCCTATAAGTTATGTTTTGTTATATGTTATATTTAAAAAAAATATGTAGGGATTTTTAATAGGGTTTTGGATATAGCTTTATTGGCAAACACATAGAAATGCTAATAAACGCAAAGAATAAACAAGATCGATGACAATGTTCGAGATCGATGTATACCGATAAATTTTATCCTTTTGTGTAAAGTTAAACTATCCTTGATAAAATCATGCTTTAACATTTACAATACAACTTAATTACCTGTATTTGTTATCTAAAAACCAAATATCTATGTAAAATTATAAATGAAACCGCTTTTTACATAATTAATGATATTAAAAATATTTCATTCTCCTACAAGTACATTTCCCTTTCATTATATTCTCGCACTCACTGAAAATTGTTGGATTGATAACAACGTGATAAACACTCCAAGCCAAAGAAAACCATCCTTTGTGAAAGGGAATATTTACTATGTTGTTCATTGATAAATGAAGACGTTTGTTTGTTACATTGTGGTCGTGGTAGGTATTGCAACATTTTGGAAACCTGAAAATATGAATATTAAAGGCAAATTTGTACCGCTAAACAATAGAACACAAAAACAAAGAAAAAAACGTCTAATATAGTTTTGAATTTTTAAAAGAATTTTGATACGTTATGGAATTAAAAGCATCAAAAAAATTTAAATTTCAACGGACTTTTAAGTGGATTAATAGTTTCACCTAATTGCAGAATTGTCAAATGTATCTTGTAACAGAATGTGATTTATAAAATTTGTAATTTTGCAATTTGTAACTTGTAGATTTTTTTATAGTGATTGATGAGATACACCTTCTGTTAAAATCTAGTTACAATCATAGGATGTTTAGTAACGTGATAATGTTTGCAATTTTACTACTATATTTTTTCATGAACCTGCAGGGGAAGACCACGACTTTATAAGACTTTTTTGTTTCTTTTGATGTCCTCTATCACCTGTTTTAATAA
The DNA here is from genome assembly GCA_929113105.1 of Agrypnus murinus. Lineage (NCBI taxonomy): Eukaryota > Metazoa > Arthropoda > Insecta > Coleoptera > Elateridae > Agrypnus > Agrypnus murinus. Next base: position 196,784,569 of record OV816024.1, read on the forward strand.
TGGCAGTTATACTCCTTACACGCTGTATAGTTAATGCAGTTCAGAAAACAAATCGTTGCGGTGGTGTCACAATTCGTTACGACTTGGGAAGGGATACGGTTAAGTACTCGTACTAAAAATAAATATTTTAAAATAAATATCGTAGGGCCGTGGTGAAGCTTGATTGTCAAGGTTTTCAGGCCTTGTTGGCGACTCTGACATGGTGTAACGACTATCAGTAGTAACAATGGTAAACAGGACCTAAGCACGGCTGGTTGTAATCTTCGTGCCACTATAGGGATCACCCAAGCCAACGTTGCTTAATTAACATTTCGACGTAACATTAAACATAAATAATCTTCAATTTTTGACAGGAGGTTGACTTAATAAATACTTAATAAATAGGTATAGTATTTCTATGCATTTGCATGTTTTTTCTGCTTATAGCAAACATATGCAGAGTTATATTTCTACATGTTTAAGTCACATATGAATCACACATGACAATTTAAAAGTGCATATAAATGCATATACAGTTAGTTGAGTCTAGGGGAAACCCATAATTTAAGCTTATTGTTAAATACTAGGCTTTAAAATATTTTACTGCCTTAACCATCTGTGTACTTGTTAATATTTTCTAAGAAAGAAAAAGTTTCAACTAAAATTTAAATACTTACATCCTGCGGTATTGTGATAAATAGGTATTAGGAAATTCCAAAGACCCTTTGACAACTTCCTGTTCATAGAAAAATTTGCCTGTACTTTTGTTTACTAATCTTGTAATCTTTCAATTAAGACAGTTCAGAAATTGCAAACTGCATTTCAGCTTGAAATTTTAGAGTGTAAAGATGGGTAAAGAAAAATGGTCTGTGTCTGTTACACTTCGAAGTTATGTTAAGGCATTCAGTGTTCTTACAACTGACGATAAGGTGTTGTATTGTACAGTGTGTGACGATAAAGTGACTGCAACGAAACGCTTTCAAGCTACACAACATCTGAACACGGTTCGACATCAAAAGTGTGTTGCCCTGAAATCAAAAAAACAAACATTGTTACCGGGGTACCTTAATAATTCGCACGGTGAGTCCAGCAAATCGATCGAATTTAATAAAAAAAAACATAGTTTTTTATAACACTAGGTACATAAGTGCATTAGTGGCTGCAGATATCCCGTTAAGTAAAATTAATCACTCACCATTTCGTAATTTTCTGGAAGAAATTTCAAAAATGCCAATACCCGACGAGTCTACACTCAGGAAAAATTATTTACCTCGTTTATACGAAGAGACCATAAAATCAATTAGAAAACATGTAGCGAATAACTACATATGGGTTTCCATTGACGAATCTACTGACACTACTGGAAGGTGCATAGAAACTTCATTTCCTTCGTTTTGTTAGTAAAATTTAACTAATTAAAGACAGCAGAGCAATTTACGTATGTTTTATTTTCTAGTTTGTTAGTTACATATTTAATCACAACAATATTTTTGCTTGATTAAAATATAATTTTTTTTAAATAACTGTTTTGCGCTGATTGTTTGTAACCGACTAATTATGTAGTTCGATAAAATAAAAATCAAATTTTTATTTTCAGATACGTGGCTAACGTTATAATTGTCGTTTTAAATTCGGGAAACAATCCCAAATCCTATCTATTAGCAATGGACGTTTTCAAGAGCACCAATCATTGTTCTGTGGCAAAATTGTTTAATGATTCGATGGCTATTTTGTGGCCGGACGGCATACAGTACAACAAAGTACTCGTGTTCGTCACCGACTCGGCACCGTACATGATCAAGGCTGGAGCAGGCTTACAAGTTCTGTACGAAAAAATGATCCACTTAACTTGTCTTGTCCATGTAATGCATAGAGTTGCGGAAAAAGTGCGGGAAATATATCCTAACGTAAACTATAATTTCAGATGTAAAAAAAATTATTTGTAAAGCTCCATATCGCATACAAATATTTAGGGAAACTGCTCAAGAAGCACCTCTCCCACCTGAGCCTGTAATAACAAGGTTGGGTACTTGGCTTTCTGCAGCAGAATATTATGCAACTTATTTTGATATTATTAAAGCATTTGTAAATGAACTTAATAAACACGATGCACTATGCATACAAAGCGCACAGGATGCTTTTAATACTAAGGAGGTAAGGCAGAATTATTGTTTGTTTTGACAAATTTTGTGCGTTTAGCTGAAGTAATTCAGAAATTAGAAAGTCAGGGAAATTTATTAGATGAATCTCTTGAGCATGTAAAATTGTTAGGTGTTTCTTTGAATAAAGTAAAAGGGCCAAAGGGTTTGACTATAAAACAAAAATTTAAATCCGTTATAGACAAAAATCCTGGTTTTCACTTAATTAAAACCATAAACGATGCATTATCTGGCCAAGACATTTTAGACGAGCTAAAACATTATTCGCTTGTAGAATTAAACATTTTTAAGTATGCCCCAATTACGTCTTGCAATGTGAAACGGAGTTCCTCAAAATATAAAACGATATTTAAGGATAATAGGCATATGTTTACTTTTGAAAATTTAAAAATGTACGTCATTGTGAACTGTAAAGCTCTATGTTTAGAAAATATAATTAATTAAATTATTGCATAGGATGTCTAATTAAAATAATTTCTGTAAATAAAATGTAAATAACGCTAAACAGGTGTTTTTTAATAATGAAAGTGCATATATTTATTAAAAATTTCTAATAAACGCATATTTCATGATTTTTAAGTGCATATTTAAGTGCATATTTCACGTTTTTCTAGTGCATAAGTGCATGCATATTTCAGCATTTTTAAGTGCATACAAATTCTATACCTAGTAATAAATAACCTCAAGATTTTCTAATTTTTGCTCTCCATGTAAACGCTTGTTCTGTACAACTGATTTTTTCCAGAGAGTGTCACCAGATTTCGATCTCAATTTATACCTTTTTGAAAAACAATTGAATAACTTGGTTATTTTTCTGGCTCCAACTAAAAACATTTAGTGTGAAACAAATGAATAGTTTTGTTACTAAATTTACATAACCATCTTGTTATTAAAAATTAAACTAATTGTTTAAAAAATATTATAAATGAATAAAAGAGAATTTTCTCTCTTTAATAATATAAAACAGTTATACTAAAATGTAAATACACGCTTAGGATTGAATATAATAATATAATAACCCTGAGGGTCTCACACCTTGTGAGTACAGAGGCTGGCAACCCGAGGTACCCTAGCTGGGCCTGTCTATACTTCAACTAGCCTTACGGACAGGTTCCTTTCCGTCTTTCTTTTCTATCTGGTCTCCCTTGACCAACTCTTATTCTTTCCAGGCCCAGACGCTATTAGATTTTTCGAGGACTAGGGGACCTTTCAAGTTTCCTTCTTTTACTCTCTGAAGACGGACGCAATGGTGAAGGCTTACGCATTTGTTTATGGTTTGGTTTAGACGCAAGAGCTGGCGCTGCGGGGTGTAGCTTCACTTCGCCTGAAGTGAAATAAAGCTTCCGCAGGCCCCCGGCCTGGCAAGCGCTTAGAGGGGTGCCCACGTCGTCGGAGGCGTGGGATCCCCGAAAGTTTTTTCAACCAGTAAGGGACTGGAGCCCTCGGGGAGAACTTGCTGGAGTCGGTGGTGATCCCGCCGTCATGGGTATACCCCACGGGGCAGCCCCCTAAGTTAGGGATTTTTATAGATGTTAAGTGATAATATAAATCTGGAGCTTCCCGGCTCATCCCATTTTATCCTATCCAATTCCCCAACTCCAACCAATTCTCTAAATCCCCTCCCTTCCCAACACCTTTTAGAAGACGAGAGACTAGCATTCCTCGCTTCCCGCAATCCATTAGACAATGTATCGGAAAGAAATCTTTATTTTGTTAGATCGCCAAATAAAAAAAAAATCCGGATGAGTTAGCAACAGACTCAGACAATGAAACTGAATCTGGAAATGCAAAAAGATTCCCAATAAGTTACTCGAAGATAAATTATTTGTTGATGCAGAGGGAAGAAGGTACGTTTACAAACGTAAGCCCTTTTCTAATTTTTAGAAGCTTGAAAAGACAGGTAGGAAAAGTTAAGAGCGTAAAGAAAATCAGTGATGGTTTACTGATAGAAAGCGTGAGTAAGGAACAAACTAAACGTTTATTAAACCTGACTATCTTAGATACACTGAAAGTTAAAGTAATACCTCATAAGACCCTTAATTTTGTGAAAGGGGTTATAACATGTTCAGATTTGAATAACTGTAGTATTGAAGAGATAAGAGAGGAATTATTAAAATCTAGACACGTGGTAGACATAAGAAGAATTACATATAAGAGACAGGGCGAAGTTGTGAATACTTCATCGCATGTTTTAACTTTTACTGGAAATATCCTTCCCGGACGACTTAAAATAGCCTTTTATTCTCTCCCAGTACGCGCTTACATACCAGCGCCTCTCCGTTGTTTTAGGTGCCAGAGATTCGGCCATGCTGCAATTAAATCCAGCAGAAGTAGATATGCTAAGAGAGTTCGAGCGCAAAATCCCATGTATTTTCTTATGGAGGTCCGTTTTGCATTTCAAGGTCATCCGCGGTTCCCCACTCCTATCCCCACTACCCCCTACTTAGCCCCCTACTTAGGCCCCCCACTTAGCCCCCTACTTAGCCCCCTACTTAGGCCCCCCACTTAGGCCCCCCACTTAAGCCCCACTCCTATCCCTACTCAGCGGCCATTTTGAATCGCCATTTTGAATCGCCATCTTGGATCGCCATTTTGAATCACCATTTTGAATGTCATTTACATATCCACCATTTTGTATCTGTCATTTCCAACTTGTCATCATTTCCCGCTGAAAGATTTGAATTCCTAGCGCTGCTAATGCCATCTATCGGTGACGTCATATGATCGGTATAGTAGATTTCTATACGCCTGTAGATAGGCAACCCGCTATACTTTTTTTTACAAAACCAATGGAGCCAACAGGGTTTGAACCGGGGACCGCTCGAATGGTAGCCAGCCAATGCATCCACTACACCAACGAGGTAATCTATTAAAGCACTGTAAACTGGTTATAAAAAAAAAATTGTTGACTAGCGACTACGTACTCATAATATAATACATGTTAGTAATTTGTAGTATTATATCATACGGCTCCCTCTTCCTCCTGCATGTGTCATGATTGATTGATTAAGTAGATGATTATTCCTGTGCTGTGATTGATTAAAGGGTCAACATATAAAATAGGTATAAATTATCATATCTAGAAAAAACAAGTTAAAAATTCAATTAAAGAATCATTTAAAAAAAGAAACATATTAATGGATAAATACTTAAAAGCAATTTAAAACATTCGATTACACAATAAACAGAATTTGTTTGCTAAAGAATCAATTATAATAAGATTAATTAGTTTTTTTTTATATGCTTTTTTAATTAGTAGCTCAGGATGACTAACGCATCATAATTTTAAAAATATATTGTTATTAAAATATTAAAAATTGTTATATTTAGGAATAATAATTTAAAAATTCGATAAAAGAATCATTAGGGTTTTTCTGAACAAGATAATTAAAAAGTTTGTTATTTCTAATAATCAACTAGATTGATTTTTATAAATATCTTATTTTAGGTATAAGCTTATATGTTGAAAGTTTAAAAATAATAAATCTTTTACACAATTAATTTTAGGTATAAATCTAAACGTGATACATTATTATTACTAAATTAATTTATTAAAATAAAAATAACTCAGAACTAGATTATTAATATCAAGAAATTTATTTAAAAAAAAAACATTTCAATTCTAAACGTAACTGCTTTCAAATAAATACAAAATAAACAAAACGCGCTTAAATAAATGCGAATCATTAGACGTGTTTTAGTTATAAGTTTAAGCGATAACAAAATGATTGGAATTTCTTATTATGTAATTATGCGAAAACAATTTAACATGTAGAAACATGTCATTTCTCGATATTGTTTTTACCTCAATTCCCAGAATCTGTTTTACAGGGATTAACTCTGAGTCATAGGGTTGTTCATTATGATTCAACTGGATTGAAGACATGTATTCATGCGCATGTGTAGAAATCGCTATAAAATGTATTTTGATGAAAGACTATTAGTCATTAGAGTGCAACAGTTGATCGTATAACAGTACTATGATGAGTTTAGGCAGTCCTGATTATTATTATCATCGCTATGGAGACACGTTTACAAGTAGTGCTGAAATGGGTAAGAAAGAAAACGGTTTGTGTTTGTGTGTGTGTGTGTACATTTGAATAATTTATTTCATTTTAGATCAACAGTATGATGAACCGGATCAATCTGCAAACTTATCAATTCCGGAACCGAGCAGTTATTTCCAGGGTCAAGACTACGAAGTGATGCATGAAGAAATAGGTATGTTTTAAAAGAACGAAATCCTTTGAATGTTACTGAATAATTATTTCTTGTTTAGGTCTGAACAAACCATACTATGCTGACGATGCATCAAGCTTACAGGTACAAGGTACAGATAATGTAGCAACACCAGAATCGTCGTTGATTACCGTCTATCCGGGTGAACACATGCAGTTGCTGGGATCTGTACAATACCCTCTATTTGTCATGAGACCAAGAGAAGACTCTATTCATTTACATGATATCCTAGTAGGAATTATCCCGCCTGAACAACCTAATGAATTTGACGTGACTGTTAAATTGGAATGTATCAACAACATATGTGAGCACGGTGAAATTATGTTAACGGAAAGTATATGGTCCGAATTGTATGATGTCCGAGTCGAAGCAATGTTCAAAGACTTCTTTTCCACGAAAATATGGAATGATAAAAAGCTGAAATTCCATCTATATACGAATCTTTACGTTGAGTTTAATCATAGTGTTTTTTACGGCAACACGGTGATGATATGTTATGACCAGCGGAAGATAACGGTAAAAGACCACGAATTTCAAAGGATCATGCATCTAGCACCGCTTATTAACCAACATGCTCGTGTATTACGTCACCTTAATTTCTCGTACTTCTACTACGCAAGTGTAGAGAACACAGCTGAAGGAGTGAGACGTCAGAAGAACGTGTCAAACGAATCGATTTTATTCTCAGCCGAATTGTCGTGCGGTAACTACTCGTCGTTAAATTTAAAAGATCGCGGTGGATTGAACTCGCTCATTTTATTAGAGATAATAAAACTTTATCCATCAAAATTTATCAATGTCGTACACAGTCAGTTACAACCCAATCAGCAAGCACCGGCAGCGTCATGGCCAGCAATTCACGAGACATCAACAGATGTACCATAAGAAGCTGAGGATAATTGAATATAGAAATAGGTTAGAAAATTATATAAACGCTTTATATGTATTACGAAATGAAATAAAATCGTATTGTGTATTGAATAAGTTATATAAGAAATTTTCGCGATTATCTCTTACAAATGTATTTAATAAAGAATAAACGTATAAAAAATTATTTCTGTTTTACTACCACTAGCAATAGCTTGAGACAGTAAGTTTTCGCAGAGTATAAATAGAGATGGATCTGATCTCTTATCTCAGTACGTGATGTTGACTCACCAGGATAACAGTGTTGTTAACAAGCTCATTGACAGGCTCCCGATCGAACTACACCTGCCTTCTTACCAATATTGCGGACCCGGAACTAAATTATCTAAAAGATTAGAAAGAGGAGATAAAGGTATAAACCCCCTGGATCAGGCGTGTATGCAGCACGATATTTCGTACGCTCAAAGTTCAGATTTGGATAGTAGACATAAGGCAGATCGTGTTTTAGAAGAAGCTGCCTGGAGACGTGTTAAAGCTAAAGACTCCAAATTAGGGGAAAAGGCTTCAGCTCTGCTTGTAACCGGTATAATGAAGGTTAAACGAAAGTTAGGAATGGGCGTGAATAGGAAGACTAGTAGGAGAAAGACAAAGAAGATTGCAAATACAAAGAAGATTGTTACTTTTAAAGGAGGTATTTTAAAGAAGCTTGTAAGTACGGTAAATCGAGCAAGTAAGACCCTCACGGGAAAGGATTTAATACACCATGCTTTGAACGCCGCTAGAAGAATCATTAAAAACGTAGGAGGTAGGAAAAACGTTAAAGTACCTCGAATTATTCCGGTACCTACAGCTACAGGGGGTATTTTACCTCTCATACCAATTTTTGCTGGCCTCTCGGCTCTCGGTGCAATTATAGGGGGCGCTTCGGGCGTAGCAAAAGCTGTTAACGCTGCTAACAGTAATAAGAGGCAGCTAGAAGAAACTAAACGACATAATAAAAGTATGGAGGCTATCGCAATAGATAGAAAGAGCGGAAACGCTCTTTACCTGAAACCTTATAAAGCAGGCGGTACAAGTAGGTATGGCGTGACTTGAGTCCACTCCCACCCTTCCTACTTTTAGCCACGCCCCTTTCCCCTTCTCCCTTCTGTTAGCTCCTCCCCTTCGCTCTGATTGGTCGACGCCATCTTGGATGACACGCCTACTTCTCTCTGATTGGTCGACGCCATCTTGGATGACACGCCTACTGCTCTCTGATTGGTCAACGAAATCCCACCCACTGTGCTCTCATTGGTCAATTAAGTCTCCCCTATGGTCAATTAAGTCACCCCTACTGCTCTCTGATTGGTCAATTAAATCACCCCCTATAGCTCTCTAATTGGTCAATTAAAAATAAGTGCGTTGTCCGGATTATTGATTGAGTTGATCGGCATCGCCCCTATAGCTCTCTGATTGGTCAATTAAAAATAAGGGCGTTGTCCTGATTATTGATTGAGTTGATCGTCCAATAGAAACCTTTTAGCAGATATTGATTAAAAATAATAATTGAATAGGAAGCACTGAGGGGTCCACAATATTGATTTTCGCCTACGGCTTTGTGATTGGACGGTCGTCATTTTTTCCTAGCTGCTGTCACGTCCCTACGATTACGGAATACTGTATTACCGATAACGTACTTACTGCTGATAGATTGCGTCCTTTGTAAAAGGAATCTATATTACCGATTACGTACTGCTGCACTGTTAACAGAGGGCGTATTTGTGCTAATTGTAAAAGGAATCAGTAGTAGCGATAGTAATGGATATTATTGATTAGATGAAAAGCAAGCAATTAATATTCATAGAGGTAGAAAAACCTCGATTTACATATAAACAACAAACCCTCTATCGAAAAAACGTGGTCACCATCGTCATCATCATCCACTCAATGAAAGATAAAATCTATGTTAACTTATTAACGCAGTTAGATCAAAACATTCGAGCTAAAATGAAAATATATTTTATCATCTATATTATAGTAGTATTTACTTATTACTTTATGCATCTTTGCAACTATAATAATAATAATAAGCGTATATTCAAAGCATGAAATATTCTTGTTTGAAATTGAGATATTGATTTTTGCAAATGAATAAAAGGATGTGAAATGAACCGTGATTGGGGTGTTGATTAAATTACTACAAGAGTACGATTTGTCTGGATATTGATTTTTCGAATGAAAGGGGGAGTTAGGGTAGATATGTATAACGTCAAATTAAATGAAAAATAGTGTTTTATAGAGTGTTAAAGGAAGGAAGTAATAGTAATAGTAATTGATATTATTGATTCGATGAAAAAGCAAGCAATTAATATTCGTAGGGGTAGTGGAATAATAATACTATGAGTGTTTTAGACGGATGAATCATTCGTTCGTTCGTTCGTTCGTTCCTTATAATTCTGTCAGCTCTAAACGAATAAAGAAGTGATAACATGTCATAACCTGTGTTTGGATCACTCTCTAATCTAGTGACTTTTTGTCTCGTTAGGTGGTACGGAACCAGCAGATATTGATTATTCGCTGCTGCTCTCTGATTGGTCAATTAAAAATAAGGGAGTTGTCCGGGTTATTGATTGAGTTGATCGTCCAATAGAAACCTACTAGCCGGTATTGATTAAACATAATAATAATTGGATGGAAGCACTGAGGGGTCCAAAATATTGATTTTCCCTACTTGTAACACCCCTACTATGCGTCCTTTGTAAAAGGAATCTGTATTACCGATTACGTACTATACTGTTAACAGAAGGCGTATTTGTGCCAATTGTAGAAGGAATCAGTAGTAGTAGAAGTAGCAATGAATATTATCGATTCGATGAAAGCAAGCAATTAATATTCATAGCGGTAGCAAAACCTCGATTTACATATCAACAGCAATAGCAATACTAAATAAAGATGTAAGACAATATTAATACTTATCTGAATTATTTTTTCTCCTCACATGTTTTATGACCTAATAATAATAATAATGATAATAATAATAATAATAATAATAAAACTCGATAAATAATTTTTTATTGGTTTTATTTCATACTTTTACTTAATATAAATTACATATGCATGAGATTATATGAGTATATCATTTTATAAACTAACTTAAATCAACTTATATGCTAACAGTTTTTCTTTTACTTAAAATAAACTACACACACAGAGACACATACACATTAAACTATATGAGTATACCATTGTCTAAATTACTTAGATTAACTTTAACTTAGTAATATAGAAGTATAATCCTTTTACTAAATATAACTTACATATGCATGAAACTATATGAGAGTATATCATTTATAAATGAACTTAGATGTTATGTGAGAACATCTTCAGCCATTATCCAGGACTTTTCGTTTAAACCAAGCCATTTGACGTAAATGTCACCATTGCTGCGGTGTTTAAGTACTTTTTCAACTAAGTAAACGTCTGGCTGTTTGGTTTTCTGCAACTCGAACTCGTAGAAAGCTCCTCGAACAGCAACCCCATGAAGATCTTCCAGCAGATATGTGACAGGTTTTGTAAATTGAACTTTAACTATTTTGAATAATTCAGTTGACCAGTTGGGCGTGTATCCCTTAGAAAAGGCCCCTTTGAACTTACTAATACGTACGAGGTCATTCAAGTCTAGTTTACGTTTACTTCCTGCCGCGACATCAGCTTTTACATTAGTGTCATAAACGGCTAGTTGGGTCGTAGGTGTAACAGTAGCAGGAGCTCGGCCTATCGTTCTATGTCTGGTGTTGTTATAGCTGTCAACTACCCTCTGTAATATATCTATCCATTTAAATGATCCACGGTAGCTAAACTCTTTATACAGTTTTTGCTTAATTGTACGGATAACGCGTTCAACTATTGAAGCCTTAATTACGGAATATGTAGAGTAATGATTTATACTGTGTTCTTTCATTAATCGTTTAAAATGTTTATTGTAAAACTCTTTCCCGAGATCCGTCTGAAGATTCTTAGGTATGACTGCATTAGCACTCTTGAAGATGCTGCGGACCTGCTTTGTCACCTCTTCTCCGGATTTAGTTTTCAACGGTCGTGCATACAGATATTTCGAATAACAGTTTATCATCAGCAGTATGTAACGATACCCCTTATTTACTTTAGCATAGGGAATAAACTCGGCTAAGTCAGCCTGGAACAAATCCTGGAAATTTTTTATTATAGTGCGACGTCTTTGAAAGTTTTTTCTAGCAGCCCTATGTATTTCATCAACAACGGTTTGTTTAGCATTCATCATCATCATCATAGAGTAATACAATTAATCTCAACGACGCTGAGAGAGCAACGTCTCAAATAATTATATTAGCGGCTGCCGTGTTTGATGAATACTGAATAATGTTAAAAGCAATATATCATTATATACTCGAAATATTTTATTCTATGATGCCTTCCTCCTTAAGTTCACTTATAATTGATATTATTTCGTTTTCATTCTGCGGGCTACTGTTGCCGGCACTCTTTACAGCATATAACAAACGAAGCCTGTCGACTAGCTCATTAGCCTTATTCCAGTAGACGTATTCGACTTTGCAATCGCTTAATTTTTTAAAATTAGACGACGATGATGATGATAGTCTAATACCTAAACCTTTGATTCTGGATAAGTTGGGCTTAATTATATAATCATACTTCCAATGTTTAACAGCTGTTAGTTTACCATGTGGTCTATAGGATTTCTTATGCGCGTTAGTAAGGGCTATTATCTGCATATAATTATTGATATCAGCTTGCGATGGTATAGACTCTAATTCTCTAAACGTGAGTAAGTCAAACAGACCGGGTGTTGCTTCGAAAACGTTGTTTTTAATTATGATGTTTGTATCACGCATAGTCACAGGGGAAGATGCAAATGTCCAAGCGTCTCGATCAATTTTATATCTAATACCGAATCTAGTTCTATCGATATTTTTGTTTCCGACAGCGTTAGCTATTAACATACCGTAACGAGTAGAGACATCGTGAGTTTTATTAGATTCTTCTTCTTCTTCTTCTTCTTCATCTGCTTCCGATGATGATGATGATGATGATGCTGATGCAGCAGATTGTTTTTTAACTTTCAACAGGGGAGTGTAACTAGCAGTAGTAGTAGTAGTAGCAGCAGATGGTTGTGTTTTGACTTTCAATAGAGGTACGTTAGAGATGTTTACTGATTTAGCAATGGTTTCCAACGGCGATATAACTGGATTGTGCGTGACGCGATACATACGTTCTGCTTCTGCTCTATCACGACGAAAGTATGCAAATTTCTTACGTATAGCGTTACGAGCGTGTATTATTTTACGCTTTAAACTCAGATCATACGTGTTGGACATGTCGGCGATGCAGAGACTACTAAACGACTCGACTCTAATTATAAACTTATATATGAATCAAAACCCTTCCGATATCTGCCCCTGTCTAGAGAGCAGTCTTTATTAATTACCAGGAAATCATGCGGCTCCTTCCAACACAGAAAGCAAATGTTTTTAAACTGATCATAGCTAATACCGTCTCCGACAACATGATCGCTAAACACGTGTTTTAAGTTCAACTCGTCTTGTCTAAAGAGAATAATTAGGTTTGCATTGTCCCTAATCAGATGTTTCGGTATCTTGGCGTACGTTTGACCTAGATAAAAACAGTCGACGCCGTTATGCCTACCCATGCTAAAATATTCTCTAATCTTTTCCTGCTTGCTGCAAATTATATCATCAAAAATGAACACAGAATTAGGTTTAACATCACCGGGGTTGATTACGTCATCGTTTTCGCTAAATTCATGATATCCCATACCTGTAAGCGGTTTCATAACACGTCTTAAGAATTCATATTTAGGCTGAAATAAAGACTTGGCGTATAGGTAGATATTTTCAAATTTTAATCCGTTTTCGCTAATAAGTAAACCTAACATAGCATTAGTTTTACCGCAGCAAGATGGACCGCTCAATATTGCTCTACATGATACAGGTAACAGGTCGCCATGTTTCCTAACATCCTCGCCTGATCGTCGTCGTAAAGATGTATCATCGCAGTCGTCTAGGTTACATATGTTTAGTGACTTATTTTGTTTAACAACCTTCATCATTACGGTATGCGTACGTGTCTAGTCACGGTCTCGTTAAACGGATTATACTCGATTAATGCGTCGTGAAGGATCAAACAATACGCCTTAGTTGTGTTCGTAAATGCGGCTGAAGACTCGAGCTCTAGTCTAATATCGACAGTGGAATCCTTAAAACTCTCTAACTGTCTTGAACAGTCAATAACAAAAATGGGATACGTTTCAAACGATTTGTAGCTGAGTAAACAGCTCTCAGCCTCACCTCTACCTATACCGTCATAGTAGTTCTCGCGAAAACGAGTATAATTCAGATACGCAGGAATGTAGTCCTTACGGTCGAAATCGAGATTTAAACGCTGATGCGGGAACACTTGCGAATTTAAATACAACTTAACGTCGACCAAGTTCGAATGAGTAAATGTAGTCGGGTTACCCGTTCTTATACCCAGCTGGCGCTCGTCTTGTAAAACTACAAAGACCCAGCGCGGTTTCTCTAGATCATTGGAGTTCTTTACGCGCCAAACCTGGTTTTTAGTAGTTCCCAACGAGGGTAACTCGTGTAATTCCCAACGTCTAAACGGAGCGATAATAGAAGAATTATCTCTTAAACTCTCCACCAGGTTCACTTTGCTTTCATCTGATAACAGTATATGTGGAACCTCCCACGAGAGCTTATCAATCTTGATATCTATATCAGTACCTGCATCACCTGCGTCGCTTTTATAGCAATTAAAATCGTTCTTGGAGCGAATTAAAACTAGCTGACAACTCATATGAGGTATTATTTTTTTATAATCGTCTGCAAATCCAAAGATATCTTTTAATGGTATTCTACACGTGAAATGAAAGACGTTATTACCCTGGTTATGTAACAAATCATTATCGCTAGTAATCCCTAAGTTCCATGCTGAGCTGGTTAAAGCTCTATCCTCGGCGCCATGTGAAACGAGACCTTTTATAGTGCTTGTAATGCCGGGCTGTTTACAGACATCTATGAGCTGGTTTGTGCCTAATATTAGTTGAATTTCATCAAACAGAAAGTGGGCAAAATTGTTTACCAGAAGGAATTGCTTGTTTTCTGCACGCGTTATGCTACCTTTAACAAGTACATAGCTGTCATACAAAGCTAAAACGTTATCGGAATTTTGTATGCTGATTCTAATGGTGTCGGAATGATTGGCATTTAGCGTAAACGGCAGATAGGTATAAAAATCCTCTTTTATTATATCTGTATCGACGCGAGGCTTCCCAAATATGTTTAATTTATCAATGGTAAAGGTGTCGGTGTTAATATGCATTTTACTTCGTTTTGACATGCTGCTGTTATCGTACTTTAAAGCCTAAAGATTCAAGAAAAAGGCGACGAGCTTTAGTTAGTTTTAATCGAAGGTCTGCACGTGCTGACGTTCGACGGTGAATGACCTTTGATGGACATATGCTGATGTTTTTATAGCTAAAGTTTATTCCCATTTTTCACGTTTAAGTTCTAGCCTGATGCTCGTGAAAGTGTCTTCAGACAAATTTATCAACTCTCCTCTCGCGTCTACCAGTCTAATGGTAATGTTGTCGATCTCGGTGACAGTGATGGGAAAGTAAATCACATGCGATGGCTCCTTTTCAATCAGATAACCGGGTGGTACGCAAACACCAAATTCGAAGATTGTATGACCTGCTTGATTGTTTCTATATGAGCCGCCTGTAATATTCGTGTCTACAAAGATGTTTGGAGTTGAAAGTATATCGACAACTCGATCTGATACGTGTCTACTACCGGGTTCTAGCACGCGCTTCTTAAATCCTAGTAGTGATCCTATGTTATCGGGTTTGGTAAAATCAATCAACTCGGTAGCTGATTCAATCTCACACTTTCCCGTATTAGTGTTAGCTTTGATTTGTAGTAGTAGATCTCCCTCTTCGGGATCGCCACTAATTTGATTCTTTATATAGTTAACGATTTCAGACAACTCGTAGCTACCCGGTTCAATAGTTATAGCCTTTTCTCCGTAATAAAATTTATTTTTGCCTGGGTATATATTCCGTATCGTGTGACTTGTATATAAGCCGACTAAACCTAGTGAGTATTCGTAACGCACGTGATCTAGTGTTATAGGTGGATAAATACGATCCGTAGAAAGCCTGTTTCCTGTACCGTACACCGTGATGGTCCTAGCCATACTTAACCGATTTACACTTTCACCTCTCTTTTATACAAAAATCGTAGACACAGATGTCCGCAGTTGTATGTATTGAACTTTTGTTCTTGGGCTACGTTGTAGTATACGGCGCAGCGAGGCCCTAAATATTTCACAAGTTCAGATGGTGGTCTCAGGTCTCCGAAGGGGTCATAGTACAAAACCACGTTTCGATCCTTTCTATAGGCAACCCAATGAGTACCCGGTCCTCCAGCGTAGTCAAGATTAACAATAGCTCTTTCGAATTGCAAAGGTTTCGTTGCAGGTAGACTTGTTCTCATATAGACACCTCTAAAATAGGGAATGTCTTTAGCATGTTTTATTATATCTAGGTCTGTAAGTGGTCTCCGAGGCAAGTTATTCAGTTTTTTGACCGCCTGACATATGGTTTTAAGTACAATGCAGCTCCGCCAGCTCTATACGGCTTCAGGTAAAGGGCGTTCCCGTTCTTACCGCCTAAAGCGATAGCTTCCATACTTTTATTATGCCGTGTAGTTTCTTCTAGCTGTCTCTTATTACTATTAGCAGTGTTAACAGCTTTTGCTACCCCTGAGGCGCCTCCTATAATTGCACCGAGAGCCGAGAGGCCAGCAAAAATTGGTATGAGTGGTAAAATACCCCCTGTAGCTGTAGGCACTGGAATTATTCGGGGTACTTTAACGTTTTTTCGACCGCCTACGTTTTGAATGATTCTTCTGGCAGCGCTCAGGGCATGATGTATTAAATCTTTACCCGTGAGTCTCTTGCTTGCACGATTCACTACACCAACAAGCTTCTTTAAAACGCCACCTTTGAAAGTGACAGTTTTCTTCATCATCTTTTTAGCGAGACCCTTTTTCGCCGACAGTTTGTTTGTCTTTACGCCCATTCCCAACTTTCTTTTAGCCTTCATTATACCGGTTACAAACAGAGCTGATGCTTTTTCCCCTAATTTAGAGTCTTTAGCCTTAACACGCTTCCAAGCGGCTTCTTCTAATACACGATCTGCCTGGTGTCTACTGTTCAAATCGGAGCTTTGAGCGTACGAGATGTCGTGCTGCATACACGCCTGGTCCAAAGGATTTATACCTTTATCGCCACGTTGTAATCTTTTAGATAATTTAGTACCAGGTCCACAGTACTGATATGAAGGAAGATGTAGTTCAATAGGCAGCTTGTCTATGAGCTTGTTAACAAAGCCGTTACCTTCGTGAACTAACATCTGGTACTGAGAGAAGAGACTGCTTGTACCTGTATTTATACTCGGTCACCACTGCAGCCGGACTAATCTGTGTTCTGAAATCTCTGCGTATAGATAAAGTCTCTATGATCAGCTTGTAGAATTTCACACAGATGCTTTTCAACATTATGTATTCTTGTTTGAAAACGGTATCTGTCCAGAGCTAATGTTTGCCAGTTTCCCTTTCTTGCCTGTCTGTATGCATACTCCCATACTATCATATGATGTATATTATTCATGCTTGCGTCGGCGAAACTTACTTTCTTTACCATATCGATGTGTTGCTGCTGCTGCTGTTGCTACAAATCGCTATGTTTGGAGAGTTATTGACATTAGTAAAACTAAAAACTTTGTTTAAATACATTTTTATTTCTTCAACGATACATTTAGGCTAAGATAGAAAAAAATAACTGATTAGCGTAGATATAAGCAAACTAAGCATTTGCGCAGCATTCCCGTAAGGCTCACCACGTTTCCTATCTGCTCTAATCAGGCATTTGATATAATACACTTAAAACTAGAATAAAAAATGGTGTCAATATGATTAGGTCAACCGATAGTAGTAGTAAATTCCGTTATTAGTCGGTATTGTACACTCTCTTTATGTTGTAAGAGTTCGTACGTGTTGCAGATTCGGCTATTAGGGCATCAAACGATGATCGCATAACTTTTTGAGTATCCTCGAGCACTTGTACTTTATCTAATAATTTTTTATAATTACTATCTAGGGTATTATTCGTTTCTTCTATCTTTGTCAGCACACTCGAATGATTAGTTTCCATCTCATCATTCGCTATTAGGTGATTTCTCTTTGTTTCTTTTTCCAACGTTGTTAGCAAACTGTTAAGTTTGCTAGTTTCAATGTCAACCTTTGTTACCTTTTGCTTTAGATCTTTAATAGTGTTCTGAGTGTCGGTAGTCATTGTAATGAAGGTTTGTACAGCAGAGTCGAATTGAGCATCTACATAAGCTTTAGAAGTGACATCCGTGCCATCTATAGGGTAACTTACTGAAACAATACGTTTACCATCTGCATTAAACTGCATTTGATCGTTTGTATGCATAGCCCGATTGTTAAAATACTGCCTAGAAATTACATCTTTATCCTCTAGAGGCTCCCCTATATTACAAATTCTTCCATCTTTAGCATCATAGTACGACCCCTGTCCTTTATCCTCTCGTCGTCGTCTCAAACAATTAGAGAGTAATTTTCTTTCAACATCGTCCACCAGCTCGTCGGTATACTTTTTCGTACAAACATCGTGGTTGTCAAGCGGTTCTTTAACGTGTACTAACCTTCTTTTCTTAACATCAATTACACCTTCATCGTTATCTGATAACATTAGTACAGAACGCTTCGTGACAAGATCGTTATCGTTGATAGGAGCGCCTACATTAGTTATACGACGGTTCTCAACATCGAAATTACCCTCTGGTGTTAATTTGAAACCATAACCTCTCGGTCCACGTTTTGTTGCAGCCATTGCTTCATCTGTCATACTCATCATAGCTCTACCGAAGAGATCTATTGTGTTCATGATGACGTATGACAAATAACTGTCACGCATGAACAGAATACACAGTATTTATAGCTGAGATCTTCATAGCGCAATGATGTACATATTTCAATACGTCATGAGATTTATACAGTTCGTCGGATGTTCTCGGACATAATCGTAGACGGTACTGAGACTTCTCGTAATCAGCCCGCATTTAATTTAGTAAACATCGTATGCTTTTACGCTTTTTGAATAATTATCGTCCGAACCAATCCCAGAACAGTAGACCTAACGGTTACCTCTATCCAATGCTGTTTCATTTACTAGCATTAGGATGAAGGGAGAGAGCGTGAGAGTGAGAGAGGGAGAGAAGGTTCTTTAATGCGTCCTCTCTAATAGATGATAAGGAGAGAGTGAGAAGGAGAGAGCGAGAGAGAGAGAGAGAGAGAGAGAGAGAGAGAGAGAGGGGTAAATAAATGTTCCATTGTTACCGGCCCTGATATGTATCTAAGTTATTATATGGGGACTATAATATGCTGTAATGCCAAAAGTGTGGCTTTCTATTTTTACAGGTTAAGTTTAACAACACTGATTCTAGAATTTCTATTTTACTGACATTAGCGTCTACTTTATTATTTATATAAAATGTGCATATATGTAGCTTAAGTCATTAGCAATCGAACCCAATTTGTAAAATTCGATTGCGTTTATTTTTGCAATTTTGGTGAAGTTTTACATCTCTTCATAGTTTTGCTACTTGTTTTCTTTACATTTAGTAATAATAATCTAATACAATATAAACACCTAAGGATTTGAAAGACTTGATATCTAGGATAATACATTTCTAAGTATTTTGCATACGTTTTTATGGTAAATATGCTCATTCGCCTTCAAAACATAAAGATAAATAAATATCGTATACCTATAAGCATGTACAGTGACACCCGACAAGAGAAAGCAATAACATAATTGTTAATAAAAATGAATTATTATTAATAATAATAAAAACAATGGTAGCTATGTATTATTACGTAAGTAATTGACGTTTCAATCACGGATACATCATAATATAACCTATGCATTTACCCCTTGTTACGGTTCATTTCACACCCTTTATTATAACTAATCAATATCTTTACACTTTGTATTTACATTTAAAATATATCTCGTTTATAGTTAGTTAGTACTAGTGATCTTTCCATATGTTAACCCTTTCAACTGGTATTTCGGTAATTTCAAACAAGAATTTTTTCATGCTTTTGAATATACTCTTATTATTATTATTATAATAGTTGAAAACATGCATAAAGTACGTAACTATCCTTTTTACAATTGGCATGAATACGTTTTCTGTAATATCGATTCCTTTTACAAATGGCTCCGTCTGTCGGTAGTTCAGTACGTTGTCGGTAATACAGATTTCCGTAATCGTAGGGACGTGACAACAGTTAGGGAAAATCAATATTGTGAATCCCTGCTTCCTATTGGGCTAATCTACAAATCAATACTCAGGGTAACGCGCGCGCACAACCCTTCAATTATTATTATGTTTAATTAATACCTTCTAGAGGTTTCTATTGGACAATCAACTCAATCAATAATCAGGACAACGCCTTTATTTTTAATTGACCAATCAGAGAGCTATAGGGGCGAAGCCGATCAACTCAATCAATAATCCGGACAACTCTCTTATTTTAATTGACCAATCAGAGAGCTATAGGGGTGGTGTAATTGACCAATCAGAGAGCAGTAAGGGTGACTTAATTGACCAATGAGAGAGCAGTAAGGGTGACTTAATTGACCAATCAGAGAGCAGTAGGCGTGTCATCCAAGATGGCGTCGACCAATCAGAGAGAAGTAGGCGTGTCATCCAAGATGGCGTCGACCAATCAGAGCGAAGGGGAGGAGCTAACAGAAGGGAGAAGGGGAAAGGGGCGTGGCTAAAAGTAGGAAGGGTGGGAGTGGACTCAAGTCACGCCATACCTACTGGTACAGCACTGTATCTGAAACCGTACAGGTCAAAAAACTGAATAACCTGCCTCGGAGACCACTTACAAACCTAGATCTAATAAAGCATGCTAAAGACATACCCTTTTTCAGGGGTGTCTATATGAGAACAAGTCTACCAAATAAACCTTTACGATTTGAAAGAGCTATTGTTAATCTCGATGATGCTGGAGGACCCGGTACGCATTGGGTAGCTTATAGAAAGGATCGAAATGTTGTTTTGTATTTTGACCCCTTCGGAGACCTAAGACCACCGGCTGAACTCGTGAAATATTTCGACCCTCGTTGCAATGTATACTATAATGTTGCTCGAGAACAAAAGTTCAATACATACAACTGTGGGCATCTGTGTCTGAGATTTTTGTATAAAAGAGAAGTGTATGTATAATTCGAACAAGTATGGCTAGAACCATCTCTGTGTACGGTTATGGAAATGTCCTCTCTACCGGTAGTATTTATCCGAATATACAACTAGATAGTGAGCAATACAGATACTCCATAGGATTAGTTGGCCTATATACAAGTCATACGATACGGAATATATTTCCGGGGAAAAATAAATTTTATTACGGAGATCAAGAGATAACTATCACAACCGGTAGTTACGAATTGTCAGAAATCGCTAACTATATAAAGAATCAAATTAATACGAGCGATCCTGAAGAAGGAGATTTACTACTACAAATCAAGGCTAACACTAATACGGGAAAGTGTGAGATTGAATCTGCCACAGCGGTTATAGATTTTAGCAAACCGAACAGTATAGGCTCTCTATTAGGATTTAACAATCGTATATTACTACCCGGTATCAGACACGTATCAGATCGAATTGTCGATATACTCTCTACCCCGAACATCTTTGTAGACACGAATATTACAGGGGGCGCGTATAGAAATAATCAACCGTGTCATACAATCTTTGAATTTGGTCTCTGCGTACCACCTGGATACCTGATTGAGAAGGAACCAACACACGTGATTTACTTTCCTGTCACTGTCAGTGAAATTGATAATATTACCATTCGATTAGTAGACTCGAGTGGACAACTAGTAAATTTTTCTGAAGATACCTTCACAAGTATAAGACTAGAACTTAAACGTGAAAAATGGGGATAAACTTTAACTATAAAAACCATACCTCGCATCATTCGAGGGTCATTCGTCTTCGTACACCGACTAGTGCGGACCTCTTACGTATAAAGTTATCTAAAGAGAATCGGCTGTTTCTTGAATCTCTAGGTTTTAAAGTACAACATCAACATGTCGAAAAGAAGTAAATTGCATATTAACACAGAAAGCATCTTTGCTACTGATAAATTAAATATATTTCAAAAACCTCGTGTCGATACAGATATAATAAAAGAGGACTTCTATACCTATTTGCCGTTTACGTTAAATGTAAATCATTCAGACATCATTAGAATCACCATACAAAATTCGGATAATGTTTTAGCTTTGTATGATAGCTACATTTTTGTTAAAGGTGCTATGACTCGAAAAGTCAACGTAGAATTCCTACCGGTAAACAATTTTGCTTACTTTCTGTTTGACGAAATTCAACTAATATTAGGTACGAATCAAATCATCGATGTGTGTAAACATCCGGGTATTACAAGTACTATAAAAGGTCTCGTTTCACACGGTGCCGAGGATCGGGCTTTATCCAGTAGTGCATGGGGAATCGAACTCGAAAACGGAAATGGCCTGCTACATAATGCGGGGAATAACGTGTTCAATTTCACGTGTAGAATTCCTTTAAAGGATATCTTCGGGTTTGCAGATGATTACAAGAAAGTTATTCCTCATATGAGCGGTCAGTTAGTTTTGATACGTTCTAAGAATGATTTTAATTGCTATAAAAGCGCTGCTGGAGATGCAGGTACTGATGTAGAAATCAAGATTGATAGACTGTCTTGGGAGGTTCCTCATATACTATTATCGGATGAAAGCAAGTTGAACTTAGTTGAAAGTTTGAGAGATAATTCTTCTATTATCATTCCATTTAGGCGTTGGGAATTACACGAACTACCCTCGCTGGGAACTACTAAAAATCAGGTTTGGCGTATAAAGAATTCAAATGAATTGGAAAAACCGCGTTGGGTTCTTGTAGTTTTACAAGACGAGCGTCAGCTGGGTATAAGAACCGGTAACCCTACTACATTTACTCATTCTAACCTAGTTGATATTAAACTGTATTTAAATTCGCAAGTGTTTCCGCAGCAACGTTTAAATCTCGATTTCAGTAGTAAGGATTACATTCCTGCTTATTTAAATTATACACGCTTTCGCGAGAGTTACTATGATATAGGTAGAGGATCGACTGATAGCTGTTTAATCGATTATTCAAAATTTGAAACATACCCTGTTTTTGTAATTGATTGTTCGAGACAGGTAGAAAGTTTTAAGGATTCCACGGTTGATATTAGATTAGAACTTGAATCTTCCGTTGCATTTACCAATACAACAAAGGCATATTGTTTGATCCTACACGACTCCTTGATAGAATATAACCCGTTCACTGAAACCGTGACTAAACACGTACGCATACCATAATGAAAACTGTTAAACAAAAGAAAACGCTAAACATATTTAATTTAGACAGCGATGTATCTCTACAATCTGGCGATGATAGAAAACACGGCGACTTATTACCTACGTCTTGTCGAGCAATTCTTAGCGGTCCTTCTTCCTGCGGTAAAACTAATGTTATGCTAGGTCTACTGATTAGTGAAAACGGATTAAAATTTGAAAACATCTACCTGTTTGCCAAATCCTTATTTCAACCGAAATACGAATTCTTAAGGGAAGTTATGAAACCTATTAAAAACATTGGTTATCAAGAGTTTAGTGAAAACGATGACGTAATCAGTCCTAGCAACATCAAACCTAATTCAGTATTCATTTTCGACGATATTATTTGTGATAAACAGGAAAAAATTAGAGAATATTTTAGTATGGGTAGACATAAAGGTGTTGACTCGTTTTATTTAGGTCAGACATATGCAAAGATACCAAAACATTTGATAAGGGATAACGCAAACTTGATTATTCTTTTCAAACAGGACGAATTAAATTTAAAGCATGTGTATAAGGATCATGTTGTAGGAGATGTTAGCTATGAAGACTTCAAAAACATTTGTCGTATGTGTTGGAAGGATCCGTATGATTTCCTAGTTATTAATAAAGATTGTTCCCTAAACAGCGGTAGATATCGGAAAGGTTTTGATACATATATAAGTTTATAATTAGATTCAATTCGCTTAGTCGTCTTTTAGAGTTGTCAACATGTCGAGCTCATACGATATGAGTTTAAAACGTAAAATAATAAACGCACGCAAGGCTATACGTAGAAAATTTGCTTACTTTCGTCGTGATAAATCTGAAGCAGAACGTATTTATCGTGATACTCATAAACAGGTTATATCTCCTTTGGAAACTATTGCCGAATCAGTTAACGTTCCCCTATTGAAAATTAAAACACAACCATCTACTGCTACTACTACTACTGCTAGTTACATTCCCCTGTTGAAAGTTAAAAAACAACCTGTTGCATCATCATCATCGGAAGCAGATGAAGAAGAAGAATCTAATAAAACTCATGATTTCCCTACTCATTACGGTATGCTAATAGCTAGGGGTGGTAGCAACATAGATAGAACTAGATTCGGTATTAGATATAAAATTGATCGAGACGCGTGGACATTTGCATCTTCCCCTGTGACTATACGTGATACAAACATCATAATTAAAAACAACGCTTTCGAAGCAACACCCGGTCTGTTTGACTTACTCACGTTTAGAGAATTAGAGTCTACACCAACGCAAGCTGATATCAATAATTATATGCAGATAATAGCCCTTACTAATGCGCATAAGAAATCCTATAGACCACAGGGTAAACTAACAGCTGTTAAACATTGGAAGTATGATTATATAATTAAACCGAACTTATCCAGAATCAAAGGTTTAGGCATTAGACTATCATCATCATTGTCAAATTTTAAAAAATTAAGCGAATGCAAAGTCGAATACGTCTATTGGAATAAAGCTAACGAACTTGTCGACCGACTTCGTTTGTTATTTGCTGTAAAAGAAGCCGGTAACAGTAGTCCTCTGAATGAAAACGAAATAATTTCAATTATTTCCGAGTTAAAAGAAGAAGGTATTATAGAATAAAAGATTTAATCACGGTTGTAAGTAGTCAGTTCGTTACCATTAGCAGTATGAATGCTACTATAGATTTGTTTGGGCGTTCAATAGTTGGAGGTGCTGTAACAGTTCCAGGTCCCCCCGGGGTAGGATTTAAGCTAACAGAAGATCAGAATTTCGATTTAGAAAACAAAAGAATTACAAACGCAGGCCACGCTATTAATGATTCAGATCTGGTAACAAAGAAACATGCTTTAATACTAGAAAATAAAACTATTGACTGTAAGAAACGAAGATTAATCAATTTAGCGGACCCCGTAGATGCAGAGGATGCAGTTACAAAATGGTATATGGATAGCGAGATATCTAACAGTCACGACGCGCTACGCGATAGTATTAAAACTCTGACCACACTTTGTATAGAACTATCTAAGGCAACTTTATGGCTTCTAGCTAAAGCAGATTCTAGATCTAAAAATTTTGATAGATCACCGCTCGTAGACCTACAAAATTTGTTAATTACTCAAAGAACCCCGCAATAGTCGTAGGATATATGACTTTACATTCTATTTAATAGTTCAGTCTTACATAACTTATAATTTGAGTATCTGCAGTTATTAACAGAAATGAACGCAAAACAAACCGTTGTCGATGAAATACATAGATCTGCTAGAAAAAATTTTCAAAGACGTAGTACTATAATAAAGGGTTATGATGATTTGTTTCAAATAGATTTAGCGGAGTTTATTCCCTACGCTAAAGTAAATAAGGGTTATCGTTACATACTGATGATGATAAACTGTTATTCGAAATACTTGTATGTACGTCCGTTGAAAACTAAGACCGGAGAAGAGGTGACAAAGCAGGTCCGTAGTATCTTTAAGGATTCAGTCATACCTAAAAATTTACAGTCTGATCTCGGGAAAGAGTTTTACAATAAACATTTTAAAAAGTTAATGAATGAATATAACATAAATCATTACTCTACGTATTCCGTGATTAAGGCTTCAATAGTCGAACGAGTTATTCGTACAATTAAGCAAAAGCTGTATAAGGAGTTTAGCTACAGAGGGAAATTTAAATGGGTTGATATATTACAACGAGTAGTTGATAGCTATAATACTACAAAACATAGAACAATAGGTATGCCTCCTGCATCTGTTAAACCTACGACACAGCTGTCGGTGTATAACACTAATGTAAAAACTATCAGTAAACGTAGGTTGGATTTGAATGACATCGTACGTATAAGCAAATTCAAAGGAGTCTTTTCCAAGGGATATACACCTAACTGGTCAACAGAATTATTCAAAGTAGTTAAAGTTCAATTTACAAAACCTATCACATACTTGTTGGAAGATCTACACGGAGTACCCGTTCGAGGTGCTTTCTACGAGTTTGAGCTGCAGAAAACCAATCAACCTGATGTATACCTAGTTGAAAAAATACTTAAACGCCGCAGCAATGGTGACATTTATGTGAAATGGCTCGGCTTAAATGAAAAGTCCTGGATAAAGAAGGAAGATCTACTCACTCACTAGCTCCTTTATAGTATTATTATTATTATTAGTATACTTACGTATTATTTTAGATATAATTTAGTATTATATATCAATATGAACTGTATTTTCTTCTTTCAATAAAAGTTCTTATATAAAATATATATTTTTTTTATTTTTTTTACCTTAAATTACAGAAATAAAAAGACAAGAAATAAATCATATTCTCTCTATTAGACAACTTTAGTAATGTTATAACATTACAAAATAATTATCACAATTATCATAAGGTATCATAATACATGAGATGTGTAAAAAGAACTGACAAAAATTCTTAGCAGAAACGATTATATATATATAATACAAAGCTAATTAAAAACTAGAAATCTACTGAAAAATACAATTATATACAATATACAGGATAACTAATGTTAAAAATAAAAAAAAAACGATATAACAATAAAATATTTACATATTACAAAACTAGAAATCTTAGAAATACAAGGTACTACTATTACATTCAACTATTTTGAGGTATGCTATAGTGCCCCCACGGTAGAGTGTCATGCGAGCCCGGTATAATATAGCGCTTATCGTCGTGAGGACTGAGCGCTATTTTAGTCTGAGAGATAGTTGAAACTCGGTGTTTATCTGAGCGGAATAATTTTTGCTGTACAGATGTTTCTTTGCCAACTGATAAACAACTCACATAGTCATCAAATGTGATGATGTTTTTTACTATATGCTTCTTAACACCCTTCGCCTTCTTAACAGTTCTTCGGTTTTCAAGCGCTTGTCGAATTTCCGTCTCGCTTTTACCGGTCTGCATCATTTTATGCTGATCTAGCATCTCTTCGTCTTCATCTCTAAAAGTTTTAGAAGAGTACATTTTTGATCGAAGGCCGACGAAATGTGTCATCACCTTACCGGCGTTCTCATCTTTCATCAACCCCAAAACTTTCTTATTAACTCGCGGGATGCCGTAGATGTTATCGTCGGGGTAGTCGCTGGTGTCAAAATGTTCATGAGCGTCTTGTTTGATTACTTCATACAGATTAGGTGTTTCCACGATGTATACTAGGGAATCTGTGTCGGTGTAACAAACGCGTGCCTTGTCACCGAAACGCCTTCTCATGTATGAGTAATGGAAGTCGTAAAGTTTCAATTTTGATATGTCCAATATACACATACCTACATATATGGGTTTGTTGAAGTAAACTTCCGTTTTATTTAGTTCGATCGCTACCAAATTCTCCGCAAAAATCGTGCTAGATTTAAAATTTGGCTTTGAGATCATTGCTTCAGCACCGTAACGTCCCTCCCACCTGCTTATTAATTTGACTATCGAGTGTTTTCGAATGTCTTCCATCGTCTTTCCAAAAACCGCGTTATTCATAAGTTTAAACAGGTTTTTCTCGAACTCATTTTTAGCTTGCTTACGCAATTCTGTGTTTAAATCGATGTAGGATCTCAGCCAATCGGATTGTTTAAATTTCAAAACGCGGTGGATTTTAGTTAATTTCAAACCGTTCTCTAAACATTGTTGTAAATTTCGATAATGTATGATGTATCGCTTCTTATCAGTAAGTGTTGCCATTAATTTTGTTTCTTTCGAATTTGGCGGTGTACGATGCTCAGGACAAAATGGAAGGTCCGCATGGGCATCGTGAATGTCTTTAGGATAATCTAGATTAACCTCCAGAATGTACCCTTCTGGATTATCTGTTGATACATTGAAATTGAAATTATCTAAATTATCACCTTCTACCCATTCAAATCCTCCATACGGCAGGTACTGAGACATCGCCCAACCATATTGATTATTAATGTCCGCGTAAAGTAAAAATTTTGATGGTTCTTCCGGATTATAATTTGGTAAAAATTTGTTGTTGGCTTCAGCATACCGTTTTGAGCATTGACTTAGACCCCCGCGAATACCGCGTTCAATAAACAAAACTTTATCAATATCCGTAAGCAGTTCGAGATTAATTTTTGTTGACTTGAGCATACAATCCCAAGTGTATCCGGGTAGAGTATAGTAATGCGCTGGGTCTAAACCGTATGTTTTCAAACTACTTGACCGAAACTGCTCAAACACATCGGCTAGAAGCAATACATCAGTTTTCAGGTATAAATCGCTGTACTCGCCTAAATTTTGACAACCAAATGAGCCCCATACATGTTCGGCATGTGTATAGTGTTCGTCGCTTATAGCTGTGTCCGTTAAACTATTATAAAATTTTGATTTATCAGGTAATTGGGTCTCGTCAAGTTTTGTCCAGTCATTGATATAGTCATAGGGAAAGACCCCCTTCCTAGTGAGAATTTTGAATCTTGTGTCATCTAAGTCCGGGAATTGCGATTTTAAATTTGGATATATGTTTAAGTATGATGCTAAAGTTTCTAGTCCGCTAGCCAAAAATCTAAAAGAGTCTATGAATCTAAATTTAACCAAATTCTGTTCTATATTCTTGGTGAATGAAATGTATCTTTCTTTATTGATAGGAAGGAGATCTACTCGTCCGTCAAAGTCTGAAGCTAGGTTCTTAATAATAAAATGGCTATCATACCCGCTTAAGTTATGAAAAACTACGGGTACGACATGACTGTCCTTGTAGTTAATATTACAATTATCATGGGCAGATCCGCGATACCTTCCAGTAAGGTGACAATGGTCTCTTACTTTAACGTTATCTACAGCAAATGGTTCCAGACATATGTGACAATGTGTAGCGGCACGGAATTCAGCGTCTTGCTCAGGTGATAGGGTGTCCATAGGTAGAGGACAAAGAAACACTGTTTCAACATCCTCAGCAAACTGCTGCATCTCCCGAGCAAACCATTCCTGACAGTCCTCACCACGATAAGCCCGGTAAAAGGACAAGGTATCATCATAGGAGCATTTGACATAGTATGCTATGCTATGGGGAATATGATCTTGTACCTTATCCTTTTCCGTAGTAGGTACAAGCAAACACTCTAGATCTGCATATATGACGAATGGAGTCGGTTCTTTGTTTTTATAATTTTTAAATACTACATTAGCTTGTTTTGTTGTTGGTAACCTAACTTTGCAATCGTTCATTTTAACACAGTCTATTTCATGCATCGACAATTTTTGCTGGGTACTAAAGTAATGCAAGCATCTATCACAGAAATATTTTCTACCTTTACGTCTGCTAAGTTGAGTGGACAACAGCCGGCTTAGATTTTTGATCCATACATAATGAAAGCGTGGTTTAAAATCTAAGTCGGTTACGTCATCATCTTCATCATAGTATACATCCTGGAGAAGCAAGAGGTTGACATGTTTGTCTTGCTTATTTTTAGTTAAATATGTAGGAACTACAATGAACTTTTTCTTACCCTCCTGCTTCTCTAAAATGTATACATTGATCGATAAACTGTTTTGATGTTCAAATCGTGAAACTTATCCTAACGTCATGGGAAACTGTATACCCGTCAAATTTAAAACCTTAGAGTAGTGAGGGTATTTTGATATGCGTTGAGGATCTTTATCAACTGGATATAAAGCACTCACCACGGACCATGCGAAGCACGCCCCGTCATCATTATTCACGTTTACACATGCCTCTTTCCTTTTTATATGTTCCGGCAGTTTGAAGTATGATGACCCAAGCTGAGGTGTATATTTATTGATATTAACTTGAAGGTTAATAATCGACTTCAGCGTCCACCCGCTCTCTTTTTGCTGGAAAAAATATGTATACATTAGTTTATTTCCATTTTATGAAATTTCTATACTTACTTGGAACTCTTCAAGATCTTTAAGAATAGAATCTACAATATTTATATCGAACCACTGAGTTAAATCACTATCTCGATATACTGGAACATTTTTCGTATTCATATACTTGGTTTCCTCGATTATCGCATCACCCTTTTTGGCTTCAAACAATCCGCAAAAAGTCGCATTCACTTTCAATGCTACATCCTTCTTTAACGCGTTCAGTATGCGTCGTTTGAAAATGATTGAGCAGTCAGACATGAATGCCTTCGGCTCAATATGCTTAATGTTTGTGATCACACCAGTTCGAATACGTGACTTAAAGGCTGATTTCATATCAACCCACTTCACACGATCGCAAGCTGTTTCTTTTCGAGGGTTATAGCCCTCACCAACAATCTTTAGAGCTTTAGCAATCTCTCGATAGGATTTTACTTGACTCAAGCAGGCTGATAGATGGTTCTTCACACCTATACTTGTTGTTTCCTTTAACACCTTATTGATTTCACGTGCTACCTTTGTACATTGTTTTAAAGCACTAGAAATGGCGCAGGCATCACCCTCTAACAGGGGGTCATAAACCTGTTTTCTCAATTCTTCAACAAGACCGCTGACGTGAGACATTTTTTTTTTCTTTATTGAATTAACGAGCTACAGCTAGCGCTGAAAACCGAAAGAAATTAAGTGTATTAGAAAATTTATATTTGAAAGGTAAAACGTAACATAGATTAAGGCAGATTTGAAAAGTTGAAACTGAATACAATTTTATAAAACGTCAGTAAAAGTTTAATTAATGAAAGTCTTAGGCAGAGGAGGAAGAGGGAGCCGTATGATATAATACTACAAATTACTAACATGTATTATATTATTAGTACGTAGTCGCTAGTCAACAATTTTTTTTTTTATAACCAGTTTACAGTGCTTTAATAGATTACCTCGTTGGTGTAGTGGATGCATTGGCTGGCTACCATTCGAGCGGTCCCCGGTTCAAACCCTGTTGGCTCCATTGGTTTTGTAAAAAAAAGTATAGCGGGTTGCCTATCTACAGGCGTATAGAAATCTACTATACCGATCATATGACGTCACCGATAGATGGCATTAGCAGCGCTAGGAATTCAAATCTTTCAGCGGGAAATGATGACAAGTTGGAAATGACAGATACAAAATGGTGGATATGTAAATGACATTCAAAATGGTGATTCAAAATGGCGATCCAAGATGGCGATTCAAAATGGCGATTCAAAATGGCCGCTGAGTAGGGATAGGAGTGGGGCTTAAGTGGGGGGCCTAAGTGGGGGGCCTAAGTAGGGGGCTAAGTAGGGGGCTAAGTGGGGGGCCTAAGTAGGGGGCTAAGTAGGGGGTAGTGGGGATAGGAGTGGGGAACCGCGGATGACCTTGAAATGCAAAACGGACCTCCATAAGAAAATACATGGGATTTTGCGCTCGAACTCTCTTAGCATATCTACTAGCAGAGAACAAATATGTATTTGTGGAAAAGCATTACATCAAGGCAATCCTTGTGAAACTCCTATAATATGTATAAACTGTGGAGATAACCACCCATCAAACTCAAAAACGTGCCCTGTATATAGACAAGAAATGGCTATTCAGAGACTGAAAGTTACGAAACACCTTAGTTACTTTGATGCAAAGAGAAAAGTAATGTTAAGCTCTCCCTCAATAGCCACAGGTAACAATACTTCATATGCTAGTGTCGCTGCCAAACCTGCACAATCACCAATTGCACTGAATCCAGAAATCTTATTAAAAACACTCGTTCCTGAAATCATTAAAGCTATAGAAGCTCATTTTAAAACGTCAATTCCAGTTAGCAAAGCTCCGATAAGACCTTTAACCCCAGATATTCAGATCCTACCAAACCCCTCGCTAGAAATATCACCTTTAACACCTTCACAACTACAAGGAAATTCTTCTATAAATGTTACATCTGAAGCATCATTAGTTACCAATTAAGTCAATGTTGTTAATGATAGTCGCTCTACGAATGAAAAGGGAAGAAGAGATTCTACTTCAGTAAATTCCGCTGAAATACAAGTGGTAGAAATGGATACCAGTCTGGAATCTATTGATACCAGCATAATAAACCTTATTCATAAAAAGAATAGGAGAGGTTGGAAAAAGGGAAGACCTCGCAAGAAATCTTAACAATAAGGGTTAATAGTTTATTAATAATAAATAACTCCAATTATGAACAAGTGCATTATACAATGGAATTGTCGTGGATTCTTAAATAAATTGAGTTCGATGCAACTACTTGTCAGCAAATATGGCCCTACTTCTTTATGTTTGCAAGAAACGCACTTTAAAGCAAACCGTCAATATCATCTAAAAAAACTACAACATTCTTCGTCATGATGAGATGAATGGAGACAGAGCACATGGTGGAGTAGCTATATGCATTAAAAGTGATATTTTACATACAAATATAACTTTGAATACCAACTTGCAAGCTGTAGCAATACGCATTACGCATCCTACCAGCTTTACAATCTGTAGTGTATATTTCCCTAGCGCACCGTGGGATGTTACTGACCTTCAAGCTTTGCTAGACCAGCTACCTCCACCATATATAGTATGCGGAGATTTTAACTCCCACAGTCTTACGTGGGGCTCATATAAAAATGAACGTCATGGCAGAGCTCTAGAAAGTCTTCTAGACAGAATAAATGTTTGTATACTCAATAACGGAGATAAAACTCACCTTGACACATCTACTGGCAAACTTAGTGCGATTGATTTAACTTTATGCTCTCCGCCCTTATTAAATTGTTTAGAATGGTCAGCATCATCAGATCTATATTTCAGCGATCATTTTCCTATAGTCATTAAAAGTATAAACTCCATTAATAAAACCAAAGTGGTTCCATCCAAATGGCCGCTGAATAAATCCGATTGGAACTCCTATCCAGGAAAAGTAGATTTTATTTATTTATTTACTCCCCTTTGCCTTCACATACAACATGACGTATAATACAAAAAAGAAAACATTACTTAATATTAAGATAAGCATATTTTCAACAGTATATTTGTATAACAACGTAAATGCAAACGAAAGGATGAAGAAAAAATACACCACATGACTGTAAAACAGTCGTGCGTGGTTTTGCAAAATAAAATTCTTTTAAATAGAAAGATGAGCTTATACTTGCAGCAGAATCAGAATGTTCAATATCTGAAATAAGTGATATTATACTAGCAGCTGCAGACAAATATGTCCCTAAAACTAAAGAAAGGATTTACAAGAAGGCTGTTCCATGGTGGAACGGAGAGATATCGCGCAGTATTCGCGAAAAGAAGCATGCTCTTAAACTTTACAGACGTAATCCCATCATGAACAACCTAATAGCCTTTAAAAAAGTTTGTCGCTTTTTGTCGAAGAAAAATTATTGAAGCCAAAATGAGTTACTGGAGAGAGTATGTCTGTAACATGTCATCTGCTTCAGATGTTGGGGAAGTATGGAAGAGAATACGGAGCATTACAGGAAAACAGGCTTTCCCTGATATTAACTATAAAGACGGTGATAAAACTGTGTCAGAAGACACTGAAATCGCCAATCACATGGCACAACATTCCTCGAACATATGTAATACAGAGTGAAGAAGAACTTCCGATACAGAATACTCTATCGAAAGTTCTTCCGAAGTTCTTAAGTCCAAATATAGACTTACCTTTTAACGATGGTGCTGACCATAACCTTCTATTTACAATTGACGAACTCAATGATGCACTTGACAATGCCCACGATACTGCACCTGGTAATGATAACATTACAAATGCTTTTTTAAACACATGTCACAGAATGCTAAAATAGTCCTATTGAGTGCTTACAACAAGGTATGGGATAATGGTGAATTACCTGACAGTTGGAAGAAAGCAATCGTGATACCTATTCTAAAACCTGGTAAAACACCAACGACACCTGTTTATTTTAGACCTATTTCACTCACAAGTTGTATCTGTAAAACACTTGAAAGAATGATCAATAAAAGACTGACATACGTGTTAGAATCTAGAAAATTACTGAGCAAATTTCAATTTGGATTCAGGAAATACCGTTCAACCGTGAATGCATTGGCGTACTTAGAGAATGCCGTACAGGGATGTTTTAATTCAAATATGGATATGTCAGCTATTTTTGTAGACCTTAAAAGTGTCTTCGGTACTGTGAAGCGCCGAAACATAATAGAACAACTGCATACTTGGAATATAAAGGGGAATTTAACCAGATTCATTTGTTCTTTTCTTAGTGGAAGGTCAATGAGGGTTAAAATCGGTAACTCCGTATCTAATAGCTTCTCGTTAATGAATGGAACTCCCCAAGGTTCGAGTCTAAGCGCAACACTATTTCTTATCGCACTACAACGTGTATTAAAATCTGTTGAAAGGTCTGTCTATTACTGCGCATACGCAGATGATATAGTTTTATTTAAGTTTGGAAAAGATTTTAATACAATTGAAAAATACCTACAAACCGCATTAAACAAATTGTCTGTAGAAGCGGAAAAAGCAGGTCTGTGTATTTCAACAGAGAAAACTGTTTGCCTGCATTTCTGTAGAAAACGCAGTACATGTCAGCGTATTCACGATCTACAACTCAATGTTATGCCTATACGCATCGTAGACAGCACTAGATATTTAGGAATGGTTCTAGATTCAAAACTTAGGTGGACTGCACATATAGATGACTTAAAAGCCAGACGCAGCAACATTATTAATATACTAAAATCTCTTTCCAATATCAATTGGGGCTCAGATCGACAAACACTCTCAATGATATACAAGGCAATGGTTCTGTCCAGAATTGACTATGGTAGCATCGTATATTCATCTGTCAAACCCAGTCGTTTATGAGTATTAGATTCGATTCACCACTCGGGAATCAGACTCGTTACAGGTGCCTACTATACAAGTCCTGTCTCGAGTTTATATGTCGAATCTGGATTTGAGTCACTACAATTACGCCGTGAGCGCCTTCTGTTGAATTATCGAGTAGCAGTACTTAGTAGAGAAGATAGTCCTAATAAGGAATCATTCTTTAATTCTCCCTTGCTGCAGCGATATGTTAACAGGGCGTCATCTACTAAGCCAGCTGCAATAAGATCGAAAATACTTTCGATGCACTGGAACATTCCAGAAGATAGCTTATATTCAGCAGATAATACTGATCTTGTTGCTCCGTGGATTATTCCAGACTTGGTTTGACACTTGGATCTAAAAATACATAATAAGGACAGTACCCCTAGTATACTTATAAAACAGGACCTACTACAAATAATTGAAAGTTATAAGCCTTGTGACGTAATATTTACTGATGGATCCAAAACTAACTCAGATACAGGAAGTGCAGTAGTAACTCGAGACTCCACAATGACTTGGTCGCTCCCTGGAGCTGCAAGTGTCTTTACTTGCGAACTGTACGCTATTCTGCAAGCGCTACTTGTTTACCAGGAATCATTAACAACAACGCTCCTGAGTTGCTCTGACTCCATGTCATCACTTGTGACATTAAAAGATAAGTTTTCGAGACAGCCTATAGTGAAGCGAATACATTCTTTGTTATATGAATTTGTAAATCAGGGAAAAATAATAATATTTGTATGGGTGCCAAGCCACATAGGTATTGCTGGAAATGAGAACGCAAATAGAGCAGCTAAATTCGCAAGCAGACAACTACCAAACGTTATCAAAGCCATTACACAACGAGATCTTAAAAATTATATTAGAACAAAGTGTCAAATGGAATGGCAGTCATTGTGGAATCAAAGTACAGATAAGTTAAAAGCTGTAAATAATTCAGTTAAATACTGTACGTACAAGACAAAATTAACACGCAGAGAAGAAGCAGTCTTCTGTTGACTACGAATTGGCCATACACGTATGACACATTCCTACTTGCTAAGTGGAGAAGAAAGTACAGAATGTACCACCTGTCGAGTTCCTCTGACAGTGCAGCATATCCTGCTGAAGTGCAGGGAGTATGAACCATTCAGAAGAACATGTAACCTACCTGCGTTAATAGAGCAAGTACTAAGAAATGAAGAATCTAGTATCCAACAATTACTAAGATACATACGTATAACCCACTTTCTACCAAAGCTATAAACAATAGACTTGTGATATTTGATCTTACACATTTTATAAAATAAGTACCGACTGTGATAGAAAACTTCAAATTCGTTAAATCTGTGATTCAAAGCAATTAATCTATTATTTAACATGTTTGTCTTCATGTTTGCTTAGTTATTTATATTTTATCTACATATTTTATATTATTTATACAATGGTTTTTATATATACATACTTATTTTATTTATACTTAATTTTATCTTATATTCGTTATACCCGTAAATGGTTATGATTTTTATAATATGTTTTCCTCGATGTGTTTTATTGTGTATCGTGTGTACTATTAACTAGATTATTACTAATTAGTACTAATACATGAGTATGGCGGCAAAATAACCATAGCAGTCGAAACCGCCTAATTAGAGAAAAAATAATATAATAATAATTGCTACAACTAATAACCTGAACCCAGGCCCCAGAAGCTATAAGCTTGTGCGGGAAGGAGGGGGCGATTATTACTATTACGTAGACCCAATGTGCGGCTGCAGCCATCTTACAGATGGAACAGCGCATATCCCACATTTGTGTCACAGCTAAGGAAAACTGCAGAAAACCTTAACCAGATCGGCGGGAACAGGAATCGAACCCGGGCCGCTTGGCTGAAAGTCCAGCACGCTAGACATTACACTACCAAGGCTGTAAATGGCAACCAACTTGCCTCTCCTGCACAGAAACATTATTAAAATTTGAAATAAATGTTTAAAAACACTTTGTTGCTTCTTTTTCATGTTATAAAATTTATCCTTAAATCCTATAAAACAATTAATAGTATAAATCTTTGGTACTACATAACTCTACCTACATAAACCTACGTAAATCTAATCTACATAATTATTTGGTGCCCAACTCGTAACTAATAGTTAATTTTCATACTTTCAGAATACAATGATTAATTGCATCAATGCAATATTTTTATCGATTTTTGAAATGCCCTAATCTTCTACCATAAATGAGCCCTACATCGGCATTTATGCCTTAAATGTACTCAAGAAAATGACAATAAAATATTTATGTTCAAAAACTTCTCAACATTGAAAACTACAAATCTAACATGAAATTATCCCAGATCGTTGGTTCTGAAGACAAATTTTGATTTTTTCACACTAAAAATAGCAGGTAAAATAATATATATCTGTGTACATTTCTACAACCATACTCTTTATCTGTTCTAGGTGAAAACAAACGTTGAAATGGATTTAATAGCTAATTATGTGCAGATTTTAAGTATCGATAGTAAACCGTCAAATGACCAAGACAAATACTACAATTAAAAGAAAAATCACTTTAAAATTTATCCTTTTTCTACTTAGTGTGTCATAATAATGTGTAATTGTTCCAGATTTTCTTGAAATCAGCATGTACAGATTCCATAGCTTGTTCACTATAGAACCTAATTCTTTTTTTACAAAAATCGGGTACATGAAAGAATGGACATTAGGAAAACGTGGACCTTAGGAGTGATAGAAATCCCTAAAAACACAACAGCTATATTAAATGTTATGTACTCTTTTCTAACCAATCCTCTCAGTGACAGATGTACTTTTCGGCATGCGGTTTTTATCATTTAATAAGGGAGCATTTCTTGTAATAGGAGATATCGGAATTATGGTACGAAATTCAACCCACCTCGTCTGTCTTATACGATTACGTAAGTGGTACCTAGACGCTGCAGTGGGAACTAAATAAGAAAGTTTTTCTTTCCATTAGAACTTACAAAATACACGAAAACTGATTTTCCATTCATTACTAAGTAAGTCCATTTTGATCTCTTGCAATTCTTCATGCAAGTTTTACTTGACATTTTCGTCTTCAAAATTCTTTCCAAATTCTCTTCAACGCCTCGTGCATTCAAATTAAGTGTTATCTTACACACATAGATTTAGATTACTATAAATCACATCACATCACTTTAAAGTTATATTTCATTTAATTTTTCGTAGAAAAATGCGTATTTCCATGAAAAAATGATTAAATAAATAAATGAATATAAATATACATGATAATACTTAAATTGGTTTTAAATTCTTGGAAAATAAACATATTCATACAGAACCTGCAATTTTCGTACAGAAAAGCCGATTAAAATGAGTAAAAACTACATCTGAAATTTCGTCATTGATTTTTCGTAATTTTCGACATTAAAATTGAATTTTTTCAAAAACGGCCCGGGGAAAAAGCAAAAATTTTGGATTTCAGCTTGTTTCAATAGTACACCGATTCGAAATCTGCAATTGCATTTTTGGTGCAAGTTTTCGTCATTTGAAGCTGCTTCAGACCCACCGTGCATATTTTTTGCCAACCCTGCATCATTAGAAACTATGTTATATATAAAACTATCATTAGATGTGTAAATAAAATTTTATATCGTTAATATTACAAAAAGTACTTGGTAAGTACTTATTTAAAAATAGATTGAGGCAGTTTAAAACTTTATATATTTCGATTTCTACCGCTATTAGAATTGAAATGGTAAAGGAAAATTAAAACAAACGGTTCAGTGTCAGTATTAAACGAGACACTCG
Organism: Agrypnus murinus; assembly: GCA_929113105.1. NCBI lineage: Eukaryota > Metazoa > Arthropoda > Insecta > Coleoptera > Elateridae > Agrypnus > Agrypnus murinus. The sequence goes on from OV816024.1 coordinate 196,822,878, forward strand.
TCGGCGAACTTCTTAATATTCTTGGAACTGATCGCTTTCATAGTATGGTCGGTTAAACTAATATTTAGTCGAATCTGAAACAATCGCGTTTATTTAGTAAAAACGCATTACTTGCCGAGAGAAGCGTAAAGGAAAAATATCGGGTTTTAGCGGCCTGTGAGCCTAACTTTGAGATGTTGTATCTCAAGATGTATTAGTCGTTAATGGTTCGCTAAAAACTCATCTTATTCGTCATTGACTCTAGTTTAAATAAGGTTCAATACAGTTCTGCCGGCGCGGACAACTCGGCGCAGACAATTCGGCGCCGTGCCAATTCGGCGCTAGCTAATTCTGTTAAATTTTACTTTATAGCTCAATTGTTTTTTCAAATTCCATTTACGTCAGGTTGAGTTTTTTTTTGGTAGTCATTACCTGAATATTAATCCTGTATGTTATTTACTCGCCCTCTCTAATCGTTTACTAATCCATAAGATAATCATCATATTAAGATGGTTGGTAAAATTTTCTAGGAAAAACTTATGCTCTGGGTTTTACTAATAGGGTAGGTTTTTTGTATTAGTTATTTTATTTTATGTTTGTTGATAATAAATTTGTAGTAAGTGCAATATTTAATATTAATAAATTAATACAAATTGAAGGTTCTTGGCAATTAAAATTATTTAACTAATTAAATTTATTAATTTTAAGCAAATACAAGATATTTTTTGATATTCATAGCAATAAATGTCCGTCCCACGCCTCTATTATTTTAATAAATATTTAAATGAATTTACTTGCTTAATAACGAGTGATTTGCATACAAAATACAATGTAGTACAAATTAGTAATGTTTGGCGCCGAATGTGTCCGACGACGAATTGTTTCAGCGCCGAATCGGCCGCCCCGAATTGGCTGCGCCGAATTGTCTGCTACGAAGTGTCGGCGCCGAGTTATCCTAGACCCCTGCCGTCCGAGGTCGGAAAACGGACCTCTCAGACAACCTGAAATTAGGTACTTTTCGGCATTTTCCGTATTCTTTCAGGAATATTTGGGTCGCTATATCTCGGTAACTATTAAATGTGTTATGCATTTTTATGCATGGATAAAAGTATAGAACTGACTTGTAATATAAAGTCGTGGTAGTTTTTAATATAAAGCCAAAAAACCAAAAAAAAGTTTTTTACGACGACCATACGGTAAGTACCGTCGTGAATCCTGATTGTTTTCAGGTTTCGCTAGCACCTCTAACATGACCTAACGACTACTAGTATAACTGGTAACCAGGACCGACTGCTTAACGTGCCTTACGAAGCGCGACCGGTTACGATCTACTTACCACTATAGGGTCAACCACCCAACTTCTGGCCCTGGCCTTAACTTAACTACAAATATCTTTTGACGAGTACTCATAATTTATTAAAATCTGGACATATTAGCAAGGGTTCTGTAGTTAGAATTTATTTAAAGATATCGAAACATTGTTAATAAATCTGGGACCAAGAAAGTTTAGTGTCATTTTTTAATAATAAAGTTAGAGCTTGTAGCATTTATATTTTCTTAATTAAATAATAAATTATTGAATAAATTATTGAAAAGGTTTATTCAGAATTAATTACACGTATCTCACTAAACATAGTGCATGTTTGGTTGCATATCCTGGTTATCAGTATTATCTATTAGATTAGTTTTGGCGGGTAATAAGAGGATTTTTCGTGTCATTTTGATAAGGGAACCATTTTGTATGTTCCATCTCTGGAAGAAGGTGGTGGTCTCCCATCAACTGTGAGGGTGGCAGTTTTTTTGTTTGGTTGGTTTTCTACCATCATCGAGGCCTCTTTAGCTGGTAATACATAAATTACTTTCTAAATATAAAGATATCCTATTATACTCACCCTTGGTGTTGTTTGCCGACTAGGTGATGGACCGCATGGTCTCTTTGTAGATCCAGACGCAAATTGAGAAGGCGAGGGCACTCATCATCTATTGCTCTTTTTATGATGGTCTCCCATACCTTTGGGGTGTATACTTTTTAAGAAACCTTTCTACGTTGTGATGGAATTCTAGTAATGGTTCGTCTTGTTATAATGTCTTTAACATCCCTGCAAGAATGATTAAAAGTTAGTAGGAGCAAATATGTGTAAATCAACTTACCTTTCTGAAGAAGTATAGCATTGGTGGCCTCAGGTATACTAGTTGTCGATTCGGGGTGAAGGCAACCCTAATATAAGGTACTGTGTATTGTATCGTTTATAACCAGCTGAACCAGAAATACCCTGGATGATTATGCTCACATAAACCCCAGGAGCTGCAGGTCCAACATCTCCTGCAATTAATAACAATTTATCTGTTCTGATAAACATTGATATAAATACTTACCTTGGTATAATTCAGTTTTCATAATTGTTTTAATGTTAAATTAAATAGAAGCTAACTGTTTACATTTACTCTGTTGACAGTTTGTTTATTGATAAAATGTGTAAATCTTTTTACTTCTTATCTCATACTTCCATTCACGATCACCACACCGGTAAAATAAATATGTAAAGTTGTGAGCGTGATTCGTTGCCGGTCAATTTGATTTGTTTAATGTAAATTTTGTTGCTATTGATTGAACTACAAATATACTACGAACTACGAACACGTAAGCTTACCTCTTCGTAATAATTTTTTTATGTAATTAATCAGGTACTATTAAACTACCAACGAATCTTGCGTTTTTGCTATTATTGTGTGATACTTACATTTTTTATTGTTGTTTATTATTTTTTTGTGTTGTTCGTCTTATACATTACTATTAACTGTTTACTAATCATTTACATTGTTATATATTAATAACCATTACATTATACTATTTACCAGACTGTGTTGTGTTATTATTTCTAACAATAGGTTATACTCTTGTTGGTGTTTTGTTTTTTTTGGAAGTGGTCCAACCAAAAAGATTATCCACAATTACCTTTGGACTTGGCGCCCATAAATTAATATCGAATATTAAATACCCACACCCACGCATAAAGCTGCCGTGGTCACGTCAACTTCTAATAGGAGTTTAACTTTATTCTTTGAAACATAAGTAAAATTGCAATAAGAAATGGAGCCCATGAACGTGGGGCCCGAGTTTTAGTCTAATTAGAAAACAGTTTGGTAGATTGGATAATTTTGTATAGTTGTGGTATCAGTAAAAATCAAAAAAAAAAAAAAATTTCAAAATGGAACTGAATAATATGAGGCCAATTGATTTACTTAGTGAGGAACTTAATTATGAGTTGCGAATAAGAGGAATTGTAACCGAACGCAAAGATGCTGCAACAAGGCGTAAAATGTTAGCTAGATTATTAGAAAGAGATAGGGCACGTTCTTTTCTAGAGTATGTTGATCCAAGTTATAATTATGATTTAGAAAAGGAGTCAATTAATAAAATCATTGAGTCCATTAAACAATTGATAGATGACTTCGAAGGTCCCGAAACAGATTCGTTATATAAGCGTACCCGTTCACGCATTGTTCATCTTACCAACCGAGCGAAACGTATTAAAATTCCAGATGATGACGATCCCGATGTCATATTATTTAAGAATGAATCCTTGGCTTCAGCTTTGGAATTAGAAGTATTACTGTCAGATAAGGTCAAAGAGGAAACTCCACTTTTGAATTTACAGAGTCCAGTTCTTAGTCCTCATACTCCAATTGTTCACACTCAGGTTAATCAAACTACTGTTAAAGTAGTACCAGTATATAGGTGGGATATAAAATTTTCAGGTAGTAAAGAGTTTGATGTAATTACATTTCTTGAGCGCGTTGATGAATTATGCATTGCTAGGCACGTTGGAAAGACAGAGCTGTTCGACTCAGCTGTAGAATTATTCTCGGCAGAAGCATTGATTTGGTTCAGGTCAATTAAGTCATCGGTAGATAGTTGGGAAGCTTTAGTAGATAGATTGAAGAAAGAGTTTTTACCGCTAGATTATATAGATGATGTTTGGGAACAAATACGTTTAAGGTACCAAAACAAAGGGGAACCCGTGCATATTTTCGTAGCAGCTATGGAGAATTTATTTAATAGAGTAGGACATTTTGTAGCAGAGTGTACCAAGTTGAAGTATATCAAGCGAAATTTACTACCTATTTATGTCACACAGTTAGCTTTAGCTCAAGTAGGCAGTGTCAATGAACTTATTAGTTTATGTAGAAAGATAGATGAGGCTCAGGCCATCAAGGATAAACAACGGCAACATGTTTCGAGTAAAGTACGTGTTAGTGCAGTAGTAGAGCGTTCAAGCCCAACCACTAGTGGGGTTGGTAAGGGTAAGCCAAATTTTAGAAATGCTGCTCACGCAGATAAATATCAGAATAGTGCAAATTGTAGTAGTAGTAGTGGTGGTACTTCAAGTTTTAAGAGTTTTGTGTGCTGGAATTGTAAAGAGCCTAATCATGCTTTTAGGAACTGCTTAGCAAAGCGGAACAAATTTTGCTACAAGTGTGGTAAAGCAAATGTCACCATTAAAGAATGTAGTTGCTCAAAAAACTAGGTAGGGAGGTGATGAGGATAGGCCGGCATCAACCTCGAATTGTTAAAAGAAAGGCCGCTAGCCTTATTAAGGATTTAGAGTGGAAGAGATGGTTAGAGGTGGTAGGTAAATTTTGTAAACCCACTGTAGAGAGGTCTGAGGGAGAAATCTCTCCAGTCTTTATCAGTAAACCATGCGATAATAGACCATTTATCGAAATAAGTATATATAATACGAGGGTAATCGCTTTGTTAGATTCGGGAGCTAATAAGTCGATTATTGGGAATCAGGCTCACCATTTTATTAGGAAATTTAATTTAAAACCTAGAGTCCCTTTAGTTAAACAGGTAACCACTGCTGATGGAAAAGCACAAAGAGTTGCTGGTATGGTTGACGTCCCCATTCAGATTGGAGATGCTTGTTCAGTAATTTCATTTCTAATTGTTCCTTCTTTACATCATACAATTATCTTAGGAAGCGATTTCTGTAAAGAGTTCTCGGTAATAATTAATTTTAGAAATGCAACTTGGGAAGTCCAAAGCCAGTTGAATGAAATCAAGGTGATATCTTCAGAGAGTGCTCCTAGTGATAATGATTTTCGAACCCAGTACACTATAGAACAACAACAAATAATTAAAGATGTTATTAGGTCATTTAATGCGGTTAGTAGTGAGAAAACCTTAGGGCGCACGGATAAGATTGTACACACTATAGATACCGGTGATCATAAGCCGTTTAAACAACGTCAGTACCCCATGTCGCCTTATTTGCTTGAACAACTTAATTCCGAGTTGGATAAAATGTTAGAGTTGGGAGTAGTTGAACCTTCCCATAGCCCTTATAATTCTCCGGTATTATTAGTAAAGAAGTCTTCCGGCGAATATCGCTTTTGCTTCGATGGACGGTTCTTGAATGCACAAACTAAGTTAGATAGCTATCCACTTCCTAGGGTCGATAGAATTTTGAATATGCTGAAAGAAGCACGATTTATTTCATCGATAGATTTGCGAAGTAGTTTCTGGCAGATTCCTTTAGAAACATCTTCTAAAGAGAAGACCGCTTTCTCCGTACCTGGCCGGGGTTTGTTTCAATTTACAGTTTTGCCTTTTGGGTTATGCAATGCTGCCCAGACCCAGCAACGCCTCATGGACGCCGTTTTTGGCCCTCAATTTGAACCAAACATTTTCGTTTACCTTGATGATATAGTCGTTGTGTCAAAGACCTTAGAGCAACACGTTCAATTGTTGCAAGATGTTCTCCAATGTTTGAAGGATGCTCACTTGACCGTTAATTTAGAAAAATGTCAGTTTTTCAGAAATAAAATCAAGTATTTAGGTTTCGTAATCGATGGAACTGGGGATGGTTTACGAACAGACCCAAGTAAAGTTGCCACTATGGTTAACTTTCCCAGGCCGACCACCTATACAGAAGTTAAACGTTTTTTAGGCATGTGTTCGTGGTATAGGAGATTTATTAGAGATTTTTCGAGTCTAGTTTCACCGTTAAATGCACTCCTTAAGGGAAAGAAAAAACGGCAAAGTATTGGTTGGTCCTCTGACGCCGAAGAAGCTTTCATAAAAATCAAACAAGCATTGGTGTCAGCTCCTATTCTAAGGAGCCCAGACTTTTCGCAAAAGTTTATTATTCAAAGCGATGCCAGTAATACAGGCATAGGTGGGGTTTTGACCCAAAATATAAATGGTGAGGAAGTTGTGATTGCGTATTGTTCTCGAGCTTTATCCCGTGCAGAGCAAAATTATAGCACGACGGAACGTGAACTGTTGGCTCTTATATTTTCAATAGAGAAATTTCGCCCGTACGTAGAAGGTGTCCGATTTACTGCGGTAACAGATCACCATTCGTTATTATGGTTAAACAGACTTAAGGACCCTTCAGGCCGATTAGCGCGTTGGTCAGTTAAGTTAGCTCAATATCCTTTTGACTTAATACATCGTAAGGGTAAATTTAATGTCGTAGCAGATGCACTTTCTAGGCAGCCTTGTTTAGAGGTAGATGTCGTTGACGTTGCTCCAGAGCATCTAGATCCATGGTATGTTAATATGAGTACACGAATTTTAGATAACCAAGGGAAATTTCCTCATTTTCAAGTCAAAGATAATTTGATTTACAAGCATGTCTCACCTAACATTACCTTTAGGTCTAATGTGAATGAGTGGAAACTATTAGTTCCCAAGGCACTAAGGAAACAGGTTATCAGTTTATATCACGATCCTCCTACGGCGTCACATTTCGGGTTCGCGAAAACTTTATGTCGTATCCAAGAGGAATATTATTGGCCGAAGATGAGGCATGATATTAGTAGATATATTAACAATTGCACTGTATGTGGGGAACAGAAAGCGTCAAATGCTGGTCGTATCGGTCTATTGGGTGCTCAAAAGAATGTGAGATTTCCGTGGCAGATAATTGCTGTAGATATTATGGGTCCTTTGCCCAGGTCCAGAAAGGGAAATTCCTATTTGTTAGTGGTCGTAGATTGGTTCACGAAATATACCTTACTACTACCAATGCGAGATGCTAAAGCTGGTAATATAGTTAAATTCATGGAAAACGAAGTATTTCTTGTTTTCGGAGTTCCTCAATTTATAATAAGCGATAACGGTACTCAGTTCGCGGGAAGAGTATTTAAGAATTTAGCTAATACGTATAAAGTGCAAAAAATATGGTATAATGCTAGATACCATCCGCAGGTTAATTTTGTAGAACGTTCTAACAGAACTATTGGTACGGCTATTAGATCATACATAGGCAACAATCATCGCGAGTGGGATAAAAATCTCAGTAAAATTAAATACGCTGTGAATACGGCTGTGCATGAAGTTACAGGGTTTAGCCCAAGTTTTTTGAATTTTGGTAGGAATACTCCTAATAATGGAGAATATTATGGCAAGATTCTATCAACGCAAGATATAGAGCTTCAGGCTATAGATCGAGATAGCTATGTTCAGGATATTAAAGGAATTTCTGGTATTTTTAATGTAGTTCAGGAAAAACTTAATAAAGCGTATCAGCGTAGCGCTAAAAATTATAATATGCGGAAAAGAGATGTTACTTTTAATGTAGGTGAGAAGGTGTGGCGACGAAATAAAATTTTGTCAAATGCCGCTAATTATGTTTCGGGCAAATTAGCTCAGAAGTATGTATTAAATACAGTGGAAAAGAAAATTTCACGTTTAGTGTATTCTTTAAAAAATGTAGATGGTTCCGATGCTGGTATATGGCATGTGAAAGATTTAAAGGTATACCTAGGTTCAAACTCTGATGTATCAGTAGGATGATAATTAGTTGTAATTTTCCTTGATAGTTGTCAAGATTTTTATTAAGTAGGATTAAGTTTAAGGGTACTGATCATTGCATGTTGGTTTAGAGTTAGGATAGTTTTCTAATGTATCTCCCCAAATCTCAAGCTTGAGTTCCCTTGTGATTTCACATCGATTGAGTCCCATGTGATCTCACGTTGATTATAGTATCGTGTACATTTAGGATAGACCTCACAGATTATGACTGATTAATTATGATGATTTTCTCGATTGTGTTTTTTCCTGATTAGTCTCCTTTTGGACGTTTAGTACGCGTAGTTACTAGAATCCTAATTGAACAATTAAAAGTTTTATCACGATACTTATCGTTGTTGTAAATAAGTTCTTATTGCATGAAATAGTATTACTAACCATTAGAGATATTTAGCGGTAAACTCCTAACCTATAGTTTTGTATAATTCAATCTGGTTAGATTGATATAAAAAAAAAAAAAAGAAAAATTCTAGGTATATAATTTTTTTTGTTGGAAAGGGGTAGTGTAGCATTTATATTTTCTTAATTAAATAATAAATTATTGAATAAATTATTGAAAAGGTTTATTCAGAATTAATTACACGTATCTCACTAAACATAGTGCATGTTTGGTTGCATATCCTGGTTATCAGTATTATCTATTAGATTAGTTTTGGCGGGTAATAAGAGGATTTTTCGTGTCATTTTGATAAGGGAACCATTTTGTATGTTCCATCTCTGGAAGAAGGTGGTGGTCTCCCATCAACTGTGAGGGTGGCAGTTTTTTTGTTTGGTTGGTTTTCTACCATCATCGAGGCCTCTTTAGCTGGTAATACATAAATTACTTTCTAAATATAAAGATATCCTATTATACTCACCCTTGGTGTTGTTTGCCGACTAGGTGATGGACCGCATGGTCTCTTTGTAGATCCAGACGCAAATTGAGAAGGCGAGGGCACTCATCATCTATTGCTCTTTTTATGATGGTCTCCCATACCTTTGGGGTGTATACTTTTTAAGAAACCTTTCTACGTTGTGATGGAATTCTAGTAATGGTTCGTCTTGTTATAATGTCTTTAACATCCCTGCAAGAATGATTAAAAGTTAGTAGGAGCAAATATGTGTAAATCAACTTACCTTTCTGAAGAAGTATAGCATTGGTGGCCTCAGGTATACTAGTTGTCGATTCGGGGTGAAGGCAACCCTAATATAAGGTACTGTGTATTGTATCGTTTATAACCAGCTGAACCAGAAATACCCTGGATGATTATGCTCACATAAACCCCAGGAGCTGCAGGTCCAACATCTCCTGCAATTAATAACAATTTATCTGTTCTGATAAACATTGATATAAATACTTACCTTGGTATAATTCAGTTTTCATAATTGTTTTAATGTTAAATTAAATAGAAGCTAACTGTTTACATTTACTCTGTTGACAGTTTGTTTATTGATAAAATGTGTAAATCTTTTTACTTCTTATCTCATACTTCCATTCACGATCACCACACCGGTAAAATAAATATGTAAAGTTGTGAGCGTGATTCGTTGCCGGTCAATTTGATTTGTTTAATGTAAATTTTGTTGCTATTGATTGAACTACAAATATACTACGAACTACGAACACGTAAGCTTACCTCTTCGTAATAATTTTTTTATGTAATTAATCAGGTACTATTAAACTACCAACGAATCTTGCGTTTTTGCTATTATTGTGTGATACTTACATTTTTTATTGTTGTTTATTATTTTTTTGTGTTGTTCGTCTTATACATTACTATTAACTGTTTACTAATCATTTACATTGTTATATATTAATAACCATTACATTATACTATTTACCAGACTGTGTTGTGTTATTATTTCTAACAATAGGTTATACTCTTGTTGGTGTTTTGTTTTTTTTGGAAGTGGTCCAACCAAAAAGATTATCCACAATTACCTTTGGACTTGGCGCCCATAAATTAATATCGAATATTAAATACCCACACCCACGCATAAAGCTGCCGTGGTCACGTCAACTTCTAATAGGAGTTTAACTTTATTCTTTGAAACATAAGTAAAATTGCAATAAGCTAACGATTTAGCTAACTTAGAGCTTTAACGATTCTAGTGAAATCAAGAATGAACTACGACAGTATCCGACGAGTCCTAGAATGGTTTTTAGAAACTGGCTGCGATTTTATATGGATTAGATTTGACACCTGAGTGTCATTATGTGACCTAAGAAACTACTCTTCTGCTTTTGTCAGGCTGTAGTTTCAGATTATTGGTTTATCTTAATATTTCTCTATTGAATAGACGTAAATCACCATGTCATCTAAATAAACAAAGCCTTGAATACTTTGGACTCCAGACAAGACGGAGATCATAAACCTTTTGAAGAAAAAACCGTTTTATAATCCGAAAGGCATACGTACAAAATTGAAAGTTGTAGTGGATGTAGTACAATCTTAGGATGTTCATTCTTCTTTTCTTCATTGGAGTTTGGTGAATCCTGAAGCCAGATCGAACGCAGTAAAATATCTTGTGTGGCCCAGCTGATCCAGAATTTATATTGCAATATTGCAACTTCATTTAACAATTTTCGTTAGCACAATCCACAATGAAGATGACCAAGGAGGCAACGATGGTTGAATTATTTCCCGCTTAAGCTTGTTTTCTAACTGTTTATCGACTTCTGCCTTATGAGATTTCGGATATCGATATGATTTAATGTTCGATCGCACTGCTACAAGAAAGGAACGGAAATGTTCATTCGGAAATTCACTTACCAAATTATTATCTAGCGATGCAGAGATGTATATCGTATACCTCAGTCGGTGTAACATCCCAATTTCACTGTTAAAGACGATCTGCATTTTTTGTTTTCGAGAATTAAAATTCTCCTCTTAAGCAAGAAATTCTCTTCTTTCAAAAGAATGATGACATCCTACCGACTGCGCCAAACTTTTATATTGTGAATCTCAAGTTTCACTTTAAATTAAAACAAAAATGTTTATACCTGTGATTCTAAATTAATAGTATTATTATTGAAAAGTTTCATCAGAATAAAAAGGCACTCTAATATAATTCGTACAAAATAGAATTAAATTAAAGACTGCATCAATTCTTTCTGAATGGTTCACTGAATATTGACTGAATTTCACATTGCTAACTAATGATTTTATAACTATTTAAGGAAATACATAAATAAACAATTTTAAAGCTTGGTTCTAATGATTCCCAATCAGCATAAACGAGACTATTGTGGAAATTTGGGCTGGTAATTTAATTTAATATAATAAGTTAACCAAATTTATTTCCCTTACGTTGTAGGAAAAATAATTAATATATTATTCACATCATTATATAAACTAAATCGATTAAATGAAAATGAGTACATTAAAATTATATGAAAATAAACACATCTGAGAATCTAACAATGTATTTAACTGTTAACATGGCAATACCGACTAGATATTAGTTAAATGCATTAGAGATATAATTAATATTATATTCATTATAAAATTCGTTTGAATACTTGCTAGAGAAATATTGTTCTTAATCATGTTAAAAAGAAAAATGCTAGTTAAAGTTCTGTATGCAGGCAAGAATTTTCGCTAAAACCGTTTTGTTGGAAGTTACAAAGCAGAAATATTTTGTTAAGTTTTGTAGTTTGCCATGTTGTGGGTTACAAAGGTCATTTAAAAGGAACAAATTAGCCATACAAATTCCAGAATTTCTTGTTGGTTAAGTTGGGTGACATTAAGCCGCAACTATTTTATTGTTAGCTTCTAAATGACATCAGAGAATTTAGGGAGCTATTTAAATAATTGTAGCAAGAGACTGTTGTCGCTTTAAATAGGTACATTGTAAAAAGTATTTTCTTTGTGTTTCACTTAGACATCCACATTTTATTGTATATTATATCGGTTTTCTTAATAGAAATTTAACTCACGAGCTAGTTACTTATTAGGGTGCGTTAATATAATAAAGTTTATTAAGGTCGGTTGCATTTCATTCAATATTGAACAATGAATTATATTCTGCTCTGCTGGGGTTACGGTTTTGCTACCGTGCTTATTAAAATGGACTTACTGTAAGCTTATTGTAAATATTTGTACCTGAGTTTGAGATTAAATTATACAAACTGGGTAACCACCCCAACTTATTACTAAAATGAGTATCGGTTATATATTATAAACACCAATTATCCCAGAAACAAAAAACTAGTAATTTTTGAATGCTCTAATGTATGTGGAGTTTTTTGGTAGTGTCCTGAATTTCTTTTGAATTATACAAGATTGCTTAAGATATTTGTACGATCAATTTCATAAGAAAAGGTACTAAGATTTCAAAGCGTATCTTACAAAACTATTTGTGTACTCGGATTAAACAGAAGAATCTAGAGAAGTGTGTACCTACAAAGCGGTTATCCCTTACAGAGTTCGGAAACTTTGATGAATTAAAGTCTAAAAGAAGTAAAATATTTATGCTGGTAGGTACCAATTTTACATTTTGCTGAAAGCTAACTTTCACATTTTCTATTTGTTTAATTTTGTTGTAAACTTTTGATGATTATGAAAACGTAAATAAGGTATTTATAGACTCTTTGTTTTTAGAAAAAAAAAGATAATTCGTTGTAATAATATAAAATTATTTTTTTTATAACTGCTTTAAAAAATTGACATTTAGGTACGCATCATTATTATCTATACTACGTGAAATATATCATATTTTACATACCTTTTTTTGTGCTGTTGGAATTAAAACTAAATCAACCGTATATATTCCAGAGCAAAAGTGTTTTATTTTTACACACAAGCTTTTCAGTTTTTACTTCACGCACTGTTGTTAAAAAAGTATGGTAACACTGCGTTAATACTTTGTTTCCTACAAAATAATTTAAATTTCAAATAACTATTAAAGCAATTACAAAAATATATTGTTTATATTTTGTGCGCGAAAATGTTTTTTAGTGCATTCATTTAACATAGACGTAACTAGGTCTAGATTTTTGGGGAGCTAAAGAAAATTTGTGCATCTACATACCGTATGTTTCCGTAGGAAATCGAATATAGGGAATAAACCAAGCGTTTAAGAAATCACTGCAAGTATTTAAAATTACTATTTCTTTTTTATCATTATCGTTATGAGTTTAAAGAGTACTAATATCCTGAAAATTGTGAAAAAAATTAGATCTAAACCCTTTCAAAAAAATTATTTAAATGAATACAACTTTTAAAATAAATATGGCATGTGCGCTAATGTTTCTTTCTCACAGTTAGTTAAAGCGGGGCGATAATAAGCCAAAGTGCCGCTCCAGGTTTGATTCCAGCTGACAGGTAACTTTATTAATAGTTTTTTCAAAATACAAATTTAAAACAATTTTCGAAAATATTTTCCACATAATCTTAAAATTGCAATTCTATCCACAATATTGCACACGACTAAAAATCGGAATGCCATTTGAAAATTAAGCAAAAGATTAAGTAAAAATGATGATCTTGTTGCATTGACGACCTGACTCGGTTGTTAAGTACTTAATTATAAAATTAGTGAAAATTTAATTACTTAATTATAGTCCGTCCGCAAACCATGCCAAGTAATAAATTAAACTGACAGTCAGGTAGGTGGATTACTACAACGGTTTTTTATTGTCATTTGCTACTTAAAACCGTAAATGTTATTATAAGCAACCGTAAAATGCTAGTCAAATGACAATAGAAAACCCTTGTTGTAATCCGCCTACCTGGCTGTCAGTTTAATTTATTACATCGCATGGTTGGCGCACGGACTATAGTGAATATAGGTAATTAAACTTGTGAAATATGGTTTTCAGGAAAGTGGTTGAATAAATTACTTTTAACCATTAAAAATAACTAATAGATATTGTTTAATTTTAAAATAAATGCAGTAGATTTCTCAAAAAGAAGGTGTCTTCTCAAAATTTTTGTGTGGAAAGGAAATTAGAAAGCTACCTGCCATCTGGAATCAAAGCTGAGACGACAGAGACTTTGGTTTATTACCGCCCCGTTTTTAGCAACTGAGCTACGAAGAAATATTAGTGCAGGCGCGTATCACATTTATCTTAAAAGTAGGTTATACTTATTTAAATGATTTTCCTTTAAAATAAAATTTGAATATAATGTTTTTCTCACCATTTTAAGAATATAAGTACTGTTTAAACTTATGATCAGAATTATAGTACTAACTTATTACTTGGGGAAATTTTACAAACGATTTTTTAAAAGTACGCCTTAATTCGTATACTTATTCAATTTCCTAATATGACATTGTCAATGCATTTTCAAAATTTGGTGATTTTTCAAATTCTTTAAAATTTTATATTTTTAATTGGCAAGGTTTATTTTAAAGTAAATTTGTAGGTAACTTTTAAAGGTAAATATAGTTATATAACTCTACATCATACTTTTATGAACCTTAAAATCTAAACTGTTCTTGTAGACATTACACTTAGTTATAAAACCTTAGAAATACGTAATAATAATTTATTGAACGATAATTTACTTTTGCAAAATAATTCTTTTGAACTTTCGTGAGATAGATCTTTTAATTTTAACAACGATTTGGTGATGTAACGAATGCAGAGGTTTTTCAATTATCTTCTTACGTATTGTTAAAGTTTATACCAGAATTTAGATAACTGAAGTTATTATTCCATACTTATTTCAACGTTCATCAAAAGTATTTCGTAACATTTATTTTTGATAAACATAAAGTATGAAGTTTACTTTTTAAGCTTTTTCTTTAAGACGCCGAGCAAACTAATTAGAAAAGATTTTGAGAAAGTAATTCTATCTTATTCTATTAATTCATTATATATGCACAACCTCTGTTCATTTATTGATTATGTTTGGATTCCATCGCATATTTATTTGGCTTGTCTCAACCTGAGGCATTCCACTGTAATCCCAACTAAAATCAATGTAGACAAAGTCATACTTATCTTTCATTATTAGTTTCTTATTGTTTCTTTATTATCTAATTTCGTTAAATCAAGAAACAAAGGCTATTTGCTGATTTTTTATTTATTTTAATTTACCGCTTTTCTGGTTATTTATATTTGCTATTTTATTACAAAACTAACTACAAAACAATTCTGGCTCGATTTTGGGGGGCTTAGCCCCCCAAGCCTCAACCTAGTTAAGTCTATGCAACAACTTTTATGGCCTCAACCTGCGGTCTCAGCCTAAAAAACCTTTTCATACACTAAAAAACACTTACTTCACGCAGGTTAATATAAAAATAGGCAGTGGCTAGAAATACGTCCGACGTGTATCAAGGTATATGCACATACGTCCAATATGTATCAACATACATTCACGTCCGACAGGAACTAAAGTTTACGTCCGATGTGCACCAATTTGTATCCACGTCCAATGTTCTTATTGGCCAGCCTACTCACATAAAAATTCGGACATAAACCTATGAGCAACTAAGTATTCAACTAACCTTGATGAGCAGACACATCGGAACATGAAAATTAAACATGTGAGCAGGATATTTTTAATAAATACGTTAAAAAAATGTAAAATACTAAACGCTTGGTCCTTTCGTACTAAAACGTAAAAAATATATTAAAGATAGAAACCAAGCTTCCACCTTCTCTTCCAAAAAAATAAGTATAATAAATAAAATAATAAAGTAAGGTATAATAAAGAAATTAAATGATGATAGGACTAAAACATATCCGACGTTATATAATGTTATAGTTATCTATTTTAAAATTACCTAATTGAGATTTTGTGTTATTGGAATTGGTTTTAAAATGATAAACTAGAAATAGTAAAATATGCAAAAAACCTTAATTTAAATTTTTTTATTGGATAAGATAAGGTAGTAAGTAGTACATATTATTTTCATTATCTTCCATTATATTTTAACCCCTTATAAACCTATATACTGAGATGATATGGATTCATCTGATTGAAAATTTATTGGACGATTTGATCGTAAACACAAATATAATTATTTCATGCAATAAAATAAAATAAAGGATAGACATGCTAGGATGTTAGGTTTATTTAATCTAAAAACTACATGTTAGGTCACAGATAGATTTATCAATTTTAAAACAGAAATCAAAGAAGGATAAATTTTATGAAGACGTAACTTCAATTTTTATATAAAAAGTCTGAATTATAAAAGGATATCAATCATTTAGATTGTTTTCATAATAATACATGTTTTATGCAACCCAAGTTACATATTAGGATGTTTTTTCCATTTGTCTGGAAGATTTAGTTTTCTTGATTAGATTTGAGTTCAACGATGGATAACGTAGGAAATTTCCTTCTGTTTCCCATGCGACTGATTCAGTTTCGGGATTATATTTAACTAAAATTATGTAAATTAGGTCAATATTGTAATGACTACATTAGCACAATTAAACTTACAATCTCTTGAATACTAATAAAGAGCATTTATCCTTATAGAGGTTTCGGTTTTGCTGATATGCTTCGATTTTTCCAAATATTGATTTTATTATTTGACACCATTGTTTGAACACAAGCACTTGGAGGACTGTATGCTGGACAAGTTTGACTATAATTTAATTCCATTCATGCTGTTATTGGTGTAGGAGGTTGCATAGCATCATTGAATTCATAAATCGGAAAAAACAGATTTTAATTTGAATTTTTCTTCTATTTTAAATATGTTCTTATGTAAACTTTATATGTATCAGTTACCTAGTGTAATTGTGTATTTATTATTTGTAAAGGATTGAGCTGCAGATTTTGTGTATCCATGTAATTAAGCCCTAATGAGATTTTTCATCTTCAATCGTTTTTGTTAATTTTCTTAGTTATGATAAATTTTAGACTATAAGTGTCTTATGTTGTTTTGATCGTTATTTTGCCAGCTACAGATTTAAGATTAGTGTTAATTACAAACAGCTGTTTTGGTCAAGCGACGTCGTAAACATAGCATGTTGATATTTTTTTTCTAAGATTTGACGTAGCCGGCAATTGTTTTGCTAAATCATATAAAAAGGCAAGGAAAAATTAACAATTTCAGTTGATAAAACGCTTTGGAAGAATCCACGTTCGACTCGAGATCAAAAATCTGAAAAATAAGTGAAGTTAAGTCATAATCATATGGTTTCATAAACATACGTCAAATGTGAATAAACTGTTTATGGAATATTTACCTGGATATTTGAATTAAAGAAGATTTATTTTCGTTCCTCAACAATTGTATGGAATTGTGAATGATTCATTCATTAAACAAATTCAAGAAGAATTTTATTTCCATTATTGATTTGGATAATCGACGGATTTTCATTATAAAACCACCTGTCTGAATTAAATGCAGTATTACCAATTTTAGAATAAGATTGTAGATATAGGATTATGGAATAAGAAGTGGACGTACTTTATATACAAGGTTGGTCAAAATAAAAGGCTTTGATTAAATTTTTCAATTAACAGAATTATAAAGACAATCTGAATAATTTTAGAATTGATTTTTCTCATTTTAAAAGTTCTTCAATAATAAAATTCTACCAAATAAAACAATTTAAATTTGTTTATTAAAATTTAATTGTCATAAGTTAAATTTATTTTAAAATTTGTAAATATTTTTGATCGATAACATTGATTGATGTCAGTTTGCTCAAATGGAGAACAGTTATAGCCCTATGTCAGGTTAATAACGATTAATTTACACATTTAAGCAAGCTCAAGGAAGATTATCCTGTACGTTTTACTATTTTGTATAAATAATTTTTCTCTTACTTTCTTTTTTGAATTAAATTATTTTTTATTTTCATTAATAAAAATAAAGACTGTGTTTTTCAATTTATCTATGTGTTTATTTGATGTGTATGCAAGCATCCATTTCTTTTTCTTTTCACATATAGAGTCCAAGTCCAAGTGTCTTGGTAGTAAGTTTTTTTATTTCAGGTATAGGAATCGATAAGATTTTATTATTTCATTTATCTCATGCTTTATCGAATTAAACCTGCGTCATCCCATTGGGAAAAAGAAAAATATTGGCATTATATTATTTTATTTTATTAAATTTCACCTCATATTTTAATGCTTACCCAGAACTTGGGGCATATTAAAAATCACTCCAATATTTTAATGCCGCTGTCAACGTGAAGCAAAATTCTATTTTTTATTAAATAACACTCCAATACAATAACAATAACATTTAAATAAAACAAGTAACTATCGTAAACACTAATACCTCAATTCCGACAGTCAGTCGGTGCAACGCGATTCCGTGACAAAATGGGCCTATAATAATAGTGGACGTGAATATACATTGGTGCACGTCAGACGTATTTCTAGCCACTTCGATAAAAATAACTATTAGACAAGTCTATACTTCCGTTAATTCCGTAATTACGACAGATTGGTTTATCATTTTAATAATGAGTCTATATCCTGACACCTACACATAATAAATGTTTAAAAGACTAATCAAAGGAAGATACTCTAGCCTACCATAATACAAAGGCCACACAATTTGACTTGCCAAAATGGTGTATATAGAAAAAAATCGAAAAAAATTGTAATATTTACTTTACATGATGTTTAAACACGTTTATGATTCAAAAAACGAAGACATTGCTTTTAAACAATTTACTTTCAAAAGAATAAACTCAAAACTTTGGAGTAAATACATTAAAACACTTCAACCTCACCATCACATACACCTTTTTACTCTGGCCAGATTTTTCAACAGCTATGCTATAATCTTCAGCAGTCCCCGAAAAATTAAACTAATATCTAAAATCAAACCTTATACAGACCCTACCTACCTACAGAACTACACAGTTCGCCGGTAATCGGTTAAGCAGAACTGTGACTATCTTTATTAATTGTTGTCTGTATTTTTTGTTAATACTATGCGTTCAGTCAAAATTTATGCAACTTTACAATTAATACATAATAGTAATGGATTAATGCGAAATATAAATAAAAATTCATACAATGATATACTATAAAAGCTGACCCATATTATAATTTTTTTCTGTTACGTTTTTAGAATTCCTTATAATCAAATTATCGTTTCCGAATTCTCGAAAGATATGTATAATTGTTATTTCTAAACGGCAACTGTCCGTGCTGAAATTAATTATTTTTCCATCCATATCCAGTATAGTCTACCGCAAGCCGCCACTGTTTTATATACTTTATTTATTTATAGTTGTTCTATGGGGAACGAGGATATATGCGACTTATTATGCGGCAGAAGTTCGTGCGTATTTAAGTGATATCTTTCAAAACAGATGAATTGGAAGAAGAGTTTATTGAGTGGCCACTCAGATCCCCTGATTTAACACCCCTTGATTTCTTTTTGTGCGGATATCTCAAAAGTAAAGTGTACAAGACGAAACCTACAGATATATAGGACTCAATTCGCGTTATTGTCAAATAATCGATGGACGGAATTTTAAACACTTGCAAAATCAATCTTAACTTGTAGTAAACTAAAAATGCAATACATTTAATAATAAGATGATCTTTCTTTTAAAAATATCTTGCATTTTCCAGCATAAATTTAAAAGTTAATTTTAGCTTTTCTAGAGTATTCTGTATTAAAAATAATTATATTAAAAATAATTTTTAAAAAGTAAAACGCTCAAACACGAGGTGTTTTTTTAAAACGTAAAATAGTCCCTAAAATATTATACATTAAAAATTCTACTACCAATAACTCATAAACAATTGATTTTAGGTGTAGGGTTAGGTATAGGTAATAGTTAAATAAAAAATGTTTAGAAATTTACAAGGAAATTAAAATTTCCAAAACAATTGTCACTTGTCAGGTGACTTGGTACCTTCTAAAAATAAACAGACTTAATTCATTCTTGTATTTTTGTATGCGATAGATCAATTCCTTTTATCACCAAACGATTCGCCTTCATCGCTTTTTGAGAAACAATGTATATATCAAAATGACCAAAAAGCGACTTAGTTCCTTTTAATAATATGCGATTCAATTGAAGGTTACTGTTTGAAAAATCGAAGTTGATGTTAGCCTAGTTTTTTTTTGAGACATCGAGTATAACAAAGGACATTTTAAAAATAAGCCCAGAAAAAACATAATATAGACAGGCCCGTGTGATTTATTTAAATATTAAGCACATTTTTAGAATATTTAATTTATTCCTTACTTTTCGACCTCAGCGTATGTAATTTTAATTAATTATCAAAAGTAATTCTCAAATATTTTAATGCATTTTTGCACCTTTTTGCTACTACATACCTTACAACATGTTTTCCAGAGCAGAGAGAAAATAGCTAAAAACTGAAATTTATAGTTTCTCTGTGGACTACAAGAAAAACAACAATTTCTTGATCTTTTACGTGACTTGGTACTATATAATTATGAACTCGTATTTTACAACTTACTTATTAACATCTTATAAAGTTATAACTTATAAAATATTTCGTTTTATTTATAAATGTTCAAGAAGTGTATAAAATTACTAACATATCCTCATGATAGTGATAAATTATGTTTTATTAAAATTATTATATCGCTTCTTTTCCTAAAGGAGAAACTTATCAATTCGTATGCTAGGTATAACAAAAGCTTTGTAAAGTCGTAGAAAAACTGAAAATCGGTATCTGATGGTCAAGAAAAGGTAATGGGCATATAAGTATTACGAACGGACTTCGAACGTGAAAGGAATAATGTTCAAATCCAATTCCTATTGAATTCTCGGTATTATAATAAAGCCTTGTAAGATACCCCAGAAACTATGGAAATCAACAAAGAAACGTGTAAATAGCTCGGACTGAGGCCTGAGGGTTTTCGTACTTATCAATACATAACTTATATTTATATTATGAGATTTAAAACTCAGGATATTTGTTTATTTCTTCATAATTATTACAATGGAGATTTAATAAATATGAAATACAAATAGCTTAAAGTTTAAACGAGTTTACAAACAGACAAATATTGAATAATAATAGTAATAATATATATAACATTTATTAATAAATAAATAGGCAATGCCTAATATACAAAACTCACTAAATACATCTTAAATTTCATTATAATATAATCATTATGTACTCCACCAAAATAATAATAATAATATGTACATTCAAAATGGTTAATCATAGAATATTACAAAATATCTAATTAATAATAGAATTTTACAAAATAACACCACAAAAAAAAATTACAGAATACCTTTCTCTTGAATGTATAGCAATAATTTTGTTTTAAAAATTTTACTTGATTTGCTAACTTTAATTTCAAGTGGTAAATTATTGTACATATCGACTCCTTTACAAAATAATGAGTTCATTGTAGAACGATAATTATATTGAGGAATATAAATGTTAGCCGAACCTCTAGTATAATGGTTATGAATATTATGATGAAATGATATAAAATTATTAAAGTATAATGGAGTCTGATTATTCAATATTTTATAGAGAAAAGTCATGGTTAACAAATATATCCTCTTAGACACTGATATCCAGTGTAAAGTATCTAACATAATCACCACTGGAGTTAATCGTTTACATGATAAAATAATTCTCATCCCACGATTTTGTAATTTTTGTAATTGGGACATTTTATTTAAATTAAATTGATGCAACAGGGATGCACAATAATCAAAGTGAGGTAATATAATGGACTTGTAGACTGTAATTTTAGTGTTCATTGATAAATTTTTTGCAATTCTTGAGAAAAAATATAGCTTTTTTGATATTTTCTTAACAAGATAATTAAAATGAGGTTCAAACTGTAACAAATTATCTAACATAAAACCAAGGTATTTGACCGATGTTACAATTTCAATCTGCTCAGTATCTATTGATAAATTTATATTATTTATATTTAAACAGTTATATTTATACCTTGTCGTAAAAATCATTCCTTTTGTTTTAGAAACATTCAATTTTAATTTATTAATTTTTAAATATTTAGAAACACTTTCTAGAACTGTATTCATTTTTTGAACAGCTGTGTTAATATCGCTGTCAGTGCATGCTAACATAGTATCATCAGCAAATAGATTTATAAACTCACAATTAACAAATAAATTAATGTCATTTAAGTAACATAAAAACAACAGCGGGCCTAACACACTTCCCTGGGGGACCCCTAGGTTAACATCTAGTTCTCCAGAAATTACATTTCTAATCCTTACTTTTTGTTTCCTGTTACTTAAGTAATTTTTAAGCCATTCATAAACCTTACCTCTAATGCCATAATGATGTAATTTTGCTAATAGAATATTTCTATCTATGGTTTCGAAAGCTCTTTTAAGGTCCAGAAACACCGCTACAACATATTTATTTTTATCAATAGCTGTATTTAAGGTACTGATTGTAAGTTGCAGTGCTGTTTCACAGGAATGTTTTTTACGAAAGCCAGACTGATTACATATTAATATTTCATTTAGTTCAATATATTCCAATAATTGATTATATACAACAATTTCCAATATTTTCTCCAAAGGAGGTAGTGTATTAATGGGTCTATGTTCACTAGCTTTAATCGAATTGTTAACCTTTGGGACCGGAATAATTGTACTTACTTTCAATACTGTAGGAATGACAGATTTGTCAAGTGAAGTATTGATTAGATTTAATATTACATGACCAATCGATTCAAAAATCACTTTAACAATCTTTGCATTCAATATTACATTAGGATTACATTTATTATCTAAAGTTAACACAACTTTTTGTAAATCATATAATGTTAACAATTTAAATTCAGAAAAATCTTTATAAACATTACTGTTTTTATTTGACCAAACTTCACTTACTTCAATACTGTCTACTATTTCTATTACGCTATCAATGAAATATTCGTTAAATTTTTCTGTTATTTCATCATCAGTTCTTACAATCATATCACCACCCTGTACTTCAAATTGAATTTGCCTAGAAATTTCATTACAATTTGTGTTAACCATTTTTTTTAACGTTTTCCACATTTCCTGAGGATGATTACTAATTCTATCAATTTTCTTAAAGTAATAATAATTTTTTTTTCTATGTAGCAAGGAAACAACTTCATTTCTATGTGTTTTAAAAATTTCCCAATTTATTGCTCTATCTGGTCCTACACTACTCTTAAATAGTTTATAACATGCATCTCTTTCTTTTATTTTACGAAAAACTGTTAAATCAAACCAAGGAACCTTACTCTTAAATATATAACTTATCATTGGAGAAATATTATTAACTACTTCATGGCAATTCAACTGAATTTCATCAAGAATTAAATCCACATTACTAGAATTTAATGACCATGTAAATGACAGTAATTTTATTTTTATTGCTTCCAAGTTATTTTCACTAAAATTTCTGAATTTTTTGACAATATTATAATTTTCGCACCTATTAAAAATATTAACAGAAATTATTAAATGATCAGCAATAACAGGACTAGTATGTACAGTAGCCTTAAAATTGTTGAAATTAGATACTACATAATCAACAAGAGTTTGACTTTCATTTGTGATTCTGGTAGGATTTTTTATTGATTGATGAATTCCATACGTTAAAAATAAGTTCTTAATTTTCTTGACATAAAAAAGATTTTCATTCAAATAATCCAAATTAAAATCTCCTATGAGAATACAATTATAATTGTTGCAGAATAATTTATCACAAATACCATCTAAATCATCAAGGAATGTTGCATCAGATGCCGATGGCGAGTGATAAAGACAGCCGATAAGCCAATTTGATGACTCTAAACAAATCTTCAAAACCATACACCAGTAGTTACCATCATTCACAAACGATTTAAACACACTATATTGAATATTATTTTTCACATACATCACGACTCCACCTGTATGTCTTGAATGTGAGTCACACCTAACAGTGGTATAATTGTCTATTAGAATTTCACTTGATTCAATTTCACTTGTAATTCTTGCTTCACTAACTAAAATTATTTTTGGATTGTAAGTTACCAATGTTCCTTTAATTTGATCAAGATTTTTTAAAAGACTCTGAGCATTGAGATACAAAACATCAATATTCATTTGTATATTAGGTACATTATCTAGTTTTTTATCTTATAATCTGATTTGTTAACAATTGTCGGAATGTTATTAATGAATTTGATGGTTTTCATATTATCACCACTCTTTTCTATTTCGAGAAGTTGCTGCTTAATCTTGTGAAAGTAATCTCTCTGCGCCTTTGTCTGATCACCAAAAATTTTTATACTAGGTATACTAATAAGATGTTTGTTCTTAAGAACAAATTTAGCATCCGAAACACATTCTAAGATTACTTTAATTGGACGAGTTTTGGATGGCTCAAATTTTCCCA
Organism: Agrypnus murinus; assembly: GCA_929113105.1. Taxonomy (NCBI): domain Eukaryota; kingdom Metazoa; phylum Arthropoda; class Insecta; order Coleoptera; family Elateridae; genus Agrypnus; species Agrypnus murinus. The sequence continues at coordinate 196,846,944 of OV816024.1, forward strand.
ACCTGAACATTTTTAAGTTGTTTTTAGTAATATTAATATTTTCAACAATTTTTAGTATGCTCTCCTTATCCTCATAATTACGTTCTGTTTGTGTTGTCTTTTTTGATTCTTCTACATTCAGAACTATAACGTTGGACATGCGACTCTGTCTTTCCAACATTTCAGAGATAAGTTCCTCTTTATCCATATTCATATTTTGCTTTGGTTTTACATCTATTTTTTGTTTTAACTCATTGATTTCACCCTGCATTTCATTAACTTTACGAATTAAGGTGGGAATCAATAAAATGCCATTTTCACAGTCATCACATAATAACATAAGTTTACGCTTTTTTAGTAGCAAGCAGCGCATTTCAGTAGTTGTTATTCCTGCACATTCCACACATAACAGCTTTTTACAGCTATCACACGGGAATACTTCATTATCATCTTCATTTTTGTTAATATTACATTTGGAGCATGCAACCATTTTTAAATTTTTACTTTTACCTTTAATACAACCCTGTATATAAATTTGTAATCTTTTAAGCTAGTACTATCAGCACTTTTATATTTCCAGATGGCTGATAATTTTATTTTAGAATATACAGAATAATTATTAAAATTTTTAATAACTTGATTCTTCTTAAATATTCAGACATTCAAGTAGCACAATTAAAAAGTTAATAATGTTACCATTCTTTTGATACCAATTTTGGCTATTAATTTGCTTTTTGAACATAAAATTTAACAATTATTTTGGGAGTGTGCAAAACACAACCTTCACAGTTGAATACAAATATATATGTGTAATATGTATAATAATCATAATGTTTATTCACAAAAAATCTCAAAATATCAATAATAATAACAAAGATAATATAAATACAGAACTGAACAAACATACGTAGCCACAAGGAGAAAAAATCCAGTCGTGGCACTTGTATGAGGTTGGACAAACAATTATTAATGTATATTATAAAACTTTGTTACTGGTGTAGATTCTAATAAATACTACATAAATAGATAAAAATTTAACAATACAATATTTAAAATCTACATAGCTAAAATAAAATAAAAGAAAAAAATTTAATTAAAGATATAACGGTCATTCGCTACCCAATGATCGTACTTTGAGGATAAGCTTCTCTGGTACTTAGAACTTAAAATTTTTGAAAACTTTGCCCTATGTTTTCAGAAAGGTACGTATAATAGATGCAGGTCAGTGTTAAGTCTAATAGGATTAAATGCAAGCTATTTAGAAATTGACACCATCAGTACAAAACGTAACATCTGCTGAATGATCAATACAAGGATGCAGACGGTGCATATTCCGTTTTGGATGTTGTTGAAACAACTTGAACAAAACGTTCTATTAAGAATAGTGTAAGCAAAACAAATCCAAGGGGTTCCCCTGTGTTCTAGTAGGAAACGCAGGCAGAAATGACATCATTTTAATACTGACCCATTTAATGATATCATTAAGTTTGATTTGTTATTTGTTAATAAACAGATATTAGTTAATTAAGTAATGACATGTTTAGATAACTTAATCTATCTATCTATGGGTTGTAGTAATTATTATTATTATTAATAGGCATTGTTATTTTTTATTGAAATTCTAAAAGGTTTCTTTAGTAAAACTTTTGATTCTTTTTTATGTTTTGATAGAACGACCCTGATGGATGTCAATTTGCTTACATAGAAAATAACTACATTGTATAAAAATAATGCGTAAAAAATAAGTTAAAAACTGCAGTGTAAGGGGTGTGCAATTTGTTATTATTGCAATTATTAATAGTCACAATTCTTATAAATGCTGAATGTGCTTTACGGAAATAAATATTATTAATATATTTATTTCTATCTAATCTAAATATCCTATCTAATTATTAATTAATAATAATTCTAACTAATAACTACGAACGTGAAAATATCAGCTGGAAAAAGGTTTTTTCTTTTTTATGGTTTAACAAATTCGTATGGATTATAAATAATAAAGGAGTAGAGACTAAATTTAAAATTTTAAAAAATGGAACTAAAAGATTGAAATAAATATAATACCACAAAAAAGGTGCCCAGCTGTGTTTGGGTTCATTGAAATAAGAATGATAAAACGGCACGTAGAGTAGTGCGATGTTATGCAGCTATGCAAATAGAATGTCTTTATGTTTTAATTTAATTATGAACTGCACTCGCTAGATTGTTATCTCTCAGAGTCGCCCTTACTAATTTTTATTTTCCTTTAATATATTTTATCTACATAATGAGATTAAAATAATTATAATTGAATTTTCAAGTATGGGTTCCTTTCCTTGAAAATTTTAAAACTTTAACTAAAAATATTATAGAACAATGGAATTTTAAGTAATCTTTAACTATTGGGAAATTTATTTAATGGGAAACTTTGCTTAACCTTGAAAAATTAATATTCTGACGTTTCGTCATAACCACACTTATGAACTGCAACTTTATGAAATGAGGTAAGTTTGATCAATATTTTAGTTAAATAATATAATTAAATTCTTTATTACTTTATAGGTTATGGGCATCATCTGCTTGAAGCCTTTTTTTACAATAATAAAGGTACGTTGATTTAACCTCCGAATTAAATTATAAAATCGCACTTCAAACCTCTTGTAGTAAGTACACTAATGCTCTGTTTTATAATAACACTTTCACAAACCTTTTTAGTTATGTAGTTGTTAATAATGCTTCTCCCTTCTTGTAGCCCTTTCTCAGGAACCGGCACGCCGCTCGCTCTCTCGAACTGCCCTGGATTCAGGAACTTACGTAACTCAGGATACGTAGAATTTCCAGACAGCTAAAAATGTTGTAAGTCAAGAGTACCTGTTTATCGTTACCTTTATAATTGAAATAACTATTCTCTTCTTCTAGGATCAAAGTAAAACTTTGAAGGTCTTGCGCCTGTATTCAGTTCGGACATCTTTTGGTAGTAAGTATTTTTCCATGTTTTAAAACTTCTTTTTCTGTAAACTGCTTCTGGTATTCGTTGGTTAAATAAATAACACCTTTACTATATTTTAAACTGGTTTTTAATCTTTATTTTTCATTAACAAAAATTATTACATCTTCCCTTTACAAGAATTATTATATCTCCCCTTTTTTACCAAATGTTTTTTCTAACAACCTCCCTAGAAACCACCATTCTTATTACCTTCATATTTTTCTTTCTTTGTTTCATAATTTAAAATACAAAATTAACTTTTCTTAGATGATTATTTAGTTTCTCATTATTTATATATCTCCATTGCAACCATGCATTATTATTGAAGAATGGTTGTTATGGATAAATTTTGATTGATATTTAAAATGGAATGCTATGTTTGTACTATTTTTAAATGTACTAAAAGCTATTTTACAACTTTTCCTTAATCCTAATAACAATTTTCTTTTCAGGTTTGAGCTTCAGATGTGATAACCTATATAGCCCAAATACTTCTTTTATGTAACAACAATAAACTAAATAGATAAATTTAAACTTGAACTCTGTTTTCATTAATGATTTTATATGAAAGCCAATGTTATGAATGTTCAACATCACAACTGCCTCTTTTCTGTTCATCAAGCAATTTTAAAACAATAATGAACTTTTATTAACTTGAACTTGGTCAAAATATCATTACAGTAGTTATTCCCGATTTATCTTGTATTACCTGCTACTTTACACATTTGAGAAACCAAATGGTTTTGTTTATCTACTTGAACTTCAAAATATGTGTCACTATTATATGTACTATAATTTTTTATTCACAAACCTGTAGATTTGTATTACACATAGGGGTTAATGTGCCTATTAAAAGAATTTAAGATTCTCTTACAAATCACAAATAACAAAACAAAAATACCGTTTTTGAAACATAATATCAAATGAGAGGACGTTTTCCAACATGTTTTGCTTATTTAGTTCTGTTTATTTGTTCTTATTCTACGAAACGCTTGGCCAAAATCAAAACGAGTTTATTACCTTATTACCTATCTTGCACATTTTAGAAAACAAGCAGTATTGTGTATCTGCTTGAACTTCAAAATATGTGTCATGTGCATTTCTACTATTCAATTTGAAAACATTGGGCTGAACTTCCATGTTGTTTTTCTCAAAAAGTATAGAAGTACGAGAAAAATGGTATATAGGAATTTTCTTTCTTTAATAATTATCTAACCACTGTCAAAGTCTGGCTATTCCTGAATGAATCACCGTGTATATTATAAAAAGGGCAATTTTAATAAGCAGAAATATAAAGAGTTTTGTTTTTAATATTTATATCTATTTTCGAATCACTACTAACTTCTGCAGATGGTTGTTTGTCAAAGTTGCCCAAGCGATAATTCCATATAAAATAATACATAATTTTGAGTTGCTTTATATCACAAAAACTTTTACATATTTCAACTTTCTTATCACTTTTGGAGTTGGAAAGTACCCATTTTCCAACCTATGTTTTTGCTGGTTTTCTATTAGAAATTTGATTATTGCTATATGATTGTGAATAAAATAGTACACAAACCTTGGTGGTCTCGTTGATTCATCGTAACTTGGCTTATTGCGGATCTCGGCATGCACCTTGTTCATCAAGTTTTGCCTCGGTAATGAACCTCCCATCTCGGTATGTAATCTACTATTATAAAGTTCTTTACCTGCCCAGGCCGATATATAATAGTCTTAATTTTTTTGTGATATATTTCTTTGTATTTCAAGTTACGAATAAAAATCGTTAGTAATCAACAAAGTAATAAATTCAGTTTCATGTATCTAGGCGTAAGTTATAGCTTTTCTAAAGTATTTAATATAATTCGAATTTCGGTTATTTTTCTCATTTTCTTGAAAATGTCGTCAAGTTTGGTTTGTGTGGACCGTTTAAAAATGCCCTCTCTTAAATTAATAAGGTTGATATAGTTTTCGCACCCCTGAAAAGAGTCAGCCAACACGTGGCCTACGGATTAGCGTAAGTGTTTATTATCTTATTTATATGAATTTACTTGAGCGTATCGCATTACAGAATTAATTCAGTGAAGAAAATTAATAATAAATATAGCTTGTGAATCTTTGTTTGACACCTAGTGGTGTAAATATGTGTTTTATAGTCTATTCCCGTTTAGTGTAATCTAACTACAGATTAATCGTACTGTTATGTGGAGAATTAATTATATTCCGGTACATTTTATAGAGAATATAATTCACGTGTCACATGGTACATTTTTTATTAATTTCATTGGTGAAAGTACAAAAACAAACTCGCAGAATAGGCTATCAAATCGATGATAATTCTATCACCGCATGTTGACTGTCACCTGTTTTTAATAAATAAAATTGTTTACTGTCAAAGTGACAGAAAGTTTCAGTGTTTATTTTCTTTCAACGTTCATTATATTCTCTCACCAAATATAACACGTGTTATGATTAATCAACGATGATACCACTAGTTAAAACCTTTAGAAAATTGAACTCGTGCTTCGCACTCGGTCAATTTTCGTCGGTTTTAACTCGGGCTATCACCGATGATAATCATAACACTAGTTATATTATCCCCGAGAATAAAAGTAGGTATTGCGCCACCTGAGACCAGCCCCTCCACTTTTTTTTAGGCTACGACCCTTTCCCCTTCTCCCTTTCTCTAGCTCCTCCCCTCGCTTCTGATTGGTCGCCGCCATCTTGGATGACACGCCTACTACTCTCTGATTGGATACCCCCACTCCTGTAGACATGCCTGCTGTTCTCTGATTGGTTGACGGTGGCCATTTTGAAACGTAGGGCTCCATTTTCCACCATGCCCTATGACGCCGTTACGGGGATCTGTATTACCGACAACCAGTGTATCGTCAATAGATGGCGCCATGAAGGAATGAAGAACAGCAGGCGTGTCTACAGGAGTGCGGGTAACCAATCAGAAAGTAGTAGGCGTGTCATCCAAGATGGAGGCGACCAATCAGAAGCGAGGGGAGGAGCTACCGAAGGGAGAAGGGGAAAGGGACGTGGCCTAAAAAGTGGAGAGGCTGGTCTCAGGTAACGCAATACCTACTAATAAAGTCTAATGTTCAATATACAGATTCCAAATTTAATTATCCTTTGATATGGTTTGACTTAAAAAACTGCTGATGTTTCTTGTATTATCAAAATTATTTATTATGTTTTGATAAATTTAAGGTCAATTTTAAAAGGGGTGTCATTTCCTAAATTGTGAACTTCACGCTTTTATTCAAATAATGTAACATCTGTTCAGTATGGTGGCGCCTTCTATTTTCCTATTTGAATCGGTCAATGCAGAAACTGAATATGTCCCAACCACCTTGTTTTGAGAAAAACAAGAAAAACTAAATTCGAAGATGTTATAACACCTCGGCTGGCGCCTCGGCGTTATAATACATCTTCTCGGATTTAAAGTATCGCTTGATCTCCTAATTACATAATATATATTATACTCTCCAACGTTTGACATGTAAGGTAATTTGATTATTGTTGTATGATTGAATTTGTTGACAATTTCTTAAACGATTTCTTGACGAGTTTTACTTAAAAGAGAAAAGGTATGCGTTTCCGTTAATATGTTTACCAATGACAGCTCGTTATTATCTGGCGTACCCGCATATATCCTCCGACCGGAAAAGTTGATTGAAGATTTTAACGTAGATTTCTTCCGTTGACAGCGTTGTGATTTCAGATGTCAGGTTAGGTGCGTAGCTTTCTTCATGGTAGTGGTGATGCATTAGCAACACTTTCTATACATTTTTACTATTTGCAAACTGGAAACAGTCTTGCTCACTAGTTTAAGTTCCTAAGTTTAACCGACACCACAAAGCAAGTGTCAACTGTCAAATTTATGCACACCGCTATGAACGCTTTAAAAAAAGTTGTTTAATTCATCCGTTGATGAACGAACGCGACCGTATAAACGCATAGCTGCGAACTTACCTTATAAAGGTGTGTAACAGGTAACACGCTTAGCTACAAAAATATTTGTTATCATTGGTAACTACCTATGTAAGTTTATGTATTTAAGAGGACAAAAAAGTGTATATTGGAGGAATTTTTATTATCTATGGAGGAATATTTGAGTTGAAGGAGATTGATAAGTTAAGTTGTTCAATATTGAAACTGAATCTTCTAATTCACTATTAGGAAGACTATTTAAAAGTTTACCCCTGTAGAGGTTGTGCGAGGTGTTCTCTTTGAAGATGAAGACAAACAATATTGTTAGTGTTGGCAAGGGCCGGTGTTAGACTTGATAAGGCCCTAAGCTATTTGAGATATGGGGCCCTTTATAGGTCCAAATATTATATTGGGACAAATAATGCTGCAGTGTATTTAAGTATATATGACAATTGCTCACTCGGACAATTTTCTTTGGGGGCCCCCAAGAAAGTGGGGGCCCTAAGCTATAGCTTGTGTAGCTTATACGTAAATCCTGCACTGGTGTTGGCTGAAGTACGTGTAGCATAGTTTAAGCTAATAGTTCAGAGGGTAGTGGAGGTTCGTTTGAAGCAGCTAGTATGATGTTTACAGGACTAGTGCGGAAAACTCCCAGAGCTATCCTTAGTGCTAAACTTTGGATTGCATTTAGCTTTTTTAATAATGTCTTGTTAGCTGTTTCATAACAAATAGCGCCATACTCCAGTTTACTTTTAATATTATAAATCGGTATAAATATGTTTAATAAGTTAGATGTATTTGCGCCCCATGTGTAATCGGATAATATTTAAACAAAATTAATTCTTTGTTAACAAAGACCTGTTTCTATTACACCTATCCGTGCAGTAAAATAACATTTTCTCTTTGTATGATTAATTTCTATTAGCAATAAAACATCACAAAAAGTCTGCTTAGGTCTTTATGATGTATACTAATTAAGCGTTTCAAGAATATTTTTACTCGAGCTATTATTACAGTTTTAGAAAGCCTTATAACTTTCTTTGACGTTTTTAATAAGCTTAAACTTGAAGGTTTTCTTTTAAAAGCTTTTAGTAAAATCTGAATGAAACATACAATCTTGTGTTTGTATAATGAGTGTTTTTACTTCTACTCTTCCTTCTGATCAACAGACATTCAAATAAACCTTTTTTGTCTTTTTCGTGATTAGAGAACCCCATTTATTAATCAACTGTTGCTGGGGTATTTCCGTTCTTTTGTGCTTTTGGACGGCCGTCAAATGAGTCTATAAAAGAGCAGAAACAAAGGACAGTCGTGTGGGTAGAGAGATTCCACAATTGTTAGGTGTAATTGAAATTTGAGATGTCTAGGTAATTCTTTTTCATTGACCTAAATTACTTTTTAGATATTTTTCTGTAATCGCATGATAAATCTAACCTATGTAAAATGGAAATAAACAAAGCTGGCCTTATTTTAAAAATAACTACATTGAATGGGAATTTCTGTTGTGTGTTTTTTTATAAACTTGTATACTCAAAAAATAAAACATTATCGTTGTAAGTTTCTTCTTAAATATACAAAACAGAGTATATGAATGAAGTCGCTGTAATATGGTTTCATAATATAGAAAGAGCGTTAGTTTGTCATTAAACATCAGCATTTACGAAAAATACGAAATTATCTTTCTTTTTAGAATATTTGTAAAATTGGAATATAAATGGTACAATAAAAATAAATTAAAAACTAACATAAATGTAGAAAGCATAGATCAGTAAAGCTTGCATTAATTTCTCAAATATATACTGAGGGTTGAGGCCCTTGATTCGTATAGTAAGTCGTTCAAAAAATAAATACTTAAAAAAAATTGCACGTGTATATAAAAACCATATAAATTAAAAAAAATTAAATCAGTGCTCCTCTATTCACTATACAATTAATTTAAGATAATAAGAATAAATCGAAATAAATTAAATCGGGTAAAGAATTTATAAAAGTATTTTATTTATAAAATAAAATTTGCCAAAATCTACACTTGATAAAATGTTTCTACACTTCGAAGTACATATCTTCTATGCTTTTCGCATCACTACTCTAACGGCAGTTGGATCTTAGTTGCCTTTATTAGAAATCTCCCATCACTTGATTCCCTTTGTTTAGCTCTGACTTTGAAGATAGACACTTTCGAGGTGACCCTCAATCCATACGTATTGTTGCTGTTTTCAATACCTTCGAATCGGTAGAAAAGATTGCGTCAGCCGGATACAACGAAGGGCAAAAAAACATTTTGTTGGTTTGAGGGTTAAATTATGTAGATGCAGTCGTGCAAGTACTTCATGGAGATCGAAGAGATGATCTTCAAAAGTTCTACTAAAAACCAGAATGTCGTCGAAGTACACTAGTACTTGAATTTAATATCCGATAGTATTCGATCGGCAACTTTTTGAAATGTTGCTGGAGAGCATTTGATAATTCAAAACTTAAAACATTAAATTCTTAAAGACCGTCTGGAATACTATAAATGCTGTTTTTTCTTTATCGGATTCTTTTATATGAATTTGATTATATGCAGATAAAAGATTGAGACTGATGAAAATTTAGCGCCTCCAAGATAGGCGATTAAATCGCTAATTAATGGTATGAGGTAACAATCCCTTTTTGTTGGAATTCTCCCTTTATTGTTAGAAGACAAATTTGAGTTAATGTTATAAATGATAGAACAGAATTATCTACAGACGCAGTCGTTTTGCCTAGGGTAAGCCCAGCGAAGAGTTTTATCGGGATCGAGGAATGTGACTTCAAGAATATTGAAGACTTGTTAGAATTGTGAGAGAAGTTAGATAGAGATAATTTCGTACGAGTGAGTCGGCAGTCATTCTAGCAGATAGAATCTATTTTTAGCGAGGTAGGTACAGCTAAACTTCATGCAACTGTGTTACTTTCATATGCTGAAATTATTACATCAAATAATAATTGTATTTTAGTTTCTTTTTTAGGAGAAATTCAGTGGCGTAACTACCGCCCTGCATACCCTGCAACGCTGGTAGGGGGCGCGATCCTCCAAAAGGCGCTGCTTCGCTGCTTTCGTGAAATTTTATTTGATTGAGAATAGAAATTATAAAACAAGCATTGGAGGTAAAAACCATTTTATGGGCTATTCTACGGTACCGAATTACGATTAATTATTGAATATTTTAGTTTAACAAAAGGTTAACAAAAGTCACCTACGTATAATTGTATACAGGGTGGCTGATTTCTCATTGTCCAGCTTACATCTGCTGAAATATTAAAGGTAGAGGAAAAAGTTAACTGAGAGACTTCTTTAGCATAACCTGATCTATAAAATAGCACAAAAACATTTTTTTCATGGCTAACTTATTTTCCGGAAAAATATCTTTAATTTCTCTTTACAATGATATATCACAAGTGGCTTTTTGCTTTTAAAATACACCATCCACTGAAGCATTTTTAAAACGTCATACTGTCCAACATGTATAAAAAATGTCAACAAATCTAATTTTCACAGAAATTGAATTTTTAACAATTTTTAATTTTTTTTTCACGATAAAACTGTGACCTAGGACAGAGTTTATTATTTTTGCAAAACATCATCTTACACGACGAAACTTGTGGTTTCAACACGACGGAGGCCCACCTCAAACTGGAGCTGCATTAACAAATTGTTTGAAGGTTTAAATAATGCATTTGGTCAAAAATGGATCGGTAACAAAAGACCCGATTTGTGACCTAAGTCACCTGACTTGTTCTTGATTTCTTTGTATGGGGTTTTCTGAAAAAGAACTTTAAAATAAAATCACTGCAGTTAGCATGTTAATTACACTTACAATGCTGCGAAAAGCCGGAGGGAACCTAATCAAACGGGCCCAAATAGTTTTAGAATTTCATGGTGGACAATTTGAGCAGTCATTATAAGAAAATTAATTGCGTATTCTTCAATTTGTTAAATAGTAATTAAATAAAAGCTGCTATAATTTTGTAATGGTAGAGTAAATAAAAAAGTCATAGAAAATTTGATAATTTCATTTTTTAACTGTAAGATGTAATTTAAAGGCATAAAGCCACTTGTAGATTCATCATTGTAAAGAGAAATGTATTTAGAACTTTATTCCGTAAAAATATACAAGACGTTCCATTTAAAAAATTAAAGTTGGATATTTTTTCGGAAAATAAGTTGGCCATGAAAAAAGTTTCTTTCGCTATTTATAGATCAGGTTATGCTAAACAGGTCCCTTATTTATTTTTTTCTCTACCTTTACTATTTCAGCAGAATATAACCTGGACAATGAAAATCAGCCACGCTGTATATGAGGGGCGTAAATGTAAGTTTCGCCGGGGCGCGCAATCTTACGTTGTTACGCCACTGGAGAAACTGATAATTGAATATTGAAGATTTCAGGTAATGTTTCGGAAGATGAGCAAGTCCAAGGATTCGAAGTATGAATTTTAGAAAATTTACTAGGGACAATAGTGCCAGTTTTGCGAAACGTGGTTATTCATTTATGGAAACTAATTTCTGCACAATGTTCGGATAAAAATTTCATAGAAGTAAAGGTTTAGGGAGAGAATTTATAACAGCAGAAATTTTTGTTTCAAAATCTTTAATTTTCATGGTCAAAGGCTAAAATTAATAATTTAATTATAATAATGGTTAAAATTTGTGAAGGTAGGGAAGAGTCTAGAATTTGTTGTATTTCGGTTTACGGTTCATGAATATGTTTACTTCCGCTGGCGACCGGACTTTTGGTCGGAGCCGTATCGAAAATTTGAGGCTTGGAGAATTTGATGAGTTTGGGGATTGAGTTGGTATTATTAGTGAAAGTAGGACGGTGATAGTTTCTGCGTGAAAAGTTGGGGGTAGCATTAGAGTTTCTTCGGTAATTGAAGGATTGGTTTATTGGTACCAGAGTTTGACAAGAACGACTATAATGTTCACGTCGTTTGCAATAAAAACAAATGGGCCGCCCGTCGGTCGAATGACATTGATATTGAAAAGATTGAACAATGTGGGGCTTGTTTGGAGTTGGGACATACTGGAACGTTTTTTCGCGTAACTGAGTTTTATTATTAATGGTTTAAGTTGTGGAAGGCCCATATCAGAATCGGCATGAAGAGAATATTGGTGCTGATAACTGGGGTGAAGGCCAGTTTCCAAATGCTCGCTGATAGCTGCATCCGACGTTTGAGGATCGAGATTCTGACAAAGAGCTAATATTTCGTAGTAATAGTTTAAAATGTTTTCATGTTCTCTCTGCATACGCTTGCGAAGTTTAAATTTCAATTCACAGAAATAGTTATGACTTGCGAATTCTTCCAAAAAGGAGTTCCCAAGGTTTTGTCGTATTATTAGGGTTTGATTTGAATTTGAGTTTGGAAGGACTCGAAGAAAAGGATTTTATGTGCGTCCCCATGAATTAAGAACAATTATAATTATTACAATTACAATGCATTGATAACTACTACCTTATATCATTCAGCAGTTTATCTTAGATCTATCAAACAATTTATGTATATACTTATTTATGTTTATTTTTCTTATGTTTACTTCTATTTAAGAAACTATACCGATTCAAGCAGCCAGAACTACACAATACCAAACTAGACACTCGGAGTGAAGAAACAATAAAACCCTTATTATTGTATTACTACTGATTAATACCTTTAAGTGATCTATGCCGTGCCTAAAAAATTCTTTAATTTATAGACAATGTTGTCGTTTGCTGCGACTTGAATTAATCTCTATCCATCTGTTTTTGAAAGTTAAAAAACGATGTAATATATACTAAATCATTAAGTAGCCTGCAATTGATTTATTGTTAAGTTCTTAATTAGGCACTTTCGCTATGGGGTGCTATCAGGTTATATACCCCGACATCTAACATGCAAAATAACAAGGGCAAACACCGCTAAACAGGAAAGCTAATCCTCACTGTTGACAGGATTCATTTATAACGACTTTCCGTCCTTTGACGTGAACTTTTGTCGTGGTGTCTGATATATTTTTATTTTTTTACTTGGAAGGTGCTATTTCATTACTATTACCACACAGTCATATCTCTACTTGGCTTTGTTTCATGATCTAGTAAATATGAATGTTTAATTCATATTACTGTGTTGAGTGGTTAATTACTGTAATAACTCTGCGTTGGACTGTGTGTTTGAATGTGCTAGGATTCTATCACATTTCTAGTGAGTATGTTTGATTAACTTGCAGGAAAAATTTCCTGTTGGTCAGTATTTAAATATAATTATGCACTCTTTAAGTTGAATATACATGAAAAATAAGGATATAATTATTATTATAAGCTGAAACTTAAAATTATTATGGTTAAGAATATTAAGATTACTTCTTAACACTTACATTTTGAACTTGAATTTGGATGTAAAACATTCATGTTCTCTATATAAACACTTTGGGGTTGAGGAGAATAAAGTGTAATAAAATTAACTATTAACCGGATTATTAACTGTGTAACGAAGTTACTATATTTTGGTTAATTATTTTGGGTGTAGGAGTGAATAAGCTTATCATCCGTGCGATTTACAGCCGCTCGGATAAGCCGCCGACTGAAGCGAAAGCAGGTGTCCCTTTCCTAACCGTTTATTTTGCGTGTACCGTCCCATTTCACTCCTACCATTTTCTCCACGTTTCGAGAACACCTATATAAAGAGGTGCGTGAGCCGATTTATTCAGTCTGTTCCCAGGACTCGAAGATAGAAGGACCAACCAGCCAGCAGCCAAGCCAGCCCAGGAGACCGCATTCCTTGTATCCTTTACCCAGTCCGTCCGACACTCTGTTCTCCGACCCCGATACCGTACCCGCACGCTTGGTTTGCTTTTTGCTACGCTGTATTGCATCCCGTTTGCCTGGAACGCCGTTATTAACCGTAAAATTATTTGGATAGAAATAGAGCTTGTAGGAGCTTGGGTTTTTAATAAATTGTTAACTATTTGATATTGTGTGTGGTGTATTTTATTTTACTGATAACACCTTTACCTTTTCTGAGTGTCTTAGTCAAAACAGGTCGAGCCACCCACACTGTGCGGTCTTCTACGACTAAAGCTGACTACCAGCTTCTCTCCACTAGCAGTTACCGTATCCGTGGAACATACCGCGTTAAAACAACTGGCGCCCGAGATTTACCGCCGACACCGAAAACCACCCTGCGCCACATTGTAAGCAACTTGGCACCCCGCTATCGCAGCGACCCGTACAAGTCTGGGGCACGAGCTGGAACCCCGCCTACCAACTCAGCGCCTGATCCAAGCAACCCCCTTACAACTGAAAACCATGTAGAAACTATTGAGTTTCTACATAGTACGAAAAATTATTTTCTTGGGGGTTTATTTAAGAAGTATAGTATAACCTCTTGAAATGCCACTCAAGATTATTTTACTGGCTATAATATGTATTGCTTTACTTTTCAAATAATTTATAAATTTTTTAGTGTAACCACTGATACTTTTTGGTATGAATCTTATTTATGGTACATATATAAAGGTCTGGATGGTGTATACAAATCAGAGACGATTATCCCCGACTGATGAGAACAAATCGCTCGTAACAGTCTGTCTCGGGGTATTGTCTGTGATTTGCACACATTTATTCTTGTGGGTATAGTCTTTGAGATTATTTATTTAATTACATTAATTTATAAAGATTTAGCTGCTTTAACAAGGATGTTGGTAAAATGCATTTTCCTATTAAGATGAAAACATTTTATGCAATAAGGGGCTTTTATAAAATAAGACACTATTTTTATTTTTTCATTAACAGATAAAATATTTCAAGTTTTCAAAATTCTTTGTTTAATTTTAACCAGCACCTAAAATAAATTTTATTGGAATAGATTTTGATTTTCAATTATTTTATAAATTGAGTCCTCGAATATCTTCGACAGACACCTTATACCAAATTGAAAAAAAAATTAATCTTAAAAACAAATAATGTAAAACATCTAAAACTCCATACAATGAAGAAGATTTTAAACTTAAGTTCGATTAAAAATATGAGTCGCAATAAAGTAATCAAATCTATCATGATACCATTTTTAAATTACGATTTCTTTTATCAAACAAGACTGAACCATTTAAATGAATTAAATAAAAAAAATATTAATAAAACACCCAGTAGAAAATGTAATTTCACCCGACCAGGTTTGAAATTTCTCTGTTCTCTCAAAAATAATGTTTTCCATATAACGAACCATGCCAAAGAAATTATCTTCTTGTTAAAAACAAATATCTATTTATAGTTTTTCTAAATACCATTCAAGTCCCAAAAACAGTTACCATAAATTTGGAGTTAACAGTTAAATACAATAAATATGAATATTGCTTTTTCTTTTAAGTTCCAAAAACAGTTACCATAATTTGTAATGACTCAAGTTTACGCAATAAATGTTGAAACCCGACGTTAATTAAATAAAATTAGGTGTAATTTGTACACTGCTTTCTCCTTTTCACGCTGTAACTACATCTAGTACACGAAAGTACGCAAATACTTTGCGTACTCAGAAAAAATATTGTGAAACTCATTCTCTTAAAATTGATTAACTTGTAAATTACTTACTTGAATAAATTAATTGATTAGGTTGTTTCAGTTAATATTTAATTTATTTAACTTTTGTTGCAATTTAGGGACCTTTTCAAACGTTTGGTAATTGAATAAGGGATATTTTTATATCTACTACAATTTTGTAGTTCGTTATTTTTTTATATATTTGATTATTATAATATCCATTACCATTTCGTGTCTTAGCTCTTAACTATCTCCTTAGTTTTTGTGGGATTCTTGTTTGTAGTTTAGTGTTACATTATCTTAATCATTTAAGTTCCTTACTATCAGTTTTTTTGACTTGAAAACGTAGACTGATGTTTTAGAAACATATTGACAAAATATTACTGTGTGTCATTAAAGTTTACTAATGAGATGGTCAAAAGAATTAGAAGTGGGAAGAATTTGTGAACATTTATCAAGAAAATCCAAGTATGTCACAAAGTGAAGCAAAAATCATATGTCAAGGCTGATTTTCGTTATTTGGCTGGATAAGGATGTTAGTTCCAAGATGTATAGGGGGCGTTGCTGATAAATACAACCACGGCCTACTAGATTAATATAAGCTTTGCTTATATACGGCCGTCTCATTTCCAGTTTTTTCATCGTTGAAATTACGATCCAAAAATTACAGATTCGTACGTTAAGTGGCGCCCACTGACGGTCATTTTGCAACAAAGATGGTTTGTAGTCAGACTGCAGTCATTAATTTTTAGGTTATACGTCATGTCAGTAATTGTCATTTCCTATTGTGTAATAAATACTTCATTAATTTATTGGTATTTGTACATACAAATTTGGATATAATGTACATAAATAAGCCAAAAATATGTTACAGTAGGAACTAGGAAACCAAAATATCCTACATAGTATAATAAAATTTAGAAAATTATACGAAGTTGAAACAATGTTTACTAATGCCCCAATTCATAGACTAGGAACACTTAATAACTACATGATAGCCACACTATAAGTAAGTACAATTTCATATTTCGCAAATTACAAATGCTCTTTTGGGTTTTGTAGCACTTGAATTACCACAGTATCACACAGCATATGATGTAAACACATAATGTCAATGCACGATCTACGAACTGAAGCTATGATTAGAAGTATTAGAAGTAGGTATTCATGTAATGATGAATTCTCACTGTGGCAGTCATTACTAAAAATAAATATTTTTTAGGCATAAGAGCTGATGAAATCTACTTGAGTTTTAAGACCAATCGTTTCAGTAAAATAACTATAAAACAAAATTTGTCTCATAAGGCTTTATCTTTATATAGAACTTGGTTTATATGATATAAATCAAAAGCGATATCGGAGAAGGTATTTAGACATTTTGAAGGGCGGTTAAGAATCTACGATAACGATAATTAAATAACGATTTTCGTGTCATGTCTTAACAGATTTTATAGTAAGAAGGTAGAGGAAGTGTTCCAGGAAGAAGATGGAGTTTGAAACTTTTCTGAACTAACTGAATGCATGATCTAAACGGTATAGAATACTATAGATACTATTGACTTGTATAGTATTAAACTTTTACACATATTAAAAACAGACGTATACAGCTTTGAGTTGTGGTGCTATAGAAAAATGCTAAGGCGAGATGGATTGAAAGAATAACGAGCAATGAAATACTAGAAAAAGTACAAGAAGAATGATAGTTAATGAAGAAGACCATGAGAAGCAGAGATAGATTATTATGACACTTTAAGACATTCGGGTATTATCTAAAAATAATAATAGAAAGCATGATTGAAGGAAAGAACATCCTAGCTAGACCTAGACTGCAATTTATACTCCAAATAAAAGAAGACTTCGGCTGCTCCAGCTATAGAGAATTGACTATAGAGAAAAGACTGACAGTATACCGGAAAAATACCATAAAAATAGGTGTGTTTGTAAAGTGGTTGTTGAAGTATGTTTTTTAGTTTTAATGTAACTTTTTTAATGAATGTTATTTGGGGACTGGTAGCCTTTTTTATAAAAATAAAGACATCGAAAGAATAATAAATAAAATTCTAATGTAACGTTTTGTAATGTAATATAATGTACCTATTGTTTTTTAATGCATAATCTAATAATATTTGAACATTGTTAATAAATTTCTTATTAGTAATTACTGTTAATATTCGAGTAAACATTCTTTAATCGGAGGCAGTTTGACACAATTGACATAAAGTATAACCTAGAAATTAACGACTGAGCTCTGACTTCAAATATCTTTGTTGTAAAATTACCG
The DNA here is from genome assembly GCA_929113105.1 of Agrypnus murinus. Lineage (NCBI taxonomy): Eukaryota > Metazoa > Arthropoda > Insecta > Coleoptera > Elateridae > Agrypnus > Agrypnus murinus. Next base: position 196,864,627 of record OV816024.1, read on the forward strand.
CCAGTGGGCGCCATTTAACGTACTAATCTGTAATAATTTTCAATAATGAAAAACTGGAAATGAGACGGCCGTATATAAGCGAAGTTTATATGAATCTAGTAGGCCGTGATAATAATTTATAATAATTGCTACAACCCATAGCTTGGAAACCAGGTCCCAGAATACAACAAGAAAAAGCTATCAAAATTGCACAAACGAGATTTGGTTTGGCAAGCCATTTGTTCTTGCGAAATTAGGTGTAAGATTTTTATTACCACTAAGAGAATTAATGGAGAGAGTACAGAAAACAATGCCAAAACAAGAAACTACTATCATTAATTAGACAGCACCAAGCTTCTGTACTTTTTTGGCCTGATTTGGCAACAAGTTACTACAGTTTGACGACGGAAAAGTGCGACATTAATCAATTAAAAGTTAATTGGCATAAAGCAAGCAAATAAGTATCAGATGACATTGTTTGGAATATATTGTGTAGTGTGAAATCAAAAATACGAAAAGTTATTCATACTCATGAAATAAAATAAAAATTTGTTATGCAGTTATCGTTCATTTTGTAAGCTTTAAGATAAAACATTGTAATTTCATAAAATAATTTTATCAAAATCTATACAACCAGATTTTTTCATGCCCATACCTTATAAGGCAGCCATAGGGGTTATACCAGAGATTATTTACCTACAGGAATTTTTTTGAGCTTTTACAGTTAGTAAACAATTTTTTATTTTACTCTGATGACATTTTCAGTTTCAAAAGGTATGCTTCCATTAACATCTCTTAATCTTTGTATACTGTTAATTTTAATATTTTATAAATAAATTTATTTCATTTCGTATTTCAAACAATTGTTTATATACTACAATTAGTAAAATGAAGTATATCTTTATCTCCGTTGTCAATGACACCGGAGTTCAAGACGTTCTTGATCTCCGTTGTTGTTGGCAACATAAATCATGCATAACAGCCACACGTGACATGCTGCTTTATAAATCTCCTTGGTTACGCGTCTAACGACACAGACAAGACAACTTGCTTCTTTATACAATAAATTCGGTTGAATTTTAAAAGGAAGAAATTAGGATTGAAATATGAAATCAAATAAAACAACTTATGCAATATGGAGATCAAGCTTCTTTAAATCCTCGAAGATGTTATAACGTCTCGGCTGGCGCCTCGGCGTTATAATAATCTTCTCGGATTTAAAGTATCGCTTGATCGCCTAATTACATAATATATATTATCAAAACTTGAGTTGTTAATCTGTATCAATCATATGTCAATTGTTACTTGACTGCATAAATTTAAAACACGAGTCGTATTCGCATCTCTCTGTTAAATTAACAGCATGTTTAATTACCATGGTGACCAATTCTAATATTTTCCCACCTTAGCTTAGATATTAAATTAAATAAAGCTATTAAAATTAGATAAAGCTATCTTCATTCTTGTTGATTTTAAACGAAACTTTAGTTAGAGACACCTTAAATCATGGCTCGTAATACGTCCCATATCAGGTTTTGTGTGACAGTTTTACTTTACAGTATTAGAATGTGCAATGCTGATATATATATATTTCAAAACCAAAGTTTTATCTACTCTCTTGTATTACAGTTTTATATTTTGTGCTGACGACGATATCGCAAAATTCTGTCTATAAAAATAAAATATGTAAAAGGAAATACAGTATAGCAAACAAAGAACTACTAAATTTGAGAGAAACACATATTTCTAAACAAAGATACCTTACACACTTACATTACAAATTGTAAGTTTAGAATCGCCGGTAAGCAGAAACAACATTTATCCTTTTATTAACTAACTTTAAGTAAGTAGCGGAAGCTAGGTTATGGTTTTCATTTGTCATGTGTGTCTCTGTGTGTATATGAACACTACAATTCTCTTCAGACTTGATGGTTTTTGTCGAATTTGTTATGTAGGTTCACTTGTACATCACAGACGATCCCTATTAAAAATGGGCGTGATACAATCACACCAACTCTAGAAATTTAAAAATGTCTCTCCTCCGACTGCTTTTTTGCTATACCGGTAAAGCATTTATTTATTTCAGATTTGGATTCTAGATTTATATCAAATTTGAAATAGAAACATTTAAAAGTTGGTATGTGCATGCAACAATTTTATTTCGTTTAGTGTCGCATATACAGTGCGCGCAAAAAGTAAGGAACAAATTCGATAAAAGGGAAAGTATTGATTTTTGGAGAAATTCCAAAAACACGTCAATTTTGTTTTTAAAGTCCGCATTTTTTTACATAATATTCGAATATACAGCGTGATGCGTTTAAGAGTGGTGACGTCATCGGCATTTTTTTAAATAGCAACCCTTATTTTTTATTCCATATTCTGACACTTCATTCAATTACCAACATGGTGATGTAATAAGTTTGTTACATCACATACAAAATTTTTGAAAAAAATAATTACGAAGACAGGAAAGTGCTATAGTCACCACATTTAAACGCATCACCCTGTATATCCGATATGTCAAAAAGTGCGAACAAAATTGACATGTTTTCGGAATTTTTCCAAAAATCAATACTTTTCGTTTCGCTTTGCATTTAAGTGTGGTGACTATAGCACTTTCCCGTCTTCATAATTATTTTTTTCAAAAATTTCCTTGTGTAAGGCGACAAACTTATTACATTACCATTTTGGCAATTGGATGAAGTGTCAGAATATGGAATAAAAAATAAGGGTTGCTATTTAAAAAAATGCCGATGACGTCACCACTCTTAAACGCGTCACCCTGTATATTCGAATATTATGTCAAAAAATGCGGACTTTAAAAACAAAATTGACGTGTTTTTGGAATTTCTCCAAAAATCAATACTTTCCCTTTTATCGAATTTGTTCCTTACTTTTTGCGCGCACTGTATAAATATTCCCTTTGTTTATTTTTTTATGCATCTATGTATGCAGTTTTATGTAAATAATTTCACTAACAGATCTTTTGAGCAAGTAATATATACCCTATTAATCTGTTTAAATGCTATTTCAATATAGTATACAATTTCACAAATGTAGAACAAATAAGTAACCCATCACTAGATAGACTTTGACAGATTATAGGGACGACAAACTCTATGCCCTTTTGTATTAAAATTATTCGGAATCGTTCTACCCTAGTATGCAGTGTAACAATAAAACTTTACCAATAAATAAAAGCCCCACGATTGTGCTCGCCTATTTGTATCAAAAACTTCTTAACAATGAAACGAAAGCAAAGAAATCTTATAAATATTTACGCCAAATATTAGCTCCCGGTTGAGACTACTTTCTTATTCAAATTATGTTCAGATGTCGTGGTTGTTAATCACAACGGCTTACTAATTTCAGACAGAACACAGAAATAATTAAACAATATAGAGAGCGCTACCCAAATTGTTTGTTATTAAGACAAATAGCGACGGGAATCTACAATCTGGGAAAAGAATTCCGTCGCTTACTGTTATTTTGAACTAACCGACTATAAACAATGTTTCGTGCCTAGCTATAATAAGTGATCTACTTGTAATTTTAGTTTAGTGAATCAAATTTAAAAAGGTTGAATAGTTGTGTATAAAATGCACAAATTAATGCATAGCCAACACTCATTATGGTTTGACACCCCAAAAATTACAAAAAGATTTACTAAGCAAGCTTACTTAAAAACCCCTTCTAAACCTTTTGTATTAATCCAAAAACGCACTTATAGACCAGCACTTACACAACACAAAAAGAAAACACCTTCACACCTTAAAGGTATTGAAACCAGAACAGCTGTCGTTGAACTCTGAACTTTCTGCATTGAATGGTTTTCCACACTTCTTGACTTTTATATTATTGAATTAGTCATTACGGCAAAATTAATTCGAATTGTCAAAACAAATTTGAATCCCCATTTATCAGTATCTTTTCAAAAAAATAGTGAGCTTAATCGCTTCGTTGTTAAAACGAAAGACTTTCAAGAGTCAAAGTTATTTACTAATCACTCAGATTTTCTCAGAAGGCACTCAACTTTACTATTATTAACAATGGTAGTAACTCCGCCGAAACAAATTCTCTCGAAGGAAAAACTAGGCTACACTATTAATTCACTTGGGATTAAATTAACCGACATTATTAAACTAAAGACGTAAAACTGATTACGGCAACACTAAATTCTTACGTAAGGGTTTAAACAATAAAACCAACAGTACGATAAGATAGAAAAAACTTTCTAACACCAAACCAGAAATAAAAGATTCCCTTATGCAATTTCACTCACAAAACGCTAAACAAATTACATCGCTATAAACTAAACTACAAAACCGGCCAAAGGAGGGCCACCACGCACCCTTCGAGACTATTCTTCAGCTCCCATTTTTTAAATTTTAAGAAGGATGATTATATTTTAAAAGGTCCTAACAACCACACAATAAACCTGACATTAGTGCAATCACAACAATTTCACTAAATTACCTCTCGTTCAGAGAGACAGGGGTTCAAACCTCGGTTGCGACTGAATTTTAAAAATTTAGTACAATCGTGTTTGAGCTCCTTAGGATAAGATATGAAAATTTTACGAGTGATAAAGTATGGGGGAGCGTAACGTACTTGCTACATACGGTAAATCAAATATAAACGGTAATTTTGCTATTCCGCTTAGAATGCAGTTCCGACGTAGCTGATGTTGTGTGGAGCGGATGTTTGGTTTATGAGGAGTGGAGAGCCGGCCGGGTTCGCGCACATCCTTGGCTTTGTCGTCAATACAGCCATGACCGAGCAAGAGGTACATTCGTCTGTTGCGCAACGGATTATCATAAAGTTTTTAACCAATGAAGGCGTTAAACCGTCAGAAATTTTAACTCGTTTGAAGGCACAGTTTGGGGACAGTACACTGTCTCAGAATCGTGTGTATACGTGGGCGAGAGAATTTAAGGGCGGACGAGAACGTGTTGAAAACGAAAGTCATGATCGACGGCCAAGGACAAGCCTTACAGATGACAATACCCGTACCGTTCGAGAGCTTATTGAACGTGATCGCCGGTTAACCGTGGAAGAAATTTCATCAGAAGTGGATATCAGCTATGGAAGTGTTCAATCCACTATAACTGATCGACTTGGTTTTCGAAAAATTTGTGCTCGATGGGTTCCGAGGTTGTTGACTGGAAACCAAAAACAGGTTAGGCCAGAGATCGCTGAAAGGCTTTTAAATCGATTTCAGCGAGAAGGAGAGACCTTTTTGCAGCGCATCGTGACATGCGATGAGACGTGAGTACATCACTACACCCCCGAATCTAAAATGGCAAGTAAGGAGTGGCGAAGAAAGAATGAAGGTTGCCCAGTGAAGGCCAAAACTCGGCACTCAGCTGGAAAAGTCCTTGCAACGATTTTTTTTACTCTAGGGGAATTTTACTGATCGATTTTCTACACGATCAACGTACAGTGAATGCGGCTTACTACTACCAGTTGTTACGGTCGGCAAAAACCGTCTATCGAAACAAAAGACGAGGCATGCCCATCAGAGATATCATTCTCCTCCATGACAACGCCAGGCCTCCCACCGCGGCCTTGACAAGGACTACACTGCAAGAAATGGGCTGGGAAACTCTCGAGCACCCTCCTTATAGCCCTGACTTGTTCCCCTGTGACTATTTTTTGTTCGCGCCTATGAATCACTGGGAGGAAAACGATTTGGAAGCAATGAAGAAGTCGAAGAGCACGTGCGCAATTGGCTTACAACTCGCCCTTAAACTTTCTATAACCAGGGAATACTGAAACTTCCAAATCGGTGGCAAAAGTGTAGATCACGCAGGAGACTATATTGAAAAATGTTAAAACAATGATTTGTGTATAACGTTATTCAATAAATGATGAAAAAAAATTACCGTTTATATTTGATTTACCCTCGTAGCTCCATTACCTCCGTTGCACTCCCATAAGAGTTTGCGTGGAACCCCGACACTGCAAAATGCGGTAAAAGGGATTATGTATGTATGTATGTATTTTATAATTGTTAATCGTTTGATTACAAGAAATTGTGCTCCTTTTTTTAACATCACTCCGTTCATAAACTTAATTTTTGTTTCTGACGGAGTTTATGAGTATTTTCTTTCATGATACGTGTTTTTAATTCTTCTCAATTCACAATACTTTTGTCTTTTTGTCAATGCTGTATGTTGTTGCGTGGAAACATTAATAATAGTTAATAACTCTTATTACAGTTATTACTATTATTTTATCTATGTTAATTCCTTGTTACAGAAACCGAAAGCATTTTGGTGAAAAAAATCTAAAATACAGTCACGAGAAATCTTAGGTAATTTAATACATAATAGATGTGGTAGAAAACCGATAATGCGAAAGGGAAATTCCTCTACGGGAAAATCTACGGTAGTGGAGAATAACCACAAGCTTTGTGTTTAGTAAAGCGGAAATACAGTTATTTGAAAGCGAATTAACATTCTTATTAAACAAACGATATATGTACCTAGATTTAGAACCTACCTTTGGGATTCTTTTATAAAATTTTAAATTATAACGATTTTTTCAAACTGTAACTCAGTTACAAAGGGGTAATTTACATACAAGTTTTGTTATGCAAATTACTTTATTTACCTATTTAATATTAAGAATTGTCTTAAAGTTTCTGCTACTATTCAAATGTAGTGTAAAATTCGAACACTAGGAACACTCTAAAAAGTGTTTAGGTCCAATACATTTAGAGTAAAATATCTAATCGGTACCTTCGTGTATAAACAATGTTCACCAAAGTCAACGATATCGACCCCTAGGGGTCAATATAACATGGCAAGGGGTCGCTTTAGTGATGAGGGGTCGATTGGGAGTATGAAAATAGTTACGGCGGCAAGTCAAGTATAAGTTATTTTGTTAGTTTAGTTACTATTTTAGTTGACTATTGAATCTTAAATCTACATGGGAAAATATTGCCTATTTAGAGAGGATTGTTATAAAACTCTTGCATAATTTGTTTTCTATTTAGATTGAAAATTTAGGAAGTACTAAAAGTAAGAATGAAAGTACTGTAGCTTTTTTACTCTGGGAGCGGGGTCAATAAGAAGATAAAAATAAACATAATAAAAAGTATACAAACCTAATTAAAACCTAAAAATGTATTAAAAAATGTTTATGGGCCCAGACTCATAATAGTTCGGACACTTCTATTTTGTTAAAAGGCACACCGGAACTTTTATTTCAAAATTTTGTTTCGTGGCCTACGGTAGGGTTGTTCCTTGTTGCTAGAGTGATCTACTACCCCTGTTCCATGCCAACTTTAATAAAATTATGTCAGGGGATTCCCTCGCGTCACTCCGTCTGTCAAAATTACTCTTTTGTTCTACGAATTAGATATAAATTATAATTATTGCTTTTTTCTGAAAGCGGAGCTATAGTTACGTTTCCATGACACATTTGGCGCAGGAAATTTCAATTTCCCTGCCAAGGCAGGTAAAGTAGTTACAGATACAGATAATACCAATTGTCATATTTATTTAAATTTTTAATTAATATTAATATTTATAGTAGTGTTTTGTACATTACATATGTTAATACCAGACAAAGCACTCTTATTTTTCAGAAAAACATTATTTTCATTGTTAACTACCATTGCACAATTATCACTCTCAGACGTACTGCTACCAGTTTTTTCATCACCAACTCCTTTCACGGAAGTGAAGGCACAATTATTGTTTTCTTTTCCATACATTATTCGTTTAGCAGTCTGAATTTTATTTTCTAATGACTCTTCTATATATCCTTCTGCGACGCTAGAGGATTTCCATCCGCCATGCCTTTTAAGAGTTGTAACGTCAGCGCCAGCGTCAACTAACAACGTAGCAGAACTGCGACGTAGACAATGTCCAGTATATTCTGCGGGATTCTCTAAGCCAAGATAAGTTGCTATTTTGCTGGGTATTTTGCCAAAAGTATGTACGCCCACTGGTTGTCTTGAGCATTTTCCGTTTTTGTAATTCAAAAAGAGACGTCTGTGTGGTGTTTGAGGTGGTCTTAAGCTAGTATACTTCCTATATAGTGTGAGATTCAGCTCATTTCCATCATCTCCAAGAACTATAAATCGCCTTGGCTTATGTGTCTTAGAATCAGGTATGCGGATCATCAACAAAGAATTTTTATCTTCAACGTCATCAATCGACATTTTTCCCAGCTCATCACACCGACAACCTCCTGCTATACCGATGATTAATGCAACCTGAATTTTTTAAAATTATTGAAAATGAAGTAGAAGACTATAATTTCCTACCTTTGACATTAAAAATTCTTTGTCCGGAGCCTCTTGAAGAAATCTGTTCACCTCAATCCGTGACAAAATTCTTGATTTTTTGGCTTGGTATTCATCATTTTGCCTTTTTAAATACGCAATGAGCTTGCTGAATTTGCCAATATCCACATTCTTCTTTATTAATAATGTCGATTTAACCATGGAATAGTGACTCCAAAGGGATGAAGCTTTATAATTTTGTTTCGTTTTCTCAGCAAAGTAAGCCAAAAGGACGTCTTCGGTGATAACATTTACATTTTTGGCCTTACACCAAATGTCGAAACCTTCATAAGCGGCGTTGTACCTACTCTTGGACTTTTTAGGTAGGAGGTCCCCTACGGCTGCAGCGGCCGCTTCTTGTATTTCTAACGGCGTTTGGTCACAAGTATCTACCATAATTAGGCGCACACAAAAATTAACGCTGACAGTACTTTTCTATTTATTTCTGTCACCATAGAAACGAGAGAAATGCACCACTTGATAAATTCCGAGAATTGTTTAGAAAATTAAATTAATAAATTACTTTTATCGTAATTTTCGCTTTCAGAAAAAATTCTATACACTACTCGTCAGTAAAATGCCATTACTTGGCTCAGAGCCTTTAAAATACTCGGAGCAAAGCTCCTCGTATTTCAATAGGGCTCCTCGCCAGTAATGAAGCATTTTCCTGACTTTTGTGTAATAGTGTATTACATTACAAGTCATGAAAGTGAAACTTTGCAGAAGAGGAGGCTTATCGAAGAGTACGAGGATGCGTAGCATCCGAGTATCTCTTTAAAGCCTCCGAGTCCAGCAGAGACACTTTCATGACCAGTGATGTATTATATTTTTTCTGAAATCGTTTTTCAAAACTAAAAATAGATTTAAACTGAAAAAATATATCAACATCAGAGTCGTATGACAAGTTAATATCCATGACAATGAATCAACAACAAATCAAAAATATTTTGTTGTATTTGATTGTTAGTGTTTTTAATTATATTAAATAAACGTTTCATAAGATAAGTGACGATTTCTAATTCAATTGCAGTCTAAAAATGACAGATGAGTCTTGTAAAGTGACAGGAGTCTTGTAAAAATCATGAAAGTGACTAGTCTTTAAAGTGACACTTTCATGACCAACCTGAGTTCTGTCATGACAAGCTTTCTTGACGATTTCAGAAAAATATCTATTACTTACCTAATATTTTTATTATCTTTGTTTATTGCTTGTAAATAAAACACTACCCTATAGAATATGCATTTTAATGCACTTTATTTGTAATTATGAAAACAAAGGAAGTCGAAAGCAGCTGGTGCTTGTCGCCATTTTTTTGTTATAGTGTCGTTATATTCTACTTCTTCTTGGCGGGAGAAGACGCTTGTTATTTTAATTCAAACTTTGAGCGGTAATAATCTTCATACAATGCTATTAAATTAAAATGCATTATCTCTATATTATATTTTAAAATAATCAAGTAAAAGCATTATGCAAACTTAGGCAACCAATTATACAGCACGTTATTTTATACAGTATGTGTAATTTTCTTCGAAGTTACATAATTTAGCAATATGTGTACGTGCTTTAATTTGTTTTTTAATTCATATTGCAAATCTATAAATTTAAAGCACAAGGCTTATTTTTGTTCCAGTTCGCTTGTGAGTTCCGCCAGTCCGATTTACGTCGTTCTTTTTTATATTGAAGCTTTCGCTGTGTAGATTAGTCAACACTATTTGATTTTTATAGTTTTTTAATGTTTATAATTTTAATTTAAATGAATATAACATGTTTAATTTGACACGAGTGAATCGGACATTCACTTGGGGGTGCCCTCTCACTTTTTACGATGGTAAGTTTTAGAACTATTTACGATTACTAATCTAGGTACTAGTCAACACTACTTACTTTTTATTTTTATTTAATTTTTATATTTTTAAAACCGTCCTTTTTTTAGTCTGTGGAGTTTTAGTCTTGTGATTTTTTTAATTATTTAGATTTTTAAGCAATATTTGTAATCCATGCAATAATCCATTTCAATATTCCCAAGGCCGATTGCTTCGTTAGGTTTTAGTTCTAGACATCCTCCCTATACCTGCTTACTATGCCACCAGTAGTTCTCAGTCGAGTTTCACGGTATTATATGAATTAAATGCAGAATTTTATGATAAGAATAAGTCGGGGGGATGTGTCCGAGTGGGAGATAAGTCGGGGGGAGTAAGCCGGGAGAGGGGGGTAAGTTGAGGAAGAGATAAGTCGAAGGGGCAAGATGGAAAAAGCAGTAAAACGGGGGTAACTAAAGGAGGAAGATGGGATAAGTCGTAATTGATAGTGGAGGGGTAAAGAGGTGTTTGTTAAAAAACGCGTTCAAAAGTTCGTCTGAGAATGGTAAGGTTAATATTTGCAACTGTTTTTGTTCGATTGCGTTTATTTAATAAATGTTACTATTTTGGGTTATAAACACGTTTCCACTGATCCCATAAACTGGTACATGTACAACCAATTTCACGAATTTTAAGCCCAATCCGGAAAAGATTAGACAAGTAATTTTGCTTTTATTGCCGATACCACGACGATTGTCGCTGATGCCCCTTTTGCGTCAGAATTGATACCGCGCCGCGGTTGGAAAGTTGGAAACTTGTAATATGTTGTTCAACACGTTATGGTGAGTCTGTGTAAGCATTTTCAGCTACATTTTACTTTTTTTTTATTATTTTCCGATCGTATTTTACCGATTTTAAAATATAATGCATTTCTAAAAATGGACGTCCTGTAACTTAAATAATTCTACTATCAACAGAATGTTATTTGAGGCTCTGCTATATTGCCGTTGTGTTGTTGAAAGGAATGCTCTAATTGCTGAGGCCTCTCCTTAATTCTCTGCTGTGAGAGAGAAAACACTTTTGAATACATGAACTATTATTACAATTAGCACGACCTAGTTAGAATTTGGAACCTACCCTCCTTCGTCGACTTAATTGAAACTACATACGAGTATGAGTATGAGTGTAGTTTATAATATTTATTTTAGTTATCACCAGCTGACATTAATTATTTGAATTATATAAAATAATTTTAATATTTAGAAAAAAATATATAGAAATATAATAGGAATCTAGAAGCCTAATTAACAATGGCCATCTTTTATATACACTACGTATGCAAAACAAAACATGTTAACTATATAATGAAATTAAATTGTAGTACAACTCAATTTATTGTACGTTCTGATTTAATTTCAAATTCCAATGTAAGTCATTCAGTAATAAATAATACGTTCCCTTGTCGAGTTAACATTGTTATACTGTTATAGTCAAATACTTGAAACCTACGAAATTATATTAACATTACTCTGCAAGTACGTACTGAACACCTTCAAACTTAAATTCTCTCATCTGCTTCACACTTTATTAAATTGGTAAATCGATTTTACGTATATTATTATGCAGTATATTATAATTTATTATGTAGTATATTATTAAACTGTCGCATCGTCATTGGTTACGGAAACCTCTTTTTAACGCATTCTCGAAAGTACACGCTCTCTCGTTATCATGGTTTTCTTTCAGCTATGAAATCTGATTCTTTGGTTTGTGGGAAATCTAGTTGTATATTATTTTTGAATGCATAAGATTGAAATAGCTATTTGCGCAACAAGGGAAGAAAGTTGGACTAATCCTCTCGAGTGTGAATTTGGTCGCTCGAATCTAGCCAAGACAACAAACAAAAACTCACGAGAGAGGATCTTCCTCCTGAGTTGAACATAAGATTTTCTCTACTACCTTTAGAAAGTTTGGAAACATTTAATTTTAATAAAAATGAGTGTCTAAGATGTCTAATAATTTTACAAGAATGTAAGAAGATTTTAGTAACTTTCATTTCCGTTTTTTATGCCATCTTGTTTACGTATACAAGCTTTTTATTTTTAATTCTATGTACAATTAGGCATACATCCAGTCGTCTCTTGTTTGAGGTAACTTACCTCAAGATAATACTGTAAATTATTATTATTAGTGATTAAATAAGTGTCTTATATTTATTTTACTAGGCACTACTCCTGTATACTATTTCTCTATGAATTGAACTATACGAGGTGTGTCTAAAAACTTCGGTGAATGCTCCGATATCTCAAAGGAAACGGGTCTGGGTTACGGGGAAAGGTTACCAAATATTGTCGGTCTAACGTGATCAGTAAGAGTCGTACTGTCACAGCGCAATGGAACAACGCTTTAACATGAAGTTCTGCTACAAATTGGGGAGAACAACGAAGGATATGCTGAAATGTTAGTGCAAGTGTACGGGACAGAAGCCGTGAGTAGAAACGAATGGTTCAAACGCTTTCGCAACGGGAAAAAAACGACTGAGGATGAGCCACGTTCGGGTCGGCCTTCGACAAGTAGAAGCTCAGCAGATTCAAGTGCGGCAATTCTTAGTTCAGCATGGCGTAACTGTTCTTGAACATCCACCGTACTCCCCTGATCTGGCGTCTGCGGATTACTTTCTGTTTCCCAGTTTTGAGGACGTGTTGGCCGTCCAAGAACGTGTGACAGCGATCCTGCGATCGATTCCTAAAGATGACTTTGCTGCCAGCTTTCAGAAACTTTATGAACGTTGTAAAAAGTGTGTTGCGAGGCGATTATTTTGAATGCCAATCAAGATTATTTGTTTCTATCTTTTGTTTACTTTGTTCTTTGATACCATTCACCGAACTTTTTAGACACACCTAGTATATTGAAAAAAATAGTAATTTATCAACTTTACACTTATACCAAGAAAAATTCAGTCTATTGCGCGCGAACATGTTGCTGGAATTCATAATAAAATTTGCAACAAAGTTAATGTCATGACTAGGTATAGGATTTCTATGCATTTGCATGTTTTTTCTGCTTATAGCAAACATATGCAGAGTTATATTTCTACATGTTTTAGCCACATATGAATCACATATGTCAATTTGAAAGTGCATATAAATGCATTTTATCCACAATCACTATATAATAAGGTAATAATTGAACTCCTTGCCAACGTATAATGTGGTTTATAAAACTCTAGGGTTTCTATACATAAAACACATGGAATTATAATGATTGTTGAACACACTAGCAACCAGTAAAGCAAAGGTACTACGACAAATGGAACACGAATAATGATTTTCAAGGTAACATCCGCCGTCGCAGTAAAATGTCAAATAATTTTTTGATAAAATTCGGCAATTCTGATTCTAAATGAGTGTGATTGTGGATAAAACATTGTATTGCATACGGGTTTTAGATGCATTTTATTCACTTAAGAAAATTAAACGCTCGAGCAAGCTCTCGCGTTTAAACATTCTTGCGTAAATAAAATGCTATCTAAAACCCTTATACAATAAATTACTATTAGGTGTTTTTTATAAATGCATGCATATTTTAGCATTTTTAAACGAGTGTGCATATTTTACCACTTTTTGAGCGTTTTACATGCTTTAATTATGAAATTTCTAATATTTTTAAATAATTTTAGCATTTTAGATAACCAACCAAGGGCGGCTTAGTTGAGTCTAGGGGAAACCCATAATTTAAGCTTATTGTTAAATACTAGGCGTTAAAATATTTTACTGCCTTAACCATCTGTGTACTTGTTAATATTTTTATATATTTTTTTTATTTCACGCCTACACTACGGGGGAACCAACTGCTAAGGTCATCTGTCCCCCATCTAACATGCAACACGAAGACACACACCCATAGTTGAGGTGGAGGAATTTTCCAATTAGAAAAATCCCGTCGCCCCAAGTGGGATTCGAACCCACGACCCTTGGAACACGAGTGATGCACTGACACCACTCGTCTACCGCCGGCCCGTGTACTTGTTAATATTTTCTAAGAAAGAAAAGGTTTCAACTAAAATTTAAATACTTACATCCTGCGGTATTGTGATAAATAGGTATTAGGAAATTCCAAAAACCCTTTGATAACTTCCTGATCATAGAAAAATTTGCCTGTACTTTTGTTTACTAATCTTGTAATCTTTCAATTAAGACAGTTCAGATATTGCAAAATGCATTTTAGTTTGAAATTTTAGAGTGTAAAGATGGGTAAAGAAAAACGGTCTGTGTCTGTTACACTTCGAAGTTATGTTAAGGAATTCAGTGTTCTTACAACTGACGATAAGGTGTTGTATTGTACAGTGTGCGACGATAAAGTGACTGCAACGCTTTCAAGTTACACAACATCTGAACACGGTTCGACATCAAAAGTGTGTTGCCCTGAAATAAAAAAAATAAACATTGTTACCGGGGTACCTTAATAATTTGCGCGGTGAGTCCAGCAAATCGATCGAATTTAATAAAAAACTATGTAGTGCATTAGTGGCTGCAAATATCCCGTTAAGTAAAATTAATTAAGTAAAAATTATTTACCTCGTTTATACGGAGAGACCATAAAATCAATTAGAAAACATGTAGCGAATAACTACATATGGGCTTCTGTTGCGTTTATCGAGTGGACTGTATAATAAACAATAGTAATTTTTGTTACTGGTTGTAATTTATTATTTCACTACTAAATTGACCGAACTTAGTTTACTGGACCTACCTTTAGGGCTGGATGTGTTGAGAAGATCTTTCGTAGTCTTGTTAAGAACCATCAGCGGTAACGGGTTTTTGATATAGGTAGCGGGATATGGCGTACGTTTTCACAATTTTATAGAAAAACTTGACACTGACACAACACTCGTTTCTTGGCGATAGGGCCCAATACAAAGAGCGGTCAATTTAATGATTATTAATGTAATTAATGATAAAAATGTAGTATGAAAACGCAACATTCCGGCCTTTCAAATGCAGAATTGCATTTTCAAAAAAACAACAACGATAACGGTATAGCGATACCCAAAGAAAAGGTATAATAGTTTAATGCGTAATAACTTAAAAAAATTAAACAAATTAAACGTAGTTAAACGGATATGCAGTGAATACATTTCTGCATTCCCTTGAGCTAATTAACAAAAGAGAGAACGAAGAAAAAAGGCAAAATAAACGTATTTTAATTATAATTATTCTCGCCTGAGATTGGCAGAGGACAAAGTTTCACAAGTGGTCTCCGTAAAACTCCGTTGGCTGTCTTAACGGTTGCAACTCGAGTTATGCCATCTTTACCAGGATGCAACAGCAAAATTCGGCCTAAGCGCCATTGTAGAGGCGGGATATCCTCATCTTTCAATAACACTAAAGTGTTGACAGGCACTGCAGTTGTGGGTTCCAGCCACTTACTGCGTTGCTGGAGTGTATATAAATACTCTTGTTTCCAGCGGCGCCAAAAATCTTGATGCAACTTTTGCAATAATTTCCAGCGAGATAAACGTGTTAAATTTTGGAAATTATGTTCAGGGACAGAGGAAAGCGGTTCCAAAGTTAAAAAATGGCCAGGTGTTAAGACACTAAAATCGTTTGGGTCTGAGCTAGTAGCAAAGAGTGGCCTCGAATTTAAAACTGCTTCGACTTGCACGAGTATTGTATAGAATTTTTCATAGCAGAAGATTTGATCACCTATTATTCGTTTTAAATGAGTTTTGACATTTTTTACTTTAGATTCCCACACTCCTCCGAAGTGTGAAGCGGCGGGAACATTTCGAATGAATTCAATTTTTTCATTTTCTGCGGCGTCCGACATTATGGCGTTTAAATACTTATCTGCGCCAACAAAACTTGTGCCACAATCGGAATATATACAATTACATCGTCCGCGACGTGCTACAAAGCGTCGTAAAGCGGCCAAAAAAGCGTCGGAAGTAAGGTCAGAAGCGAGCTCAATGTGTAAAGCCTTTGTGGTCATACATAAAAACAGACAAATGTATGCCTTATAAGTCTTAGCGCCACGGTGTCGAGACATTGTTAATTTGAATGGACCTGCATAATCCACGGCGGTTTTTGAAAAACATTTAACTTGAAAAATGCGGACCGACGGTAAGTTTCCCATCGGAGGTTGATAGGCGATTGGTTTGGTACGAAAACATTTAATACAGCGAGATAGAACTGAGCGAATTATGCTTTTAGAAGCGATAATCCAAAATTGCTGCGAGATTAAAAATTGTACAGTTCTGATACCTGCGTGCAAGTATATTTTATGAAAATGTTCAATTATCAATGTAGTTAATGGTGGTCTTTTCGGCAGTAAAATAGGGAATTTTTGATCATAATTTAGATGAGTTGCATATTGCAATCTTCCCCCCACTCGAATGAGACCTTTGTCATCAAAAAATGGATTAAGTTTCTTCAAATATTTAGAGCATGGTTTTTGATGTTTAAATTCTTCTGAAAAACTTATAGATTGTGTGCATTTTACTAATAGATGTAACGAATCTTGTTCTTCGGAGACTGACAGAGGTTTAAATTGCTTATTTTTATTTTTTAGATTGAAATAAAATCTAAAAACATATGCTAATACTCTTAGAAGCTTTGACAGGCAAGAGAATCTAGTTAAAAAATAATCAAAAATATTATTTTCCTGAAAAGTGGCTAAGGTAGTAATCGGTTTTTCTTCTGAAATTATTAAAGCCATATCTATGTTTGGAAAATTAGGGCAATATGGTTGTTCGCTTAATAAGAATTCAGGACCGTTCCACCACAACATATTGGAAATTAATTCAGAGGGATATTGCCCTCTAGAAGCGGCATCAGCAGGGTTTGAGCGGGATTCGACATATTTCCAAGAAGAGGTGGGTAGTTTATTTTGAATAAAGGAAACTCTATGACACACGAATGTTTTCCAACGGTGTGCGGGTGACCTTAGCCAAGAAAGAACGATTTGAGAGTCTGAATAAGCCACAATTTTTGTTATTAAAAGCTGTTGTTGGTAAACGTCCATAACATAGCAAACAAGTTTTGCTAATAATACGGCGGAACATAATTCAATGCGTAGAATTGTCAAACGTTTAGTAATCGGAGCGACTTTAGATTTTGAGCAAATGAATCGTATTTGATAGTTGCCTTGAGTATCGTGAAATCTTAAATATAAGGTAACTGCGTATCCGCGTTCGCTACCGTCACAAAAAGCATGCAATTCGCGGAATTGATTTTGTAAACAGCCAATATGACGAGGAACTTTGAGATTAGTTAAATATTTCAGTTCAGATTTATACTGATTCCAACAACGAACAATTTCTAGAGGCGGCGGCCCATCCCAAGAAGTATGTAAGACCCAAAGGCGTTGTATGAAATACTTACAAAAAAATGTGATAGGTGCTAACATACCCAAAGGATCGAATATCCAAGCTAGTTCTGACAAAATATTGCGTTTTGTACAAGATTTGTCAATAAGATTTACTTTAAATGTAAAAACATCCGAAGTTGGTATCCATCGAAGACCCAAAACTTTAACTGAAACTTCAGCAGAACTATAAAATAAAAGTGTATCAGTACTCAAATGATCTGTAGTAAGATCCAGTAAAAGACGCTTATCGTTACTCGCCCATTTGTGTAATTCAAACTGACCTTGCATTTAAATTAATTCATTTTGTAGCGATTTAGCATCTGAAATGGTATCTGCACCATCAAAAATGTCATCCATATATGTTTGGGTACGTAATAAATGCGCAGCGCGAGGGAAATTCTCACCTTCCTCCTCCGCCAGTTGAATCAAAGTACGAATTGCTAAATATGGAGCACACGAGGTTCCATAAGTCACTGTATTTAATCGGAACTCTTGAATCGATTCCTCGGTAGAAAAACGCCAAATAATTCTTTGGTAATCGCGTTGTGACGGTGTGATCAAAATCTGTCTATACATCATTTTGATATCTGCCAAGAAAATATATTGAGAAACTCGAGATTTTAGTAAAATTGCTACTATATCTTGCTGTAACTTGGGCCCAATAAAAAGTTTCTCGTTTAATGAAGGTTCTTGTGGTAATTTTGCGGAGGCGTTAAAGACCACGCGGAGTTTAATAGTTAAGCTGTCGGGTTTAATTACACAATGATGAGGAATGTAATACATAAATTCGTTACCTGAGAGTCTTTAACTCGGTCCATGTGACCAAATTCTAAATATTCTCGCATAAAGTTGCAATATTCTTTATACAAATAAGGTTGCTTTTGCAAACGTTTTTCTAAAAATAAAAATCGACCGAGCGCTAAATTACGAATATTAGGAAATTGCCGTTGTGGTTCTTTAAAAGGCATTGACACGGTAAAACGTCCTTCAGTACCCCGAAGAATAGAATCCTTGAAAAGGGTTTCACAATAAACATCGTCTGGATGTAAGGAAGTAGCTTCGGGGACAGATTCAATCTCTCAAAATTGTTTCAATGTAAAATCTAATGACTCAGTAGCGTTTGCGTTACAAAGAAAAGTCTGAAGAACAGGTTTATTACGATTCCTTAATTTGCCCATTAATACATAACCAAATATGGTATTTACCGCATCGGGGTGACCATTATTACCCGTTACGCGTCTATCTGAGATAATTTGTGAAAAGATGTCAGCGCATAATAAAAGATCTATTGAGCTAGGAACGTTGAAGGTAGGATCCGCCAACTGTAAATTACTAATATGATGCCAATTACTTACCTCTATGCGAGTACTTGGTAAGTGTGAACATATCGTAGGTAAAATAATAGCATCTATATGAAGAAGAGGAATTATTTTAATTATTAAGGGGGGCGGGGGGAGGGTGAAAAATGAAAAATCAGCGCTCTAGCTCTCAAGGTTAACGAAGGGCAAGATTTCGTTTGCTCGATTTGATAGGTAGAGATAAATGAAGGTCATCACGGGTATGCTGTTGACCACAATTGAATGGTCATAGAGTATTTCCGGGCTACTACAAACTTTTGGTTTTTGTATTTTTTTGTATTTTTTTGAAAATTTTTTTTTGAATTTTTTTTTTGATTTTTTTCAGAGAGTATTGTCCGGTGGCTACAAACTTTTGAATTAAAACAACATAGTGAGTAATGGGTCAGACGGTTTTAGTGACTTTTTGTTTACGGTTATAATATCAACAATTTCTCTTATTGTATATAATCAAATCATCAATTGTAAAGGAAAAATAATTTTATTCATGCTATTTTTATTTAAAATATGTTGGTCCTAACTAAATAATATGAATAAAATTACTATAATATCTATAATGTCTATAATATCTATAATGTTTATAATATCTACAATTACACATCACTGCTGATCCATCTGCATCTCCAACCGTTCATTCAATAGGTGTAGCAGTACGCTTCCGTGACAATTATCATCGCAGGTACACTCATCCGCATCGTTGCCTCCAAATTGGGATACCGGACCGCTGAAATGCAACCGCTCGGAACACACCATTGGGTCGAAGGTGTTGTAAAGCATCCGTTTCATGCAGCCATCACACCAATGGAATGGTACGTGGTAAATCGACCTCAACACCCTGGTGTGGTATTCCTGCGGTAGGGTTGCCGTACTACACACACTGCGTATGCAACCCTTGCATAGACGCTTCTCCTTCCACGTGTAGTACGACCACCACAGACAATACGGGGACATCTGCCACGGTAAACCACCCCTGCAATACCGTAGCCACCTGTTGAAACCGTAGGGTTCGGTTTGCACAAGCAATGTCCTCCATGTCACCGAAACGGTCTTCATCGTAATGTCGGGCGGACTTAGCGATTGCATACCAATACCATTTCCACATCACCCATAGTTCGAACACTAGGCGTTCTATACCTATACCTATGGATGATTGCGGATTCATTAGCTCTCGATGGTGGCGGGCGATGGCTACATGTGGACCCAACGAGGCAGCGATGCGGCGTAACGATTGAGCCCGTAGGCTGTGCCAGCGATCCCAGTGCTGCGCATCTGCCTCGTAACTTCCTTCAGCTGAATGTGGTATACGAGGAGCGATGTCGGACATTGTGATGTGTTAGCTGGTGTGGAAAACACTCCCTATTATATCGAAGTAGCAACACCCACGGAGGGAGTGGTGGTCCCTGGGAAGTGGAAGACCTTGAGGTACTTATACATCGACCTATACAGCAATGACCTTGAGGAAATGCAAGGTTTCTGTCTATACACCGACCTATACACCAATGACCTTGAGGAAATGCAAGGTTTCTGTCTATACACCAATGACATTGAGGTAATGTAAGGATTTGCGCGAATGCAATGTAAAGTTGTGGGGTGATGGAGGGGTTCAAGGTGAAGGAGTGAGGGTGAAAGTGGGGGTCAAGGTTAGGGAGTGGGGGTGGTTCGACAAAACCGGAGGGCGACGCAGCGGAGCGTCAGTCTGCCTTCGTTCATCATGGATACATCATCTAGTAGTGTTACCAGTGTTGGTGAAGTGAATAAGTGTCGTTGTGTGACATTGTCCTTCAGGTCAAAATTATCGATGAGGAAAGCGTGCCCGGTACATGTGCCGCGTACACCATCTCCAGTTGCTGCGTGCCCGGTACGTGTACCAATTATCGAGCGTGCACCATCTCCAGTTGCTGCGTGCCCGGTACTTGTGCCAACTATCGAGCGTACACCATCTCCAGTTGCTGCCGCAAAGAAGATCATAGTACTGCAAAATGTGGTAGTAAAGGCGGCAGCCGTGAATGTGGAGAAGCCGAAGTACGACATGCTCAGTGGGCGTTCACAACCTTTGCTGCGAGAGCTGTTGACTTCGACAAATGTGTTTTACGCTGCTGGAAGTTTGCACTTGAGAGGAATTCCCATCGTGACGATCCAGGAAACACCTGCGGCATCACCATGGTCGGGTAAGTGGGACTCCCAATTGTTGAATAGCCCACCGGGCAGCGATTATGATATCTCAATTCGGGGGTCCCTTTTGGGGGATGCATCACCATCTGCAACCGACGATGACGACGTCCGGTTTGCGAGGGTGTGAGAGTGAACGCACCGCTCTCCTTCAACGCAAAGCGGAACTCTTAGCTTCTGTGGAAAGATACGAGATCAAAATCAAGAGTATCAAGACACAGCAGCTACGACAACTGATGACGGAGTTGGGGTCCTGTGAGAGCGAACGCCTCGCACTCTTAACCGAAGCGGAAAACTTGTCTGCTTTGCGTCATCAACGACGTTAACGGTTGGTATAACTGTGACCTCCCACTAACAATAACCCAGTCCTCTTCCTATCCCGGTCGGGTTTGCATAACACGTTCTCGTCGTCCCGACTGGAAATCAGAATCGCGAACGTTAGTGGTAAAAGTTGACGTAAAAGCTTTATCGTTTGCCAGTGCGTTCCCGTTTACTGATTACAAAGAATATGCATGTGTGTAGCTGCGGCGCGTCCTTCACCCGACGGGATGCCTTAACCCGTCACCGAAGAGAAAGCTGCCGTGGACCGCTGGACTACCCATCCACGAGCGGTAAGTAACCATTCCTGCGAGGTTGTATGATGTGCTACGAGTATTTTGTTGGTTGCAGCTGGGGGAGCTTCGGATGCTGTAGGGAATACTGGTGAAGGACCTGCTGGAAAGCGAAAAAAACCTCCCCGCAAGGTACGTGTACACATTGTTAACGGTTTTAGTGTTAGTGATCTGTGCAATTGTTTCAGGAAATACCTCCGTGACGGTGTATTGCGATGTGTGCGAGCTGGATGTTCCACGACATGGTTACGTTGGACATCTACGAAGCAACCGCCACAATCATCGTAATGCCGCGTCAGTGCAGTCGGAGGAAGTGGTGGTCCTGGAGATGGCTTTCAAGGCTCGTATAGCCAGTTATCGAGTCTCGGTGCGAAATCATCACATAAATCTCAGAGAATTTACTGATGAGGCCCGCGAAAATGTGTTAACACTATTAGAAAGAAACGTTCGGCGCTTTCGTAGTGTGAAAGTCAATCTAGAAGTATTCGGAATGTACTTTTTGGAAAGTCAAAATTTGCACGAAATTAAATCGTTTAATACGCAAAATGAGATTGTGACCGTGACTTCGAATCTGACCGATTTATATGATGATTTCGTTGAGGTGCTGGATACGAAGATGTCGGACTTTAATGATCGGAACTCAGGTAATGAATAGTTATGGGTTACGATTCGATTGCTAATTGTAGGGTCCTTACAGGTTGGGTACTGGAGCAGCTGTTATTTATAGAAGTCAACGTCAATAAATACAACCCGCTCCGTGCTTCCTCCTATGTTCCACTTCCGCCGTCGATACAACATAAAAAGGCTGTCATCAACGTGCAAAATAACGATCAGTACTGTTTTGGTTGGGCCTTGGTGTCCGCTTTGTATCCGCCGAGGAGACATTCCGACAGGACGACGTCGTATCTAAATTTTGCGAAACTGTTTGATTTTGAAGGTATCACCTTTCCTGTCAAACTGGATGCTATTTCGAAATTTGAAGCGCGTAATCCACGCTTATCCATTAACGTGTATGGTTTGGAAGCTGTATTTCAAGACGGAAAAATGAAACAAGAAGTTGTAGGGCCTCTGTATTACTCTAAGCTAAAGAAAGAAATGCATGTAAATTTATTATTAATTTCCGATATGGAGGGTAATAGTCATTACTGTTGGATAAAAAACTTTTCGCGTTTGGTGTCGTCACAACTGTCGGCTCACAATGGAGAAAAACACTTTTGTGACGGCTGCTTGCAGTATTTTCCAAGTGAAAGTAGATTAAAACAACATACCCGTTTTGATTGCAATCATGTTTACACCAAGTTACCAACTATCGAACCCGTACGCGATAAATTGGGGCACGACCGGCAGGGTAATCTATTGAAGTTTCAAAATTTTCAAAAGCAATTTACAGTACCTTTTGTCGTTTACGCGGATTTTGAAAGTGTGTTGAAACCATTGGACACAGTTGAGCCAGATCCTCGGGGAAAATTTACCATGACATCGTACGAACACGAACCGCATTCGTTTGCGTATTACATTAAGTGTTCCTACGATGACGCGTTATCTAAATTTGAATTGTACCGTGGCCCGAATGCAGCAAGTGAGTTTATGATGCGCTTAGAAGGGGATGTTAGAAGGTTGTATAAGGATCATTTAAAACATATTAAAGACATGCGACTTTTAGCGTGCCGACAAACGTTGAACTATGACAATGCAACCGTGTGTCATATTTGTAGCAGACCCTTTGGTGAAAACGACGTTAAGGTGAGAGATCACTGTCACCTCAGCGGCGAGTACCGCGATGCGGCTCACTCCGTGTGCAATCTATGTTTATGATTTCTAAATTCTAGTTTGGATAAGTTGTCTCAAAATCTAACTTCCGACCAGTGTTTAACTATAAAAAAGTATTTTGGAGATGGGGTTAGCTGCGACTTACTGCGACAGAAAGGTGTGTTTCCCTATTCGTACGTCGACAGCTTCTCCAAACTCGAACAGGACACGTTGCCGACGTACGAGGACTTTTTCGATCGTTTGACAGGGGAACACGTCTCTCGATCGCAGTATACTCGCGCTGTGGAGGTGTGGAATACGTTTGGATGCACGACGTTGGGCGACTATTCGGATCTCTATTTGAAAGCCGATGTCTTACTTTTGGTTGATGTCTTTGAAAACTTTAGACGTGTATGTCTTGAACATTACAAGTTAGATCCGGCGCAGTATTTTACTGCACCGGGTTTAAGTTGGGATGCTATGTTGAAACGCACGTATGTAGAACTGGAGCTACTCACGGATCTGGACATGCTCCATTTCTTTAAGAAAGGCATTCGGGGAGGTGTCAGTATCTGTGTTGGCAGGAAGTGTTTCGAGAATAATACGTTTCTTCCAAATTATGACGCGTCAGAGCCCCATTCTTTTATTATGTATCTCGATGCTACCAATCTCTACGGTTACAGTATGCGACAGTATCTGCCGCAGCGCGACTTTGAATGGCTTAGTCAGTACGAAATTGAACAGTTTGATCTAAATTCCGTGGCGGAAGACGCCGATATGGGCTACGTGCTGGAAGTAGATCTACCCTACCCAACGCGGTTGCACGATTTACATAATGACTTTCCTTTCTGCCCCAAACCTCTGGTGCCGCCTACGGGCAACGCGCGTCACCCAAAATTAATTCCAAACTTGTTCGATAAAACGCGTTACGTTATCCACTATAGAAATTTACAACAGTGTCTTAAGCACGGTTTAGAATTAACCAAAATTCATCGCGTGTTAAAATTTCATCAGGCACCCTGGTTGCGTTCCTATATTGATTTGAACACCACGTTACGTAATCAGGCGACTAACGAAGCGGACAGGAACTTCTTCAAATTAATGGTTAACAGTTTATTTGGTAAGACAATGGAAAATGTCGATAAAAGGGTGGACGTTCGTTTGGTCAGTCATTGGGAACGTCATGGTAGAAAGCATGGGGCTGAGACGTTAGTAGCAAAGCCTCAATTCAAAAGCGTTGCTGTCTTTTCGGAAAATTTGGTCGCTATAGAATTACAAAAAGTGTCCGTTACATACAATAAACCGGTGTACGTGGGTTTTACTATTTTGGATCTTTCTAAAACGATAATGTATGAATTTTTTTATGATTTTCTCAAACCTTTATATGGTGATAACGTGCGCTTGCTGTATACAGATACTGACTCTTTCATTATAGAAATTCGTACTGAAAATTTTTATGCTGATATGAAGCAGCACTTAGATAAATTTGACACCTCAAAATTCCCCCCTGACAACATTCACGGTATTCCGCGCACGGCCTCGGTGGTTGGTAAAATGAAAGATGAATATTGTGGAGTGCCCCTCTGCAGTTTCTACGGTGCAGGTGCTAAAACGTATTGTGTAAACGTGGTTGACCGCGACGGTGAGATCGCGCTTAAAAAGGCGAAAGGGGTAAAAAAGGCGGTAATTAAGCGCGATCTCACCGTTGAGGACTACCGTCACGTTGTGGAGGATGGTGTTGTGCTCTTCCGCAAAATGTTTATATTCAAATCACGTTTACATGCTATGTACACAGAACTTCGGAATAAAGTAGCGTTATCACCAGCCGATAACAAACGTTACATTATTCCCGGATCGCACAACACATTAGCATGGGGACACCGCGACATTCATCCGGGGGGTGATAGTTATCAGAATTTGGATCGTCTCTTAGAATTACTGCAAGCCGAAATGTAATTTTGGAACTCGTTTGTTCGTAGAACCGACGGTACTGATTAGTATTATCACAGAGGCCCCGACTACGTTGACAACAGCCTTTTCCTTGTTATGTATTATTGTAAATAGTATTTATGTTTTGTTCTACTCATTACTGTAAGTTGTCCTACATTCCATACATATTACATGTATTATAATCATTATGGTATTGTATTGTCTACTGTGAATAAATTATATACATCATACTTTGTGTTTCTGTAAAGGTAGAAGAAGATGAAATAAAACACACTATTGATATCAAAAAGTGATTTATTATTGTTTACTGCTTACATAAAATGATACTTAGTTATATATTAGCATTGCAATACACTGCATGCACTATACTACTTAATGCACTATATCACGTGCTGCTATATACGAGTTATGGGTATTATCAAAGCCCAACCACTTGACTAGAACTTGATCTCCCCTTTTTTTAACACCTTCTCTACTAAAAATACTTCAGGATGTTTAACCATCTGTAATTCCTCCGTGTAGATGCCTCCACGTATCTCTTCCCCGTTCGTGTCTTCCAAGATATACGTTATGGGATTGGTTCGATTAATCTTTTTAATTTGGAAGATTTCGGTACTCCATGTGGGAGTATAGCCTTTCGCAAACGCTTCCCGATGCTTGCTGATTCGCACGTGATCACCTACTGTGAATTTAGCACTTTGCAGATCGGTGGTTTTCTGGAAATCGTAAACTGTTTGTAAAAGAATCTTGGCGTTGCTGTGGTTCACATCGATGGGTTTGTAGCCGGTGGTGCGGTGTACGGTGTCGTTGTACTGGTTAACAACCTTTGGTAATAACTGCAACCACTTATATGACCCTTGCATTGAAAATTCCTTCCACATCTTGTTTTTAAGAGTTCGGTTTACACGTTCTACCGGACTTGCTTTCATACTAGAAAAGGTGCTGTAATGGTTAATGTTGAAAGTTTGCATTAGCTTACGAAAATGCTGGTTGTAAAATTCCTTCCCCATATCCGTTTGTAAATTGTCCGGAATACCTCCTGTTGATGTTAATAATTTTTTCATTGCTTTCGTGACGTCTTCACCGGTTTTTCGTTTAAGTGGACACGCCCAAACACGCTTGCTAAACATATTCAACAATACTAAAATATATCGAAAACCTTTATTTATTTTAGCATAGGGAATCATTTCCACAAGATCTGCCATGTACAAATCGTTCAAGCCTTTTACGATTACGCGTCTTCTTCGAAATCGTTTACGAGCAGGTTTATGCAATTCTTCAATTATTTGACGTTTGATACTCATTTAGAAAATGCTGGAATACTAATAACAGCTTCAAAAATAAATATGTCCCTTGATCCAGGCTTCCTCGCCTTAAACTTATCCCCTTTCTTCAATGACACTCCGATGAGTGATTCGGCATCGTACAACGTATCGTTTAAAAAGATTTGCGCATCTGTGGGATAGTATTTAATTTGTTTAATGCTACCTTTTGTTAGAGGAACGACATACTCGAAGTTGGTGGAGTTCAAAAGTGCATAACCGTTTTCATGATTGTATATTCCCATCATATACAACATTGTCTCGTAGTGCACATTAGACACGTCTTCTAAAAGGAATACTTTTGCACGAGCGTCGAGTTTAACTCGGACAGGAGTTTTGTGAAGATGTTTACCGAACTTATCCAGAGTCATCGTCTTGAGGTAATGATGATATATGGTGATATGGATGACTAATAACAGCTTCGAAATAAAATGGGCCGGTTGCATACGGATCTACCGCCGTACTTAGCGCCTTAATCTTATCGCCTTTTCTCAATCATTCCCACAAGGTCCGCCATGTACAAATCATTCAAGCCTTTTACGATTACGCGTCTTCTTCGAAATCGTTTACGAGCAGGTTTATGCAATTCTTCAATTATTTGACGTTTGATACTCATTTAGACAATGCTGGAACACTAATAACAGCTTCAAAAATAAATATGTCCCTTGATCCAGGCTTCTTCGCCTTAAACTTATCCCCTTTCTTCAATGACACTCCGATGAGTGATTCGGCATCGTACAACGTATCGTTTAAAAAGATTTGCGCATCTGTGGGATAGTATTTGATTTGTTTAATGCTA
Organism: Agrypnus murinus; assembly: GCA_929113105.1. Classification (NCBI taxonomy): domain Eukaryota; kingdom Metazoa; phylum Arthropoda; class Insecta; order Coleoptera; family Elateridae; genus Agrypnus; species Agrypnus murinus. The sequence continues at coordinate 196,892,025 of OV816024.1, forward strand.
CCTTTTGTTAGAGGAACGACATACTCGAAGTTGGTGGAGTTCAAAAGTGCATAACCGTTTTCATAGTTGTTTATTCCCATCATATACAACATTGTCTCGTAGTGCAAATTAGACACGTCTTCTAAAAAGAATACTTTTGCACGAGAGTCGAGTTTAACTCGGACAGGAGTTTTGTGAAGATGTTTACCGAACTTATCCAGAGTCATCGTCTTGAGGTAATGAGGATATATGGTGATATGGATGACTAATAACAGCTTCGAAGTAAAATGGACCGGTTGCAGACGGATCTATCGAGGTACTGCTCACCGTAATCTTATCGCCTTTTCTCAATCGTTCCCCAATTAAGTTGGTAGCATCACCAACTGGCTCACCGTTTACAAACATAAAGCTTAGTGGTGAGCTGCAAACTGCTTGTACAATCCCTTCTGTAAACGGTATTGTGTATTCCCGTTTACTGTTGCTACCTCTCAAATTGTAATATTTCGGTGGACTTGTGTATACACCAGTAAGTTTTCTCGGAGTCCACCCTGGCTCGGAGTCCGCCCATATATACATCATTGTTGTGTACCTTACATTTTGTATATCGTCTAATAGGTACACCTTCGAACGAGTGTCGAGTTTCACTCGGACAGGGGTTTTGTGAAGATGTTTACCGAATTTATTGAGCGTCATGATTGCACTAACGTTAGCAATATTATGAAACGGATCGATACGCGTGTGATGATTTATTCGATAATTTTAGCAGCTCTCAATTCATCGATAATATATATGATTTCATTAGTGTGACCGCTATGACCAGCCGATTTTGAACTTAAAAGGAGTCTCAATCTGTCCACTAATTTATTAGGATCTTTCCAAGATACAAATTCCACCTGTTTATTATTATAGTTGAGAACGCGCATATCACCACCGCCACGTTTTGGTAATGTGCGAGTTTTCGATCGCGTGACCGGTGTAGTAGGTGTAGACTCGCTTCGGAATCTTGCCCCAGGAGTAGTTAGAAGGGGTCTAATTATATTTGAATATTTCTTTCCGGTTCCGTGTAGCTGTGCACCCTCAATGTAACCTCTTCTGGTAGCATTGGTACGTGTAAGAAGGTCCTTATACTTCTGTAAGTCTGATTGAGTGTATCCAATAGGTGCTTTTTTAAATACTAATTCGTAAAAACCAGGAGTGCCTGTATATTTAAAAATTGTACCTGAGGGTTTTTTAATAATAAAGTCGTTCTCGTCAAAAGTGAGTACCGCGTCTCCGATTAGGTACTGGTGAGATTCCGGATGGAATCGTACTCCATAATGATGATCGAACTCGTTCTTAGTATCCTTGAACATGTTTTCCATATACATTTTAGCTCTACCAGAAAAGGTCCCATCTATGTAAGTTTGGAATTCCGGGCTGAACCCAACAGCAGCAAGTTGTTCTTTCAATTGATCCAATGTTGGGATCCCAGATTCTTCCAGGACTTCTGTTTCAAAAACCGAGATATCAGGTGAGGGAACGCTAGTAGTGCGCATTCTTTGGGTGATAGGTGATGGTTCGCGAGGCATACCTATTCGTCTTGCGGGTGGAAGTCGTTTATAAAATTTTTTTGGAGTCGAGGTAGGTATGGGAGAAGACACTTCCGTTTTTAAGGGTTCTTCTTTCGGATTTAATAATTTCGTTTTAACTCCGGTTATAAACTCACGCAATGGTTGAGTGATAGGTTGATAGCGGCGTTGTAGTTCCACTTCTGACCGTGCAATTTCAGTCTTGAGACTTTTGTATTTCTGTTTAACATGACGTAGTGCTTTAACCAAGTCTTCTGTTACACGCTTGTCCATGTTTACTAAAACGTTTAGTTCGTGTCTTCGGTATTTATGGTGAAGTAACAGTCAAAACCTTTTCGATAACGTCCCCCATTAAGTGGATAATCTTTGTCGATTACTAAAAAGCCATATTTCTCCTTCCAACAGTGTAAACACAAGTGTTTAAACGCTTCGAAAGTCATATCCCCGCTAACATGATCGTTAAATATGTGTTTTAAGTTAGTATTATCCTGCTTAAACACGACAATGAGATTTGAATTATCTCTTACGAGTTGTTTAGGTATCGCAGAATATGTCTGACATAAATAAAAACAATCGATGTGTTTATGTCTCCAGAAGCAGAAGTAATCACGTATGGTGCTTTGACTATCGCAAACTACATCGTCGAAGATAATAACCGAGTTTTGGTTTGCATCCTTAGGCGGTAATATAGTTTCAGAAGAATCGTATTCGAAATAACCGATGGGTAATGATCGAAACAGGTCGCGCAGATATGCGTATTTCGGTTGATAAAGAGATTTACTATAGACATATACGTTTTCGAAGCGTAAACCGTTTGGATGTTCTAGTAAACTTATCATTAGGTTGGTTTTACCACATCCGGAACTGCCTACTATTATACCGCGTTTGCATCCTGCACCCAACAATACGCTATGTTTAAAAACTTGCGGCGTCGGTGAACAATTATCCCGATTTACAACCGGTAATCTGTGCCTCTGATGCACCAACTTTAGCTGCTCCATGTAGGACACGTTGTGAGGGAGGAGCACACGTGTGTGAATATAAATATATGTAGATGGGTCACTTACAGTCACTCTTCACCTGTGATAGGAGGAGTAATGTGTTATGAAACGTACTCTGCGAAAAGCGGAGAATCGTCAATCAACTCGTAAGGGGAAGGGAGTGATCAACACTCTCATTAATAAGTTACCGTTAGAATTACATTTACCAGGGTATAACTACTGCGGACCTGACACCCGTTTACATCAAAGGCTTGCTCGTGGAGACAAAGGAATAAACCCGTTGGATGAAGCTTGTAAAGAGCACGACATAGTCTATTCAAAAACTAACGATCTTGGTGAACGTCATAAAGCCGATAGTATATTAGGACATAAGGCGTGGACTAGGTTTCGTTCTAAGGACGCTCGTTTTGGAGAGAGAGCGGCTGCACTTACTGTGGCCGGCATTATGTCTGGAAAAAGAAAATTGGGTATGGGTGTTCGACGACGACGATCTAAGGTGAAAAGAAGGGGTACTTTAACGTTCAACAACGCCATCAAATTAGCTAGAAAACGTATTGGTGGTAAAGTAAAAAAGTTATCTTTAAAACGGTCTGCTCGTCTTGCCCTAGCGGCCTTGAAAGGTAAACGTATCATTGCTCCCAAAGGTCGGATTATACCTATCCCCAAACAAGGTGGTTTCCTACCGCTGATTCCTTTATTTGCCGCTCTCGGAGCTATAGGCTCGTTAGGAACTGGAGCAGCTGCGGTTGCCAAAGCAGTGTATGAAGCAAAAGCAGCGAAATCAGCGCTCGAAGAAACGAAACGACACAATATAGCGATGGAGCAAGCGCCTGTAGGAAAAGGATTATATTTGAAACCGTACAAAAAAGGATTAGGATTGTATTTACGACCTCCAAAAAACTACCCTTAAAGCTACCACACCGACCACTGAACAATATCGATCTGTCAAAGTACGTAAACGAGTTAAAAATTCCATACTTCAGAGGTATTTTTATGCGAAACGGGTTACCGGAACGTATCCGTAAAAACGAATGTGGAATTGTGAATTTGGATGATACAGATTGGGAAGGTACGCATTGGACATCGTATGTTAAACGTGGTCGAAATATATTATACTTCGATAGTATTGGACAGTTAAAACCCCCACTAGAACTCGTTCATTACTTTAAAAGTGATGGTAGCTTAAACGTTATTAGTTACAACTACGATGCTTTTCAGAAGCTAAATTCGTACAATTGTGGACATTTAGCGCTGAACTTTTTATATGAAAACACTCCTTAACATTTCCTCAGTCTTACTGGGAATGTTGAGATGTCTCAAACATTCATCTTCTCCGCTACAACGTCTGTTTTAACTTCTCCTTTTAACCCTCCCATATATTTGGATCCTACAAAACAATGGGTTATGCGTTTGACAAATTTCGAAACGTTCAATACTATTCCGAACGTAACGGATAAAAACAACGTGTTTAAAATGGGAGAAAGAATAATAAAGATACCTACTGGATCATATGAGCTTGCTGATATAGCTCAATACATTAATTCTCAAGTAAACGGTGAGTCTGTTAACATCGATCCGAATCATAATACCCTAAGATCGATTATAAAAGCCGATCACGACATTGACTTTACAGTTGAACACTCTATCGGAACATTGTTAGGGTTTAAGAATAGAATCTTAAAAGCTAAGGAACGTCACATATCTGATTTTCCAGTTAAAATTATCAAGGTTAACTCGCTAATGATAGAATGTAATATAATAACAGGAAATTATATTAATGGTACACCTGCCCATGTGATACATCAGTTCTTCCCCAGTGTTCCTCCTGGATTCAAAATAATAGAAGCACCTGAGACTGCACCCTATTTACCAATTAATGTCAATACTATTTCAAACATTACCCTTAAAATATTGGATCAAGACGGGGATTTGGTTAATTTCCAAGGGGAAACCGTGACGATAGGACTTCATTTGAAGAGCGTGGATGATGGTGTTCAAATATAACACTCCTCGATGTTGCACTGATCGCTCTGGCTATAAAAGATCGTGTTGGAAGCGGAAAATGGTTAGTCAGGCATCGGTCGCTACTCAATTGACAAGGGGTAACCGCTTATTCTTGCAAACCTTAGGCTTTGTTATCCCAAAATGAATGTGCTAAATGTAAACGAAAAAGTGCTCGTCGATAACTCGATTGTTGGAGCTGGATTTCACACTCACCAACCTTATACCACTCGTTTTGAGAATAATGATGAAATTCGAATACCTATTCAAGAGGATATGTCCACTTTGCCTTCGCGTAGTTATCTATATGTAGAAGGTACTGTACTGAAAGAAGATGGTAAACCATCAGCGAGTGGTAAATTTATAAACAATGGTATTGCATATCTTTTTAGTGAGATTCGGTGGGAAATGAATGGAGTTGTGGTGGATTATGTAACAAAAGTTGGTCTAACAACCACCATGAAAGCTTACCTTTCCCACAATTCGAATGAAAGCGTTAAGTTACAAAACGCTGGTTGGTTTCCGGATGGTACCAGCACCTTGCTAGATAGTAAAGGTAATTTTTGCGCCTGCATACCTTTATCAACACTGTTGGGGATTTTTGAAAACTATGGAAAGATTATTATGAATATTCGTCAAGAATTGGTATTAATTAGAAGCAATTCGGATGTCGATGCCCTAATATCCACCGATGTTAATGAAAAGCTTAAGGTTAACTTGCAAAAAATATATTTGAAAGTTCCACATATTCAACCGGGATTAGCGGAAGAATTATCATTAACAAAATATATTGGGAAAAATACTGACACTCAAGTGGCATTTAGAAGCTGGGAAACACATATTTACCCCGCTGTACCGCAAACGGATAAGCACAGTTGGTCTATTAAAACATCGACCACTCTGGAAACTCCCCGTTACGTTATCATAGGGTTTCAAACCGATCGTGATGGCCAGTTGCAGAAAGATATGAGCGCATTCGACGCCTGTGATATACAAAACGTGACGGTATTTTTAAATACGAAAGATATCCTTACGATCAATTAAATATTAATTATGGTGAAAATCGATATGCTACTTTATACGAAATGTATGCTAACTTTCAACGATCGTACTATGATAAACCCAACGAACCTCTACTGGCTCCTGATAGATTTAAGGCACTTACACCTCTAATCGTCATCGACTGTTCGCGACAGAAAGATTCCTTGCTAGGGAAAGCTGTCGTTCTTCGAGTTACTTTCGAAACTCACAAAAGCATTCCAGCGAACACTACTGCTTACTGTCTCATTTTGCACGATCGTGTATTTACGTATAATGCATTGACGAAGCAAGTGCGTCAACTGTAAAGGAAATCGTTATATACGTCCAAGGACCTGTTACCTTTATTAGTATAGTCGCACGCTTCGATCATGCTAGTTATCGATGTGCAAGGTTTCAAGACTTCAGAAAAAGACTTTGCACCCAAGGAATTAGCCGTGTTTGATGGACATCGTGTGTCTCACTACGTTTTCAAACCTCCATTCGCCTTTCGCAACTTACCACCCACGTTTCGTCAACAAGCTACTTGGTTAATGCATAATCATCATTGTCTCGATTGGAATGAAGGATTCACTCCTCCCTTTATGCTTCCTGTAATTCTGCAACGCTTGACTCAGCAGGCGGATACCGTTTACGTGAAGGGATCTGAAAAGAGCAACTACATTCGATGTTTCGTATCACAACCGGTGGTGGAGTTACCAGAGGAACCAGCTCTACAGGCTATGCTTCCATCATGCTTTTATCATCATCATTCACTGTGCTATTGTGCATTAAGTAATGTATACTACTTATATAAAACTCATGTAATGGATTTTTCAGAATAAAGTTTTTAAATATCCATAATGGTTTTATTAAAACAACATAATATGATTACAACTATTTATTCATTGTCTATTACAAACTTATATAACTATTCACAATTAAATATAACAATTACTACCCTTTAATTCCCAATCCAGATAACGCACCAAACCCGCAGGAAAACCAGCAGCAAGGTTGTCACGTGCACGTTCAGTTGCAGCAATCCATTCACTATGCAGTGTAACACATTTACATTTGAATAGAATAAAATCACATTTATCAGGCAACAAGTTAATAGTATGACGATGTTGGAACAAACCACGTTCTGTACATGCGGCATTTTGTATATTTATAAGTTTACCATTTTTTAACAAGTAATGGACTCCTACACGTGCACACGAAGTGTGTCGATAATCGTTTTCACTACGTGTAACCACAGTGTTCGACAGTTTAGCTCTTTCGATTAACAATCCAGTATTGTGCGTTTTATAACGCGAAAATTTAATTTCACCCTTATCTGTTGTTTCCAGAATCCAGTAATGTTGCCAACCCACTTTGATTGAACCCATTTCTGTAACTGAGGGTAAGCGACTGACGTGACTATTTAAACTATACCCCCACCACTTTTAAAACGTGTATTATAGATACCCTCTCTATACTCTTCTTTCAAAACTGGAGCGATTACATTTTCCATGTAGCTTATTCGTCTCTGAAATCGTACCCTATCCCTTGCTATTATCTCCCATTGACTTCTGCGTGCTTGACGATGTGCATACTCCCATGTTAACATGTAATGCATTTTGTTTTTACTTTCATCAAATGTCACTAAACCACCCATTTAATCCCTCCTCTATTAAGTCATATGCAAAGTCCCTTAGATGTTGCTCAATGAGCTTTTTTACCAAACACTCATCACAAATCACACCTCTAATGAAGTCTTGATACAACTGCACGCCTTTTCTATATCGTTGTGCTAACTCTTGACAATATTCTGGACTGAATATCCCCGTGCCATGAACAGCTTCGTGTGCCGCATCCTCCTCTAGCGCTTCTAGTTCACACCGTAGTTTCACCACAGCATTCAGTTTATCAATAGTTTTGCTTGATACGTCTTCACTGTTACGCGTCTCCATTGTATTTCACTACGTTACACCTAGACCATGTGTTTTTATATTCACCCGCTCCCCACCCTTTCCCCTCTTCATTCTTCCATTACGCAATACACCTTTTGACTTCCACATCCACTATTACCTTTTCTGGTAGATAATGCACAACTTCTAGCATTCCAAACACGTTCGGGATTTGCATCTTCATTAGTGGTTCCAATATGTTTGTGATGTTCACTATGAAGTCACCCGGCATGTCTACAACACCATCTATTATGCTATGGTAGAAATTGAAAAATTCCAAACCCTTCAGAAGGTTTAATCGATATGTTAGTAACGGTATTAACTGCCACAGCTCATATAAGGACTCCCACGCTAAATACAATTCATCATCTCCTGCATCAGTTATCTTTATAATTTTTGTTTTATCGTAATTTCTGTTAACACGCTCAAACGAGATAGTTTTTGTACCAATTTTCAGAGGAACCCCGACCTCTTCTCCTGCTTTAAAGTACTTATTAATGACTCCTTCATTGGTTATTAACGCGTTCCACTCCGTTTCATCAAACAGCATACACTGATTCTTTAATCCAGCTACTTTTATTACAGGAGCGAATCCCAAATGAGCACATAATCCAACAAATACAACTTTACTTTTTGATTTGTTTAAATAAAACACTGATTGATTCACTAGCGGTGCCCATTTAGCATCCTTAGGGAGCTCGTTTGGAGCCATCAACTGCTTTTCTAGAGCTTGAGCTTTCGCATTATCAATTGATTTAGCGAGGCTTTCCACTGTAACACTGCACTGTACACTGCAACTGCAAACGCTTTATTCTTCCCATACATGCGACCTGCTATATATATCTACAGCTTGACCTTGAATGGTGTTTGATGACCTTGAGCATGGCCTTGAATGGTGTTTGATGACCTTGAAGAGTGGCCTTGGGTTCAAGGTCATAACATTGTTGCCATATTGGTGACCTTGAGAATGCGGTGTTGCCATATTGATGACCTTGAGAATGCGGTGTTGCCACGTTTACGTGACAGAGATAGATTCAAGGTCACCATGTGTTAGAGAGGGATAGGTTCAAGGTCAATGTCAGGAGTGAGGGGTGGGTTCAGAACTCTCAATTTTTATCTACTCATTACTTTATAAATTAGACAACTGCAGAACCAATACCTACGACCTGAATTAAAATTTGTAAGATAGAGCTAAATCTCAAGCCGTGGTAATCTTGAGCATCTTTATTAAAGTAAGTATAATGTTTATTGATTTTTTATCGATTTTGTAAGTCATTTAGTCCGGCTAAAAAACCTACGTTTCAATTGTCGCCCAATCGCGAGGCATTATTTCGTTTGTGGATTTTGAACGTTTCAAATTTAACTAATTAAAGACAGCAGAGCAATTTACGGATGTTTTATTTTCTATTTTGTTAGTTACATATTTAATCACAACAATATTTTTGCTTGATTAAAATATATTTTTTTTAAATAACTGTTTTGCGCTAATTATTTGTAACCGACTAATTATGTAGTTCGATAAAATAAAAATCAAATTTTTGTTTTCAGATACGTGGCTAACGTTATAATTGGTGTTTTAAATTCGGATAACAATCCCAAATACTATCTATTAGCAATGGACGTTTTCAAGAGCACCAATCATTGTTCTGTGACAAAATTGTTTAATGATTCGATGGCTATTTTGTGGCCGGACGGCATACAGTACAACAAAGTACTGCTGTTCGTCACCGACGCGGCACCGTACATGATCAAGGCTGGAGCAGGCTTACAAGTTCTGTACGAAAAAATGATCCACTTAACTTGTCTTGCCCATGCAATGCATAGAGTTGCGGAAAAAGTGCGGGAAATATATCCTAACGTAAACTCTATAATTTCAGATGTAAAACAAATTGTTTGTAAAGCTCCATATCGCATACAAATATTTAGGGAAACTGCTCAAGAAGTACCTCTCCCACCTGAGCCTGTAATAAGAAGGTGGAGTACTTGGCTTTCTGCAGCAGAATATTATGCAACTTATTTTGATATTATTAAAGCATTTGTAAATAAACTTAATAAACACGATGCACTATGCATACAAAGTGCACAGGATGCTTTTAATACTAAGGAGGTGAGGGCAGAATTATTGTTTGTTTTGACAAATTTTGTGCGTTTAGCTAAAGTAATTCAGAAATTAGAAAGTCAGGGAAATTCATTAGATGAATCTCTTGAGCATGTAAAATTGTTAGGTGTTTCTTTGAATAAAGTGACAGGGCAAAGGGTTTGTCTATAAAACAAAAATTTAAATCCGTTATAGACAAAAATCCTGGTTTTCACTTAATTAAAAGCATAAACGATGCATTATCTGGCCAAGACATTTTAGACGAGCTAAAACAGTATTCGCTTGTAGAATTAAACAATTTTAAGTATGCCCCATTTACGTCTTGCGATGTGGAACTGAGTTTCTCAAAATATAAAACAATATTTAGGGATAATAGGCACATGTTTACTTTTGAAAATTTAAAAATGTACGTCATTGTGAACTGTAACGCTCTATGTTTAGAAAATATAATTAATTAAATTATTGCATAGGATATCTAATTGAAATAATGTAATCTGTAATATCTAATCTGTAAATAAAATGTAAATAACGCTAAACAGGTGTTTTTTTAATAATGAAAGTGCATATATTTATTAAAAATTTCTAATAAACGCATATGCATGATTTTTAAGTGCATATTTAAGTGCATATTTCACGTTTTTATAGTGCATAACTGCATGCATATTTCAGCATTTTTAAGTGCATACAAATCCTATACCTAGTCATGACATTTATTTCTGAGAGTTCATCATCATAATTGGTAAGTTTTATTTTACCATACAGGCACATCAATTTAGCAAAAAAAAATGTAAATTAGGCGCATTTAATCACCTATATCTTAATGTAAAAGAAGTTTTCTGGAAAAAAGAAGTGTTTTCCTTCGGGGTCTAGAGTAAACACGAAACGCAACGTATCGAAAACAAAAATTCCCAACCATCCGCGTTTCCAATTTCTTCATATAACATGTTCTCGGTTATCTGCTTACTTATATTTCTGGGGTTATTTTTGCAGATATGAGATACACCGGGTTGCTTTTGTATCTGCAAAATAAAGTAAAAGCAAAGTTAAACCCAACAAACTCTAACCATAAAACCAAAGGTTTTATGTGATACTAGGATCGAAGCAGTTGGAGAATTCATATTTAGCCGAAACATTCATAAGTACATTAAATAAATGGTTTCCTGATTGTTTAATGATTTGTTGTTTGTCCTGTAGAAATTTTTACAATATTCAGTTTAACGTCAGTTTCATAATATACCGACTGAATGCCTACTACAACCGACATCGACACCTCTCTTTGTAACTTTAGAAGCTTGGTGTTTTCTGGTTTTCATATTAATTAATGAGCAGACTGGAATCAATAAATTTATGCATTTGTGGCATGAATTTTTCTAGGAATCGATTAATCAATCTGGTAAACTGGTTGTCTGATTGTTGATGGTTTATTTACTTTTTTCGTATTATCACATAATTAAATGTAAGCATCAAAGCAAAACAAGAAGATTAAATCTAATATCTGCAGTAAAGCTGTAAAAATATATTAGTCCAGTCAATTCAGAACAAATTTTGATGAATAGCGGAAAGTTGAAGAAAGTCCGTGGATTTTTGCATAGGCCTTCCTGGGGGGCTGTTAAATAACTCCCTAAAAGTCACCGTCTGTAGGTGACGTACAGTACGTTGCATGCATGCTAAATGTTGAACAAAATCTTTATAATTATCTGTTAACAGACGTTTTAAGATACAAAACATTCTGCATTCTGTTGTACGGTCGTTGTGGTCTTACAAGGTACTCCTTGATTCCCTTGTAATCAATGCTGGTCCGAATGTAAATAAAACTAGTGGACTGTATTTTAACTGTGTTTATATTATATTAATTGCACTATTGAAAACTTCTATATACAATTTGAATACATGAATTAAATTATAACTTGAGTAGCACTAGCTACATTTGTATAACTCGGTGTGTGTTACACTGAAGCTCGAAATCTACTGACTCATATACTTAATATACAACGAAAAGAAATGACGGTATTTTACAAAGACTAAGGGTGATTGATTATTACTAACACATGTTCGGGCGTTAGAATTTGGGAATTTTGACCTGCATTGGCACACATACAAAAAAAGGACTAGTTTGCCCGTAACATTTTCAGCTTGTTTAAAATTATATTCTTTGAGCTTAGTTTAAATGAAATCTTATTATTACTGTGACACTGGAATGAAATGTATAATACCTAAATTAAATTATCATGCACATTTTTGATTACATAATATGAACACTTAAAATTACATTAATACTAAGACATTGATAAGGGTTTTACCATACCGCCCCTCTTGAAAGCACCAGCTTTCAACACAAAAATAAAAAAAATTAAAAATGTCCACAATTTTAAGTGTCAATTGGTAATATACAAAGTTTTGAAAAACTGCGTTTCACTACGCCACTAGAGGTTTTAACACTAGCCACTCGCGCAATATCGTCCTTACCACGGTACACTTCGATAATACGTCCCATTTTCCAATTTAATGGATGTACGTTGTCTTCCCGTAGAACAACCATAAGTCCTGACTTCAGAATGTTTGGATCGTTTGTCATCCATTTGTTTCTTTGCTGCAAATTGTGCAGGTACTCGTTTGTCCACCTGCGCCAAAATGACTGAACTACATGTTGTACCTGTTGATATTTACTTAATCTGTTTAAGGAAATATCTTCTACGTTTTCTTCAGGTAAGGCATTTAACGCTGAACCAATTAAAAAATGTCCTGGTGTAAGCGAAGCTAGGTCATTAGGGTCATTGGAGATTGGACATAAAGGTCTGGAATTTAATATGGACTCTATCTGCGTTAAAATAGTGTGAAAATTCTCATATGTAAAGTAAGCAATACCAATTGTTCTGGTCAAATGATGCTTAGTGAGCTTAACGGCTGATTCCCACAGTCCACCAAAATGTGGTGCCCTGGGCGGAATAAAGTGCCACGTAACCTTATTATCTAACAAATAATTTTTAACACTTGGATCTTGATTGATTTTGAATAAAGTATCATATGAATTTTGAATTTGATTGGAAGCACCCACAAAATTTAATCCATTGTCAGTCCAGATCTCTCTGCTTATACCGCGACGTGCAAAAAATCTTTTCAATGCATTTAAGAAAACCGGAGCAGAAAGGTCACCTGCTAGCTCTAAGTGTATCGCTTTAACTGCAAAGCAAATAAAGACGCAAACATAAACCTTTACTAATTTACGGTTTCTTAACGTACCCTCTTTGATTGTAAAAGGTCCTGCTAAATCTATTCCACATGTTAGGAATGGACGCGCTGGATTAACTCGTGATGCTGGTAATTGTCCCATGATGGGAGTTACACCTACAGGTTTTACCTTGAAACAAACCATGCACTCCCTTATTACTCCCTTTATTACATTTTTGGCGTTAATAGGCCAAAAATTTGCACGTACTGCTGATAAGATTGTTTGAACCCCACCATGTAAAGTTCTTTCATGTTCATAATTAATAATTAATTTCGTGAAGATGTGCTTACTAGGTAAAAGTATAGGGAATTTTTGGTTATAGTTCAAATTTGACATTACTAATCTGCCTCCTACTCGTATGATTGCATTGTTATCCAAGAATGGATTCAAACTTAGGATTTTACTTTTTCTGGGAACGACCTTTGAATTTCTAAGACAAACTAATTCCTTTGAAAACTCTGATTTTTGTACTAATTTGACTAAAACATTCACGGCTTGCTCAGTTTCTCCTGTCGTTAAATTACCACTGAACCTTTGTTTACCTTGCTTTGATAATTTCAGATTGTTTAAGAATCTTATGCACCAAGCTGTAACATTTCTTAACCTTTGAAACTTCGAAAATTTGTTAAATAAGTCAAAACTACCATCAGTTGATAATAAAACTATATTTTGAACTATTCGTTGTTCTGGAATGTCTTGAATTATTATATCACTTTGATTTACTGGCTTTGGCCAAAACTGAATGTCTCTTTGTAGCCAGTCCGGGCCTGTCCACCAAATATCTGATTCTAATAACTGATTTGGATTACATCCCCGTGAAATCAAGTCTGCAGGGTTGTCAGAAGTGCATACGTGACACCATCGAGCATTGTTAGTTAAATCTTGTATCTCTGACACCCTGTTAGAAACAAAAGTTTTCCATCGTACTGATTCTTGTGCTAACCACGCTAAGACTATCGTAGAATCAGTCCATAGAAAAGTTTCGGCGATATTTAACTTTATTACCCTTAAACATTTGTCAACTAATCTAGATAAAAGTAATGCCCCGCACAATTCTAATCTAGGTATTGAAATTACCTTTAGAGGAGCAACTCGCGATTTTGAACACAGTAATTGAGTGCTATGTTTATTAAAAGAATCCGTACTTCGCAAGTATATGCATACCCCATAGGCAACTTGTGAAGCATCTGTAAAACCGTGTAATTGTATTCGAATGTACGTTGATAGTAATACATGCCTAGGAACCGTTATTCTATCTATGTATTTTAAATCTTGGAAAAATTGCAAAAATTCCGAATTATAAACTGGAGGAATAGGTTCATCCCATCCAACCTTTAGTTTCCATAAATGTTGTAAAATAACTTTCGCTTTGGTTATTACTGGACCAATAATGCCAAGTGGATCAAAAACTTGACTTATTATGGACAAAATAATGCGCTTAGTTAAATTTTGAGAATTGATTCTTATATTAACACTGAACTGAAATGTATCTGAATTCGGATTCCACGCTATACCGAGCGTCTTTACTGTTTTGTCATCAGAAAAGTGAAATTTGGTTTGCTGTTCATCGGAATCTAGTATCTCAGTACTGTTTGACATCCATTGAGTCAGAATAAAACCCGCCGATTGTAGTATTTCAGATATTTCTGATTTTAACATTCCTAAACCTATGATTGAATTATCTCCCGTGATTAGATCATCAACATAGAAATCTGATAAAATTGTGTTGCTTGCCTTTGGGAAATTATTTTCGTTATCTATAGCTACCTGGTGTAAAGATCTAATTGATAAAAATGCTGCCGGTGCTGTGCCGTAAGTAACGGTATTTAATGCATAATGGGACAGTTCCTGATCCGGGCTATCGCGCCATAAAATTCTCTGTAAATTTCTTTGTTCCGGATTGACGTTAACTTGCCTATACATCTTGGTGATATCACCTTGGATTACGTAATTGTGTTTTCGAAACCTTAATAAAATCGAAAAGATATCATCTTGTATAGTCGGTCCTACATATGAAACATCATTCAAAGATATACCCGTGGAGCTCTTAGCACTACCATCAAAGACTACTCGCAACTTTGTTGTGACACTACTTTCCTTTAACACGCCATGATGTGGTAAATAATAAGTTGTGTCGTTTGTTTTTATTTCTTCATCTGTTAACTTTGTCATGTGCCCGAGACTCTCATATTCGCGAATGAAGTTGGTATAAAGATCTGCAAAAGTTTGATTTCCCTTTAATTTTTGTTCTAAACTGATAAAACGTTTCATTGCTAATTCAAAGGTGTTCCCGATGTCTTTGTAATTTTCCTTTAATGGTAATGACACTGTAAAACGTCCGGTAGTATCCCGCTTATAATTTTGTATAAAATGATCTTCACAAAATTGTTGATCCTTTGAATATTTAATGGACGCAGAATGCTGAACATCCTCAATAACCCAAAATTTCTCAAGCTGTGATTGAATTTGACTAGTGTGAATTGATAGTAAACAGGTTTGAGAACTATTTCGAATTAAATTTGATTGTAATGGACCTGCGACTAACCAACCTAATTTCGAATTTTGTAATAAAGGTAGATTTTTACCTAAATTTATTTGACCTATTGTTAATAATTCATAAAATATAGATGCACCTAGCAAAACATCTATTCTCTTTGATTCATTGAAATCCTTGTCTGCAAGAACAATACCTTCTGGAATGCTTAATAATGTTGTATCGAAGGATTGATAAGGTATGTTGCCTGTGATATTTTCTAATATTAAAAATAATTGTTTCCTTGAATAACTATTATGCATTGATTTTATATTTGTATGAACTCTATGAGAAATACTGGTCATAGATTCACCTATACCCATGATTGGAAGATTAATATTGTCAATCTTCAAATTAAGCCTTTTGGCTAAATCCCTTGTTATGAAGTTGCTTTGTGAACCTCCATCTAGTAAGCACCTACACTGAATAAGGTTTTTGTCATTATCCTCAATAAAAATATTTGCCGTTGATAAAATAATCAATAAATTTTCAGTATTACTACAATGAGTACTTATACTAACGTCATTTGTATTTCCAACAATATTCTGTGATTCTGAACCATGCAGTGAATTTCCCCGTGAATTCCCTTGTGAATTCTGACCTTGTATTGGAAAATTAGACGTTGTGGCATTGTTTGGACTATTATCAATATGCAACAAAGTGTTATGACCCTTGCCCTTGCATATTTTGCAAAACCCTGTACATTTGTGGCCTTGTGATTTGGGTTTTAAACAATTTTTACACAGATTAAGTCTCTTGACAGCATTAAACCTCTCTTGACCGGTTGATTTTAGAAAATCAGTACAATAATACATGCAATGACCGCCTTGACAAAAGTAACATTTTAACATTTTTTCCATTGACACATGATTAAAGGACTTTATTGCAAGACCTCTCTGGATATGACTTGAACCCTTTTTTGAATGACATGAGTCATTTGATGAAATTGCCGAACGCCTATATAAATTTTCTAATAATTGGCATCTGAAATTTAAAAACTTAGAAAAATCTTCTTGTGTCGGAAGCTTTTCCGTGCGAATGGAGCTTTCCCATTCTAGTTTAGTTGCAAAATCTAACTTTGAGGTAAGTAGAAAAAGTAATATAGAGTCCCAGGTGTCAACTGGTTCACCTAAATTTTTTAATGAACGAATATCCTTCAAATACGAATTCAGAAAGTTTCTTAATTGGGCTGAACTTTCTTTGTGCAACGTAGGTAGTCCGCACAATGATTCCAAATGACTGTTAATGATAGCTCTTTTATTATCGTACGTTTCTTTAAGTAAATTCCACGCGATTGCATAATTATTATCAGTGATGTCCAATGATTGAACAACCTTGAGTGCATCACCTTGTAAACATGATATTAAATAGTGAAATTTCTGGACCTTTGACAACGTATCATTTTTATTAATCAACGATTCAAATGTATCACGAAAGTGCATATATTCGCTAGAAGAACCTGAAAATTCGGGTAAGTTTAGTAATGGTAATTTAACTTGCTCCGATTTGTTATTAGAGCTACCAGAACCCCCCGCAGCAACTACGCTACTGTCGTTGACAATGGATCGGTTTTGTTTGTGTTCGTCAATCATTTCTTGTGCCCGTGTAACAATTTCAAAATATGCGTTTTCAAATGACTCGCGATCCCTGTGTTCCTGAGAACTATCATCTAATCTTTCTATGTCTAACTGACAATTTCCAAACTCATCCCACAAAAGTTCGATTTTTTCTAAACGTTTTGCTAACTGTGTTATGTTTTTAGAAATTGGGAACGTGGTATCTAAATATGTACTAAAACGTGTCACTTGAGACTTTATTTGCCCACGCTGAGTTTTGAGATTTGTTAATCTTTCATCATTGGGAGCCATTATAGTAATTATTTACTTAAAATATCAATGTAAAGAAATAGTTTTTGATTTATGAGAATTTATTTAAATAATTTTAAATTTAAAGTTAATTAATTGATAATTTTGATAAAAATTAATATCTCAATGAACTGCGCAGATAATATGGTAAATATGAAGATGATACAGTGGATGTTATATGAATAAAGGAACGGACTTACTGTGAATTCGCCAATCGACTCCCTTGTTTACCATGTGTACAAAGGAATATCCTAGAATGCGTCCGTAAAATTTCAATTGAATTGTTTCACTGTGGCCGATGAGTGCCCGTTAATTATTCTTGTTTTCTTGATGCGTTTTCCTTTGATATCCGGCTCGAAGGACCAGACTGTTGTACGGTCGTTGTGGTCTTACAAGGTACTCCTTGATTCCCTTGTAATCAATGCTGGTCCGAATGTAAATAAAACTAGTGGACTGTATTTTAACTGTGTTTATATTATATTAATTGCACTATTGAAAACTTCTATATACAATTTGAATACATGAATTAAATTATAACTTGAGTAGCACTAGCTACATTTGTATAACTCGGTGTGTGTTACACTGAAGCTCGAAATCTACTGACTCATATACTTAATATACAACGAAAAGAAATGACGGTATTTTACAAAGACTAAGGGTGATTGATTATTACTAACACATGTTCGGGCGTTAGAATTTGGGAATTTTGACCTGCATTGGCACACATACAAAAAAAGGACTAGTTTGCCCGTAACATTTTCAGCTTGTTTAAAATTATATTCTTTGAGCTTAGTTTAAATGAAATCTTATTATTACTGTGACACTGGAATGAAATGTATAATACCTAAATTAAATTATCATGCACATTTTTGATTACATAATATGAACACTTAAAATTACATTAATACTAAGACATTGATAAGGGTTTTACCAATCTGTTAACAGACGTTTTAAGATACAAAACATTCTGCATTAGTATCTTGGTTGCTAGTTTACAACAAAATTGCACCTACATAAATATTTCTAAGGATTTCTAAAAAAGCGAAACACCCTGTACGTACTGGGTTGGATACAAAAATTGACTAGCACAGTGTACTCTCCTAAGAATTAATTTGCCAATACGAAACTTTCATCCGACTGGAACCAAGGATAATAATAATGATGGATTTTGCCGAAGAGATGCTAAGGTAAAATACGACTGAACCATGATCGCGTCCGGGTCTCGACGAATTTTTCTTATTTATTTCATGACGAATATGAGATCATATTCAGAATATGAGATCATATAATATTAAATTGTAAATGTGAACAATACCTAGATCTTAGAAATAAAGGAAATTAGAAGGATTTGTAAAAAAGCGAAACACCTTGTACGTATTGGGTTGGATACAGAAATTGACTAGCACAGTGTACTCTCCTAAGAATTAATTTCCCAATACGAAACTTTCATTCGACTGGTACCAAGGATAACGATAATATCGCTTGAAGGATTTTGCCAAAGAGATGCTAAGGTAAAATACGACTGGAGGGAGGGAGTTATTTAACAGCCCTCCAGGAAGGCCTATGCAAAAATCCACGAACTTTCTTCAACTTTCCGCTATTCATGAAAAATTGTTTTAAATTGACTGGACTAATATATTTTTACAGTTTTACTGCAGACATTAGATTTAATCTTCTTGTCTTGCTTTGATGCTTACATTTAATTATGTGATAATATGAAAAAGTAAATAAACCATCAATAATCAGACAACCAGTTTACCAGATTGATTAATCGATTCATAGAAAAACTCATGTCACAAATAGTTTCCGGTAATAGTTTCCGAGAAAAACGACAAAAACCGTTAGGGGGCGTGGTTTACCCTCATTATCTCCTCGAGCTCGCCACCTACAGACGGTGAATTTTAGGGGGTTATTCAACAGCCCTCTTCCCTCAACTTTCCGCTATTTTTTCTAATTTGACTGGACTATATGTATATTTACTGAAATCACATTTTACAGCCACAATACTGTATTACGAGTATTACGACGAAGTCGGGACTGTTTCATCAGGTTTAATTATTTATTATTGATTAATATGCAAGCTATAGATATTCCTTTTCCTATACATTTTTTATCCAAACCATTATTGACCAGTAAAAAATGATGATGTAATATGTTTTCTGCCTAATTCCCTAATCTCTACCCTTCATCGTATAATGGCACATGTATAGTGTGTTCCAAAGTGAATGAGGACGCTTTGAATTTACCGCCACGTTAAATTATTGCCACGTTGACAAGACGAATACTTTTCAGATATTTCTATTCTAAATTACGTTAAAAATTATAAATTCTCAAAAGAACTGTTTTGTAAAATAAGAAAACAAAAAAATAAAAAAAAATGCAATTTGGAACTATGTGGCAAAGCACAACGATGTGAAGTGACGAGTTGCCGTTGTAATTTGACGGAACACATTTCTAGTGTCACACCAACAACATGAAATAAACTAAAACTTACGGCGCGAACAAACCGTCCTCACTCATTTTAGATCATGTTGAACATATAATTACAAAAACTAAATTAAAAGTTATATATATCGTTTTGTTATTTAACATACCAACAAGGAATTCACCAACACAATAATTTTAATTAAGCAAATTTAGGCAATTTCACATTTAGCCGATTTATGGGTTGCATAACCCAAATTTCAAAATCATTATTTTGAGTAATTTTTCTTTTTATGAATTAAAATATAGATAATTATAATTAACATGCACACTTGAATACGTTAATCATAAAAAGGATATCGGGAAAATTAGATTTTTCAAAAAATTTAGTTAAACCATTTTTTTGCTATAGACGATCTAGGTGATGTGAATATAATTTTTCAATCTAATGAAGTTTAGGGCAATTTTAATGTGAGATTTAACCTAAAACATGCAAGGTGTATTGTAATGAGAAAGTATATAAGTATTTACTATCCCACCTTATCAATTTATAGTTAAAAATGTGTTTTCATGATGAGATTCCACAGTTGCATAAGAACAACTAGTGGGGGACTGGGAGTGCTAAGCACCCCCAAAATCAATATTAGCACCCCTAAAAATCACAATAATTTTAAAATTATATTTGGAATTTTATCCATTAACAAATAAACTGGAAACATAACCGTCAGAAACACATTCTATTTGAAAAACTAAAAAACTACTCAAATTAGCATAGGCGGATCAACAGCTGTGGAAACTTCGATTACGCGACACTGGGTGGTGGATCGGCATCGTCCATCAAAGGTTCCGCTTCAGGTCTTTTGGAATTTAGGTATATTTAGTTATTTTTCCAAGTTGTTGAACCTAGGCATCTACTGTAAGCTGTGCTATTAGTAGATACTATAATATGTACACATGTACAGGGTGGCTCACGTAACAAGATGACCTTGTAACTTATCTTGAAAACTGTAAGGTTTACAAAAAAAACTGAACATCAACTTTGGTTGGTATAAAACATATTTTAATTTTATATTTTTGTATATACGGGATGAGTCTTCGCAACGGCCAGTGTCAACTTTTTTATTTTAAAGAAAACACTCTGATTATTTTTACGATTTTCAGTTCTGCACTTTATTATAAATATTTTGGTTAATACATATATCAAGAAATTCTGCACAGTTTTGGAATAAACTCAATTTCTTGAATCTTTTTTTTGAAAATGCATTTAACTAAATTATAACTATACGCGATACTTATAAATACTTAAGTCATCGTTATTTCGTAGATTTATTGTTGAATAATATTGCGGTGTATTTAATTAATAAAAATTGTGTCACGTTCGGGGCAAGCATAAAATATATGCGATGATCTGAAAAAGTAAAATAAAATATGTCCACCGTTCCAAATATAAACATAAATTATATACGGTGGATTAAAATGAGAATACACCACAGATATTTTTCTTTATTCCACTCAGCTAGCTCAGGTTTACTCAGTAAAGCATAAATTATTTGAATTACGAGACTCTTATTAATTCTTATGCCTGGAAAGGAAGAAAAACTTATGTTGTAAACACTAAAGCTACTGCAAGCTGGACAACCACTGCTAAACTCTGAATTCAAAAGAAAAGAACACTGGATGCTTGTATTTGCATCAATTAAACACATATGTAAATTTGAAAACACAAACTTTATTTAACGAACAAAATAAAAATTCAAATGGAAAGTCAATGTAAAAAAATGTTATTCAAAATAATACAATTAATAATTGAGAGATAAATTCTCAGGCTTGCTCAAACGTTATTAATAGTTGTAATGGCCTGACATAGGGCCAATACGGTCATTAGTTTGAACAGACCAACACAAATCAAAATTTATTTATAAATAAAACTGTTTATCAAATAAAAATAAATTTTAATTAAAAGAAATTTAGTTGTTTTATTTAATTGAAATCAAATAAATTCTCAAAAGAACCTAATAAACTAAACCAAATAAGTTTATATTATTAATGATAAACTTTATAAGTTACTTATTATTAATGAGATTAACAAAACTCATTTATTATGACCAACCTGGTATGTTATAAAATAGTTTCC
Organism: Agrypnus murinus; assembly: GCA_929113105.1. Taxonomy (NCBI): domain Eukaryota; kingdom Metazoa; phylum Arthropoda; class Insecta; order Coleoptera; family Elateridae; genus Agrypnus; species Agrypnus murinus. The sequence goes on from OV816024.1 coordinate 196,913,826, forward strand.
TTTTATATTTTAATCCTTTAGTGGTAACATTGCTGTCATACGCATCAGCTGATTTCCTGTTTATAAAACATCAATACATAGATCGATGTCAAAGAAATAAATTCAACCAGAATTTATTTAAACAATCACGTTCACTTTGTATTATTGTTGCACAATAATTAAATCTTCTTTCAACTTTTTTAGAAATGTTCAGGTAACACTTTAATTAAATTCAAACGTTATTTATACCTGACATTTACGTCAAACACATATGGTTGAAGTATCTAACCTCAAATTAATTTACAGATTTTATCCGGAGTCGGGCATAGGTTTTGCCTTGTACGTTTTGTCGACTGATTTTGTTACAATTTACACCAGCTTATATAGTTTATGCCAGAACAAAAGCCAGCTGTGACATTTTTTCAAAACAGGGGCAAAAGGCACATCAAGTAAGCTTGGTGACGTCACTAATCCCGCACAGCTGTTATTAAATATCACTAATTCTAATTCTATGATTACAGGATTGTAGACTTTAAAACAAGGATCAAAAAAGTATAATACATCCATTGTCCAAAAATGTATCGTAAGGAAGGTATTGAAGAAAAACGATTGACAATGTACAAATCTCGTTACGATCTAAATACATATAAAATTCAACAAATCAAGGTTCATCCTTTACAAACTAGTTACAGAAATACACAATTCAAGTAATACAAATAAGTTATGCATAGGAGCATCTTTACAATTTACTACAAACATAAATTTTTACAATACGAACTACAATGAATAAACCAATTAATGCATATGCAACTTCCAGCTTAAATATAAAATCAAAATTAATCAATTTATGATCAAAATGTCCAGCATACAGTACTCCATGCACTTACATCAAAACAATGGTGAAGAAAATTAGGATAAGAGTCAATGAGAGTCACAATGAAACGAACGACAGGATTGAAAACCTTCAGTAATTAGAATGGTCAGAAATTTTATAACCAAATTCAAAAGTTAATTGTATTATATAAGTCATAACAAGATTGACCTAATTAATTTATTTTCAGTTAATTAACAACGTGAAACTGAGCTGGTCTCCTGGAATATAGAAAAATTTACCTAACGTTAAACATCGTAAACTCTAAAATTGAATAAGGAAATTACTTCTTCTTAATTAATGAACCTAACTGTGGTCCTATATATAGCCTTTATATTAATTATGCCCATGACATAGCATGTCTCTCTTTTAATTTAAATCTGATATATAAAATGTTTGTTTTGACGTTTCCGTTCTGTCGTTTATAAAATTTTCAATAAGGCGATTTGATATCACCGCAATATAGAGGGTGTTCAATCCACTAGACCAAAGATACAAATCTTCAAACATGAAAATATCGTTTTTAGGACACCATGTATCTTTATATTTTATATGATTCAGCTTTTATGTCCTTACCAACTAATATAGATATTTTATATTTCAAAAGTGAACAGTTTCAAAGCTATCAAAGCGTTTATATACTGCATTGCTATTTTTCTAAAATTAATTTATTAGTCCGATCATCAATGCCTGAAAAACATAACTCCGATTCATCTACACATTAAAAAACCGTATAAAAATAAAAATATTGATAATAAAAAATAAGGCGTAAATAATAGTAAAATAGTCAGACAGCACAGAAGCAGTGAAAAACTTTTTGAAATAGAACTCTCAACGTTAAAATTTCATTTCAACCACTTATCCCATAATATACTATTTTAAGTAATTAAGTAAATACATAGTTACTTGAAAATTAGGTTCCATCGGCATTCAAAGTATTTTGTGACGCATACATAAGTGTAGTATATCATTGAATTCGAAATTTAATTTTCTATAAGACTATTTAATTAGTCTTTGCTTTCATAACAGTCTTTTGTTTTGTGCACATTTTCAGCATACATAGAGTTCAATTGTTTAACCAAATCATATAAATAGACTGCCTTTTTTTCAACAAATTCTTTTTCAATTTACATCTTGCAGAAGGTACACACGTCTTGTTTAGATTAATAAAAATTAAGGTTATATTGACCTAATTTAGAAATATCAAAGTTTTGAGGTTAGATTTATTTATGTTAAACGTCAAAGCGAATTAATTAAAAAGGTTTTAAAATAAAGGTGTTTATTTAAGAAGTGCCTCAATTTACACAAGTGATTAATAAATTCTACGTTTGAATTTTGCTAAAAAACAAATTTATGGAAAATTTTTATTATTATAATAGATTTGGACATTAAGAAAATTTATTTGCTTACCATTGATGAATAACAATTATTATTGGATTTGGAATTTCAATTTCTAAACTTTTTTTTGGATATACTTATTTATAACATAATTGTATTTTTGACAGATGTCTTTCTTCAATTCTTTGTCGGGTTTAATGATAGCAAATGACTGATACCAGGAGTTTCAGCATATCAAGTCGGTATTTACAAGACGCCAATTTTAAAAATTAAAAGGAAGAATTGCAATCCTAGTAATTTAAAAATCGTAAGTTTTTCGGTAGTAATTAGTTTAATTAGTAATAAACAATTTTAATGATACCAAAAAGGGCATAAAAAATTGTAAACAAATTATTCTGTTTATTACAAGAAGTAATTTTTTTATAGAATAACTAAAACATTCATTTGTTTCGAAATGAATTTAAGTTATCTCCAAATAAATAGTATTTAATTATTTTGAGATTAATGAAACTTAATTATAGAATTAAAAAGAAAGTGTTTGTATTCATATTTTTTAGTGCTATGTATTTAAATTATAAACTATTATTTCTGTCTTTTTATTTTATATAAAAGAAATTTTCCTTTGATGATATCAATTTTCATTTTGTTTCTTGTTTGATTGTTACTTGTTAATAAAAATAAAACTGTATTATTATCTATGAGATTTATTTGTGTAATTATGTTTTTATATTAGTGTGTCCCAAATATAATAATTGTTATCCGTTGAATCGACCCGCCTGAGAGAGTCTCAATTTGTGGAGAGTTTGGCTTTTTACAACTTTATATTTAGCCGGAGCATTATTAAAGGTAAGCAAGTAGTAAGTTGTGTATTTCAACTTTGTTGCAATCGCATCTATGTCTGTGTCTAGTATTCGAATAAATTAAATATATCGTCATCATTATACCGTAACATAAACGACTGGCATTATTAAAAAATTACCCCCTTCCCCCCCCATTTATATTGTATCTTTATTCTCTATGTTACTCGCAATCGCCGAATTTGCCCATTACAACGCGATGATGGTAGAAGTAAATGCCCACAACGCGTTCTGGGTATATATTTCGGCCATTGGCCATCGGAAAACTAGTACAACGCGTTGTGGATATTTCAGTTGCTTCAATACTCAGTATAGAGTATTTATATTTTGCTATTATAATTTCAGAAGCTGTAACTGAAAGAGTTATTCGAAAAATTTTTATTTTTTTTAAACTGAAGTATTTTCGACATTTCCAAACACAATTAAAGACACAAAAGTGTTAGAATAGTGTCTACAGTGTTCAACCCCAAAGTATCTTGAAATAAATAAAACTGATAAGTAAAAGTTTCATATTTTTCACATGTATACCTGATGTAGAAATTTGATTAGTTTGGGGAGTCATTCTGTGATTCTGTTGTCAGAAAGATTATAATAAATTTTTAAAATTGGTAAGAGTTTTACCAAATAAGGTTAGGAACAGGCTAAGACTAGAAGGGCTTATTCCAAAATACAAACTTCAAATCTATAGCCTTGGTAGTGTAATGTCTAGCGTGCTGAACTTTCACCTATTAATAATCGCCCCCTCCCTCCCCACAAGTTTATAGCTTCTGGGGTCTGGTTTCCAGGTTATGGGTTGTAGCAATTATTATTATTATTATTATTATTATTATTTTTTTTTTTTTTTACATTCACACGCGTTGCGTGGTAATTTCCTTTAGCCGGAAATATCGTCAAGGCTAAGGAATGTTACTATTTAGTGACTGTCTTACGAACAATTGAAGTGGTGCCCAGGATTACTGCTTTTTGCATCCAGACTATCTGGTTAGTGGAGATGCCCATTTCTTGAATGTGCTTCACTGTTTTTTTATGCACGATTACGTTTGCTGATATAATTAGAGGCTTAATTTCTATTTTGTGCATGCGCCATATATGGCATAACTCATCAGCTAGTTGTCGATACTTGGCACATTTCTCTCTATACGCCCTTCCAAGGTTTTCATCCAGGGGTATAGAGAAATCTATTATTGTACATAGCTTTGTATCTTTGTTGATCACAATCATGTCTGGTTTGTTGTAAAGTACATTGCGATCTGTTATAATAGATGTATACCAGTATATTTTAAAAGATGTATTTTCTAGTACTGGTTTTGGGGAGTGTTTGTATGGTGGTAAATGTGTGTCCGCTAGGTCATATTTTTGTGATATGGCTAGGTGAATTACTTTTCCCATATTATCGTGCCTATCTAAGTAAGCTGTAGGTGCGAGATATGTGCATGCGGAAATTATATGTTGTATAGACTCTTCTTCCCTGTTGCAAAGTCGGCATTTAGATGTTTCTATTTGTGCTTTAAGGATGAATTTTTGGTAATTTCTAGTTGGTACCACTTGATCTTGTATTGCAATCAGAGCACCTTCTGTTTCGGGAAAGAGGTAGCCGGAAGTTAGGTATGAGTTCGACATCTTTGTATCAGCTTCCTCTTGATGGAGATTGGTGTAAAATCTACCATGAATGGCTTTACTTTGCCACTTGGCTTTTAGATTTTCTTTATACCTCTCTGCGGCGGGTTCTGGGGCTGATTAATTTGCTGCAGAGAAATTCTTATCTTCCGGTAGTAAGTTTCTGTAGAACGACACGTTTTTGTTATTAAAATATTTCCACAGATTACGTATCTCTTTGTGGTGACTTTGTTCTAGATTGATTAGTCCTCGGCCGCCCTCTTCCCTAGACAGATATAGCCTTTCAATTGCCGAGTTGGGATGAAGCATACGGTGTTTCGTTAGTAGTGTCCGCGTTTTTCTATCTAGGCCCTGTAGATCGGTTTTAGACCATTTCAAAGTTCCGAAGGTATACGTTAAGACCGGTGTAGCCCAAGTGTTTAGAGCCGTGATCTTATTTTTGGAATTAAGTTGCGTGCTGAAAATTACATTTACCCTTCGCAAGAACTCTTTGGTAATTTCCTGCTTGTTGTCTCTCTCTTTCACTCCAAGAGCTTGCTGGAAGCCCAGATATTTATATGTTTGCTCTGGTCCAATGGCGGAGATAGTCGTAACACCATCCATTAAAGTTGTGTTTTCAGAGTTTATAATTTTTCCTCGTTCAACGTGCATTACTGCACATTTGTCTAGTCCTAATTCCATTTTTATAGCTGCACTAAAAGCTTTGATTATTTCTAATGATCCCTGTAGCTGCTGTTCGTTTTTGGCGTATACCTTCAGGTCGTCCATATAGAACAAATGTGTCAGCTTAGCATGCTCATTTATTAAATAACAATTTCCACTTTGGTTTATCATTCTACTTAGTGGATTTAATGCCATGCAAAACCACATGGGGCTAAAGCTATCACCCTGAAATATGCCTCGTCTGATAGGGATTTCTGTAATATCACGAGCTTTTAGTTTTAATGCGGTTCTCCAGGTTTTCATTATGTTACCAAGAAAGTTAATTATGGTGGGGTTTACTCGATATATGTTCAAAATTTCTATTAGCCACGAATGTGGTACAGAATCGAAAGCTTTACGGTAATCTATCCATGCGATAGAAAGCTTTCGTCTTTTGGCTTTTACTTGTCCTGCTGCAACTGCGTCTATGACGAGTAGTTCTTTAGTCCCTTTAGATTGTTGTTTACAACCAGTCTGTTCCCAAGATAGTATATCTACTGATGTAAGATGTTCTGTAATCTTTACGTTTAGTATGGATGTGATGATTTTGTATATCGCAGGTAAACATGTAATTGGCCGGTAGTTCTTTGGTTCTTCTAAGTTACCTGCTTTGGGAATCATGTGTGTAATGCCCATGGTGAAGTAAGATGGCATAGTTTCGGGTTCATTTATTACTCTTTGTACTTGCGTAGCAAGCAGGTTGTGGGTACTTCTTAACGCCTTCCACCAGTAATTATGTATACTGTCTACACCTGGTGCTGTCCAGTTCTTTAGTTTCTTTACAGCTTTTATTATATCCGCTTCAGATATTTCAACTTGATGCATGACTGGGACGTCCTGGTACATCTCCTTCTCATATTGTATCCAATAAGCGTCTTATTATTATTATTATTATTATTATTATTATTATTATTATTTTGTTTTCACAGCGTAACTTTTAAGCTGGTATTTTCGTCTCATAACCGCAGATCATCCAGTTCTGTAAGGTTATTGGTACGTTGTGGTCTATACTATTGTTGAAGTGAGTATCTACAGTATGCATTACATGTTTTATCCCAATACTTTACGCAGAATGTGTGCTGATCCTAATATAACTGTTTTTTGTAGGGCTTCAAAAGTATGTTTACCAGGAATATCTTTTAGATGGTTTTGTAGAGACTTAGTAACCGTGCCGGTGGCACCTATGACAACAGGTATAACTTTGGTTTTGAGGTTCCACATTCTACTAGTCTCTATGCTCAGATCCCTATACTTTAGTATTTTTTCAGCTTCCTTTTTAATAACATTAATATCGCAGGGAACTGAAACGTCAATGATGTAGCACTGTCTTTGGTCTATATCTTTAATAATTAAATCAGGGCGATTAGCTCTTATTTCCCTGTCGGTTTGTATGCTTTGGTTCCAAAGAATTGTATTATTTCCAACTTTAACAACTGCCTCAGGTTCATGGAGGTACCAATTGTATTCTAATTTTTGTCCAGCAGCTTTACATACTTGATAGTGCAACATCTTGGCAAGGCGGTCGTGCCTAAATATGTATTCTTTGGCAGCTAATATTGGGCAACCTGAAAGTATGTGGTCAACTGTTTCTTCATATTCTTTGCACAGTCTACATTTGGAACTTATAGATTCCTTAAGAATATTTTTGGCATAATAGTTGGTTTTTAATGCCTGGTCTTGTGCTGCCACCATTAAGCTTTCAGTTTCGCATTTTAATAACCCTTGTTTTAACCACATGACAGACTGCTCTTTATTTACCAGCATATCGTTTAAGTGACGTACGTGTTGTCCGTGCATTATTTTCTCCTGCCAATGACTTTTTATTTGTTCACTAAGTATTTTCTTTATCCTGTATTTTTCTTTTCTCCTTTCTGCATGTGTTTCTGTTGGTTTATCGGCTATTTTGGATTCTTGTTTTATTTTCTTTGCTTTTTTTAAAAGTGACTTTTCGTCTGGTAAGTTGTTTTCGTGCTCTTTTACTTCCTGAATGAATTTGTCTCTGGTACTTTCTATATAGTTTGCAATATTGATTATGGAACTATTATATACATATTCTAGTTGTATTAACCCCCTACCGCCTTGCTTTCGGCTTACGTAGATTCTGTCTACGTCGGCTTTAGGATGATGCGCATGGAACATTGTCAGTAGTTTTCTTGTCTTTCTGTCTAGTTTTCGTATCTCTCTGATATTCCAATTAATTACTCCTATACTGTACTGTATTACAGGGATGGCGTATGATACTATTGCTTGCATTTTGTTTTTGCTGTTTAATTCTGTCTTTAATATATTTCTAATTCTTGCTTTGTATTCTTTGATTAATTTTTCTTTTATTTGTTGTTGATTGATGCCAATGCTCTCTTCAAACCCCAGATATTTGTACAGCTCTCCTTGTTCTAGTTGTTTTATCTCTGTATCAAAGTCCAGTATCGCGTTTTCTGATGTTTTATATGTTCCTCTTTTGATGGTCATTTTTGCGCATTTGTCTAGGCCAAACTCCATTCTTATGTCTTTGCTAAACTGGTTGACTGTAACTAGTTGTTGTTTGAGATTTTCTTCATTTTTTGCAATGAGTTTTAAATCATCCATGTATAATATATGGTTGATTGATGTCTCGTTTTTACGCATTTGATATCCTGACGCTAGTCGGTTTAACTCATTGCTTAAAGGGATAAGTGCGATACAGAATAATAGTGGAGATAAGGTGTCACCTTGAAATATCCCTCTTCTTATCTTTATTTTTGCGGTGCTAATAGTAGCTTGGTCTGTTTTTAAATTTAAGTAAGTGTTCCAGCATGGCATCATCTTTCTACATAATGTTCTCACATTTTCATTTACACCAATCATTTCTAGAGACTTTAGTATCCAACTATGAGGCACGCTGTCGTACGCCTTCTTATAGTCAATCCATGCAAGGCATAGATTTTTCTTTTTCCTTTTACAGTCTTCCGCTATAGCTTTAGAAATTAGTAATTGGTCTTTACATCCAAAAGTGCCTCTTGCGCATCCTTTTTGTTCTGTAGGCATTAGGTTGTTATTTTGTACATGTTGTTCAATTCTTTTGGCGATAATAGCTGTGAAGTTTTTATACATAGTGTTTAGGCACGTGATAGGCCTGTAATTTTTTGTTTCTTCAGTTTTATCATTTTTCGGTATTAAATATGTGCTGCCTGTCGCTAGCCATTCAGGAAATATTTCGCTTCTTATTAGGTAATTAAAGCACTTTGCCATGATCTCGTGAGTGATTGAGAGTTGTTTTAACCAAAAATTACTAATTCTATCCATACCCGGAGTTTTCCAATTTGCAGCATTTTCTAAGCATTTCTTAACTTCGTCTGTGTCTATTTCATTCCACGGCATTTTTAGATCTGTTCTGCTGTTTCTCGTTATCCATTCAGCTTTATCATTATGCGCAACATCGTCTTCATATATTTTCTTCCAGAATTTCTCTATCTCTTCCTTGCTGGGGTGTTTTCCTTCTTTAATAACCTGTTTCTTTTTAAGAGATCTAAAGAATGCTTTTTGATTACTCTTGAAAAGTCGGTTTTGTTTGTACTGTTCCTGTCTTTTGGTGTATCTGTGAATTCTCAGCGTTTTTGCTGAAATTAGTTGTTTCAATTTTTCTGATGTGTTTATTTGATCTTGTTTTGTTTTTATCTGGTATTTCTGTAGCGTTTTTCTGATTATTATTATTATTATTATTATTATTATTATTATTATTATTATTATTATTATTATTTTCATTCTTTGTTTTCTCGTGTTTCTTTTCACGGTACCCTTTAATACATTCGGCCTTTGCAAGAATGCATTACTGTCTGAGATGTTTGCGTACTGTATTGCATGTACTTAAAATAACAGCCTTTTGTATAGTACTGTGTAGTTTTTGAGGTAGCCCTATGTTTTCTAAATACGTGAGAAATGACTTAGGTGTTACTCCAGTAGTGGATATGACAAGTGGTATTATCTGTACAGTTTCCTGCTTCCATATTCGTTCTATTTCTATTGCTAGGTCGGTATATTTGTGTATCTTTTCCGCAATAGTTGTTTGCACGTTGTGTGAGTTAGGAACTGCTACGTCTATCAGATATGTAGTTTTTTCTCTTTTAAGAGTAAGTATTATGTCGGGTCTATTACTCCCGATATTGCGATCTGTTCTGACACTGCGATCCCAGTATAGCTTTGCATCTGCGTTTTCTAGTACAGCCTGTGGTTCATACTTGTAGTAAGGAGCATGTGTATCTATTAGATTATGCTTCTGGGCCAGTCGTTGATGTATAATTTTGCATAGCTGATTGTGCCTATGTAAATAATCGGTGTTAGCTAGCACAGTGCACCCTGCTACTATATGATGAATAGTCTCGGCAGTGTTGTGACATTTCCTGCACCTATCATCGCCTTTATGATGTATTTAATATAGTTTTTGGTAGCGATTACTTCATCTTGGATGGCTACCATAAAACCCTCGGTTTCTCCGAACAAGTATCCTGCTCTCAGCCAATTGTTCGATGCTTCTTTATCGACATGGGGCTGATTGAGCTGATATTGATGCTTGCCATGGAGTTGCTTGCGGGATAAGGTTTCTAATTTATTATTATTATTATTATTATTATTATTATTATTTTTACTTTCATAGGTCAAAAGGCCTAGTTTGCAATTAGAGTGCGGACGTTGTCAAGCTACTCTAATTTTATTGCATATTAAGAAAACGTCTGACTATTGTACAGGTATTAATGATAGTTGTTTTTTGCAGAATTACGTAGATGTCTGGGTTAAGATCTAGCAGTTTTATTGCTTGGTGAATTTGTTTCGGTATAACTCCTGTAGCTGATAGGATGATAGGTATTATTGTTACTTTATCTTGTTTCCACATTCCTTTGATTTCTTCTATGAGAGGTGTGTACTTGCGAATTTTCTCAGCGTGTTTTTGTTGCAGGTTATGTGTATTAGGTATGGAAATGTCTATGCAGTATGTGGTTTTAGTTATTTTGCGTATTAACGTGATATCCGGTCTATTGTGTTTAACTGTTCGGTCTGTAATGATATTTCTATTCCAGTATAGTTTCACTTCCGTATTTTCGAGTACTGCTTCAGGTTGGTATTTGTACCACGGTTCTATGGTTTCTTGTAGCTAGTATTTGTCTACCAGTGCTTGGTGTATAATTTTGCAGACGTTATCATGTCTGTTTGTGTATTCTACCTTAGCTAATTCAGTACAGGCACTGGTAATGTGCTCTATTGTTTCTGATGTTTTTTAGCATTTTCTACATTTGTCATCTGGTAGTTCTTGTTTTAAAATGTATTTGCTGTAGTTTTTGGTTTTTATAGTCCTGTCTTGGATGGCTATCATAAATCCCTCTGTTTCGGCAAAAAGGGTACCTGATTTTAGCCATTTATTAGATGCTTCTTTGTCAATGTGTTCCATGGCTATATGATAAGGGTATGTGCCATGTAGTGTTTTGTTTTTCCAAGTTTCTATTTTATGACTGTTTAATACAATTTTTTGTTCCGAATCATACTCTACGTTTTTTAAGTTTAATGGAGTAATCGAGTTATCTGTTTTAATTATTATTTTATATAGAGGGTTGTCCTTTTTTGAGTAGAAGTATTTTCGTAGGTTACTGATCTGCTGATAGTGCGTGTTTTTTATATCTGTAAAAGCTCGTCCTCCCTCATTTCGAGGAAGAGTGAATCTTTCCTTCTTTATTATTATTATTATTATTATTATTATTATTATTATTATTATTATTATTATTATTATTATTTCGTAGCACACATACTTGCGTATGGGTTTATTTCCTACACGGGTGTTAACCAGGGTGCAGGTAAATTATCTATAGCTGTGGTGTGATATTGTTTAGGAATTTTCGTACTGTCGAACATGTATTTAAAATTACTGATCGCTGCATCTCTACGTGCATTGATTCGTTGACTTCTAGTTGCCTTAGGCCATGAAATAATGTTTTAGGGATAACCCCAGTTGTTGACATTATTATTGGTACAATGTATACTGCTTCCATTTTCCATTGACCTATTAATTCAATTTGCAGATCTTCATATTTGCGGAGCTTCTCAGCATGTGTTGTTTGGAGGTTATTGGTATTGGGCACGGCTATATCTATCAGATAGGTCACTTTGTTTATTTTGTCTGTTAATGTTATGTCAGGTCTGTTGTGGGGAATGTGTTTGTCTGTTAAGATTCCCCTATCCCAATATAATCGCGCGCTGTCGTTTTCCAAAATTTTTTGTGGTGTATATTTATAGTAAGTATATTTATTATTATTATTATTATTATTATTATTATTATTATTATTATTATTATTATTATTATTATTATTATTATTATTATTATTATTATTATTATTATTATTATTATTATTATTATTATTATTATTATTTTTTTTTTTTTTTTTTTTTTTTTTTAAATCACAGCTGTTTGCTGGGTTAAAATATCTTCCGGGTGATTTTCACCAAGGGAGATACCTTTATTGAGTTAGGACACGTCTTATAATGCGTGTGGTTCCTAATATTACGGCCTTTTGGGCTATGTGGACTAAACTTGTTTTTATGTTTAGTTTGATTAAATTTCCAATAAAATTTTTATGGACTAACCCGTTAGCACTTATTATAAACGGTATTACTTGTACTTTTTCCAAGTTATACATGGCTCTTAATTCATATGTTAGGTCGATGTACTTGTTTACTTTTTCTGTGTATGATTTGTCGACATTATCATCTAGAGGTATAGCGATGTCAATTACCCAGGCAGTTCTTTCGTTTTTATGGATTACAAGGATGTCGGGTTTATTATGCATTATTTGTCGGTCCGTAGTTAACTGCATGTCCCACAAAATTTTACAATTTTCATTTTCCTTGATTGCATTTGGAAAGTATTTATAATACGGTTCCTCATTTTGTATAAGTCTGTTTGATTTACAAAGGGCCTGATGTATTACGCTTGCGACGTGATTGTGTCTAATTAGGTAGTCTCTGGGTGCTAGATATGTGCAACCAGATACTAGATGCTGTATCGACTCCAATTGGGTGTTGCATAGGCGACATTTGTCATTTTCCACGTTTTCCTTAACAATGTATTTTAAGTAGCATCTTGTAGGGACTACCTGATCTTGTATGGCAGTCATTAGAGTTTCTGTTTCTATGTGCAGAATTCCTGTTTTTAGGAAATTTAAAGAAGCTTGTTTATCAACAACATTGTTATTTAATGCCGTTGGGTATCTGCCATGGAGTTCTTTTGCATGCCATTCTTTTTCCAGCGTTTTCAGTGTCATGTCTGTACTTTCGGATAATACTGCCGAATAAAGTGGTGAGTATTTATCTACTTTATTAAGAATCTCTGTGATTGGTGTTTTATTGTTGATAAAATAGTTTTTCAGATTCTTAATTTCATTATTGTGCAAGATCTGAAGATTAAGTAGCCCTCTTCCACCATATTTTCTTTGGATATATAGCCTGTTGGTGGAGGCACTAGCATAATGACATTTATATTGCGTCATTAATTTTCTGGTTTCTCTTTCTACGGCTTGTAATTCAGTTCTTGACCACTTCAACACTCCGAAGCTGTACAACAGTACAGGAATGGCCCAGGTATTAATAGCTGTAATTTTTGCTTTGGAGTTAAGTTTTGTGCGAAGTACGGCTTTTAATCTTTTCAGGTAAGTAGCTTTAATATCTTTCCTCATTTGAGTGTTGTTTATAATTAATGTTTGCTGTATACCTAAATATTTATATGTTTCTTCCAGATCCAAGGTTTTAATCTGAGAGCCATCCATCAGCTGTACTTTCGGTAAGGAATTATTATTATTATTATTATTTTTTTTTTTTTTTTTTTTTTTTTTTTTTTTTTTTCACCTTAACGGGTTGTATCATCCCTGCATGCGGAGTCTAGACTCAAGCAATACAGGTGTAGTCTATTGAGCACTTTTTGTTATTTCTATTGTATCCCGAACATTTCTCGTACGATCGACGTGCTAGCTAATAGTACCGCTTTTTGTGCTATGTCAATGACATACGCTGGTAATCCTAGAAGTTGAATAGATTCTATTGTCTGCTTTGGAATTATACCTATTGACGATTTACTATGGGTATTATCTTAACTGTGTTTAGTTGGTATGTATTTTTGATGTATATAGCGATGTCTCGGTATTTACTTTGTTTCTCCTGGATGGTCTTTTCGATGTTATTTGTTAGCGGAACAGCGTAGTCTATAATGAAGGCTGTTTCATCTATTTTATTTATTAAAATTGTGTCAGGGCGATTATTGAGTATTGGGGTATCGGTGAGTATGGATCTGTCCCAATATAATTTTATACGTTGGTCTTCCACTATGGTTATTATTATTATTATTATTATTATTATTTTTTTTTTGTTATCACACAAACTGTGGATGAGTTAGTGACTGTTTTAGCAGTACGCCGGATTTATCAAGACGACTGTTATTTTATGGCTCTTCTTATTATTGCTGTTGTGGCCAATATGACAGCTTTTTGCATATGGTATATGGCGCTTAATGGGATGCCTAATTCATTCTCTGTACTTTTCCATTTTGCCTCTGTAAACTCTGCTTATATTTTCATCTAACGGCACTGAAAAGTCTATTATAGTACAACATTTTGTTTCTTTGTTGATTATTATCATATCGGGCTTGTTATGTTGTACTGTACGGTCGGTTATGATGGTTGTATCCCAATATATTTTGAATGATACATTTTCTAGTACCGGTTGGGGACTATATTTATGAAATGGTGTGTTATTTGCAAGCCCTACGTTTTGCCCCAACATTTGGTGAATAACCTTTCCCATGTTATCGTGCCGACTTAGATAAGCTGAAGATGCAAGATTTGTACAAGCTGATGAGAGGTGCTGTATCGATTCCTCTTCCTTATTGCAAAGCCTGCATTTTGTTGTTTCAGGGTTTAAATGCATGATGTGCTTTTGGTAGTATCGTGTTGGAACTACCTGATCCTGTATGGCTAATAGCGCCCCCTCCGTCTCGGGAAACAGGTATCCCGCTGTAAGGTAAGTGTTAGAATAGGTTTTATCCACGTCTTCTTGGTGTAAATTATTGAAATAACGCCCATGCATGGGTTTATTTCTCCATTGATGTTTTAATTTGTCAGTATAATTTTCTGTTTCAGGTTCGGGTGTTGCTAAACCTAGTGCAGAAAAGCTTTGATCAACTCTTACCAGACTTTGGTGTAAAGGTAAGTTTGTATTGCTAAAATACTGTTTTAACTTTTGTTTTTCTCTTTGATGTGCATTCTCTAAGTTGACGATTCCACGGCCTCCCTCTGCTCTAGAAAGATACATTCTTTCAATTTCAGAGTTAGGGTGTAACATTCTGTACTTTGTAAGCGTGGTCCTAAGCTTCCTATCTATTGCTTGGAGTTCCGTTTTTGTCCATGCTAGTACTCCGAAAGTGTACGACACCACTGGTATAGCCCAGGTGTTAACGGCAGTAATCTTATTTTTTGAGTTAAGACTTGTGTTTAAAATTTTCTTAACCCTGTCGAAGTATTCTGCTGTGACTGATTCTTTATTGTCTTTTTCATTTATTCTCAATCCCTGTTGAAAACCAAGGTATTTGTAGCATTGCTCTGGAGTGAGCGCGGTAATTTATTTTTATTATTATTATTATTATTATTATTATTATTATTATTATTATTATTATTATTATTATTATTATTATTTTTTATTTTTTTTTTTTTTCCTAAGCACAGTTTTCTGGTATCCCTAGTATATGTCGGGTGTATTACCAAAACATATACCACTGTGTAATTTTAAACTAGGACTGTATTTCCGCTAATGTGAAATGCATGACGGGTTATTAACCAAGCCAGGCATATATAATCTTATTGGTTGAGAACTCTTCTAATGATATGAGCTGTTCCCAATATGGCGGCTTTTTGGCATGAATTAATTAAACTCGATGTTATTGTTAGTTTCAATCAACTATTATTATTATTATTATTATTATTATTATTATTATTATTATTATTATTATTATTATTATTATTATTATTATTATTATTATTATTATTATTATTATTATTATTGTTTATTTCTCGCATTTCTGCCGCTACTCCACTTTACGGGTCAAAACCAAGGTAAAAGTGGTATTACTATTACTACATATTATTATTGAAGAATTTTCTGACAATGTTGCATGTGCTCAATATGGTGGATTTTTGCATAGGTACATATATATTCTTGTTAATATTGAGCTTTGCTATTGACTCGTGGAGGTGTTTGGGGATGATTCCAGTGGCCGATATAACAATAGGTAGTATATGCACTGCTTCTAAGTGCCGTAGTTGTTGAAATTCGATTGCAAGTTCCGCGTATTTCCTGAGCTTGTTAGTATGTGCCTCTTGCAAATTTGACGTGTCTGGTATTGTTACATCTATTAAGTAAGCTTTCTTGTTACGCTTATCAATCAATGTAATATCCGGCCGATTGTGTGGAATCGTTCTGTCTGTGATTATCCCCCTATCCCAATATAATAATGCTTTATTATTTTCTAGTACCTTTGGTGGATCATATTTAAAATAAGGTACTATTTCATTTAGCAAGGAATACTGTACTGCTAGTTGAACATGTATGATTTTAGCCACATTATCATGTCTTGTCTTGTAATCTGATTGAGCCATGGTTTGACATCCAGCGATAATGTGCTGAATATTCTCAGTAGTTGCCCTGCATCGTCTACATTTGTCCTCCTGAGTACCATCCTTAATTATAAACCTTCTGTAATTCCTTGTGCTTATAACCTGATCTTGGATGGCCATGAAAAAGCCTTCTGTCTCGGGATACAACTCTCCTCTTGTTAACCAGGCGTTCGACGCTACTTTATCGACATTCGGTTGACTCAAGTCGTGAGGATGTTTCCCATGTAAAGCCTTTTGCAGCCACTGTTCGTGTTTTTCATGATCAGTTACTAATGCTAGCTCCATATCATCTGCGAGGTTGAGCGGAGTATAGTTTTTGTCAGCACTCACAATAGCACGGTGTAAGTCTGAGGTTGCTTGTTTGGTGTTAAAGTAGTTTCTCAGGGAGCACAGTTGTTTATTGTGCAGATTTTTGATATCAATCAAACCACGCCCTCCATCAGCTCTTGGTAGTGTTAGTCGTTCTTTGGCAGATCTCGGGTGATGTAATCTTCCTTGGGTAAGTATTTTATTTGTAGCCCGTTGAATGTTAAGGAGATCTGTGTGGCTCCAGTGCACGACGCCAAATGAATAAGTGAGTATTGGCACTGCAAAAGTATTTATTGCCTTAATTAGGTTGCGGCTGTTTAGTTTGGTTTTACAGAGTTTCTTTACTCTCTTTATGTACTTCTCTCGTAATTCGATTTTCATTTGCGTTTGTTCTATAAGTCGGGCTTGCTTCATTCCTAAATATTTGTACACTTCTCCTTCTTGAAGACCTTCTATGATTTCATTGTCTTCTGTTTCATAGTTTTTAACTTCCCGTTTTCCGCGATTTATGCATTGTATTTTGCATTTTTCCAACCCGAATTGCATGCATATGTCTTTGCTAACCATTTCTGTGATTTTTAAATTCTGCTCTAGATGTTCGTATTTACTGCAATATATTTTTATGTCATCCATGAACATTAAATGCGTTATGCGATGCATGTTTTGTCTGGCACTTCTTATATTGTATCCCTTCCCCTCTTGATTTAGTAATTGTGATAGAGGGTTTAGTGCTAAGCAAAACCACAAGGGGCTTAATGAATCCCCTTGAAAAATGCCTCGTCTAATATTAACATGTTATGTTAACATGTTATTATTATTATTATTATTATTATTATTATTATTATTATTATTATTATTATTATTGTTATAGCCATAATTTAAAATTCATTAATTTAATAAATATGCTAGAAGGCATTAAACCTTCAGATTAGAAATATTAATTTACTTTCATGTATGACAGCTTGCAGTAAAAATAAGTCCAAATAATTAAATTAAGCGTATCATTTTTTTATTCTGGAAATCTAAACTTTTAATTAAGGCTGCATTGTTTTAATATTTTTGTAAAAAAAATTGGCCAAATTAACTACTTCGAATGAATGGAGTTTAAAAGACGACCTTTTTATAATTTAGTGCATCAATTCACAACTTGAATAACTTCGAACAGAAGAAAAATAACTTTGCTTTTATATTAAAGAGAGAATGAGGTATAAGAATGAAGGTATCGATATTGATAGATTGTGGGTGAAAGTATTACCCAATTTTCACACAAGAATAGCACCATTATTTTTTCTTCTGAACTTTTAATGTATGCATCTGTGATCGATTTATTCCTGTAGGCTTGAAGAAACTATTCCTCTTTTCTATATTTTCCATGTCATTTACTACAGATATTATAAAAGCTCAAACTAGCTATCTACAAATGGCTTTTTCGTCTCCTATTTTAGTATATAAAGAAACAGAGTTGCTGGTTTGCACATAGTTTAAGTTTATCCCGCATGAGAGCCATACGTTAACTTTCAAGGTAAATAGAGCATGAATTTTTTACAAAGATGCCCTCGAGATCTAAGCCAGGTTAGACTATCGATCACCTTTTATGTAAAATGGTAATAGAATGAAAGATCGTCTCGGTTTACATTTTAAGTAAATTAAGGGATGCTACAAAGGTATGTAATAGCTTTTTTAGTTAAATTTAATTCAAACTAAAAAACCAACAAGAAATGCGATAAATCGCGAAAGTTGCTTTGTACATTTTGATCAGCTGTTGTATAGAGGAGAAACAGACGCACCGCACCGCATCTAATGAGAGCAACTCACATTGTATTGAAACACAGCGTATTTTGTAGATCGCTAAAAAGTATAGCACCGGCTAAGCA
This sequence comes from Agrypnus murinus, assembly GCA_929113105.1. Classification (NCBI taxonomy): domain Eukaryota; kingdom Metazoa; phylum Arthropoda; class Insecta; order Coleoptera; family Elateridae; genus Agrypnus; species Agrypnus murinus. The sequence continues at coordinate 196,932,052 of OV816024.1, forward strand.
TCTTGGAAGATGTTTACTGGTTTTTGAAATTATGGACATTACTGCTGTTTTCTAAAAACTGTTACTTTTTGAGTAGGTTTGACAATATTGGGAAGTGTAACAAAAGGTTGCATGTTTTGTTATAGAGAGTTCTCCGTGCTCTAAGACTCACTTAAAAATGAATTCTGTGGTGGTCTCGGAGTTACAAGGTGAAAATTATCCCGAATGAAGCTTAGTTCCTAATGGTTCAAAATCCTAAATTTAAATGTATTGTATAAAATTCAAAAATAATTTTGTAGCGTATACATTTTCATAATGTTTTGAAATTCTAAAATAACATTGGCGCTTATGGGACCAAATACTACAAACAACAGTCCGCGTCCCACTAATAAGCATCTCACTTTCTACGCAGCTTCATCTCAGTTTCTACGCAGCTCCGTCTCACTCCATCACATCATTTTAAATGAACATTTCTTTGATTTGTTTTCGTTTCAAATTTCCAGTGTTCGTTATTTTATTATACTGCAGCTTGATTTTTAATTTTAAGCTTTAATTTTCAGCAACCCCGAGGCCCCCACGGATGTTAAACTAGGTTCTACGGACTAACATTTATTTCTCTACAGCTCAAGACAGAGTTCACTTCTAATTTAAATTACCACTACCATTACCATTACCATTACAAGGACCACTCATATTAAAGTGATTATTTAAGCCAGCGGTTCCCAACCTTTTTGACTCCGCGGAAACCTTTTTGGAATCAATTCCCATGGTGGAGCTCCTTAGGCCTACCCTATTTCTTATAAGTTAATGGTGGTTAGGAGTAGCGTTACAGAGGGAGGCGGAGGGGATAGATAGTAAGGGAATGTGAAGTAAAGAGATATCTAAACAACTGCACAAATATTTTTAAAAATTTGAAATTTACCATTATATCTTAATTTATTCTCAACTACCACCATTACACATATTGTCAAACTTAGCTCAAAAGTATTTAATGCGTTTTAGTAAGTGATCCTTTTAATGAAACACTTGTGTCTCAACAAATTGTACACAAATTACACCCAAATTAAACCAAACAATACACAACTTGTACACAAATTACACACAAATAGTACACAAATTGCACACAAATTACACACAAATTGTACAGATATTTTATACAAATTTCATATAAATTGCAAACAAATAGCACACATATTGCATGCAAATTGTTTACAAACTGTACACAAACTGTACGCAATTTACAAAAAAACTGCACATAAATAACACAAATTCCACAAAAATCGCAAACTAAATACTCATAAACAAATTACATATACACATATTGTACACAAATTTTGCACAAATTGCAACCTACAATAATTTTGGAGCTAGTAGCAGTAGAATGTTCAACCACCATCAGCTAGAGAAGACGCGAAATGCAACTTGGCAAATCCGTTCAAAACGTAATTTCTAATTTTCTTATTTCGATTCTACTTTTTTATTCTTATATTTCATTCTGTTTCAGTTAATTTATTTTCTTGCAGTGGCTGCGGAGCCCATGAAAAGTGCACGGGGAGCCATTAGGACTCCGTGGAGCGAAAGTTTGGAATCGTGATCTAACCTAGTATTTACATAACGATCATGACGATACTACAGTGCTGCTACGGAGCCGGACGCGGACTGTCGGGGATTTCGGTGTGGGACACTTTGGAGCTGGATCGCAGGGTTACTTTGGCCCGGAGACAGTTAATGATGATAAATGAATTTGGTTTGCAAATATTACAGTAACACTTATACTATGGATATTGCTTAGTGCTTATTCTAGTGCTTCAAGACAAAAGGCACTGGAATAACGCAATTTAACCAAACCAGGAGAAATGTGTGTATATATAAAAATAAAAATAAAGGTACAATGATAACAGGGTAGCTTGTCCCAACAAAACTACACTAATGGTTAAAAAAAACGTTTTTTTAAATATCTCCGAAAGTTTTGCTCTAATTTGCTGCACAAAAATATACATGCGCCGAAATATCTCCGCGCCGGAATGTCCCTGCGCCGAACTATCTTTGCGTAGAAGTGTCCCGACGTCGAAGTGTTCCTGCGCCGAACTGTCCCGCGTCAAACTGTCTACGCGCCGAGACGGTCGTACCGAGATGGCCGCGCCCAAATGTCCTTGATTTCAATAACACTTCACTTGCATTCCCATGGCAACTAAAACACAACGTTTTTAATTGTGAATCTAGAAAGCTGTGGACCATCTAAAAGCATTCGGAATCGATCCATTGTGACCAAAAAATGTAAAATCGATACTATTTTGTTTTAGACCGTTTCTATGGCAACGTAAAACTTAATGTTATGGTTTTTACGCTTTCAGTGATATATGATATTCAGTGATTCAGTGATATGTTATCTTATTTTACGTTTAGATTATATATTCCAGAAAACTTTCTTCTGGATATTACAGTTAGCTATGATAAATGCAATATAAGCAAAAGAAAGCAATTAAATACAAAAACTTTTGTTAGTTTGCAATAACTGATAGCAGATCTTGTTGATTTAGACACTATTATTACAATTATTTCAATAATGGCTTCTCAAAATGCGCATTCTGGAGACGAACTACAAGTGAAAAAACTTTCTATTGTTAATTTAAAATTTCAAATAAGGACTATTTCTAATTTTATTTTGGTGAATATGGTATTTATTTATGGTGAATGTCGTCGCAATGCTCACGAAGCTCGCGAGTTTTACATCGACATATTTCTTGATCGTCAAAAAATAAAAAAATAGAGTTACACTCGCTACCAAAACTTATGATTATTTGAAAATGATTTTGCCAGACATCTGGAATTCTGCCAATAGTTTGCGGGGCCTGGGACCACCGGTAGGCGGTAAGATCTTGTTTTCAAAATGCCGTTTTATCAAAAATAGAAGTTAGAATGGAAACAATAAACGATGCCGAACAAAATCGACATTTATCAATAAGAGACGCACAACTTTTCAGAAACTTTTGAAGTAAATGTTAGGATTGGTGTCATTGATAATTCAGTTATTGACTAACATTCTTTTTTAATAAAGTGCACATATTTAAAGTACCGATTTAGAAACAGTTTCAAAACTCGTATTTATACAACAATCTCATCCAAAAGACAATATATAAGAACATAGAAAAGTAACGTATGTCACATAAGTTTTGGGAAAAAATAAAATACTGTAAAATTAACATAATTTATTTAAATGATAACTATACCAACCTTTTACCTTACATCTTAATTAAATCAACTTTTAATTAATCAACAAAATAATGGCAAGGAGCCATGGTCTTCAAAGTTTTTGTCAACTTACTCCATCATGTTTTTGACGGTGTTTAATCTATTTCCCCAATATTTTGATATGTTATGTTCTGCTTCATTTCGAACTTCTCGCCCATTGTTATATATCCCTTTCTGCTCAACAGTACCCAAAAATCCTGGGACAGTCGAGCCTGTGGTACATTTGGAGAATTGTCAGCTTTCGTTTTTGTTAGCAAATTCTAGTCATTCTTGCATCATTTCAAAACATTATTTGATCATGTGGATGAGTCGTATTAATAAATTGGTGCAACTTCGGTAAACATCTTACATCTTTTACGATACTTCAATTTTTTCTGTAATACCCTTCTTACAGTGTCATAAGAAACATTAAATCTTCTAAGTAACTTTCAGTATGATGTTTTGGCAACTCAAATCAACTCGGTTTTTGTACTTTCACATATTCTGTTGGCGCGATTTTCTGTCAGCAACTTCGGGCGTCTACTTTTTGGAAGATTAAGGCAGGGTATACCTTGTTCGCATTCTACAATTGTTCTGTAAGTGGTAGTCTTAGAAATATTTTGATTGCGAAAGATGTTAACAATTTCACGGTTTGGCAAGTGTCCAAGACAAGCAGTAAATGCCCTTTCGAATTTCTAGCTTGTACGATATAACGATGCAAATAATTTGACATCTATAAAATATTATAATAGGTTGAAGTGTTAATGAATATTTGTTTACCATGGTAAGTATAGTATGAGCAAAAAGTAACTCCGTCAAAGGTGCCTTTGGAATTTTGAAATCTGAAGTGAAGTATAACACCAGAAAATTATACATAATAATCAAAGTCCTTTGACAGTGACAGTTATTATTTTCTGGCGATATAATACACATGAGTTCAGAATTCCAAAGGCACCTTTGATGCACAGAGAAAAATGTATTTAAATTTCATCAACAATTGTGTGGTATTGTAAAACAAATTGGTCTTAAAAAAGTGACAGGGACAATTTGTGTACAATTATAAAACAAGATTGTGTCATTTAGTTTGTCAAGATTTTGTGGAAGTCAATAGTAATTTTGTAGAATCAAATGAATAGTTGTGTATAAGTTTCCATAACAAATTGTGTTACTTATTAAAACAGAATGTGTAATGTTATTGCATACAATTTTATACAAAATTGTACAATTGTTGCGCTAGTGTGTGCCACAATTGCTTAATAGTATTTAACACAATTACTTGTTCACATTTATACAAATTGTGCAATACTCTGGCACAAATATTCTATACAGAAGGCTAGATATTACAAATAAAATATATATTTTTACATATATTAAAATATATGTAACTAATATGTATATAGCTATACAATGTATAGTATTTACATACTATACAAACATTTTTTACAATTATACTTCAACATAATATGCTAGCTTATCCTCTACAACATTGTTTCAAAGAATGCAGAACTAAATCTGGCTGTGTTAAATAATTGTCGTAAGTTCCTGTTAGACAATTCAGTAACGAAATCCTACACAACGCTGGACAATACGATTCTACAATTATAATATAAATTTCTCCAACACCGTTTTGAACAATATTGTGCAAAGCTCTTATGAAGTATTTCTCTCTGTGTGGAGTTACTTTTTGCTTATACTATAGATTGAAAGTCAGTTACGTACGTTACAAAGAAAAAGCAGTACTTCACTTTTTATTGCTTTATAAATCAAATAAAAAAAAATAACGTTAAAATAATAACGATTATTTTTTAATACTTGTAAAAATCTGTCTTATAAAAGAATAATATAAATTTATTTGTTTTGTAACAAAATAATTGAAGATTATTGGCATTTTCAATAGTATTCGTCGAGTTTTCCGCACGTGTCCACTTCAGAATCAATCTGCAAAGCTTTTGTTGAAAATTCCTTCATGCTATTAACAAATTATGGGAGAATTATACTTTAATTAAAAGGCATATGAAATGTTTTAATTGTAGAATTTAGAATAATAGGCATATAATGCAATTAAATACGTTTCAGATTAAATATAATAAGAACAAGTGTAAATTAGCTAATGCAATAATTGTTTCTAGAAACGTATTAGTTAGTTAATTTTTACTTGTAGAGGTAATCAGTATACAGGGTATTCTTTCGTTTCAATTTTCGAATATTTTTAATAGTGTATTATGTAGTTTAATAATAATTAAGTAACTTAAGTGTATTTTTTATTCATTTATAATTTATTTTTGTATTTCAAATATAAGTAGATATATGTAAAATAACTCTTTCTAAAGATTTACTTAGAAAATTCAAAAATAAGATATTTCTACTGACTGAAGACTGAAGAATATTCTAGTTTTTAAAATAATATTTATATAATAGCTATTTATGTAACAAGTACATAATGTAGGTATTTATAGACAAGCCCAGTTCGCGCCAAAGAGCGAGTCTATAAGGTCCGATTATGTAAGAGTTACATACAAAGCTTTATGTTCGATTCCTAAAATTGGCTAATTATCAAAAAAAATCAGTTTATAAATTTGACATCTATTCTTGACAGAAGAAAATTTGACATGTAATAGACAGTTGCCATACTTTATTTTACTAATATATACTTTTTGTACTTTGCGTTCACAATGGGCTCATTGTGACACCGAAAACGATTTCATAATAGAGGCTATTATAACATCGTTTATGGAGACTATTTGTTTTGTAAGATTGGTAACATTTGTTTTATATTACATATAAACTCATTTAATCTTGACACATTCTAACCTCACAAAACGCGAAAAGTCATTTTATAGAGTTACCACATGTTAAACGCAAAAATCACTAGATTGTAATGCAATGCTTTTAATAGCTTGAATTTACAATTTCTATAAAATTAATGGCGCAAAGTACAAAAAATAGTATATTATACTTGTTTTATAAGACGTATTGTAGCACTCGTTCCTTTGGAACACTCCTCGCTTCTCTCGTCGTGTCCCAAACAACTCGTGCTACAATAGACCGTCTTATACAACTCGTATAATAATATACTATTATTTTACTACTGCCACTTTATTTTACGAGTACAATAATAAGCCAGTTCACTGCCGCAAAACAATACAATAAACAGTACTTTATAATGCAATCGGACATAAAGCCATTTATTGCCAGACCACCAATTGTCAGAAATGAGCTTTCTAAAAGTTTTATCAATGTGATCTTCTGAATCGACTGAACGACAAATCCTCGCTTTGGAGCGTGAAATCTATCTACTAACAGTGGAACGGATTGAAAACTTAACTCTGACTATACAGTGGATGTTAACCAGCTATAAAACTAGCCTTCAGAAACTAACGTATTATTGCAATAATCTAGTCTAAAATATGAGTGATAATTATTTCTTTGTACTGATTCAGAATTTCAAGCCATTACTTTGAAGGAATTACTGAGTAGCTTTTCATATCTGTCTGATCCCAGAACCGCAGAGTTGTTATACAGAGGTGGGCAAAAGTATGGAACCAAGTAAATATCTCTGGAGTTTTTAAAGATATCGGAATGAAATTTGGTAGGCAGATATTACAGTAAATTGTGTATTTGCGTTAAATGTTTTTGACAATTTTGAGTTTCCGGTTTAACCGATATTAATGCCGATTTTAAAATTTGTAATGGAAGACCCTGTACATTATTTTAATTTTGAATAGTACATTTTATTACGATTACAAAAATATGGGGTTCGATATGTTTTATTTCAAGGCCAACCGAGATTTTTACAATAAAAGTACTTTTGAGGCAAAAACTAATGAAATCTAGTAGTCTATGAAACAAACGTAACAATCACATTAGTAATCAAAATTAAATTAATACAAAACGGGAAAATAAAACAGGAGTACTTTGTAAAGGGAAAATCCACTTAATGTAGTAAATGTTCAAACTGAGCTCCATTTACTTCTTGACTAAAGGCTAGTCTATTTGTAAACTCCCTTGTAACATTAATTATTATTTCTGGTGGAATTATTTGACTCTCTTCGGTTATTCTTTCAGCTAGTTCTTGCAAACAAACAGTCTGCAAGAACTAGCTGAAAGCTTAATCTACCAAACGGTCGATTAAGATAAACTTTGGACTTCAAATAACCCCATAGAAAATAGTCCAGTGGAGTAAGGTCGGGGGATCGCGCAGGCCATTCAATGGTACCTCTTCTTCCAAACCACCTATGATAAAATTTCCTGTCTAAGCGATCTCCGACAATGCGAGCGAAATGGGGTGGTGCCCCGTCCTGCTGAAACCAGATATTATTTGGCAGTTGTCCATTTTCCTCCAGCGTCGGAATAATTTGCGTATCTAAAAGCTCTAAATATCTATCCCCGTTTAAAATTTCTTCTAAAAAGAAAGGCCCTACAATTCTGTTGTTGTAAATACCGGCTCAAACGTTCAATTTTTGAAGATGTTGCGTATGAGCCTCTTGTATCCAGTGAGGGTTAGTTTGCGACCAATAGCGGCAGTTATGTCGATTTACTGTACCGTTCAAACAAAACGTAGCCTCGTGCAAAAACACCATATTTCTTACGAAGTTATTATCACGGTTGCAAATATCCATCATTGTTTAACAAAATTCTAACCGCCTGTCGAAATCGTCGTCGGAGAGTTCTTGAACAAGGCGAATTTTGTAGGGATGATATTTTTCTCGCTTTAATATTCTTCCTACTGAACGACGGCTTATTGCGTGTATATTGGCGAGTTCAGCAGTAGACAAATGAGGATTTTCCTCTAAAGATATTGCGATATTTTCAGCTACATCGTTTTTTGTAGAAGTTTTTGGACGTCCACTTCTTGGTAAATTACCGACTGTGCCACTTGTGGTATACCTTTGCAAAGTTTTTGTTACTATCGAACGTGATATTTACCGATCCGGATGAATATCATTAAAAAGATCACAAACTTCTTGATGCGTTCTTCTTCGGTCCCCAAAACCAATCATCATTAGAATTTCTATTCTCTCTCTCTTTCACTTAGATGGAGCATTTTGCGTTAAAGTTAAAACACCTACTTATTTTAACTACTATCACGGCTAATGTCAGTTTGATAAACTGTGATTGTTACGTTTGTTCCATAGACTACTAGATTTCATTAGTTTTTGCCTCAAAAGTACTTTTATTGTAAAAATCTCGGTTGGCCTTGAAATAAAACATATCGAACCCCATATTTTTGTAATCGCAATAAAATGTACTATTCAAAATTAAAATAATATACAGGGTGTTCCATTGCAAATTTTAAAATCAGCATTACTTCCGGTTAAACCGGAAACTCAAAATTGTCAAAAGCATTCAACGCAAATACACAATTTACTGAAATATCTGCCTACCAAATTTCATTCCGATATCTCTAAAAACTCCAGAGATATTTACTTGGTTCCATACTTTTACCCACCTCTGTATAATTACTTCAATATAATGGTTGGGTCAGTAGCATTTTTATCTTTTGGACGGCATACATACAACCTTGGATTTCTTTGGTTTTTCCAAAACCCCACGGCCACCGGTTACCACTGAACTGATACCATCGGCGTGGAAAACTTCCAAACCATTTTACGTGCTTTATCCGATAAGCGCATGCTTATCGAAAGTTTAATCATTTAAATGTAAATTAGAGATAATAGTAGATCAGGGCCGGTGGTAGGCGAGTGGTGTCATGTGGTGCATTACTCGTGTTCCAAGGGTCGTGGGTTCGAATCCCACTTGGGGCGACGGGATTTTTCTAATTGGAAAATTTCGCCACCTCAACTAAGGGTGTGTGTATTCGTGTTGCATGTTAGATGGCCTTAGTAGTTGGTTCCCCGTAGTGTAGGCGTAAAATAAAAAAAAGAAAAAAATAGTAGATTACGGCACACATACGGTACAAGAAATGGTTTAATAACCCATAAAACGACTGCTGATCTGTTAGCGCAAACATTCTGCAACACATTATTTTGTTAGTCGCACAATCTGGACATTTCAAATTTTAAATGTTTGTACATGACCGTTATAGTTGACTGCTGTACACATAACAGTTATAACACTAGGGAAAAGAGCAGAAAATAGAAATACTGTACATTTTAAATATAGAATAGAGTACACACTCTATACACACTCTAGAACAAAGCTAAACTATTCTATATTTAAAATGTTCAAAATTTTATAATGACTATCTTGTACAGTATTTCTATTTTCTGCTTTTTTCCCTCGTGTTATAACTATAACATAACCACGGCTGTAATTACACTATAGTTAAAAATAAGGGGTGGATTCTGGGTATTAGATTGCTACAAGCCGTAACATGGAAACCAGGCCCCAGAAGCTATGAAGCTTATGCGGGAGGGAGGGGGCGATTTTATTATTATTACGTAGACCCATATTATATAAATCCCATATTTGTGTCACAGCTAAGGAAAAATTGCAGAAAATCTTAACCAGATCTGCCGGTACCAGGAGTCGAACTGGCCCGCTTGAGTGAAAGTCCAGTACGCTAGACAATACACTACCAAGACTGGGTATTAGATAAACCTTTGTTTATTCGAAAGTAGAAGTAAAAAATAGAAAATTAATTTCTCAGTTTTCCTCGTTCACATGTACTGGCTTGCGAGTAATGGATTTTTTACTGTTTTTTCTGAGGAGATGGCTTGCTGGATGCTGACCTAAACAAGAAACAGGGAATTCTTCAGCAACGCTACGGGATGCTAGCGCACAATTTTCTCAATTTTTACATATTTTCCTATTAAAGGGTGAATTTGGGTGTTTTGTGTCAGAGACATATCTAATATTATTTTTTCTATTTTGCATTTCTTACAAAATTTCATTCATTCTTTACAAGAACATAATTATTTTATCCACAATCACTATATAATAAGGTAATAATTGAACTCCTTGCCAACGTATAATGTGGTTTATAAAACTCTTGCCCGGTTTCATAAAACCGTCATTAACTATTAGTTAGTAAGCAGATATGCTAAACTAACAGTCGTTTAAATTTTATAAGTATTTCTGTAAAATAACTGAATGATTTTAAACATTAGTTAGTAAGCAGTTATTTTAAAAATTAATAGTGTTTCCATCTTAAGTTGGCAATAAAATGCAATGTGATACAACTTCATTTGTATTTTGGCAGTAAAATTACCGCCAAATAAACACCTTTTTTGGTGCATTCTTTGTGTTACTTCTGTGTTTACCCTAGTTTTCAAAGTTTGTAAGTATTTCAAATTTATTATTTGCATATAAAACGTTTACAAAATGCTTATATTATTTTTTCGGTTTGTTTAAGTTAAAATGTGAAAGAAAACGGTTAGGAATTATAATTATACACAACACGAAAAAGAACAACTTACTAATTGAATTAGTAGTGCTAGAGAAGTACAAGCATATCATACAAAATAAAAAAAATAGAGGGCGTTACAAAAAATAAAGAAAAGCAAGAATGATGGAGAAATATAGCCATTGATTATAGCAGTATTGTTGAAAGGAGCAGAAATCCAGACCAACTGAAAGGCTGCTACACAAACATAAAAAGAGTTGGGAAAAAAAGTTGCAGGTCACAGAGTGAGATCTACAGAATTTCCACTTCTATCATTGTTCGTAACTCTGGTTAAGGCTTTCTGCAGTTTTTCTTAGCTGTAACATAAATGTGGGCTTTGTGCTATACCATCTGTTAAGTCGGCTCCAGCCGCACGTTGGGCTGCGTAATAGTAATAATCGCCCCTCCCTGCCGCACAAGCTTCATAGCTTCTGGGGCCTGAAAGGCCAGATAATGGGCAGCAGTATTATAATTATAATAATTATTACTATATAAAACAGAATGCGAAAAGGAATGTTACTACACATAAGACCCCTACACAAGGTAAATATTTCCAATAACTTAATTTTATGTAAAGTACCTTGATTTACTGATACAACAGAAATTAAGCAGACTGGAAGTGGTTACGTTTGTGGAGAGCACTACAAGAAAGGTGTTATGTTATAAATCTTGTTTATATTATTATTTAACAATGTTTTATATTTAAGTATTGCAAAATTTTCTAGTTATAATTTTTTTTATAACGTTTCGCATTGACAATAAAGTATATTAAATAAAAATTACTTCTACAAACAAAATGAAATTTTGCTGCTTTTTATTTGTCTATAGAAGCTTTAACTGTGTGTTAAGATTTAACCTGTGCTCTAAGCACCTGCTATTTTAACAAGATGTTTATCGCATTGTTAAACTTAGCAATGATTTGTGAAACAAACATTTCGATATAATGTCCTGTTAAAAATATAACAGTGTGTTAAATTATAACAAAGCTTTTATGAAACCGGGCATTTTAGGGTTTCTATACATAAAACACATGGAATTATAATGATTGTTGAACACACTAGCAACCAGTAAAGCAAAGGTACTACGACAAATGGAACACGAATAATGATTTTCAAGGTAACATCCGCCGTCGCAGTAAAATGTCAAATAATTTTTTGATAAAATTCGGCAATTCTGATTCTAAATGAGTGTGATTGTGGATAAAACATTGTATTGCATACGGGTTTTAGATGCATTTTATTCACTTAAGAAAATTAAACGCTCGAGCAAGCTCTCGCGTTTAAACATTCTTGCGTGAATAAAATGCTATCTAAAACCCTTATACAATAAATTACTATTATTTTTAATTTTAAAACATTAATATTGATAATATTCACTTTTTCTTTATATTTACTGCATCAAGCAAAATTATTACTATCCATGCCCTCACTATTACTGCATTAATGTACGCCACACATTCAATCACTGCTTGTACTCTGCAACTTTCATTTCTTCTTCCGCTTTGGAACAACTGGAAGATAGCAGTTGTGGCATTGAGGGATTGCATCATATCACGCATTATACTCTAACAAACAAATGAAGGATCTAGGTCGCCGCGTGATCACCACCTGGTAAACACATAAAATGTAAGATCTGATTTTAAGCAACACTGATATTATATAAGCTGTTAAAACTGTCAGTGACGTACATTGCCCGCGTGATTCGCGATACGGTATGCAAGTTAGCGCTCGTGATTTCGGTGATCTAGATCCTTCATTTGTTTGTTAGAGTATAGTACTTCAACGTTTTCTGATCTTCTCTTCCTCAACTAGTGTTGTAAAGTACTCTTCTTGGTGTACCTAAGTACTGTGATGATCACCGGTGCCTTGGATAATTACAATTCTACATTGGATTCTACACAGGACTACAGTGGATTCTACAAATTATCCAAGGCAACAAATGTAAACAAGTCAGAGAAAACTCTAGTCTTTAACAGTAGAAGAATAAAACTTATATACCATAATCCGTCTTTTACTCTACCTAACATAGAAAATATTACAGTACTTATTAAGGTACTTAAAAATAAGTATATCTGTACCTGTACCTTGTTACTTTTTGTATGATACCTAAGTACCTGTAAGTATTAGGTATATATTTTTTAATTATAAAACTTTTTATAATATAATATCACCAATGAAATATTGTAACAAGAGAGAAAAAGAAAGAACCTCTTCTTCACACAACAAATGGAATATTCTACAGCATTCGAGAGAATGACGCATCGCACCAAGCATGTAAACCAGACGCGGTTTATCTAGCGCCTTCCAGAAATACATAGTAGGTTCCAGCGGCTTCTGGTACGATTATATGAGGGTATAAAATCGACTTCGCGGATAAAAGAGGATCAGTCAACAGCGAGTAATTAGATGGGTATCACGAAATAAATAGTAAATGTGAAGATAAATGTTGTATTAGAAATTCATTATAGTTTTAGTGGTTTATAATCATAGCGTTAATTTATAGTGTATTCATTAGTGTTTGTAAATAAATATTTCTTATTAATAGACGATTTAAACAGCATTTTTGTTATTATTTTAAAAAGAACGTTACAGTGGTGTACAGGTGTCGGGTTTTAAAATAAATAAAATCGCGTAATAAACAAAGTGCTGTGAGAATAAACTGTTAGTGTTAAAAACAATTACAACTAATAATTAAAATGGCGATGAAATTGTTAAAAGATCTCAAAGTAATAGACTTAAAACACGAACTTGAAGAACGAGATTTAGACACAACGGGCCTTAAAAACGTGTTAATAAATCGGCTAAGAGAATGGCTTTTGGAACAGCAAGAAGACCCTGAAAGTTTTCTCTTCGAAATACCTGGACCCGCAATTGATACTAATTTGTTATTAAGTAAAATGGAAGCGAATTCTAGAAAGTCCGAAGAGAATGCTAGAAAGCTAATGGAAAATACTAAAGTGCTGGAACAAAAAGTTTTTGAAAATTCTAAAATGCTTAAAGAAGAATTACTTGAAAATACTAAAGCACTGGAAGAAAATGTTAAAATGCTTAAAGAAGATTTACTTGAAAACTCTAGAACGCTTAAAGAAGACGTATTAGAAAAGTCTGAAGAAAGTTCTAGAAGGCTTAAAGGAGAATTGCTGGAAAATGTCAAAGCGTTGGAAGATAAAGTTTTCGAAGAATTTTTTGAGAATGCCAGCGCGTCAGGACTGTTGGAAGGTAGATTGGCGGAACAAGATAGGGTAATAAAGATGGTAGAAGAGAAAATAGCCCAAATGCAATTACCACCAACAGCTAAGAAAGACTGGACCGAAATGTTGGAAGATAGAATGAATCAACTACGGTTTCCCTCAACGTCTGAGTGGCCGTTTAATGAAGGAAAGAAACAATTTAAAGAAGAGAAGGTTCCTACCGTAGGGATAAAAGTAAAACCACCCACGTTCGATGGAAAGATACCTTGGTCCACCTACTACAAACAATTTGAGGCGGCCGCTGGGGCCAACGGATGGATAGGCAAGGAAAAGGCCGTTTCTTTAACTGGGCTTTGCGTGGAAACGCGTTGAACGTCCTGCAAACAATCCCAGCAGGACAGAAAAATGATTATCAATTGTTAGTGTCTAGATTGGAGATGAGATATGGAGACGCGCATCTTCAACAAGTGTATCACGCGCAAGTGAAGAATCGTATCCAGAAGAATGGAGAAAGCCTGCAGGAGTTTGAAGCCGATGTTGCGCGGCTTGTCCGATTGGCGTACCCTACAGCACCCGATTCATTTCTGGGACAGCTCGCTGTGCAGACCTTCAGTGATGGGTTAAGAGACGGGGAAACACAACAATCATTGAGGCTGGCACGCCAAGAACAACTGATGATGCGCTTGCTCACGCCTGGTTGTATAGAACTAAATCAACCACCGTATAGTCCGGACCTGGCCTCCAGTGACTTTTTCTTATTCTCTAACTTGAAGAAAGATCTACGGGGTAAAAGATTTGATGATGATAACGAGTTCAAGTCAGCTGTTAACGATCATTTTGCAGGGAAAGAAAAAGATTATTTTTTAATGGTATAAAAAAGTTGTATTCACGTTGTGAAAAATGCGTTAGTCTATGTGGGGACTATATTGAAAAATAAAGCTATTTGCTTATGTCTTTTTATACGTTAGACTACGAGTTTATCAGCCTTCCCTCGTATCTTGGATGGGGTGTAGCACATGCTCCAGAATACTCCATAGAAAATAATCCAATGGATTAAGATCCGGTAAGTAAGGCGGCCATTCTTCAGTGCTAATGTATGCTGACAAATTGTTTCTACACCACTGTTGCACAGTTCGAGCCGTGTGAGGAGTCTAATCTTATTTGAATATCCATTCTTGTCCTCCAAAATGCTGTTGACACCACGGAAGCAGAAAATCCTCAAGAATATCACGACGGTATACTTCTTGGTCAATTTTCGCTCCTCTATCCACAAAAAATTGCGGTGTTTTACCATTTGACGTTATTCCAGCCCAAATCATAACAGACGAGGGTTTTCTCAATGCTTTGTGACCATATTCTGTCATTATGGGGATTAAATGATTATTCGATTGTAAATAATTTTTTATCAGAAAACAAAATCTTGCCATAATTGCCGTTTCCGGAGAGTCGTAGTAGTCCTCTAGATCTTTGAAGCCTTACTCTATTCATATTATCCGTAAGGATGCGTGCTTTCCAAAGCTTATAGGGTGTTAAATGAAAAGTGGTTTTAACTATTTTACCTACCGTTTCCCTGTTTGTTTTAATTGTTTTCGTTGGTTTTCTTAATGATTTTCGAAGATTGCGATTATGACGTTATTTAAGCCTATGTCTTAAACGAGCTGTATTTACAGAACGAGGACGACCTGATTTTGAACGATCCGATATGGTACCAAGTTCCAGATAACGTCTAATTGTTTTGGATACGGTGTTACTGCCAATATCCAGCCGTTTTGATATTCCACAATTACGCATAACACGCAATTGAAAAATCATAGTGAAGAGCAAGGTTGTTAAGATAATTAATTACAAGTTTGAGTCCAAACATACTTGTCACCCTGTAAATAAGAAGTACCTATTAAGTACCTAGTAAGGAGTACCAAAAGAATGCAATATATCTTGTAAATACAATCTTGAAAATCTTATACTAAAAAGCCTACCTTTATGCAAATGCGTGATGCTCGAGTCCAATCATACTTTAGCACAAAAAGTAAGATGTTTAAGCATAATAGGCCATAATAAACAAAAACAAATAGTTAAATAATTTTATAGAGGCTGAACTTTGGTATACATAACAATAAAAAATGATTGATTACAAAGAATTATTTGACTCTGAGAAATATTTAATAACAGTCTCATTACCTTCTATATCACATAAATTTACACTATTAAAAGCAGCACTAACAGCTGTATCTTCTAGCCCGTACAGAATTATAGTTTCAATCTTGTGTGGCCATATGCTTTGTGCTGAATTGCATCCCAAATCGTCTTTTACATCTTCGATACCGCTTATTGTTAAACTTTCTCTATCGGCGGTAAACAACAAAATGCTTTTCTGAAGGCTCAATGTTCCAACAGAATGACATACTGTTGTGGTTGGGTCGCACTTCAGTGCAACGGCTAACCGAAAACTATCCTTGATATTGGAAACCCCAATTTTAGAATCTATATACTGAAACAAAAAGAAAATAGTTATAAATATCTGTATAATTACAATACATACGTGTTCAATAGAATTCCTATTTGTTTAGTTACAATTCCTAATTCCTTTAAGTTATTCCTATAGACCTGCACATATTGTTATGTTATTTTAATATAATTTATCCATTTATTTTATAGGACAGTCGAACAGATGATTTTTATTAACCTTGAAATAGTAATTGTGAGATAATTATGGAGATTAATCACCAGCTGTTTCAAAATGCATTTTTTTCTAAGAATTTTTACAAAAACCTATTGTACTAAATAGAAATAAATTTAAATTTAATTTATTCTACGCCACTATTTTACTTAATGATACAAAATTTTTATTCGTAGCAAGAAGATTATTTACTAGATGACAACTTCGTAAATTAGTAATGTTTTTTTTACTTTTATTTTAATGTTATCATCCAGGTTACAGATTTTTAAATATAATAAGTTTATTAAACAATTTTCAGTAGTGAAAACAGAATAGGGGATAGTCTGGAGCAGTGGCCATGCAGGAACATTGGCCACCTTCCCGCCATTTTCTTATTTATAAAGATTAGGTACTGTCATCTAGCACAAACAACTAATTAATTAAATAATTATGTTAGTAGCGAACATTATTTAATAAGCAATTAGGTAATAAGCATTTTTTCAAAAACAAGAAAAATAGAAAATTCCATTACATTTGTTAATGTTAACGTTAATACTTACAAATTGTTTTAGAATTTCTGATTCTTTCTTGTCAATGACTACTAGATTTACTTGTTATTACCTATCTCTTTTCATACTGAAATGCCATCGACTAGCAAACTAAACCGGTTACCGTACAGTTTCCGATACCGAGCAAAACCCTAGTAGACATACGTTCAGTCGTAGTAGATATTGAAAAGGTACTTTAAAAACAGATAAAGTATAGTTGAGTTTCAGTTTAACAACGTGGTGATGTCTCAACCCAAATCCTACATGAAAACTTTTGTACATGCGTTCGAACAAAAAAAAGTTAAGAATTAGTTGCTGTAACATACATTTTTTTGTTGCTAAATAATAACAACCAATATATATTTTTCATAGATTAATAAATTATGTATTTACACTAGCTTTTTAATCTAAAGATTTAGTAAACTTAATTTCTAACTAATACGCAAAAACATAACATTCTTTCTCCACGACCACTATGGAATTTGTAAATTCTGAAATTAATTTTGATAATAAAAACTTAATATTCTAACTCTTGTTGTAGAATAAATATTCTAAAACTCTACCCTACTTATGTATTTTGCATGTATTTCATTCCATCACTAGATATGGAATGAATATTCTTTTAAATTGCTGTACTTTACCAAAAACCGTATAACCCAAACTCATTGTGATTTACATACGAAATATCTTTAAGTAATTATTACCATACTCTACTTATTAAAGTAACTAAGTACGTACTAGTAGTACGTACGTAATGTAACAAGCCCGTAAAATGAGTCTTTACTAGTCGTGTAAACGGCCTCGTCTATATGGCTCGCTGTGTAAAGTCTACTAGACCAGCAAAGACATTTTCATTTAATTTAATATTACTACCTACTTATAGAGCTCGGCGACGTAGCAACAGTAGCTTTTTCGATCTAATCCGATCAAGATCTATTTTTCAGTTTAAAAAGTGATCAGAAACAAGAATCTTCTGGTCGGGAGTTAAAAGAGGTATGTTCTTTAATTTTTCTTAACTATGACTTGACTTATGAATAATCTAATTCATTTAATTTTAATACATTTACGTCCGGCTTCACCAACCTCATATATTAAATATTAACTTTAACTCGAGAATAGTTTCCAGAGATGTATATTTGATGAAACAATTGCATTCGCACTAATGAATTACTACTAACTTTACTTGAAGTTGGGAAAATTGGGAAAATATTATTATAATTAACACTTATCGTTATTAAGAGTAAAAATTAAAGCGTATTTTATAAATTTATTATAAAAGGTGCATAGATTTAGGTATTCTCAAATTTTTTTAAAGCCATAACTTGTAAACCGTGAAACTTAAGTAGTGCATTTTAAAATAAATAATCTGTTTGAAATACTACGTAGAGTTACCCATTTCTTTTTTAATCGTCTTACATACATAGCATGAACAAGCTTAATATTCATAAAAAAATTTTTCAATTAGTGAAGACTTCGATTATTGAAAGATATTCAGGGTGTTCCATTTAAAAAAGACACACTTGTTCTATCACCCTGTATAATAAACGAATTTTCATTGTTTAAAATTATTTTTTGAGTTAACCCATTAACTTAAAAATATAAAACTAAGAAAGAACGGTCAACGGTGAACATCATGGCTTTTACCTAGGCATGGTCTTTTACCTCCGTCATCTAAAGTTTCGTGACATGTAGAGATGTATGAAAGCGGAATCCTAGCTCATACGCGTAATAGAATTGGGCGTTCTGCCAAGTGCTACATATGGCCAACATCACCATGAGAGTGAGAGAAGCCACCGACGACCATGCCATCACCACCCAACATTAGCTTGTTGATGCGTGATTACATTGCCACCGCCAACATCACCAACTCAGGCCACTATCAGCGGTTGCTGATAGTGGCCTGAGTTGGTGATGTGAGTCGGAGAAACAGAGCGGACTGCGGCGCAGACTACCCACTCCAAATGCATATCTAAAGGCTGAAGAGGAGCCTGAAATTGAGCCTATAAGAGCCCATACCCTGCTTAGTAGGGTACAAATCAACGTTAATCAGCAGTAGCAGGCTATGTAACATCCCAGGTAATTGTCCAACGCGTTTACCAAAACCGCTCAATTTTAATATCTACTTCTATATACTAAAATTCAAAATTTGTTTGTCAGTATTTTTGTTCGCTAATTATAGACTAAGCCCCTGTAACATCCACCCCCGAGCTTCGTTACTTATACATTTAACTTCAGCTGGACCAAACGGGTGAAATAGATGAGTCTGGTACGCGTGTCTTCATGTAGGTGAGCGTGGTAAATGTTTTAGTCAAAATCTTTGTTCCTTTATAGACTTGGTCTCTATAAGACCCATACCCAAACCACTTTGTGGTTAGACTGGTATGAACTGGAGGATTGCAATGGATGGGTCTGGTAAGCTTGCTTCATGTCAGTGGACGTGGTAAATTTATAAACTAAAGGAGTGCAATGTAGGGAAACACGACTCTACTTTCACATTCTACCTACTTTTGCTGGACTAAGCAGATAGATGCAGCGAGTTTATCTGGCGTTAGGTACCAACCCCTGCGTCAGGTTAGTATATTTGCAGTCTACCCAATTCAATAAACAATTACCTACGGCTACAGTATACCAAAAATATAAATTTGACATAGCGAGGTGCAATACAGAATATGGGTTTTCAAATTTTTGTTATAAATCAATCTATTACGGAAGTATAGCGAAAACGTTACTTAGGATATCGTTATGAAATAAATTAAAAAGTTAAAATAAGTTAAAAGCAATCGTTGTACGTAATGACCTAAATCACATTCTAGCCTTAAAATGGATTGTATGTACGAGCTCTGTGTCATTGAATTTGCACACTCTGTTTTTGTTATTTAAAGAATGCCCAGCATTTTTTTCTGATGTACATAGTAGCTGTTTCTTCTTGTTAAAGTGAAGTACTGTCTTTCCGCTTATTCCATGTTAAGTTTCATGAAATTCTATTGAATGGTTTCCTCACGCGCCGCCCCTTCAGTTCCGAACAGTCTGCGGGCGCAAAGAGGCGGTAAAAGAGATCCCTGCCTTAGTAAAATTTAAAAAACGTGAGCTGGAGTAGGTGCAGGATCAATACTTGATTTTAACACTAAAGAACAGTTACAAAGAGAAGAAGACAAAAAAAGAACAGAAAGAAATTGTGGGGTGTACCTACTTAGTTTTAAAATATAAAAGATAAATACACAATGAAAGATAACAATAAAACAACATAACTTATAATATAGGAAGTCCGTACTTTACTCTAGCAACAAGAAATAGCTTTTTCGAAAAACCCAACAAAATCCAGAGTGAAAATTGCGTGGCGCCGATCAACAGAAATAGAAGTGTGCGAACTTCACTGAGACGGGGCTCGTACTTTTCAATTACCTTAGAGATCTTAAGCTACACTAATGAGTAATGATTAATGAATAACACAATGTAACTTCAAAAAACGCGGTAAAGGAGGGTTTTTACTTGCGATAAATATCGAACAGAAACAACAAAATTCGTGAAAAATGCTGTTACATAACCCAGCTTCTACTACTGTATTAATTGTGCCGTTATACCTAAAAAATCTTACACAGAATAGACCTGGGAATTCGTATTTTAATAAGATTAACTTAAAAAATATCCACTTTATGTGTAACTTATTGTGATAAGAAATAATGATCATGTAGAAATAAATCTAATATTCATCCACCCTGTTTCCCAACTTAATAATAATATGGTTATTCTCTAATAAACTGAACCCTCGCTAAAAGCAACAATGAGTTAACTAAAAGGATAGTATCCAACTCAAAACTTTAACGCAACTTGCTACAGAAAATGACTGTTTTAGAGAAAATGTTTGTCTCTTTACATATAGTAAATGTAAGAATGAGAGCAGTAAAATTTCACTGTTATTTAAAATATCATATCGATTAAAGCAGCTGTAATGTTTTGCGCAATATACAAAATTTGATGGTAGCGTATGGTCGTAAAAAAGTAATAACTGTAACGTTGAGATGTAGTAATCTTGTAGGTTAACAACCAAGGATCCATTATTTAGTCCACCTCGACATCAAGTAAAAAATTTGCTTATAACACACCTATGTAATAAAACAAATTTTAAAAGTCTATTCACACTGTAAACTTTAAGGGATTAGTTTTCATTCCCTTTTCAACACTTTATCATCTTTGATTGACGTTTGTACGACGCACAGTTGCGGTATTATGGAATTTATAAAATGACTAAAACAGTATATTTCATAAACAGATGCTGCTCCTCCTGTGTTTGTTAATAAATAGCATCTAAATGCATGGAAAAACAAAAGTGTATTTTTACCTACAAATTGCATAATGGTAAATACACCTACTTGTTTCTATAAAGCATATTCACCTAGAAATATGCTGCTGTAATTTTACAAAGTAGATTTACGTGTACTTTGTCAGAATATCTAGAAGTTTACCTAGTAGAACTTTAAATTTTTGAAAAAATAACTAGTGTAGAGTCAGGCGGCCCGAGTTCGATCTCCGAAACCGGCAAGAGCATTTTTCTCGTCGATAAAGCCTCAGTACACTTTCTGCCAGATGGGTACGTTAAGCAGTCGGTCTCGATAATCACATAAACATCTTTCCGTGGTTGTAGTTAAAAATACCCGCCGTATACCACGCACAAGTATGTATTTACTTCAGTGGTTTGGCAATGTTAAGTACAGCACTAGATCAATACGTAGATAAGCAAATATGTAGGTAATCTATATCAGGTACCGGGTCGCAAAAGGCGCCGGGTAGCTACAAATCCTTCCTCCGCCATATTAAATTCTATGGAAAATGCTTACTTTAAATTAGTTTTACTAAAACAAAGTTAAACGAGGGAAAGCAAGTGGGCAATAGACAATACTTCTTACACTCTTTACATGGTTTATCATATTTATAACAAAATAATAAACATTCAAAGAACATGAATAATTAAAATAGTAATACTAAGTAACAGAAATAAGTAACTAGAAAAACAAGTTAAATCAATAGCCAAAATCAATAAATAACTTATTTTCAAAGTAGATACCATAAATACACAATTGAATTGTTTATAATAATTGTACAAGATTGATAAACTAAATATGAATAAATATCAAGAAAGTCAAGAATACTCTTTTATATATCTATTAAATATATTTACATATATATTAAAATTTATTGAAATATATAATTCAGTTAATTATTCTTTAATAAAAATTTAGATATCAATCAATTGACATGCCTAAATCAAAGTTACTAGCTGAAAGCTAATCAATTACTACGACATTAAATTAACAAATTATCAGTCTTAATAGGTATAGCCCTTTCTTTCTCGGTATTCGTTTCTTCTTGATCTCCCTGAACTGATCGATCAATTGGTCTCTTCCAAGATTGCAAAAGACCACCAGATTAGGATTATATAATAAACCACGTACTAACAAAACCCTAAGTTAAAAATGGTCTTACAAAAAAATCCTAAATGAAACACCGAGACTTATTTAGATGCTTCGGGGTTAATTCTCACAAAAAAAAACATGAGACTTCGAGCTGACAAGCACAATTCCCTGGAATAAATCCAAAATAAGTCAGATGAAGATTTACTATCAAAACATTTACCCTTACCGATCAATTGAAGCTACACAGTGGTTTTTCTCCAAAAAAATATTCATATAAGGCAAAGTGCCAGAAACAACTTGGAAAATCTTTAAGGCTCTTCATGTACAAATCTCTATAGAGCAACAAGAAAAACTTGTTGCAACACGAAATCCAAGTTAATTTTACGATATATCAAATTATATAGGTAAAAATTAACAAAATCTAAAATACCTACAAGGCGGGAACAAAATAAAAATGTATCAAATCCTTAACAGTTTTTTTTTTTTTTCATAATTTAAAGTGTCCTTTAAATAGTTGTTACTGTATTTTTTGTATTTTTTGAGTGAAGCAGAAGATTAACATAATACTCTTCGCTGCTCTTGATACCAGTTAGTAGAAACATAAGGTTCTAGCTGCATACTACAATTTACCAGAAAAAGGGAAAATCCCTACTACTTACAGGTATCTGTTACATGATCAGAATTACATTGGCACTAGCTTGCCTACTTATTTTTCTAAATAACCGTTTTGGATTAGACATCTGATTCTGTCATTTGTTTTTGTAAACTATGTTACTCTTTCTAGCATGATGAACTTATTTCAAAAAATATGGTTACATATTTTCAGTAATGCAGGTAGCTAACCTGTCTCAAGCTTATACCATCAGGTTATGTCATCCTGTCGTGACCAGTTTCGAGCAGATACAACTATCCAGTACACGTCTATCCTAAGTAAGAATCTCTAGCTAGTCTGTGCAGACACGATCTCTACAGGTTATTACATAGGTTTCTTACCCTGCCTTAACTTTCTATATCTTTATATAACTTCTTTTTTACACATTTGATAAGTTCGACACCTACTCTTCATCTTCTCATTGTTTCCCATGCCTTTTCTCCACTTATTCTCCAAAAGCCTTTTATAAATATACAGCGTGTCCACGGATGGACTGAACCATATTGTCGTTTTTCGTTTTTAGAAAAAAAGTCATTCTTTATAAAAGATTTTTGGGATTTTACTTATTTTTAAAAAGCCTTGTATTCAGTATGTCTATAAAACTTACAAAGTGGTTACAAGATAAGCATAAAATTGCGTCAAGAATAAAGTACCACTTATTAAAAAGTACCTAAACTAAGAATGTCATAAATAGGAGTTGTTTCTATTGTAAATAGAAGTTCAGATATAGGATTTGAACGTTGTTCCTCAAAGTTAACATTTTGCTGTCATTTCGATTAAAGTAACTTCATTATAATTCAATATAATAATGTAATTAATTAATATGTATATAATAATTAATATTATTAATGCTACAATATTATTTTCATGTTATTGAATAAAGTATGCAGTTTGATTAACTTTCCACAATATATTACTTTAGCTATAATCAGGGCCAGGCATTGGATTGCCGATTGTGTATTTGATCGCGCAATTCTGTGCAGCCGCGTGTATAAAACTCGAATTACTGTTTTTCAGATTTTCCTCCACCCTATCCCAATTCGGTTCTTTCTTTTCTATTATCATTTTCTGTAGTTCAATCTTTATTTTTTACCTTTTTTTCTTTTTTTTTCGGTCGTTTTTATGATTTATTGTTGTATAGATTCCCGGTGCCGGCAGATCTAGTTAAGGTTTTCTGCAGTTTTCCTTAGCTGTGACACAAATGTGGGATTTGCGCTGTTCCATCTGTAAGTCGGCTGCAGCCGCACTTAGGGCCTACGTAATAATAATAATCGCCCCTTCCCTCCCGCACAAGCTTAAAGCTTCTGGGGCCTGGTTTCCAGGCTATGGGTTGTAGCAATTATTATTATTATTATTATATAGATGATACTTCGTTCTTTATTAAGTCGTAATTTATAAATATTTTCTCTTCACTTTTTAACTTTACTTTTCTTTTTGCATTAATTTATTTTTTTGTTGTATCTTCATTGCTCAACTCTAATCTGTATGTCTACCTTTAATTGTTGCTTAATGCAGTTCTTCACTCTGTTTTTATGTCGCCACTCCTGTCACCACAATGTTATTTTAGGGTCACGATGTTATTCCAGATTTCTGTTTTCCGCCCTTTTTCTCATGTTTTCCATCTTCTTTTTTATTTCCGCCTTTTCTACTTTTATCACTCATCGTTCATTTTTAATTTACTATTTTCTTGTTTCAGTTTTGTTAATTCGTCTTCAGAACTACTTTGCTCCTTCTTTATGTTTTTGATATCTCACTGCTTACTCGAAGACTAATTATACAATATTATTAATTCTACTAAAAATTTGTTTTTTCCAAAATCGTATATAAATTCCGTTAAAATTCCCATTTATTGATTTATTTGTATATTTCATTAATAGAATATTCCAATATTGCGTGATAACTCATACTTATACACACCTTCACAATTATAACACGAGATTCATACTCACATCCGTTCAGTAATTAAATACAATTATTAATCGCATTAAACATTTACTTTATTCCGAACCGTATGTAAATATTGATCTGTTAAATCTGTTTATTTGAATGCCGCTATTGCTCATCACCGCATGATAAAAAGCTGGAAAATGAGTAAATTTAACGCCGCTCGAAAACAACGATTGCTTTTAGCACGTTCCGAACGCAACTCAAAATTATATTAAATTAAATTACTTAAAAAATCTATATGTAGGTAAATTAGATTTCTCATAAATGAATTTATATTGTATTGTTGTACTGAGTTTACATGCATAAATTGCTAGAAGTTAATAATATGTACAGGTCTTGCTTTAATCGTAAGTTATAGTTTTTACAATTCTTGAGTTTTATAATTATTGGTCATTAGATAATAATAAATGATATTTAGTCCAGTAAATGACGATTCGGGTAGAGCATTTTTGCGGTAACATTCGTAATATTTTTCGATTTTGCATACTTGTTTGGGGATGTCTAGTGATATATCAAAAGTCCTGAAGGCTCCGACGTGAGCGCAAGTTGCGACGTTACGCCGAAAAAATCCTTGTTTTTGATTGTTCCCAAATATCTCAAACACGGTTGGTCGTAGCGTAAAGCTAAGAACATTTCCTACAGGAACGATCGTAATAAGTTTTTGAATCTCCAATAGTTGTTAAGATAACTGAGCTTCGATTTCGCACGTTTTTCAAAAAAGCAATTTTTCGACAACTTTTTTATTGTAAATAGCTTATAATAGTCTTGTAGAGCATTAAATTTTCCTAAAAACGCGCATGTTAATTAATATTTTATCTCTATATAAGGGAAATGTATACTGCTGTTTGTATTGGTCACACAAGAAATGCGGAAAATACTTGTCTCACTTATTTCACAAATTTTTCAAATTATTTTGGTCTCATAATGGATAGTAGCTTCTTCATATCCTGCACATATAGTTGACAGGATTTAGCATAGACAAAATGGCCACTTGCATGAAATAAGGAATCAACCTCACAGAAGTGAGGTGGGGGACCCAACGACCTGATCATTCAGCGCGAATCTACTTTACCAAAGTCATCATATCGAAATAGTGAATACAGAGGGTTGCAGTCCGCCTTTCTTTTAGGTGAGTCAACTTCTCCTGGATCTCATTTGCCAGAATTATTAGGTGAAGGTTTTCATTTAGCAAGTCCAGTGAAGCAGGCCCGTTTAGAAAATCTGTCACAATCACATCGACAACCCTTTGTTACTTGGCAGAGATGTTGAGTTGAGCAAGTATTATACTAGACAAAGCTGTTTTTATTAGTATGTAAACTAGCACTGCTCTGGAAAATGCCAAGACCTAGTAACATATCGACGGATACTTGAGCATAAATGGTGCACATTAATTCTTTGATACCACTTCCTGCCATGAGGTATCCAATGCACCCCAAGAAAGACATCAAAAGGTAAAACCGGTCTAGAACCTTACTACTCAGTTCGATAGCTGTGAGTCGGGTGGTGCCGCGACGATTTATCTGTGGCTGGCCGAACTTGGTAATAATCAAACAATTCTGATTGAATGTGACACACAAGTCGGCAGCACACTTTAACGCGGTGTAAATACTATCATAAACAGATGGTGGAGCGTTTATAAAATGAAGAACAACCTTTGCATTTCACTATACATATGTACCTTTCGTTATGAATGCATAAATAAGTGTGTACGTATACGTGTACATGTACAGGGTGGAAGAGGTTACTAAGCGTTAATTTTAAGCGTTAATCAATATTGTAACGTTCTTTTTAAAATAATAACCAAAATGCTGTTTAAATCGTCTATTAATAAAGAGAAGATTATTTACAATGCACTTAATTAAAAACACTATAACTATAAATTATTTAACAAACTAAAGCATTTAAATAAATGCTAGGTATTTACAAATTTATATGAGGACTATTTATATAAAACTATTTATGTATTACAATTAACTAATTATTCAGAGTACATTTCAACACGACGCCGGTTAAACATTAACTGCCTCCTTCTACCCGCGAATCAATTTATATCCAAAAATGTAAAAAAAATTTTAAAACACAATAGTATATTGTACAACTAGTGTTACAATGACGATGTTTGTAATACGAGTATTACAAAAAGGAATTGTAACACGTGTTTTACATACTACTTTGTCTATTTCGCCTTAATTTAAAATTTACTTTAAAGAAATGGGAAAATGTACACGCGGGTATTTTTGATGTGGTAATGCTGGTAATAACTGATAACGCATACAATGACATCCACTGTCATTTTGAAAAATTTACGTAGGCAGGAAAAAATTCAAGTTTAAAAAATGTGACAGCTTAGTTGTTTCTTCTGATATAAGATAAAAATGTATTTTTATTATAAATAATTATTTTGATAAGACAATCATGTACTCAATCAAGGTTTTACTGTTTCTATTACAATAAACATTTTATACATCAAAACTGCTTAACATACAACAATAGAAAATAACTAACCTAACCTCTAAATCTAAACAATGCAAATGAAATTTGAGTAGGGACGGACACGGGATTCACGACCATCAACTTGATCCGGAAAACCAACAAGCTTTTCAGCGCATTTTCGTAGGAAATCCGCTATTAGCCGCGCTTTGTTTGAGTTTAAAGCTTCTTAAAATGAAATATGTTTCATTATTCTCGCTGTTATTTCTGAGCATCATAACATTCAAATTTTCAAAACGGCGCCAGTTAATGAATACTTATTAGTACCTATCACGGGAAAGTGCTTTTCTTTTGGATAATGTGCCCCCAAAATACTTCCGCGGGTTGGTTGTCGAGCATTATTCCTTTCCTTTTTATATTCTTCCTAACACCTTGTTTATGTTCCCATTAGTATGTAAAAACTGAAAAAATATTTGATGAAATGGAGGTGTACATCATTCAACTCAATTAAACTTACCTCAATATCGACAAGCGATATACGTTTTGACTTTTTAATCTAATTTCGATCTTGAAATCAGAATATAACTGTGTTATTGCTTATTACGTATTTACGTCTGACACTGGACTTCGTTGACAGAATGGCATGACAGAGTAGGCTGGCAGCAAAATTTACTTACCTACTGCCAGCCTTACAAATAAAAAAATCACTACTTTCAGTTGCACAAAGTAGCACTTTGTGTAACTGTTTTTCGCAAAAACAGTGTCACAAAGTAAACTTTGTATACGCGAAATAGACAAAGTGTTTTATTAATGTGAGTATTTACATATATAAAATAATAAAAGTTTGAAAATTTTTCAAACGTTGGACGACTATGCTCACAACATTTCAATATGATGTGTATGTAAATCACAGACAGCACCCTAAGACAGACTGTTTCGAGCTATGGCTCTCATCAGTTAGGGGTCGCTGTCCATGATTCCCATACACATCATTCGAGCTTATATACTGGTTTATAAGCTCGATAAATATATAATAAGTAATAATACAGGCATTTATTTATGTAAATACGTTAAAATTTTAAAAAGTTGTGAAATATTCAGTTGTTTTAATAAAAATACTACAAACTAAGAAAAAACTAGAAACATAGATATAATCACTACTAAAAACAAAACAGTCACAAAAAAAATTAAGTAACACCCTTGGAAAAGCATAGAAAATTAATATATGTATGTTTACCTGACATTTTTAGAAAATATTTGTGAAAGATTACAGATTTTTAAATCCCCCTTCTTTTTAAGTGGATTAGTCAATGGGTTTAGTTTTTCTCTCTAACAGATTATTCTGTCAATTACCCATCTCTCTCTTGCATGTATTACCTGTGTGTAAAAATTGTGTGTAAAAAAATTCTCATAAATATTCCAGTAATTACTTTCTAAGTATAATCCCTTATAATAATAGCTAAGATATAATCCTGTGAATATACACAAACTGCTACCTGTTAATCTATTTGACCGGTAACTACTAGGAGATTTACCTGAAGGTGAATAAACCGGCCTTTAATGTTTAAATATGCTTCGTTTGTATGCCCAATCTGATTCTACTTTGGAAACTCGGGGAATGATTATTAGTTTTGATGATTTATTACTTCTAGTTTTTTTTACAATAAAAACTTATTACAGTTAGTACTAAGAATTTAGTTTTTGTTTAGTGATTACAAAATAATTAAACTTTGTAAATAAACAAATCAAACTCGTAAATAAATTAATAGAGTTTATAATAAAGTAGAAAAAAGCATACGATATTTATTTCTTAAAATAGAAGAAACGATAGTAGAAATGAAACGGCTGTTTTGTATTTCAGTAAAATAAGAAACTCACTTGAAAATAGCAGTTTTTATAACTGTTGTTATACAAAGCCACTCTAGGTAGGGTAGCAACCTTTAAAACTAGTTATATTTGCTGTGTTGTTTGTAAACAAAAGAAACTATGCTCCGAAACGTACGTCGTTACTTTTACCAGATTTGTTAAATGTGTTGCCTGCTCGGGACAAGACATTTGCGAAAGAGTGTACATCCTATTTTACGTTAAAAATCTACGTATAAGAACGCTTTATTTGTGTCTATGACTTGCTTGATAGAATTTGCCCGCTTTTTATATGAAACTGATACCAGTAATCTTTTTCCTATTTTCCCAGCAATATTTGATCCCGAGGCTAAACTTCAACGCTATCGTGTTTAATTTCGCGTCGTTGATGTCGTAGCCCCATCTCACCCTGCGGGTTATAGATATAATAAATTTATGAACCTGTCTGATATTTATTAACAATCATGATTACATAGCATTATTGTTTATAACTTTTTGTAATTTTCAAGTCTGTTCACGTTAAATCTGTCTCGTAATACGGAAAGATGTCAATAAACTTTGAAAGTACCGCTAGGAATAACAGTTGGAATTCAACCATAAACCTCTTATTATGTCCCCAATGAATCCCGTTTTCAGCATATGTTGTTGGAAGTTTGTTATTCAGGATGAGATGATGGGGGCTGTTAGTTGTATACTGTAAACTACGCACATTATCCTAGTAATAAAACGGGTTCGGGTAGGGAAATGCTGAAACGTATAGAAAGCAACAGACACAATAGGAGTTTCCATCGAGATGGTGAATTGCCTAGCATTTACAATTGTCCTTCTGTACTTGTAAATGCAGTTTTCCACATTGTTTTCATTAGATGGGACATTCTTCTATCTTAGTCGTAATATAGTATACCAAAGACGTTATAATTTAAATTCTGCTTGCATATTAAACTTTAATTCATCCAAAATAACGTTCCGCCCTTCAACTTCAACGATATACAATAAGAGAAGTGAAGTCGTGATCTTAAATTTTTGTTTGTTGAGAATATTCGCCTACGCATAAAGCAAAAAATGTAGAAACTTAATTAACCCCATGAATCGTCGGAAACGAGAATGATTTACAGAAAAGTTTATAAACATCCAGATTCGTATTTAATAAATAAATCTAAAAATGGAAACCTCTAAAAATAACACCTAATGCAATAAGTGGCTTAAGACTTTATCAGTTTCACTTTCAGTTCTAAAATTAAAAAACTTCATTTTTGTGTTCAACAACAAAGATGTTTTGCACAAGTTG
This sequence comes from Agrypnus murinus, assembly GCA_929113105.1. Lineage (NCBI taxonomy): Eukaryota > Metazoa > Arthropoda > Insecta > Coleoptera > Elateridae > Agrypnus > Agrypnus murinus. The sequence goes on from OV816024.1 coordinate 196,962,592, forward strand.
ATGCTATAGTTATTTGTTTCATTAGTACAAAAAATGCATGTTTTTGGGACGAATAAGAAAGTTGCCGGACGACGCGTTAGCGGAGTCTGGCAACCTTATGAGTGTTGACTGTTTAGAATAAACAACATGACGTTAAACTACTTTCTATTTAAAGCAATTCTAATATGTGTATAAAGTAGCAATTTGAATACTAAGAGTTAATATCATTCAGAAATACTTACAAATGTATAATCTCACTCCCATTTTGTCGAAAATTCGAAGAAATTTCGACAGGCGTTGTCTAAGATATACGTGTTTACCGTTAAATAATTAGAGTTAGGATTGGTTTTTGTTTTTGCGACGTCGCGTCGTTCTGAGCAACAACTAAGATTTTAATAGAAACGTCTAATTTGTTTTTGTTTTTTTATGTCTTTAATTAATTTAATATTTTAATATTGTCAAAGATAAATGATTATTATTTAAATGAAAATTTCTACTTATTACTTCGCATTATTGCTATAAAAGAAAATATTTTAGACACCGCGGAAAATAGTTCATACATAACCTCAGACTACTTTTTGTATTGTACAAAAAGTGATTACTTTTTGTACAATTACTATGGTAACGAGTTACAGTTCCTAAATGGTTTACTTTTTATACAAAATAATTTGATGTTATAGTGTCATATTCGTGCGGTTGTAGAAAAAATATTATTTATGGGTGACTCCTTCAAATGTCAATTGAAGCTTACTCTTATTATTTAACTATTATAAGTGAATGGTAAAAAGTATCAAAATATCTCAAATATGTGCACCATGGTAATGCCAAGATTCTATATTACATTTAATAGCGATACGTTTTCGCCAATTTAGTTTCAACTGGCTGAGTTTAGGAAGAAATCATCATAATCTAGAAAGGTGGGGATAAGAAGCATCTCTTCCGTAAACAAATATTAACTAGTACAGCGCATGCATACATTTTATGACACAGTTCAGAATGTGCCATGCAAATGACGAAAATAAAATATTACACACTTGATAAGAAAATGCATATAAAAATTTACTAACCCTATTTATATCTTTAATCTACGTTGATGTTGATCTACTAAATCTAAACCAAGGCGTTTTACACTTCACACAATAAGCTTTGTTTCTAGACTTTTTTGATGGATGGCGCAATTTCCTTTCTCTTTATTGATAAAATTCGTCACAAATGACCAGATTAAATTAATTTGTTTTGATTGTGGTATTTGTAGAATTTAAAATTTGTAAAAAACAAAAAACTATTTTTCTCTTTATTCAATAAAAGTTTAAAGATTACTTTATTAGACGTTCGTTTTGATAGTAGGTAATAATGCTTCATTCCTGCTATCTTGGTTATCCTATCCTAGCCTATCCGTTTCAGCTAATTTTCTGCCGATTTGAGTTATCGTGACTTATTCGCTGTTTAAGCCATATTGGACCTGACAGGGATGTCTGCTACTTTCACTGCTTCCTCCTTGTAAACTTTGGGCAATTTCTCTCTTTCTGGTTTGAATTCTTGCTTTGTATATTCTTTATTGGATATTTTGTCTTCTTTCATTTGTAGGCTATGTCTTAAGCATCGTAGCTGATTTTGATGTTTTTTCAATTGGTTTTGTTTTCAGCATTTCCCTGTGTTTGCGCGTGTATAATATGCAAATTTGTTTTTCTGACCTCTAAATTCAAATCACCGCTACACGCGCGCGTTTTAATTTGATGTGTCATCATAATAAGATGCCGTCCGTATGTCAATAATCAAAATGGCATAGAAGAAAAAGAAGAAAATTAAAAGAAAAATTAAAAAAACGCGTCAAAAATCGGTGAGTGTTTTTGATAATCTATATAGAATTTAAATGTGTATTCTGCTTTCGCCACTTTGGTTTGGTGTACAATGCTAAAATAGGTAAAGATAGCTTTGCATCCCCAAAAGGCAGTCTAAGACAGACGGTCTCATAGCTGCTTTTTTGTTAAAAAAGACCGGAAAATCGAGTTGTATTATAAATAAATAGTAGTACTTTTTTTAAATAAAGAATAATAGTCAACAAATTCCATAAGTATAAAAGACGTATTCTTTTGCACATTGTGATTAAATCTAAACAATCATAAAAATTTGAAAATGCTTTGTCACAAAAGAACGTTGGCAATAGTTACAGGTTTTGTTACAGCACCTTTTATGCTTCAATCATGTCAATCACAGAATTTCGACGATTCAAAGGGGGTAAGGGGATTACCAATCATGCTAAAAAATATCTTACTAGGTGGGAGTTAATCAGTATTCAAAAGAACGAGATGTGCTAAAAAATTACCAATCCGATTAATCATTATAGAGTAAAAGAATACTACTGAAGTGTAAAAATTCTTCCTTAAAAGACTTTTAAGCTTAATAATTATAACACTGTTTTTTATTGTACCTAGGTGTATTAAAATTTAAATCGTGGTTGCTTCCCTAGCCTAAGTTCTCACCGCACGCCACTGTTTCCAATATTGTGTGGTGTTTTTTAGTTACGTTTACAGTACGGAAAAGCTTACTTGCTTCATATTACCGTTTAGTCTTACGGGTTAATACCGATTTAACAAATAATCCAGTTTGCCGTTAGTTAAAGATTAGTGAAGAAAATTCAATTTTAAATTGAAAATTAATGCTTAATACTTAACGGATTAATATTTAAATCTAGTGTGCTTTGAGTTGAAGATTTAGAAAGGGAATTTAATAGCAATTCGAATTTTAAAGCTAATAACCTTTATCTTTACTTTTCCGTTTCAATATTAATAAAGTGGTTTTGTAGAATTTGGGTCAACAATGCAACCTTTTACTAATCAAAATGTGTGTTAACAATAAACAAACTTGTAAATAACAAATGTTTTATTGGGACTATATGAGTTTAAGACTTTTAGTATTGAGTGGCAAGTGCCGATTTACTACAGACATAATCCCAGTAAACTTCAGTTCCTGAATTCAGTTACTATCTTTAGCATCTTTACCAGGGTTCACAATTCTACTTTCAGCAAAAATGTGAGGTACTTTGTACCTAAAGTTAAGTGAAAACAACAAAAAAGAGGCAATTTAATGTTGTGAATTTTATGTGTTTAAAAAGGTTTTACAATCTATTTCGGAGTAGCTGATGAACAATATTTCTTAAGTAAGTTGTATTTAATTAATAAGATGTTTATATTTACCTATTACATTAAAACTGTTGTCATGACCGCTTAATCATATAGCCTCTTATCATATTAAATAAATTATGGTTCCATTGTTTTATAAAAACAATATTTTTTTATTTACGAATAAATGAGAATTAAAACTAGTTATGGTTGTGATAATGTTGGCTCACTCATTTGTTGAAGTTATTCATTTATAGTAATCTGCTTAAGGTTAACCTGACTAATCAAGATTAGTTATTGAATTCAATCAATTTAATCAGAATCCTTTTTCACTTGTGCACCCTGATCAAGTATTGTAATGAAGTTACATCAAGTACTGTAACGACTTTAATATCAAGTGAATGACGCCCATATTCCTTGTTATTTCTATAAAACCTTATTTTTTCTTTACAATCTATCAGCTTATGCACCAGTGCACAGTATGATAATTTGTCAACAAAAGAGATCTTTCACCGGTGCATCAATACAATAAGTATCGTTCTTGGTTTTAATTAAACATTTACAGTAAGTATCAAGTATTTTGAGTTAATTAGTGAGATTAATACGTGTGTTACACTTGACAGTTCAATCGTGAGGCTTCAAATTAATATCGCTACATTCCATGCAAATAGATCTCCCAGTGAACATTAAATAATTAAATAATGCTAGTCCTTTATATTTGTTATCTGTATATAATGTAGTGCCCAGTGTATCAGCTGGTATCTGAAGAATTTCTTTAGTGGCGCTCTTAATCATTTTATTTGCTGTAGATATAAACGAAATTGGGTGTTTTATTGCAGGAAGGGTTAAGAACTCATAAATTAAGGTTGGTAAAATTGAAGAACGTATAATAGTGAATTTCTGATAGCTATTTAGTAATTTATTAATTTATGTAAAGTTATTAATCTGAAGATTAAATACGACACTACAAAGTATATCGAGTATACCCAAAGAAAGCAATGTTTGTGTAAATGCTCACGCCCAATGTTGTCAAAAGCTTTTGTTATGTCTAGAAACATTAGTATTGTCGTACCTTTCTTTTGCTTAACATTATCCAACACAGATTTGACTAATGAAGTATTAATGATAGTACCTGGACTGAAAGTAAATCTTCTTTGGTTTTTGTTAAGTGACACATAATTACAAAGTCTTGTCTCAAAAATGCGTTCTATTTAACCTTCGTACTACTGAACAAATAGTGATCAGTCACCAATTAGAAAGATCTTTCTCATCGCCTTTCTTAAAGATTAAAACTGTGGTTGCACGTTTAAAGCAAAGGGGTACAATACCAGTTTTTAAAATTCTTACCAATTGCTTGATATGCCAGATCGTCTTTTAAAGCTCTTACTAAAACATGGTCAGGACCAGGAGATGTATCAACAGCCATTCTTCGAATTACTGCTGTTACTTCTTCTTTGGAAAAAGAAGTATCGAAAGTTTCATTTAATTTAATTCATTCATTTCCTGTTATTGCCGGGAGATAAGAGGATCTTTGACTGAGAATACTATATTATTATTTTGGATCTTTTTGGATTACTGCTATAGTAATAGTATATTATGTATTAAGGGCTTAATTGAGCGTGTTAGACTACGCAGAGTCAGTTAGCTAAGATGATAGAGGGCTCTAAAACACTAATTAATCCCGAAATGAAACACTCCTACACAACAATACAATAAAAACGAACGCTAGCCTTAGATGTTTAAGTAGGGAAGTTATCTTTTGGGGATTTTGATGAGAATTTTAAAGATAGTTACATATTGTGCCACTTAAGAACCTTTCCTGTGGGTGTTCTGTGCATAGTAAAGATGTTTAAGATTGTAAGAAATGAATGTAGGTATGAGTTTTCAACACATAGCATGAAATGGCCAAACCCCCAGCCTAACTCTTCAGCGACAAGTCAGGATAATATCAAAAAAGAAAAGCTGTCATTGTTGTCGACCTCCGTGGTTAAAGTTTGTATGAGAATTGTTCAAACGTTCTAGGAATCATCCTGTAAGGCCAAATGCTGATATCATTTACATGCAACGTCTAGACGTAGACGTTGTATTGTGAATATTTCAAAGACAACTTATTTAAGATATTTCATAAGATATTAGCGGTGTTGGGAAAAGAAACTGTAAGCAATGCCACTAGTGGGTACCAGACATTTGTTAATTAATTTGTAAACAAAAATAATTCAAAGATAAGCACTTCACCAGATCTCCTAAACGGCCTAGAGTAACAAAATCTTGGTAAATGGTAAATGTTGAACTAATTTAAGAGCTTTGATTGTGACGTGATGAAGTAAGTTTTTCAATAGAGCTTTATTGGTTGATTGTTATTTGAGTGGTCATCTTGAGAGCATAATAACTAGTACAACTATGTACAATTTATTGTTAGTAGAAATGAAGCAGTAAGATATTATCTTTTTCTTGCGCATACATAATGTAGTGTCAATTTGTTTTAATAATTTGTAATTAATAATTACAAATTTGTACAAGCTGAGAATAATTAATATTCTGAACTTGTAGAAAGGAATGAACAATTGCAAGAAGGGCACTAGAATTCCTTAGAAGTAGTGGAAAATCGTCTAATATTAGTAACAATTTTAAAGTTTAATGTGTTTGAGTAACAAAAGAACTGATACTGAAATGCAACTTTATACTTTTTAAGGGTGCTCTTACCCCAACTCTCCCTACATAAATTAATTTTATGGCATAAGCAAAATATGTCCAACCCGGTTACTGTGGCCAACACTAACTTTATAATGTTTTTTTTAAATCATATGTTACCATAACCCGCAGCCTTTTTGGAGTATTTGGATGATTTGTTTGGCACATAAAATAATATGGACACAGTAAAACTTTTACAGCAAAATGTAGCTATGTCTTGTTTCTGTCGTTCATAATTCATCTACATATTCTGCAGAAATACCTAGACCGACTGGTTTACATAGTACTAAAGAAAAGTTACATGTAAAATGTACTCTATTTAACAAAGGGTGGAATTATTACTCCGTTATAAATGCGGTTTCGTTGGCAATATTGTTGATCTAGTGTAAACAAAATATTTTTCGCAAAAAATCGAGACGACCTAAATCAACAAAGCTTTACTATTTGTATCTAATCGTCGAATACATCGTATCTCGTTTTAAGCAAACAACATTCACCTTGTAGCGGTTTTAGTTTGAATAACATTGGAGTAAAAAATGAAAGAAAACTCCTTCTTTAACTATTTCTATAGAGATTTGGGGGTTTTCAGCAAAACCAGTATATTATGTCCAAAATTATCTTTTTTGAGAAAATAATAAAAAAAATATGTACCACAGTTCTAATCTCCAGAATTATTTATTTAACCTTAGTTCTGGACAACGAGTCGCATTTAGTACTCATAAAGTAGAGGATGTCCCATAATTTTTCGTCACTTTTATCTTAATTCTATATCTGGCAAGCGAGAAGCCTTGTAATAAAAAGACTTTCTTTGTTTTGTTATATAATGCAGTTAATGTTATATAATGTAGTAATGTATAATGTAGTAAATTTTGCATAAATGCATAAATTTTAGGACAAATTTCGCTTACTTACAGTTACAATATGCAAAAAATGTCCTGTACAACACGCTATGAAAGTCTCTTTGTTTTACTCATTTTCTTGATAAACTCGGTCTTCGCCCTCGTTTATCAATACTGCAAATTCGTGAAAAAAAGTTTGACTTTCATAGCTAGTTGTACAATTTACTAGTTTGTATTGTGCAATAAATCATGGGGAGAATAACTCATGTAACTCTGCGCCGAGAAAAATCATTTTATTAAAATGAAAGTGGTGAAGACAAATATGTGTGCTGGAAGTACTTTATAAAAATAGGAATTCCGAGAACTACTACTAATAACAGGAATAATCAACGGGTATTTGAGTACTTGCTCTACAACTACCTTTCAAAGAATTTGTATCGTTAAGGCAATGTATGAAACTTCAACTTCAGATAAGTATTCGGATCGTTCTACTGCCAAGAAATTAACAATTCCACAAACCACTGTGGGTAGGAATAAAAAAGTCGTCCTGGGCATCCGATCTTGATGAAAAATATCTCTCTCAAAATATATCGAAAAGCAGTTACTGAAAGTTGAAAGTGGAGCAAAGTTTTGGCACGAAAACTCCGTTCGTTAAAATCTGGAAAGATTCTAGTAAAGGATGGTGAATCCTATTTTGTCAACCATCCTATTCAAGTCCCTGGATTAAAGTCCACTACTTAGACAAAACAGCCCGTACACAAGAAATTAAAGTTAAACCCAAAGAAGAATTTCCCTAAAAGTATTTAGTGTGACAGGCTTTGAGCAGTGATGGTAGGCGGCAGTGTTGCCAACCCTACCGATCTTTCGGTAGATCTACCGTTTTTTAAACTTCTCTACCGATCTACCGAACGACACTAACATTCTACCGAAAAACGGCAAAATTTAGAATGAATTTATTTTTAATTTTTGAATTTGTCTGAGAAATTTTCAAATCAGACCGCAATTGCTTAACTAAATGCTGCGCCCTCTAGTAATGAATAGAAAAGTTGAATAAAAACGGTAAGGACAGTTGTGTGTTTTACCAACTTTTACAGTTTTTAACGTGATTGTCGCGGGACTTTTTTAAAATATTCAAGTCGAAATTCGGTAAAGTACCGAATAAAATTTGTCACCCGAGGTTATAAAAGAGAGCAAGTAGCTTCGAGCGTCATTTTCCCGTTTGATTTACTTAGAGTTAAAGTCTCTCAGAACATTTTTTTCTTTAAAATGAGTGATTTTAATGAAGAAAATAGCGGTGGTGAAGGCACAAGTGCCGGTATACGTCCATTAAAAAAAAGAAATATGGTCAATCGTATAAGGAAGCATGGGAAAAATTAGCTGAGTTTAAAGGATGGTTAAAGAAGAGTCGAAAAGGAGAAATGTTTTCCAAATGCAATTGCTGTGACAAACATATCAATGTATCAAGTGGTAAAGATGCATTGCTGAAGCACAGTGTTTCAAAACAACACCAAACGAAAATTAAATCAATGTCTCAGCAGACAAGATTAACATCATTTATGACTGAAGGTAGCGATGAGAGAATATTAGAAGAAGAAATTAAGAAAGGTAAATAACTTAATTTTATGGAACAAAAATAATTGTGATAGATATGTAACTAAATAATTTCTTTTTCTTAGGTGAAATACGGTTAGCCGCATTTGTTGCTGAACACAACTTGCCCTTTTTAATGATGGACCACTTGGTTAAATTAATAGGAACCGTTTGCCATGACTCAAAAATTGCAAAAGGTTTGAACTCCGGAAGAACAAAAACTACTGCCATCGTCCAAAACGTTTTGGGACGCGAGAGAAAAGACGCACTCTGTAGTCATCTGCGAGGTAATAAATTTTCTTTAATAGTAGATGAATCTACAGACAGAAGCACGACCAAACACCTGTGCTTGGTGGTAAGAACCATGTGGAACAATAACGTTTCAGATCACTTCTTAGGTTTAATTAAACTTTCTGAAGCAAACGCACTCACTTTGTATAATCATATTGTTACTTTATTCGAGGAGAGACAAATTCCTTATAAAGAAAATTTGATTGGGTTTGCTTCAGATGGGGCAAATGTAATGATGGGACAACATAATTCATTGATGACTTTATTAAAAAATGATGTTCCAGCATTATATATTATGAAGTGTATTTGTCACTCCTTTCATTTATGCGCATCCTATGCATGTCAAAAATTACCTCGTTATATAGAAGACTTAACCAGAGACATTTATAATTATTTTGGTTCAAGTCCGAAAAGAATTTCGGAATTCCAAGAGTTTCAAAATTTTTGTGAAGTAAAAGTTCATAAAATCTTACATCCTGCTCAGACTCGTTGGCTTTCTGTCGTTAGTGTGGTATCGAGAATATTAGAACAATATAATCCCCTACGTCTTTATTTTACTGATGCCGTAAGTCGCAATGACCTATTGGCAGCAGAAAATATTTTGTCTAAATTGAATAATCCTGTTACAAAATTATTTTTGCAATTTTTAGAATTTGTATTGCCTTTTTTTACCAACCTTAACAAAGAGATGCAATCGGAAAGCCCAAAACTTCATGTTGTGTATAAAAATGTGTGTAATGTATTAAAAGCTATATATGATTGTTTCATAGATAGAAATTATCTACAAAATACAGATATTAAACATATTAATTTTAAAAATCCTCAAAATTATTTAACTGTTGAAACGATGTATTTTGGTGCCAATGTCGCTAAAACTATAAGTGAAGGTGAATTTACTGATGAGCAGCTGAATTTCTTTAGGTTGCGATGTTTACAGTTTTATATAGAAAGTTGCAGTCAAATTTTACTACGTTTTCCTTTGAATAATAACATTTTGGAAAATTTAAATTTTTTAGATCCACAAACAGTAAAAGCGGGATCTGTTCCGTCCATTTCAGACACGGCTAATCTATTTCCTCACCTAATTACCACTGATTTGCAACAAGTTGATACAGAATGGCGGTTATTACGAAACTGCGATAAAGTTAAAACCTTTTCCGATGAAATTCAGGCATTTTGGCAACAAGTAAATGAAGCAAAGTTTGGAGACGGTACGCCAATGTTCAGTTCACTTTCAAATTTTGTGTTTAATTTGCTCTGTTTGCCACACTCATCCGCCAACGTAGAAAGAATTTTTTCATCGATAAATTTAATGAAAACAAAGCAGAGAAACTCTTGACTGCCACTATCTCTGGACTATTGCACACTAAAGAATATTTGGGTCATCAAAACTGTTTTGACTTTCATATTAATAAAAAAATGATTAATAACATGACCAAAGCTAATTTGTACGAATCCAAAGCAGATACACAAGAAGTTTGATTTTTTTCTAAATAAAATACCAAAATATTGTAATTAATATTATTTAGTATTATTTAAGTATAATATTACATATTATTACATATCATACTATTTTATATGTACCAGTTTATGTTAAGTATCTTTTGACTTTTTTAGTTTTGTTACTTGTTTGAATATGTTATTTTTGTTTGACTTTTTTTCTTATAATTTATAATTATTTTGTAATAAATATATTCAAAATGTTCTGTATTTTTTTTCTTCAATCAAAAAATTATCATCTAGTAATTAAATCAAAACCTAAATTACTTTTAGGTATTATAAGTTTGAAAATTTAAATCTACCGATTTCTGTCGTGATCTACCGAAAAGTCCCGAGGTGATCTACCGATAAAGTGTTCGGCGAGGTTGGCAACACTGGTAGGCGGTCAGATCCATTTATCTACACCAACACTATGAACAGTAATATTTATTTAAAACAATGCATTAGTCAGACTGATTTCCTGATTAAAAAAGAATTATAAAACAGAAGATATAATATTCTGGTCAGACAATGCGACCTGTCATTACTCCAGGTCAGCTCTGGATACTCATGTGGCACCTAAAGGAGAAATCCTCTAAGTGTTGTAGATTCAAGGTGAATCGAAAAGTATTGAGGGTTGGCGAAATAATATGCAAGGTGTAAGCGAAAAGTAAAAAAATTTTATTCGTTTAAAAGGATTTACCGAATTGATTCTGGAAAGGGGTCCCATTCCAGTATAAAGTCTTTAATTAAAGAGGGTTAGAAAATTCAAAAATAATATTTAAGAAAGGGCCATATTCAATATACCGATGGCGCCATAATTATACAGCCTGTTCGTTCTCAAACTCGAATATATGCGTTTAACATTGTTTTGAACGTTTTTGGTAATCCCTGCTCGCCAAATTCTACTACGAGAAAGATAATGGTATCAATAGAAAAAGAAGATAAGTGGGAATCAAATCATACTAATAACAATATTAATTAAGAATAAGATTTTTATTTTAAATTACTGAAAGTTGACTGTTGTTAAGTATGGCAAGCCATGCTTTTCAAATTATTTCATGTTAGCGTATGCCTATATTGTAGAACGACTGTTTAAACTGTTCAATACTTTAATATGTATTGATTTAGTAGAAGTACTACAGCAAAATCTATAAGTTAATTGCCTATGATCGACTTTGAGAGTGGACATCCGGTGTATAACACACTAGTGGAAGCGAACAAAGCGCATACTTAGTGTGAAAGAAAGAGATACATATATGTATGTAATATTGTAGTAGGCCGAAACTGTACGTTTAGAAAATTATTATGACATTACAATTACATGGGGAACAAATCAAGAAAAAAATAGCAATTTCAAGAGCAAAGGCCATCTTGAAAAAATTAGTTACTATCCAATAGTAAATATATAAATAAAATGTAGATATATTAAGCTTTAAAATGACATAATAATATTCGAAATTGGTCAACAAGTTGTAATCAAATGCATAAACCTCTCAAATTGGTAATATTTGTCGACGCCGCTGATGAAAATTGGCCGTCATTACCAAATATTTACCAATAAAAATTTTTAATAGTATATTGTGTTACAAGTGCAGAAAAGTGCCATTTCTCACGAGTGTGAAGATGTTGCGGCATGAGACAAAGTCGAATGCCGCAATCACACGAGTGTGATATTGAAGTTTTTGCACGCGTTACACACTATACTTTATCTACGACAACAAAAAAGTAATAAACCACCAACAGCTAAGAAAGTTTTTTAACCTAGAATTTATACTTGCATTTATATTTTTTACGTGAAATGTCTGGCAATAAATTAAGAGATGTAATGTGAGACGCTTCCACGATGTTTGGAGGTGTACAAGTGTACACCCCATTTTCCCACAATCGGATTCACTCATGATACATCTAGAATTTGGAAAACGACAAAAGTAAACATTAAATTTTTAAAGACAATAGTAATAATACGTTTACAATCTGTATAAATTCAGTCAATCTACTATTTAGTACTTACAGTTAAATAATCATACGTATGTACTCGTTTTAAAAAAATAATTTTATACGAACTATCACAATTCAATTGTCAAGGTTATTAACCCCTGTGCCGCAAAATGTCAACATATTCTCGCATTATGTAGCAAATTATAAATGTTTTCAATGTTTTTATTGTAATTTAGGAATAATAATAAATAATATTACATTAACAATTATATAATAATGTAAAAGATTAATCAATTTTACGTTTTAACTGAATAACAATCTTTGTAACTTTATATAATGAGAAATAACCTAGTCGTTTAAAAACGTCTACGTAGCTCAATGCTTAAACTCCCGCTACTAGACTAGACTAGACAGGCGATCCAGAGTTCGATACCCCGCTCTGCCTTTGGTATTGTTTCTAGATGGATTTCCATTCAAAATATAATTTAATGTAAAATATTAATTGGTCGTTTTCACGGTTACTAGATTGTGGGGAATGTGTAACTTTTTATGGTCGTCGTAGATAAAAATATTTTCTTTCATCTAAAGTTTGTCATCAAAATCAAAAATGGTGAGCAACCAATTTTTCTAATATTTGATGAGTTCATATGGAGTGACCCTTAAACGAACCGGGACTGACTGTCTAGGCATGAATTAAAAATAAAGTTTACGAAAATAAACCTAGTAATCTGGAAAAACTCGAAGAAGCAATTACAAATGCTTTTCAATAACTTGCCCAGGATTATGAACTTTGTTGCAATGTCTGAAAATCAGTAAAACATCGCAGTTTGAGTTTTTACGTTATTAGTGTTTCTATTTGTGTTTATTATTATGGCTTCTCTTTCTATTGATACCATTATCTTTCGTTTAGGTGAATTTGGTGAGTAGAAATCTTCAAAAACGTCCAATACAATGTTAAAGGCATATGTCCGAGTTTCAGAACGAACAGACTGTATATGTATGCACGATATGTCCAATAAGGTTTCAATTCTGGGTTTAAGCTAACCAAAATCATTTGTTTTTCGTTTTTGTGTTACTACTTTTACTCTAATATCTTGTTACTACTGAAGATAGATTTACAAATGTAAATTTAGGAATTTAAAATTTGATATTATTAGAAAAACATATTGTTGATGCTGCTATATTTAACAGGGTCCCCTAACCACACATTGTATTTGACTAATTGCCAATAAGTATTTCGTTACCTGTTTCTCGGCATAAATCCGAGAAAAGGTAACATCGTTATCGAAATACGTATTGGCAATTAGTCAAATACAGTGCGTTTTTGAACACCGTTAAATATAGTGATGTGATAAACCACAGTCCTTACAATCTATTAATATTGTTGATGGTTTACGGCATAGCTAAAACTGTTCATTGATATGGTAAATAAAATAAGTAACGAAGGTGTTTCTTTTATTTTGATTTAAAAAGCAATCTTGCAAGCATTGGAAATCTACACCCCCATAGTGGAGTAGATATTTTTTCTATACACTGGATGCTGTCTGAACTCATGCAACATCTACTGCAACTATTCTAATTTAATCGTGTAAATAATGCGTTTTGGGCATCTAAATTATCTAGCTAAACTATTCAAACCTTTATGGCAAATAAATTCAACAGCATGCAATATTAATAATGTAGGTAGGACATTAGTTCTACTGACAAATCAAGGTTTCATTAAATTAAGAGATAGTTTTCTCTGTTTCTCCAGTTCCTGTTATTGTTGACAAACAAATTAAATTGAAGCACTCTTTACGTCAACTTTCGATTTACTTACTTCCGCTTTCACTTTCGCCTATATATTTCTTATTTATTTCGCATGAACTGTGAATATCAAATCGTAAATCTACATTTCTTGGCTTACGTCAATCAAGGTTTATGTGAAGTTTTTTTGTACATAAAAAGATTTATAAAAACCAAAGTTACTTACATTACGCATGGGTATAATATTTCCTTCGGCAAAAAACATAATCCAATCAGTATTCACAACAAATAAATTAAGCCATCCTTCTCCTTTGTATTTCATTCCACCCCAGAATTCGTACCACATTCCAACATCAGGTGGCAGGTAGACTCGTAAATTTGTAGTGTGAGATAATAAAGGGTGTGCAACAAGCAAAGCATTTCCCAACATATACTGCTCATCTAGCTCGAAAGTTTTAATGTCAGAATGAAAATGGTAGAACATAGGTCTCACTAGTGGATCGCCTTCACGTAAAGTTGAATAATAGTACGGTAACAGCATGTAACGCTTTCGTATTGCACCGTAAATGATTCTTCTATAAAAACCAACATTTAAGCTACGAGGATCTCTTCTAGGTTCTTCTGATGATACTCTCAATATTGGTAAAGTAGCAGCTACGAGGTACCATCGCATACAAAGTTCTTCATGTATTTCATCAAAGTGCTTAGTGGATCCACAAACAGGAATACTTATTAAAGAACTTCCGAACATGCTGTGAGATAAAGTAGTGGTTAATCCTCTTTTTAGATTTGCCCAAGATATGTTTACAGTTTGTACAAGAGCTGCTTCCTGAATTCCATAATTAAAAGATGATGTCATTAAAAACAGATTCTCTGCATTTAAAGCCTTGAAAGCGTTTACTTGATCGGAGCCGTATTTATTATGCTTTTGTATATGACAGATAGTAGGATCTTCATCACTAAATGCAGTCCAAGGAATGGTTCTTGAGAGTGAGGAATTAAAGTCCTAAAACAAAAAAATATAAATTAAGTAAAATGTAAAACGAAATTGTAAGAAAGATGTTTTCAGGAATATACATACTTTAATAAAAACAAAGACCTTTTTAGTAAATAAAGCCGACCAAAGGAATATATCTTAAAGGTACGTAGATTAATATACGTAAGCGTAAGCTGATTATACGTAATGCGCATAATCAGGACGGTTATTATAACTGAATATTTCATAATTTATACATCGATAGTTCTGATTAAATGCCACATTTATTAACTCCACGTTCTGTGGAGACCATCATAATCTCAATACACAGAAGTCTGAATGTACTAGTTTGACTAGATGTACTAAACTTGTATTGACGATAAAGGTAATAGCTATTTATAATCAAATGTGGTAGATCGAATTTTACAGCGCGACAATTTTATTTGAGGCACGAACCACAGGAGCGTGTAATAGTTATTTACGTGGCAAGCTTTGTAAATGAATCTTTACAAGGGACCTGATAAGTTTGTGGGGCGAGCGACGAAACAACGAGCCTCCATAATTCAGTGAGCCCAGTAAAGGTTAACTGCATCAGCGTACAAAGTTTTATTTCCACCTTCACCAGCTGTTTTTAATTATTTATTTGCATTTGCAGTTTTCAAACGTACAATAGATGGACAGTGTTTTTTGGTGGACAAATTTTTCTATTAAATCGAGAACTATTTTTGAAAATATTTTAGTAACAAGTATTTTGTTACATACACTTAATTATGGCAAGGATAATGTTTTTCCTAATGGTGTGTAAAAATCAAGCTACCTTTAATGCATGGGTAACTATGAACATACGTTTTAGAGTTCAGGAGGTCAAAAAGTAAAAAAAGCAATTTTAACGAACAGTATAAGTAGTACGAACAGTAGTAAAAAATATACAAATGAAACCCCATCCTAATGACGATAAATACAACGACTTGTCGGGCTTCACTATTCTAGGCCTCGATTTTAACACACAGAATATATAAAATGTTTGGCACCCCCATATAAGAATTTCGAGAAAAAACTATTGCGTAATTTTGCCCAAGTAATGCCCAGTTTTGACCAATAGTTGTTTTATTTTGCCCAGCCCCCCTTAACTCGTGAGTCAAAAGCCTAATTTCCATGGTGTGGCACCTTCATAAGCGATTGCAATAAAATAAAGTAGGCCATAATTTTGCCCAAGTTATACCCAGTTTTGACCAATAGTTGTTTTATTTTGCCCAGTCCCTCTTAACTCGTGAGTCAAAAGCCGGATTTCTATGGTGTAGCACCTCCATAAACGATTGCAATAAAATAAAGTATGCCATAATTTTGTCCAAGTTATGCCCAATGTTGCCCAACCTTATTTCTTGATCTAAACACGGTGACTCATTCATAAATGTAAAGTGCAATATCTCGGATTCTGTTTGAAAGTCGTAGAAGTAATTCTGATCGTAGGCAAAACTTTAGACTCAGTAACTAACAATTCTAAACCTTGTACAGGTCATTCAAAGGGTTTTCAAGTTTTGCCCAACTTTATTTCTTGATCTAAACACGGTGACTCATTCTTAAATGTAAAGTTCAATATCTCTAATTCTGTCTGAAAGTCGTAGAAGTAATTCTGATCTTGGGCAAAACTTTAGATTCACTAACAATTCTAAACCTTGTAGAGGTCATTCAAAGGGTTTTCAAGTTTTGCCCAACCTTATTTCTTGATCTAAACACGGTGACTCATTCTTAAATGTAAAGTTCAATATCTCTAATTTTGTCTGAAAGTCGTAGAAGTAATTCTGATCTTGGACAAAACTTTAGACTCACTATTAACAATTCTAAACCTTGTAGAGGTTTTCAAGTTTTGCCTAACCTTATTTCTTAACATAAACTGGGTGGCATAGTCATAAATTGAATGTTCAGTATCATTTATTCTGTTCGAACTTCGTTGAACAAATTCTGATCTTGGACAAAATGTTTGACTCATTAACAATTCTAAACCTTATAGAGGTCATTCAAAGGGTTTTCAAGTTTTGCTCAACCTTATTTCTCAACTCAATCTGGTTCAGTTTTATAGGTTCAAGAATAACAGTAAGCTTGGGTAAACTTTAGAAATGTTTAAAATCCACTCCTGGAGATCGTTAGGTAGTGACTCAAAACTTAATCCCAAGATCAGATATTGTTTAAGACGTGTGTAATGCGTTATAAATACCCTGTGATGCGTTTAGAACCCTGCATTCGTGAAGATCTGGTTTGGTTTATGTAAAAAAGTAAGGTTGACCAAAATTGGGCATAACTTAGGCAAAATTATGGCCTACTTTATTTTATTGCAATCGCTTATGGAGGTGCTACACCATAGAAATTCGGCTTTTGACTCGCAAATTAAGGGGGGCTGGGCAAGATAAAAGAACTATTGGTCAAAACTAGGCATAACTTGGGCAAAACTATCACCTACTTTATTTTGTTGCAATCGCTTATGGGGGTGCCACACCATAGAAACTCGGCTTTTGACTCACGAGTTAAGGGGGGCTGGGCAAAATAAAACAACTATTGGTCAAAACTGGGCATAACTTGGACAAAATTATGCAATAGCTTTTTTCTCGAAATTCTTGTATGGGGGTGCCAAAAACTTACACCATAGAAACTCGGCTTTTGAGTCACGAGTTAAGAGGGCTGGGCAAGATAAAACAACTATTGGTCAAAACTGGGCATAACTTGGGCAAAATTATGGCCTACTTTATTTTATTGCAATCGCTTATGTGGGTGCCACACCATAGAAACTCGGCTTTTGACTCACGAGTTAAGGGGGGCTGGGCAAAATAAAACAACTATTGGTCAAAACTGGGCATCACTTGGGCAAAATTATGCAATAGTTTTTTCTCAAAATTCTTATATGGGGGTGCCAACTTCACGCAGGTAGTATTTTCACTAAAAGTCCTAGTTGCGATTATATGCGAGACAAAATCGTGGACAAAAAAGCCGCATATCCTTAGTAACTCTTTAAAGAACTTATTCTTTAACTTATTCTTTAAAGAAAAAGATGACCAAAATTCTCATGTATGTCTTATGGGAAACTTAACTACATATAAAAGCAACCAGCAAGATCTTTGATTTAAGTAATTTAAAAACGCAAAGCTTTCGAACGGAAAACGATCAGGTAACAGGGGATCGAAAGAGAATTTTCCACCCTATTGTTCGGCCAGTTTAAATCATTCCTTGACAGCTGCAATTTAATAGCTATCAAAAGTGCGTTCTATTGACATGCTAAAACCTTAGCTCGGGAAAAATAGATTTTGACCCGAAAAAAATTAGAGCAGACTGGGATTTTTGAATATAACCTCAGAACAATGTCCTATACTACATACTAAAGGTACCCATCCATATCTGCGGTAGCTTTTTCTTTAGAGCCCCTTAAAGTTAAAAGGCTAGTTTTGACGCCCTTAAACATGGTAATATGTGAGATTCCAACCCGTAGAACACGAATTTGATGGTTAAGATCGCATAAGGTGAACCGAAAGTACAGTACGTTACCATTTTCCAACATGACGGATACATAATTAAATACCGTAAATTAAAGTAGGTATGCAAGATTTTTTTTTAAAAGATTGCTGGTTATTCATTAAAAAGATTAACGTTATTTAATATAATTAATAATAATTGCTACTACCCAAAATGATGAAAAAAATGATTGTATCCACCATGTTGGAAAATGGTAACGTAGTTTACTTCCGGTACACTTTATACGATTTTAATTCATCATCATCATTAAATTCGTGTTCCACGGATTGGAATTAGTATGAATTTATAGCGTACATGGGTATGTTTACGAATCCGTAAAATAATGGGTCAAAGGTACCCTATTTTTCAAAGAAGTCGTCAGGAACCTAAAATATGGCGTTTAGAGGATCAGAAATATTATAATAGTAATTTACATTATAAGTCCTGGAAATGGAATTTTACAGTCGAGTAAGATGTTACATCGAAACGAGACTGTAAGACCATTTCCAGGACGTATGACGTAATGTGTTTTATTTCATACTGCAATTATGGGAATATTAATTTAATTAAAAAAAATTATATAAAATAAATTTCCGAATGCAAAATATGGACATCTATGAAGAACGAATATCCATAGTAACTGATTATATGTACTAAAACATTGTCCAGTTGATCGATTGTATTTGCGTCCAGTAAAATTTTTTACAATCATACTAGACTGTTAAATCGCATTTTCTGGACTGAAAAGTTTGACGTAAAACTGACAAATGTGACACAGTATGAAATAATAGTAATTTACGTTATAAGTCCTGGAAATGGAATTTTACAGTCGAGTAAGATGTTACGGACAAGGCGACGAAGGAGCCGAGTCCGGAATATCGAAACGAGACTGTAAGACCATTTCCAGGACGTATGACGTAATGCGTTTTATTTCATACTGCAATTATTATTGGAATATCGGTTTAATTTAAAAAAAAATTATATAAAATAAATTTCCGAATGCAAAATATGGACATCTATGAAGAACGAGTTTCCATGGTAACTGATTACGTACTAAAACATTGTCCACTTGATTGATTGTATTTGCGTCCGGTAAAATTTTTTACAGTCACAAGTCCTGTAAAACTTTTTACAAGCATACTAGACCGTAAAATCGCATGTTCTGGACTAAAAAGTTTGACGTAAAACTGACAAATGTGACACAGCATGAAATAAATGGCTTTTATGACCTTAAGTTATGCGGAAAAGTCCAATAAATCTGTACAAGGTTCGACAATAGTTTACCATATTCAGAGGCGTTAAAAACAGCTTTAATGGGCTTTAAAATAAAAGCCATCGCAGATATTGATGGGGACTTTTTTAGTATGTGATATAACAAATTGTTTTGAGCTTATATTTGAAAATCCCCTTCTGCCTTAATTTTTTGCGAGTTTTAGTGAAATTTATTTACTATTTTGCTGGGCTACATCTATCTGTAGCTACACAGTAAAAAAATTACACTAGAATGCACTAGACCACTCTAAAAGTTCAATACATTTAGAGTAAAATATCTAACCTGTATCTTCGTATAGATCATAGACTTAATTTCAATACAATGTTGGTGTAAATCGATCACACTCCAAAACAATGATATCTTTAATCGTTTGTGGCAACTTTATCACGCTAAAACAGTCAAATAATTAAAATACATAAATAAATAAACTCACAGAATAAAAAACTACGCTACTTTTACTCTAAGTTTTAGTAACTTTTAGTACTTTCTAAAGTACTAAAAGCTAAATAGAAAACAAATTACACAAAAGTTTTATAACAATCCACTCTAAAGAGGCAATATTTTACTCTAAATGTATTGGACTTTTAGAGTGGTCTAGTGTTAAAATTTTACTCTAAATTTTTTACTGTGTATAAACTAAACGAACGGCTGGTAAAGATTTAAAATTTAAAAAGAATTAAATAAATATTTTGAGGTTAAATTTTAGATCATCTGATCCTGACAGCCGGTTTACTTTTTCAAATCGAATTTGAGAACGATTCGGATTTGTCCTCACAATCTTCTTTATCCTTGTTTTTCACTTTCCATTAAATTCATTTATAGTTTTCTTCTAATTATTGAAGCAGAAAATGTTCAGTAATCTACAAGTTTCATTTTTCGTCTAATACGTATTTGTATATATCTATTGCGTATATTAAAAATGGATAACCTTTAATTCGGTATTAACTATTTTTTTAAATTTTAAAGGATAAAATGTCTACCGTAAATGTAAACCATTTATTGCAGCCAAAACCTCAAACATGATATAAAATATAAACAAGTTGCCAGGTTTGACGTGTAATATTTCTACCTACCGTTGAATCCAGCGATAGAACGCACCTGTTATCTCAGTTTTTAAAAAGGCAAAATAATAAAAAGTAGATCGTTGCGTCCTCAAAATAATTGCTACACAAAAATGAAATTGAACAGACCATGTAGCTAGTTAACCAAAAATGGACGATGGACAAAACGACTACTAGAGTGGATACCAACAACACTAAAGGAAGT
The DNA here is from genome assembly GCA_929113105.1 of Agrypnus murinus. Taxonomy (NCBI): domain Eukaryota; kingdom Metazoa; phylum Arthropoda; class Insecta; order Coleoptera; family Elateridae; genus Agrypnus; species Agrypnus murinus. Next base: position 196,983,286 of record OV816024.1, read on the forward strand.
CAAGGACAACCACCCAATGGACCAACGGTTTAAAAAGGCAGCAGAGAAACTGAATGAATTATGATGACCACATATGACACAAGTATAACTGACATGCAGATTTTAGTTACCGTATGTTATTAGTGTTGTAAATGGAAGAACGTTGTGAAAGTGCCGATGAGAACGTTCGCGAACGTTCGCGCATGATAAAACCGTGTCTAAAGAACGTTTTCTTGGAGAGCATAATAATAATTCTCGAAAATTTTCAGAATACAGCACAAACGAGCATAAACAAGAACATTAAAAATCGAGAATAAAACCGAAACTAAACAATCTTAAACCGCATGTCCACGCAAAATGTACACGTGTTATTCTAATTATGCCTCTTATTAATTTATGCCTTTGAAAGCATCATTGACAAGAAACTTGGGTTACCGCTCGGAAGCACCTCTTTTGTTTTTTGTTCTAGTTATATATAAATATTTTATTGAAATTTTTTATTTATACAAATAGTGACATATGCTTGTAAAGTCTTTAAAATCTATTACTTGCGCATGCGGTGGCTGAGTACTGGACACCTGCTGGCGGTTGTGCACACTTTGCCGACCGTGGACACTACGCCGACCGCAAGCGGTGGACACTTTGCGCGGTCAGCGTATTATTCGGCAAAGTGTCTAGTATCAAAATTTATTTTAAGAGTCGACGTAGTGTCCGCTGTCGGCGAAGTGTCCTCGATCAGCGTTGTGTGCGGTAGGCGTAAAGGTGCATACTTTAGCTTATAATCTAAATATAATGGGACGTATTTAATTCACATGCCATGATTAAAGGTGTCTCTAACTAAAGTTCTAATTAAAATCAACAAAAAAAGATAGCTTTATCTCATTCTTATAGGTGGAAAAATACTAGAGTTGGTCACCATGACAACACGTTATTAACTAAATATGGCCCAACGAGCATATTGCATTTTAATTTAATAGCACTGTATAAATAGAGTTTTAGATTATTTTGTGCAAATAATGCGAACATACTACTAAACGGTTACTATATGTATACCTAAAAAGGTTTCTGAAATAACTCATACCAACACTAAAGTACCGAAAACGTGCAATGGTTTATTTATATACAGCGTGTCATGAGTTAGAATACATTAATTTTAAGGGGTGATAGAAGACACAAAAAAGGAACAAAAAAGTCTTATACAACTTTGTTCTAGAACGTACTACTTTTTCAGAAAAAAATAATAAAGTTGGAAACTTTAACATCATTTTGCCGCCTTAATAATAGTACTTTAAGTATGGGGCTTTGTGGGCAGATGCATCTCATCTATCACAATAACAAACCTTCATAACGTTTTATCCTATCGTATGTCGTTTCCGTGTAAAATTGAATTCTTTTTGCAATTACAAATTCATTTTACTCAATTAAGAAACGTGACAACCCTGTAAAGTTTGTAATAAAATTTGCTCCGCATTCGCACAAAATGTTGATATGGAAGTTTCTTGACATTGAAATAAAGCACGTTTTGTTTAGAACTTTGCAATTTAATAGCCTACATAATAATAATAATTGCCCCCTCCCTCCCGCACAAGCTTATAGCTTCTGGGGCCTTGGTTTAGGTTATGGGTTGTAGTAGTTATTATTATTATTATTAGTATTATAATGATTTAATGAAGAATATTTGGGTCAATGCCTGATCGCAACTGTGTAAATAATACCCTTGTATTATTAGAGTGAGATAATACTGAGTTGGTAGTTTGTTGAACTTTGAAATAATAATTTGTCAATAAAGCACTTTGTTTATCTAATAACAGTTTTTAATGATTTTATAGGAGAATATCTTTTATAATAATAATAATAATAACTACTACAACCCATAACCTAAACCAAGGCCCCAGAAGCTATAAGCTTGTGCGGGAGGGAGGGGGCGATTATTATTATTATGTAGGCCCAATGTGCGGCTGCAGCCGACTTACAGATGGAACAACGCAAATCCCACATTTGTGTCACAGCTAAGGAAAACTGCAGAAAACCTTAACCAGATCTGCCGGCGCCGGGAGATAGAAGATTTAAATAGAAGATTTATCTAATTTAAATTAGATAATTAGGTTAAGGGATTTTGTTGACACCTCGTTTTGGCTACATTAAAAAATCTTTAATTTTATGGTAATCAGGTGCCTTAATCAATTTTTTTTCATAAAATAGTATTTTTTATTAAAAAAACAAATACGTCAAGAAATTTTGAAAATATTCCGAAAATTAATAAATATAAAATGTAGATCAATTATTGTCTTATTTTTACAGTTGGTTTGTTATAAATCAGCATGATTTTAACGTACAAATTTTGTTTACGGTGCCGATTACAATTTTCGTAAAATTAGTCATCCGACTAATCTGCTTCGGATGTTTATTATTTTTAAACAACAGCTGTCATCATCAGTTTGTTTGTTTGATTTTCTAAAACAAGGTCAAAACCCAGCTGCGATTATACTTAAGCAGGGTTGCCAGATATGGCAATGGTTTTTTCTAAATTACTCGAAAGCTTATTTACATAGAAAAAAATTATTAAGACTTTTTTGATGTCTTCTATCACCCCTTAAAATTAATGCGTTCTAACTCATGACACCCTGTGTAGTATGAGCGGAAAGTAACTCCATCACAGATGCCTTTGGAATTTTGAACTCACTGTCGCGGTCACTGTCAAAGGAATCTGATTATTTTGTATAATTTTCTGGTGTTATAATGCACATGGCTTTAAAAATCCAAAGGCAACTTTGATGGAGTTACTTTTTGCTCATACTATACATTTGTTTAAAGGATGTATTGTATTTTGACATGGCATTGCTTCGAACTTATCTAGGCATCTGCAAATATAATGTACACAACATTTGCAGTTAAATATAGCACCTATAGTTATATTCAATATTATATACAAAAGCATTGGAACAAGTCACTTGAGGTCTTATTTTATTGAAAATGTTTTACAAACATTTCTTAAAAAAAACTTAATAGTTTTTTGTGTGTGGGATACATTTTTAAGCACTGAATATGAGTGATTGATAAGGGTTGTTTATTGTTATATGCTTATATCCTTTTACATGAGTTGCAGGCCAAAATAACTTAACATATCCTTTAAAAATAACATTAAAAAGGTTTTTTATGTTTGTTTTTCAAATACTGAATAATACCTGTTGATAAGGGTTATATTTCTCAAGTAAAGGTTAAATGAAATCAATTAAAGTCGTACAATATACGAGTACGAATTATGAAAACTACAGTTGGGGGTTTACTTGTTCGGGAATCATTAACAATGTAGGGATATTGGATTGTAATTGTAACAGAAATGTAATTTTCTAGTTGATTTAATAAAATATAATGTTCATTGCCCATCCAAACAGAACGTATCTTTTAAAGTACTTAAATTAGTAAAAGGGCTTGAGTAGAAAGGAATATTGTATGTTGCACCATGTATTTGTTTCCTGATCATGTCCTACTAATTAATAAAAGGGTTATTATCTTACTCTTGTTATTGTATTTAATTTTTACATTACATTTCTTGTAGATTTTATGTAATCAATTGAATTGAATTTTGAAGATACATATTATTATTAATTGATACATAAATACCAAACTATCTAGAAATATATACCGATTTTAAAAATAATGATCGAGCATCGGGTAATTATTGTTCAAGGATTTGCCCTTTAGCAAAATTATGTTTCTTCTCTTTAGTTTAAAATTTAATTGTCTGTGTCGTATGTATCAATACCCAACTTTTTCTCGTTCTCTATTCCTGTGCCGGCGTTAGATATCTCTTCATTATTACTGGATTAGTCTTAGGGTTCCATCACTTAGTTTGAGGATCGTACTAAAACAAGTAGATACAAGTAAGATACTAGTAAGGTTTATCACGGCAGCAACACCTTGATCACTGTCTTAGTGGAAATCGTTTCGTCAGGTTCTTCACCCTGGTGTAGTGACTTCGGTATTGTGGATTAGACAACGTGGAGGCAACTCTGCGATGTATCGGTAACTTAATTAATAATTACAGATCTGAATGATCTCAGGAAGACTACCGCGGAGGATCACTTTATAAGGGGAGTTGATGCAAATACAGAACCAATACGACTATCAGCCGCTCACCCCAAGACAACCCACCTCCTAGTTGGTATTGGCCGAGTCTCTATTGTTAGATAGAATCGGACAGGGCTCTATTAGGGCTCTGCAAGCTTTGATTATGGTAGGGCGAGGTGGCTCCGCATGTTGGACTAGAGGTGATGGGACTCCCTCGAAAGCGGATCCCGACGGGTGAGCACGTAGATAGCTCCGGCACTAGCCTGGAGAACAGGTAGAGGGTGGATAGGTCACCTCGTTCCTACCAGTTCATACTGGTAGCTCTTACGCAACTAAGTGAGGTACTAATTGAGCGTAACTCAATTCGTTGACCCCTAAAGGGTGAACGTTGCCCTTAAGGGCCAACAATTTTTTTTATTTCTATAGTAGGATCAGTTTGCACAATACGTGCAAAAAGTGTCCTTTTTTTATGTATAAATATAACTTCCATTGATTGTCATATTTTCTGTATTGCTCTTTCTGTTGAATAAAAGTGCTAGTCCAAATTTCAGCTCGATATCTCCTCTTTTAACATTTTGTGCCAATCTGTAGTACTATCCGGATCTACGCGTTTGTTATGTTTTTTCTTAATTTCTCCTGATTCTACATACATTTCTTATAGTTTAGTCGAAATTTAAAAGCATCTACAGCTGATTTCAAATAAATCCAGAACAGTCAGTATGCCATAGTGTAAATGTTGCTTTTTCTTTTCCTTGATGTTCAATAAATTTTATATAGTTACATATGAAAATATAATTTAAAACCTGGTTCACATATTGTTAAAAACGCAAAAATTACACCCAAGACTTGCCCTAGATTTATTTGCAATTAGCTGTGTGCTTCTAGTACGTTTTTTCTGCTCCACTGAACTGTAGTTCAGTATAGCAGATTGCCGTTTCTTCTATTATTTCGCTCTTAACTTACCCTTTGTAGCTCCAACGTTATTTATTGTTTACCAATAGTACGTAGCATTAGGCTCTTTGTTATTATTTTTTTTACTATTTTTTTGTTTTAAATTTTTTCTTATCTTTTTGTAGTTACATTTTTATGAATTTTTTTTAATTCAATCACTTCTAAAATATTGTTAAAATTCTTCAATTTCGTTTTCGTTTTTCTATTAATTCTATGGTACTTTTACTGGCATGATCTTTTTATCTTTGTCGGCTTTTGTTGTACTTTTTGTTTTTAGTATTTATTCTTTTTTTTTAATTTTTTTGAAAACCTTATTTCTATTAGCGATATAAAGTATATGATTTTGTAGGTCTTGTAAATCTTTGTCTTGTAAAAAAATTTAATTTTATTACATAATAATCACATCTTTTATTTTCAATGCCTACACCGTGATTGAGTGATTTTTCTGTTATTACGAGCGCTCATGCAAAGTTTCCTGCGCCACGTCAGTTTGCCACTTTTTATGTAGACGAAAATGTTATTTTGGGAATGTTAACAGAAAACTAGAAAGTTCAGATCGTTACGGACTGTCTCCTTCAAATAGCGACAAACTTCCACACGATTATTTTTGTGATCAAGTTCTGTGGTTGCACGTAGATAGGGTCTCTGACCCGAGAAATTCCCGGGACACAAGTCCCGGGAATTCCTCAATATTTTGTTGTCTCGAGTCCCGGGAAAATTAATTCGAGACACTGGACTTTTGTATGTAAGATATTCAATTAAAATTCTTACTTTAGAATTAATTTTATTTATTTCAATTTCTTGAGCAAATTCTTAGTTCAAAAATGTAGTTCTGAACAAGAATGTCACCTTACACAGTTGATTTTCTTAACCGGTTTTTTTAAAGAAACTTGTAAACAACCATTTCAAAGACATACACATTATTCACAACTTGTCTATAAACAATCAATACAGGGAAAGTGATTAGTTTCAGTAGGAAGCTCCTGTTAGGTACCATAGCTGGCCAAGCCAATGAATAATGAAGCTGTAATTTCTATTCAATATTATTCAAAAAGGTTTCAATCCGGAATGTCCTATCTTATTTATAAACAAGCACTAATAGTTTTAAATACCAGTCTTCCTAAAGACCTTAACAGAATGTTTTTATTTAAAGATTCATATTGAGGTATTTCTAACCACAATAAACCAGAAATAATAAAAAGTTGTAGGGTGCAATCAGGTATTCTTTCTAGGAAAGAGCAATGTGATTTACAAGGATGAATGTATTTTAAACTGTTTATTTTGAAAACTTCAAAGGAATATTTGAAATAATACTTACTTGGTTAAATAATTTTTACATTTAGGACCAATATTTTGTTGAAGTTATGAATGACTTAAAACTTGCCGACAAACAATACAACACCAAACATGAAAGGTTCTGCCATAGAAGAGAAAAAAAGAAAGAATTTTGTGACAGGTAAATCTATTTATGTATTGATGTGCTTTTAATTAACTATTATTTATTTTTTCTACAGCTGTCAAAAAATGATGACTATTTTTTCATTAATATCCGTATACAGAATGCCACATTGGTTTTGTTAATTAAAAACGTGTACGAAATATTTTTCGCTTTAGAGCGAAAATATTTCGTGCATATGCGATTTATGCATATTTGAGCAATATCGTTTCCGTAGCAACAACGATCAATCGTATTAGTATTGAAACTAATACATATAACAACATGAAACAAAATTTTTTTTTAGAGATTAGTGTTTCACATCAGTTATAAGGTTATAAACAAATCACATTTTTATTTATTTTTTTCTGGAGTCGCACATTTTACAAATGAGGCAGATGAAATGTCAAATTGATATAAGGTAACTAAGAGAAAAACGTAAAAGACTACGACGCCACCTAGCAAACAATAGACCGTTTCAGTTGTCTTTCGATAAATAATTAACGTTGAAAAAGCCGTTGTAAAAATTATAAAAACCAATCTAATAAGGAAATAATGATTTATTTTGTTTCTTATGTGTGTCGTTTTCTAACGATCGAGGCGAAAAGATTTGGACGGAAACAGTGAAAAAATCAAATAACACACATCTAAAACGCATATTATTATTAGATTCGCTTTATTTGACAAAATAAACAAGCAAAACGAAACAAACATAAGCATTTTAGGGGATGTAGCACACCCAACACACCACTGATACAATGGCATGAAAGGTATGTTTATTGTAATCATCTCAGTGGCGTGCGGTGAGAATTTAGGTTAGGGAAGCAACCACGATTTTAATTTTAATATACCTAGGTACAGGCGAGGATTCACGGGGGGGATAATCCGCCCAAATTTAGAAATAAGTATACATAGAATAGAAACAAATAATATTTGTTTAATAATTATTTATTAAAACAATTGTTTTTCCAAAGATTTCTCCCTTAAAATAATTCTCTGGATCCGTCCCTGCTAGGTACAATAAAAAAACAGTGTTATAATTATTAAGCTTAAAAGTTTTTCAAAGAAGAACTTTTACACTTTATACTTATGAAATTTGTTGAGTATTATTCTTTATTTAAAAAAAAATACTACTATATATGTATTTATACTGCATCTCGATTTTCCGGTCTTAGCAAAATACCGATGCAGTTTTAATCTTTGTTGTTAAATTTGAAAGTTCTGGTTTTGATCTATCTTTCTTAATAATTTGTAATTTCTCTCCAAAACTGTATGCAGAAAATTCTTTATTAATAATTTACAAACTGAACAAGAAAATCGTCCCGATTCGGATGTGTCGGAAGTACTCGAACATTCCACCGAAGCAGCTGAATTTGCAGTCGTGACGATAATGCAATTTTAAATTTGCATACAGAGGAAACTAAATAGAATTATTTGTCTTTAAGAAAATTCAAATTATATAAATTGAAATAATAAAATGTGACAAAATACAGTCTCATTCGCAGATTTACATTACTTAAGTAACATTAAATTTAACAAACACTAAATCAAACAAATAACCAAATTATAATAAATAAACATTTGGGCATAAAGTACAGTAAAAATAACGACCAAACAATGCTAACAGCATCATCTGTATCGCCACGCCCGCTGATCCACGCCAAGGCTAGGAGAAGAGCAGTTATAAGCAACGAAAGCAGTACTTATATGCAGTGTATGTAAGACATTTGAATTGGTATTACCTTTCCGCGCAAGTTTAATGAGCCTAATCTAAAATAGTACTCTAAATAATTATAGTTACTTTTTGCTGTACGGAATTGATATTGAGCTTTAAGTTGATTAAATATTACAAATTTAAATAAACGATAACCATAATTTTATAAAAATATCTTTGTTAGCATTGGTTTTTATTTTTAATAAATTCTCAAGGGAAGCATTGCTTCCATTGCTTCTAGGACCGCACGCCACTGAATCATCTATTTATAATTATGGTGAATGTCCAGTACGAAATATACGCAATATCAAAATCAGAAGAGAAGCGTAGTGGTGCAATGCAGAAGGTTGAAATTTGCACCCGCATAACCAATAAAGCCAACTAAAGCAGTAAAAACCGTGGTCTTGTTTATCGCTTAATCGGTTAATCTGCAAAGTTACAGTTAAGTGATTTTACCTCGTTTAACACATTTAAATTTAGATCCAGTGTAAGTCCATTTACAGCTGTTAACAGTTACAATTATCTCGTCCAAAGACCTATTTTTGCCATAATCTACATGTTTGTGAAGACACGTACTAAAACAAATCATCATTATCAAGAATTATCTTTTATCAGAAATATTTTTTCTATAACTTTATTTCGCACTCATTTTCCTTTTACACTTATGAAAATCGTGCAACCTTATTACGTACGGTACCCCTCATAAAAACTTTCTTTTTATTCAAATCTGCTTTTGTATCAGTCAAGGAATAAATTACTAACAAGTGATCCAAACTGTTTTTATTTTTACTAAAATCTAGTAGCATGTTCCTGTATTAGTTAAAAGAGACAAAACTTTTTCTATAAAATATCAACTCAGGATGCCATCATGTAGCTTACCTTTAACATTTTTACGCTAAGTCTTTCTAGAATCCACTACAATGTAACTACCATCGTGTAACTTAAATATTCATATCTTACAGATTTGAAACTTATAAATTATTACCAATTTATAATACGCTAAAACATACCTTTGTGAGATAAGGAAATGTGTAGTCCTCATTGATAAACACGTAGTTTTCTTCCTCAGGCCAATTGTCTCTTAACACAAAACCATCTAATCGAGAAACTGGTAAAGCATTAAGAAGCTCCCGAGTCCAAAGGTTTATCGAACTATGAGTAAAATCAGGGAAACCGACTTCTTCCTTCAAATAACGTCCCTTTAGAATGGTTCCTTCTTCGTCCTTATATAACAAATTCATTTTTTCGGCTGTTTTGTAAAGACGAGAGTTCTTTTTTAATATCTGCAAAAATTGACTTTTTTTATTTATTTTTCAAAAGTGGAATCACACGCGACTTACCTGAGGTGGAAGCGACATCAGGAAACGAGATTTTTCTTGTAAAGCTAGGATCAAGCTTTTTAGTTCGTCCTGTTCACTGACTTCTGCTAATATCGCGTAGAGATGCTCGTGTATGCAATCAGACGAATATTGGATTGAGGTTTCTTTTTCTACAAAATCCTTATATTCTTTTATAGCAGCGTCGATTGTTGTTAGGCCATCCCTAGAAAGAATACAACTAAATAAAGTCGTTCTGGTTCTGCTTTACCTGTCGACAACATTTAAATAAGTGAATAAGATTTTATAACAACTGATGAAAAGTACGTACATAATATATGCCTTGCTATAACAAAATAAAAGAAGTAGTTATCCACATGGTCTATGATCAAATTGTGTTGCCTAAGTATTCTAACTATTGTATATGCAACACAACTTACACTAGGAAACATCTACGTCATAGTCTATTTTCTAAATGCTAATAGCCTACTATATGCGATAAAGAGAGTAGATTTCATTTATTTAAAACATTTCCATCTGCATCACATACTTTTTTCACGCTTTAAAAAAGTCTTTCATAAAACTAACCGTCCGAAAACAACAAAAAAATCAAAATTGAAAATGGCTGTAGTGATCCTATCCTCTACTATGCTGAGCTTTGCAAAAGAAGAAATTAAATCTATGAAGGTTTCTGAGTAAAGCAGGAAATAAATTTTATTTTACGCAGTTATTTTTTAGTTTCTACCTCACTTATTAATTTTTCCCAGAGTAATTAAAGCATAAGCTGGGAAATACATAAAAACCACATTTATTTTAGTCTATAAAAATAATAGCTTCATATTTTATCACTCCCACGGGAAAATAACTCCCTCAGCTAGGAAAATTTAATTAAGAACATTTTTTCTTCAAAGTTTTATACTTAAACGAAATAATCTAAAAGTTACTTTAGAAAATGATTGATATAATATTAATCGAGCCTTCTATATTAGAAAATTTCGGAAATCGCATTCTCAATTAGTTTATAATGTTTTTACAAAGCCTTTAATTAATTAAATTAAAGAAATCATTAATTACGGGTGTTCCTGGGGAAAAACGATTTAGGTAAAAACTGTTACAAAGCTGTTTTATTGAATATAATTATTATCAGGGCCGGCTCAAGGTAAGATTTTCACCCGGGCGAGAGGGTAATTTGGCGCCCCCCCCTTAAAAGCAAAAATCACCACGATGAAGAACAGATTAGAAAAATTAGCAATGAAACCATAACATTTTATTATAACGTACATACATTATTACCAAAAACAACAAACAATAAAAATAATATCAGAAAATTGTTATCTACAAAAAAGATTTGCGTGCTTTTGTTACTACGTTTCAGGTGTCATAGGGTAATGGGTAATTTAAAGAAAAGTAATTAGCAAAAAATAGGGAAGATAAAATCAATTTAATAAGGATGAAAATAAATTTTATTATTATTATTATTATTATTAGGCGAAATAGAAAAATTTAACGTCGACGTTAGTAATAATTATTATTATAGTGTAAATTGATTTCATTTTCCTTATTTTGTAGGTATATTCGATTATAATTAAATATACGTTAAGTATCACTTTAGCTCTTCTAAAATAAAATCAGTTTCTGACGCTACTGAATCATTCCAGCTCACCTGTTATTTCTCTTATCAGTTAAATTATTCGAATCGACCACGTGATAGCGGCGTCCAGCCACATGATCACTGTGTGATTCGCGATTCTTTTTACAATTTCGCCCTCGCGATTTCGGTGGCCTAGATTCTTCATTTGTTTGTTAGACTGTTAGAGTATAGGTATTTCTGGCGATGACGCGAGCGCAGTGGAAATTCCCAAGCAAAACAGTGACTCTTCGCACGACCACACGGTAATTAATTTCGAGCACCGTAACACTGCAACAGTACTTAATACTACGTAATAATCGTTGTAATGCAAAAATTATTTTTTCATGTTTGAACTTTCAATTTTTTCACCGCCGATTTGACGCTTCCCAGACGCGGCGCCCTGGGCAGTCGCCCGGGCCTTAAGCCACTCCTGATTATTATAATAAATAATTTTATTATGAGTAGGTTAGGTACTCATAACGCATCGCAAAATCTTACAAACTGACTTTTCTCAGGCTCAAACAATGTTTAACTTTTGTTGGTAAATTCTTCTTAATAGTATTGTACCTTACATCAATATTAAGTTATAAAATTTGTTTTTGTATTCGTTTTGTAAGAAACATAACCGAAAAAGTGGTACTATATAACTAAATAAATGTATAAACGTTTTCGCTTATGTACTTAATTTCCGTAATGACAAAGTTAACCTTAAAATTTACAAATATAAAAAGCGCTGTCAATCTTCAGGTTCTTGGATTTAAATCTCTCTCTCTCGAGCTTAAAAATTGACATGACAGCGCATTTGTACCGAAGTAACTATTATTTATTTCTTCGCATTCTTCGATTTTCAGCACTAATTTTAGTCCGAAAATGGAACTTTACATCACAAGTCCGGTAAAAGATTTTGCGGTACTGAAAGGCAGTTTGATATTTATTATTGGATGACTAGGTTATTTTTAAGCAGGGAACGAATGACACTGTATGAAGTAAGATGTTGTACGTTATATGCCGGTGATGTAAAGTGTTATAGGAAACTGATGAAACAATTGAAGACACTGTCCCAATTACTGACACTTTTTACATAAATTGTGTTAAAATAAGCATTACAGAAGTGGTAGCACATTTATTTTTGCGACGTAATATAAATACAGGTTTCTACATTTTGTTTTAAAAGTTTCATGTTAAAACTGTAGAGGACATTAAAATGATTTAATTTACAAATGGTCGTAGTCTGCTAACTGCCTCCACTGCATAAAGTTGTTGTAACAACAACTTTATGCGTCGGTCAAATTCTAATACCTCGTAACCCCCAAATCTCAATTTTTCAGGAGAACAAGAAAATGCCACCAAATGTAAAACAAAACTTTTTTAAATGGTTTGAATTCCTGAAATTTTGTTAATTAAATTTAAACAGACAAATGTATTAATTTATCGCGCGATTAAGCATGCATACATTATTAATATGTAATATATTATTAATAAATAATATTATTGCATCGTTTATGCTTTTAATTAAGTGAAAACTAGGATTTTTGTCTATAACGGATTTAAATTTTTGTTTTATAGTCAAACCCTTTGGCCCTTTTAGGCTGGGTTTATATCAATCAAACAAAAACGTTTTTATACAAAACGTTTTTGTATGATTTTGTTCGACGTTGTTTTCTTAATAATTGGTATATGAGGCGGTTCACACTGTTCAAACAAAACACAAAAACATAAAAAAGCAAGTTTAAGCATCTTCAGACGAAATGTTTTGTCTAAAACCGTTTTTGTTTGATAGGTATAAATTGCAAGACAAAAAACGTTTTCGCATTCTGCATAAACGTTTTGTTTAAAAGCGTTTTCGACTTATCAATGTGCTTACAGCTTCAAACACTATCAAACAATTTCAACCGCGTTGCAACATGTCGGACGTGCAAACATGATCCCTTGTTTGAAGACGAAACAAAATGTGAAACCCGCGAAACTATGCAGTTGCAAATTTATTTTGGACATATTCACATCTATTGTATTTGTTAATTATTAATAAATTTAATTATCTGTGTAAAATGCATATAACGGGTTACAACTAAAAATTTGTACTAACTGTGTGTTGGGTTGTAATTAGTAACTAATCATGATTTTTAATTTTCAAATAATATTTTAAAATATAATGTGCTATAGTTAATTACTGCAAACAAAAATAATGATATTTCAAATTTATGCTGTTGTCAGAAGGATTGTCAAGAAGACCAATCTGCTATATTAATCATGAGAGGTAGAGTAATTAAGAAAAGTGAGTGATCTGGTCGCAAAACAAAAATAATGGCGAAAAAGAACAAAAGCATTCGAAGATCTATTTATTACAGTACACTTTCGTTCTCTTTCTTGTTCCAATGGCATTATTATTTACTATAATAAATTTGAGAGATCAGTTATTTTCGTGTTGCAGTAATTAACCACATCATACTCTTTTAAATTATTATTTGAAAATTAAAAACTATAATCTGTGGTATGATCTATGATAAAAAGGATTAATTAAACATTTTATATTTGGTAATTCTTATCAGAAGACCTGTTTAAATTGAAAAAGTATCCCCAATCAACAATCTTAAAATGATACTGACATTTTTAAAAACACAAAACAGCATTAATACTGTTTTGTATAACAACAAACCGTTTTTCATTCAGTCGTTTCGATTGCACAGTGTGTGCTAAATTGCAACAAAACGATTTTGTTTTAATGAAAAACGATTTGACTGCCAACGTTTTCGATGTTCAAGTGTGTGACTTACTGTTTTGTCGAACTGCAAAACGTTTTGTATAAAAACGTTTTTGTATGATTGATATAAACCCAGCCTTACTTTATTCAAAGAAACACCTAACAATTTTGCATGCTCAAGAGATTCATCTAATGAATTTCCCTGACTTTCTAATTTCTGAATTGCTTTAGCTAAACGCACAAAATTTGTCAAAACAAACAATAATTCTGCCCTTACCTCCTTAGTATTAAAAGCATCCTGTGCGCTTTGTATGCATAGTGCATCGTGTTTATTAAGTTTATTTACAAATGCTTTAATAATATCAAAATAAGTTGCATAATATTATGCTGCAGAAAGCCAAGTACCCCACCTTGTTATTACAGGCTCAGGTGGGAGAGGCACTTCTTGAGCAGTTTCCCCAAATATTTGTATGCGATATGGAGAGCTTCACAAACAATTTTTTTTACATCTGAAATTATAGAGTTTACGTTAAGATATATTTCCCGCACTTTTTACGCAACTCTATGCATTGCATGGGCAAGACAAGTTAAGTGGATCATTTTTTCGTACAGAACTTGTAAGCCTGCTCCAGCCTTGATCATGTACGGTTCCGCGTCGGTGACATAGACGAACAGGAGTACTTTGTTGTACTGTATGCCGTCCGGCCACAAAATAGCCATCGAATCATTAAACAATTTTGCCACAGAACAATGATAGGTGCTCTTGAAAACGTTCATTGCTAATAGATAGGATTTGGGATTGTTCTCCGAATTTAAAACGCCAATTATAACGTTAGCCACGTATCTGAAAACAAAAATTTGATTTTTACTTTATCGAACTACATAATTAGTCGGTTACAAACAATTAGCGCAAAACAGTTATTTAAAAAAAATTATATTTTAATCAAGCAAAAATATTGTTGTGATAATTTAATTCATGTATAAAAAATCCCATAAGCCGCGATACATTTGTCACTTTGACATCGGATAAAGTTAGCCCTAACTTTGCATCTGGATAAAATGTGTTTAAACTTCCATGGCTAACTTTCTCGAACCTGATTATTGTTTTTAATAATTGTCATTTTCAAGTTAATAAATGTGTTCTTGACTTCTTCATAATTACCTAGTTATTCCTTTTTATTATTCATTAAATTATCTCATCGAATTACGCTCGAGGTTTTTTTCTCCGGGATAAAATTGATTTTTTAAACTCTAATTTGGTTTCTTTTTGGTAAACTGACTCTACAAACCACCAGATAAAAAAACTCGTCCTTCGGACTCGTTTTTTTATCGTAGGTGGTTTGTATCGTCAATTTACCAAGCAACCAAATTATCGTTAAAAAAATCAATTTTATCCGGACAAAAAAAGACCTCTCGTGTAATTACAGTCGATTAAATATGTAACTAACAAAATAGAAAATAAAACATCCGTAAATTGCTCTGCTGTCATTGATTAGTTAATTTTTACTAACAAAACGAAGGAAATGAAGTTTCTACGCACCTTCCAGTAATGTCAGTAGATTCGTTAATGGAAACCCATATGTAGTTATTCGCTACATGTTTTCTAATTGATTTTATGGTCTCTTCGTATAAACGAGGTAAATAATTTTTCCTGAGTGTAGACTCGTAGGGTATTGGCATTTTTGAAATTTCTTCCAGAAAATTACGAAATGCTGAGTGATTAATTCTACTTAACGGGATATCTGCAGTCACTAATGCACTACATAGTTTTTTATTAAATTCGATCGATTTGCTGAATTCACCGCGCGAATTATTAAGGTACCCCGGTAACAATGTTTGTTTTTTTGATTTTAGGGCAACACACTTTTGAAGTCGAACCGTATTCAGATGTTGTGTAACTTGAAAGCTTTTCGTTGCACTCACTTTATCGTCGCACACTGTACAATACAACACCTTATCGTCAGTTGTAAGAACACAGAATTCCTTAACATAACTTCGAAGTGTAACAGACACAGACTGTTTTTCTTTACCCATCTTTACACTCTAAAATTTCAAACTGAAATGCAGTTTGCAATTTCCGAACTGTCTTAATTGAAAGATTACAAGATTAGTAAACAAAAGTACAGGCAAGTTTTTCTATGAACAGGAAGTTGTCAAAGGGTCTTTGGAATTTCCTAATACCTATTTATCACAATACCGCAGGATGTAAGTATTTAAATTTTATTGAAACTTTTTCTTTCTTAGAAAATATTAATTATAATTAAAGCATGTAAAACGCTCAAAAAGTGGTAAAATATGCACACTCGTTCAAAAATGCTAAAATATGCATGCATTTATAAAAACACTTAAATATGCATGTATATGCACTTTCAAATTGACATATGTGATTCATATTTGGCTTAAACATTTAGAAATATAACTCTGTATATGTTTGCTATAAGCAGAAAAAACATGCAAATGCATAGAAATCCTATACCTAGTTATTATACACTTATTTTTAGGGTGTCAGAAATTGGTACAGCTATTCCAAAACCTTGTCCCAACTATTAACACTTGTATTGATAATGTAACAGAATGTGGAATTATAAAAACAGAATTATAAAATTTATAATTTTGCTTAAACAATCATGTTTAGAAAAAAAAATGTATTTAGTTTGTTTATTGTGATTGATGAGATACAGCTCTTAAAATAACCTGGTTTAATAATGGCACTTATACTCCTATCACCCTGTAGATTGTTTACTATTATTTCTAGATAAGTGTTTCCTTTATACAATTAGTATAATACAAGTTTTAAATTATATACATATATAAAGTTGAATAAAACAACTAAACTATCCCTGTATGTCTTTGTTTTGCATCTAAAAAGTCATGTTGATCATTGGTACAAGGAAAGTCAGTATTTGGTTATGTATCCATCTTTTTAACGTGTCGATAACTGGACATCCGGTGCTTTTTAAATAATTTACTTAAAAAATATCTATACATCAGACTTGTATGCATAAAACAGCATTGAATATTTAGAGAATAATGAGACTACCTAAATTTCAATTTTCAAAAAAGCAGCTTTAGAAATAACGTGGAGAAGTAGCCTTATTGAGATTCAAAAGTAGAGAAATGTCTTAAGGTGTCGATAATTAGGACAATTGCCTTATATATTGTTGTCACTTTTACTAAAATAGCTTTAAAACGCTTCACATTCAATATGGTCTGGACAAGAACATAGAACAGTATTAAGTTCTCTAATTATTATTTAAATATAATAACATGTGGAGGTAGATCTAGCGATCTCATGCATATATGATACTACTATGATCTGTCAGGAGTGTTTAATACATCAATCGCGATCGACCGGCCGATTGCAACCGTGATTGTGGTCGATCTATTATTATAAATTAAAAGTATAATAAAGAAAATTTAAATATAAATAATATAAATCGATTGCATTATTTGTATGCTAATTAAAATAAGTTTCTACATAGTAGGTATGCGGAATCACTTGATATCATAAAGTAACTCGCATATTAATATAGATTAAATACCACTAATCTATTGCTATGGATGGTGCAATCTAAAAATTTTGGAAATTTGTAAAATTCAACAATTTTTATTTATACTCGTAAATATTACTTTTGGAGTAATTTTCTAGTTTAAATTTGTTCTAGTTTAATTTTCTCGTCTACACTTCTCTGTATAGGGACAGTCGTAATAGTTGGCCTTGCAATTTAAACTCTCTTATGGTTTGATGATATCATTTTCATTTACTTACTGCGTTACTTTAATACTTCTTGTGGATTTCAATAAAATAGAATTTCGTATTGATATTAGAATTAAATTTATTAAAATCGTAGCCACGCCATTGAATATTTATCTCTTTCAACTCAGGTAGTCCTAGTGCAACATGGCGTCATTAAAAACCATAAAATAAAATAGGTAACAGATATGTATCATCTATTCATAGACTATGTTTTATAATCAGTATCATATTTTGTAAATAAAATAGGATATTGATTAATAAATTAGAATTTGGAATAAGTTTGTATGTAAATATTATGTATTAAGAATATTATGTAAATACTTGCATATAAGCTTAAGGAACACTAATAATTAGTTATTTTTGTACAGTGAGTCAAGCAGTAAATGTCATTCTGTATATATTGCTGAAGAGAGCAATTCTCTTATAAAAATGTAAAAATTTAATTCATTCTTGCTCGGGTCGTTAAAAAGCGCAGTTCTCTATATTTATAAACAGTCTTGTTGTACGTTATAAAGTAGCAAAAGTTATGTTAAAAACATGTTAAAAATGAAGAGTAAACGTATCCAATTTATTACAATATATCTGCTAAATATTAAAAACTGTTGTTTTAATCTTGGAAACAAATACGTATATAAAATAAGTAACCGTCGTTAATAAAATAAAATATTTTACAAATACGAAAAGAAAAAATTAAACCTGACTATAAAAGTTAAAGTGTAAGTGATTTAATCACTGTTATATTAACATTTAAAAAACAGAGTTTAAATGGTGAAAATATGGAAATTCTATATGGTTATGGAATATATATTTAAACTACAAAGGCAAAGATACTGGTATTAAAAATAATAAAATGATTTGTTTAGTTGCAGTATACTCAGTTTAATATTCTGACAAATCAGTGATAGAAATTGTGATTAATCAACACAACACGGAAAGGCCTGATTCAACTAAGAAAAGGTCGGGAAAGGTTTTTCTTTCGATTTTATTTTGAATGGTGGAACAGAAGCCTGGGCATTGTGGAGTAACAATTAATTAATTCGCAGTTTTGGTCAATTGAATTTATTTAGTGGTTTTAAATTAACAGTCAGTTAGTTTTAAATTTATATTTATCATTTAACAACCTCGAGATTCCTACATTTCTCTGAGATATCTGTATCGACGTAAATTATTTATTTGCCAATTGCTACTTTTGTACCTATAATATTTTTGTATCAAACTTTATATTGACAATTTTCCACCTGAATAACTGTACGAGATCTTTTAAAAATAAATAAGTAATAACAATTCACTATTATAATGCAGTAGTGACGTGAATAAGCAAGTTGGAACAGTGTCTAGCTACAATAGTTAGTATCCAATATAATGATTTCTGAGGATAACATCCTTAAGGATATTAAGTTAAAGAAGCAAATAACAATTTTTATTCAATCATTGAGTGACACAGTTAGTCGATTAAGATATGTATTATTGCGAGATAAATAATTGGTACGGTTGAATTATCTAATGTACGGATTTTTAAAGATTTTGGCGCACTACACCGTCTTTGACAGTGATAGTTCTTTTCAAATTTTATATTTTTATTGTGGAACAGTCATATGGAGAAAGTCCTATTTAAACAGGAAAAATCTGCCTTATCAATAATTTATCTCCCAATAGTACATATAATCCGCATAGAATTATTCTTTGATAACGACACAACACTACACTGGGACAGTTAAATACAGATACAAAAACAGTTAACAGTTTTAACAGTTAAATACAATGTTGTTGACCAGTTGAATTCAATATAAATGTTAATGCGTCATTATCTGTTAATTTTACAGTTCGTGTCCCTCTCAGTTTTCTAAAGAACCATCTCAATAACATGGGTCAAAGGTGTATTTTCAAATTCCACAGGTCCTGTTTTAGTTAACCCTAATATAAATTTTACGATTTAATTTGTTTTCTATGTGTATATCCGATGAATCATATTCAACACCTCTTATGTAAATGTATACCAATATAGTAATTTAAAGAATGTATTCGCGGTTGCTTCGCGGCCACTTGAATCTGTTCAACGTTTTCCGCCCGCTAACAGAACATCAGGTACGTAGTAACAACCATTGTTAAGTAGGCATGATAACTAATGTTTGATATTGATAGCAATTTAAATGTTACAGAATAAGGAGTGTAAAACAAAATTACCTGCAAATATGTGCCCCTAGTGTCCAATAAGGTAGTGGAGGAGCTTCGTATGGCCGTAATTGCTTCACCACATCTGAGGGCTTTGGTCCAACTACTAAATTTAAGATTATTTTATTACCAGCCAAGCTCCTCAGTATGACAACTCGAGACGGAAGAATAATAATTTCCAAAGGTCCATCATGTTCAACAGCTACACCATGAAATAAACCGTTACTTGAACGACCCATTAGATTTGGTAATGTATTATGATCATCTCTGCTCTTATAAATAACTTTGGTAATTGTTGCATTTTCTTCTAGTTTAATTTCTCCCAAGCCAAAGAGTTCTTTGGTAGTTATTTGAAAGTTCCATTCCCAATACCCTTTAGATGCTATAGTCGGCCCTCTCATTGTTGTTAACAATAACTCTTGGTTTTCTGTTCGATACACCTCGATACCCAAAGTGTGCTCTTGTAATTTAACATAGTAATGTTTATTTTCAATCGGCGTATTTTCTTCTTTGGGTGTGTAATCTGGAGTATGTAAAATTATCTTTACTTTTTGTGAATTCGCTTCAATAACGCTTAATTTTATTTTAGATATGCTTTCAGTTCCATGGGGCGTTTGAGGAAGAGAAGGGAAATAATCTTCATTTTTTGATTTATTGTATCCATATCTAGATGGAAGTGAATGGTAACATACATCATTATGAAAACAGCATTGAACATTAATACAGTCGTCAACAGTAGCATTAACTTTTCCACAAGGTGCCATATATGAAGGTTCTATTAAACAGGTATAAGTGATGTCTGGATCCCCATATTCTCTTTGATCAATTACAAAATAATACACCAAAACAGGAACTACTAAAGCAAGTATCACAAATACAGTAAATATTCTAATTCTTCTATCATGCAATATTTTATTGAAAACGCTAACTTTCTTACGTCCTTCATCTTCATTTATTTGATTATGAGATCGTTCTTGGTTTTGACTTTCAATAAAGCCTAACTCACTACTCATTTGGAAATATTATATAATGCACATTAATGTATAAAAAATTGTAAAACACTAATTTTAATTAAATATTCACTATTCAACACAATAAAATGTTCTAGACTTGTGTTTAATTTTTGTTTTTACTCGATTAATGACTAACCGATATCATTTCGATAGAAATGATAAAGAATATAATGGAGATAAATTTTAAGATAAGATTAAATTGTTAAGGGATTAAACAGGGATTTTCGTTCATGGATTGAAATCATATTTGTGTCATGCTAGAGGAAACACTAATACTTAATAAAAATATACTATATTATTATTGATAAGATAAGAACAAGTTTAATGACGTTGTTATTGCATGCTTTTGTAATTATCTATAATATCTGTAAAGGAAAATCAGTTACTGGTCGAGTTAAAAAAATATTTTGATATCTATTATAGGTTTCTATTAGAAACCTCAAAGTAAAATAAACATTTATGAGATAAGTAGGAAGCTGAAGGACGGGTGAACAAATTTTTGATCCAGCAGGATAGTAGAAAATCTAGTGGATAATTTTATTTATCTAGTAGGTTTAAGCACTTTAATAAAACACATTTATGTCCGATTGCATTATAAAGTACTGTTTATTGTATTGTTTTGCGGCAGTGAACTGGCTTATTATTGTACTCGTAAAATAAAGTGGTAGTAGTAAAATAAAGTATATAGTAGTAAAATAAAGTATTGAAACTGTATATTGCATGTCAAATTTTCTTCTGTCAAGAATAGATGTCAAATTTATAAACTGATTTTCTTTTGATAATTACCCAATTTTAGGAATCGAACATAAAGCTTTGTATACAACTCTTACATAATCGGACCTTATAGACTCGCCCTTTTTATAGGCCTTGCTCGCTTCGCTCGCTCGGCCATAAACTGGGCTTGTCTATAAAGTCCTACATTATGTACTTGTAACATAAATAGCTATTATTTCCACTTTCTATGTAAATGACACTTTACAGGCATTTATGGTAACTAAGTAAATGAGTCGTTACAACTACAGCCCTGTAAAACTTTACGGGCTCCTAAAATTGACCTGTAAAATTTTACAATTCTCATCAACAAAACGGTATGGAAACTACTTTGTTGCTTAATCACAACATCATGACAACGCCTAGCTATAAATTGTGCTACAGCCTTTGATTACAAAATGTCTTTTTATAAAAAATATACAATTTATAAAAGAAACGCTGCTGAAGGTGGAAATAAAACTTTGTACGCGACACGCTTTGAAATTAATCTTTACTGGGCTCACTAGACTATGGAGGCTCGCTTCTTCGTCGCTCGCCCCACGAACTTTCCAGCTCACCCGTATATATTAATTTACAAAGCTTGGCATGTAAATAACTATTATTTCGCATTGTATCGTATTATCCAGGTTTACGTTAGCGTTTCCAGTCGGGAAAATGCGGTTTTATAGTCTAGTATGACTGTAAAAAATTCTTCCGGATTTAAATAAAATAAATCAACTGAACAATGATTTAGTATTCAGTTGCCAAGGACACTTGTTCTTCATAGATGTCTATGTTTTGAATTCGACTAATAGTTGCCATAGATGCTCGTTTTTATAGATTCATATTTTGAATTCGGAAATCTATTTTGTATATATTTTTTTTAATTAAACCAATAATCCAATAATTGCAGAATGAAATAAAACACATTACTTTAAACGTCCTGGAATATTCTTATAGTCTCGTTTCGATGTTCCAGACTCGGCTCCTTCGTCGCCTTCTCACAGTTGTTGTATCATCTTACTCGACTGTAAAATTTCATTTATTTCATACTGTCCGGTAAAAGGGTATTATGATTATATATAAGGGTAAATGAATTATTACGTTACAAGGCCGGTAAAAAATTTTACCTGACTGAAAATCCAATTTGAGTCCGGTAAAAAATTTTACCGGACTAAAAATCTAATTTGAGTCCGGTAAAAAATTTTACCGGACTGAAAATTTTAAATGCATTTTTTTAAAAAATGAACAATGTGAGGCAGTATGAAATAAAACGCCTTACGTCATACTTCCGGTAAACCATTACAGTAGCTCGTTTCAACATTCGAGACTCGGCTCCTTCGTCGCCTCGTCCCGAAACGTTTTCAACTCGCTACTGTAAACTTGGGTTTACCGGACTTATAACGTAATATACTATTCCAAGACTTATAACGTAAACAACTACTATTTCTTTGAAAATCTGTTCTAATCAATCACTTATGACAATTTAAGGGTATAGAAAGAACACGGAATGTCACAATGTTGGGAAATTTTAGATACACTTCCATAATAGTCTGGCCAATGCGCTGCCACATTTGATTGCCGCCATCACAATCACAGTAGGTATTGCGGCACCTGAGCCAGACAGTTCTACGCACCCTAGATTCTCTGTCTCTCTCTAATCTGGTGACTTTTTGTCTGTCTCTCTAGGTGGTTAAGTAAGGAATCTGCATTACCGACATTCTGTATTATCGGCATTTGGTTCGTCACTTGGCTAAATGGAGTTAGTGTTGCTAGGCGCCGGTGTCGTTTTACGTGATTTTTGTACCGACATTCTGTATTATCGGCATTTGGTTCGTCACAAGGCTAAATGGTAGCGTCGTTGCTAGGAGAAAACAGATGGCGCCGGTGTCGTTTTACGTGATTTTTGTACCGACATTCTGTATTATCGGCATTTGGTTCGTCACATGGCTAAATGGTAGCGTCGTTGTTAGGGGAAAACAGATGGCGCAGGTGTCGTCTGACGTGATTCTCGAAGTACGGAATCTGTATTACCGGCCTTGTATATTACCGGCATTTGGTTCGGCGCTCGGCTAAATGGTGCTAAAGTGTTGCTAGGAAAAAACCCAGAGGGCGCTGTTAATAGAGGGAGTCATGAAGGGATCTGTATTACCGACAGCCCGTGTACTACTACTACTAGGGGGTGCGTCATGAAGAAATCTGTATTACCTGTATGTACTGATGCTATTAAAGGTCGCATTAAAGAATCTCCTCTCTCGACATGAAGAAATCTGTATTATCGACGACCTAGGTAATGCTAATAGAGGGCGTCATGAAGAAATCTGTATTATCGACGACGACGACAGCTCGATAAAACGTTTAAAATTTTGAATTTGTCATTCTTGAAGTCACCATAATAGATTTCCCTCCCTTGAATTTTATATTTCACATCTGATTAACCACGTGATCAAGACCGCTGTATTCTAATAAAACTTTCTACCCAAAGAGATCATGAAATTTAAAGAAACCAACAATCGTCAATGATATCAACGAATTTTGCAAGCTCGACTAACCGATATATCTATGTCAGTAGCTGCCCTTCGTGAAGGGCTTTTGGATCTCCATGTTAAGAAAATTACGTTAATAAATACACAGGCTCTTGAATCACGTTCAGGGATCGGAATAGTTTCTAACACTAATATGTATTATTATCAACGGCTGAATTAACTATTTAAAAAGAGAAAAAACTAATTGTATTGCAGAAAAAATAACTTACCATTTGCGCTTTGTAATACCAGATATCACTTTCAATTAAAACACCTTAATCACCTCTCATTAAGAAGGAATCTACACTAATCAGCTTTTAAATTTAAACCGGTCCTTATTATTAGACTTTAATTGTTTGTTGTTGTTTGTTTTTTAATTGACCAATTGTTACAACAAAAAATATAATACAGCTATACTGTAGAAGGTACCAAAATAAACTGGAGTTAAATTTTACCTTACCCTCGACGACGACAAAAAGGGAAACACCCTGAGGCATTATACATTCTTTTAAAAAAGGCACGCTTCGACCTCCAAATCACTAGAAATTTGCGGTTTTTATACCTGCTTCAAACTCAAAACAGATAAGTTTGAATGGTTCTTTTCTGTAAAAATTCTCTCCCTTTTTTTGATCAATATATAATCTTTTCAAACTTCCTTAAAGACAGCTTTTTTGTAAACTTGAAATCGTGATAATTATCAGATTAAAATGCATCACCATACCCCAAAAAGGTCGGACTAACTACCTGAGACACGATAGCAGGTACTAATCCTTGAACATTTTTAAAATCCTTGTACAGTAAAAACAAAAGAGTATGGCTGATGGTTAGGTTTTAACTTATTTCCTTTCCGAATCAAAATACTTAGATTTTCGCATAAAATCTTTAGGGCGGTCTGTCACTTTTCTTTTTTAATAAACAAAAATTTGTTTCGACACTTTCCTCTTTTCCCCCTTAATTTTAATATTACAGGAATCTAATAATTAACACCAAAGCATACAAATAGTATAATTTAAAACAACAAACCACGACCCGAACAAAATAACCACTCAATGTAAACATACCTATCTGATGCCAACTAATAGTGAGGGTTCAGTATTATAATCACCCCTTTTGTACGAGACCATATGCAAGTTCTGACAAGTCAAAATTCTTGCATATCGATATCTTAGTTATCTGGTTATCCGATCGAAATTATGGGTTGTTATGAGATTTTATACCTGAACAAAAAAAAAGCTTATTATAATTGACATATCCTTTTTTGTTATTGATTAAACAGATCTAGAGCTCTCGTCTTAAAATGTATTACGCCATAAATTAAAACATCCCCTTTGTATGTACACCCAAACGCAAAGAAAATGTCACCCCTATAAACTCGGGTCTCTACCGCCGTAATGAGTTTATGGCATATTGTAAATTATAACCGAGCGAGTTATTATCTAGGTAGACAGAACTTTCGATGAAATACTTAGGACAAGTAAAACTTTCATCATGTGACCATTAAATTTCAAGAATATTGTTAAAACAACCAAAAAAATTTGTACGTTGACTTTTGCACTAATTTTTGTTTAAAGAAATTTTTTGATCAGTAGATACATTAACAGTAACTTGACTCACACAAAGATTTTTTCCGTAGTTTAGAATATGTGAGATTAAAATTCTCCTTTGAAGCTCTCGTCTTAAAAAGGATTAGGTATTCTGAGAAAATTTTACCTACTTTAAGACAACAATGAACTGGCTGTTTCCTAGATTATGAGTAAGCATGTAATATTCCTTTTGCCAAAATCTGGTTGACAGTATGCCGAGACGCTTAACTGAGTGTATAGAAAACAATGGATATTACACTAAATATTAATAAAAATTATACACACTTAATCGAGCATTATCTAATAGTTTTATTACTTGTTACCTAACGAAAAAATTGTTTTTCCACTACTAACCTTAAAAAAGATAATTATTGGCATTGTTTGTGACTGCAGAAATTGATTTTCTTAACCACTTGCCAGAAGCCTCTATTATATATATTATTGACCTAGGTTAATAATGAAAACAATGCTAAACCACCTGTCAAAGTCTATGCCTTCTATTAAAATAAATATTATAATACATAAAGAACGAAGCAGCAGGTGATAATAAGAATGATATAAGAACATAAGTATATAAGAACAAATAAGAATATTACATAGTGTAATGATTCTTCAGTATTGAGAAAATTAAGATATTAAGATAATGTTAAAATAAAATGATAGTTCATGATAGAGGCAGGCTGAACCATTCAATGTATGGAAAGTAACACACTTGTGATTTTTGTCGTGGTTTCACATTCTTGAGAATATAGCTGATAATAAGAAAAAACTGAACACTTTTAAGAAGGAACGGATTACTAGGGGCGAAAGGTAAATAAGTTCTGTTGGGTTTTGCTTGAAAAAGTGAATAAATTGAAAATTTGGGACAATTTATGTATGATTGATTAAATGAGATTATAAAGTAAAAAAATATGGAAATAATGTATATGAAAAATGTAAATAACATTTGTTGGTATTGATGGTAAATAAAAACCTTGAAAGTATAAACAAGAAAAATATTTTACTTGCATTGGCTATGAGGAGGATGCTCTTGGTATTATAGAGAGATCTCTATAGAGAAGTTCTCAAGTTACCAATATAATGTATCCATGATCGACGTGTCACTGGGAAAAAGAGAAGGTATTAATTTACCAACTGGAATCAGTCTTAAAGACAAACGCAGTAAATCAGAGTCATCAATAGGAGTTACTAATCGCCATTAGGCAGGTAGTGTGTTTTAGCAGTGTGTCAATAGTTAGTGTGTGAAAATAAAGTTATTTTTACAAAGCTTAAAAAGTTAAAATAAAAACAATGAGAGGAAACAAACATCCATTCTATAAGGTAAAACACCGTTACAAGCACAAAGAAATTTTGAAGATTGATCAAGAGTTAATTTACTTACTTAGTTATAGACTTGATCTGTAAAGTCCTGGTAAGTTTCATCCTGATAACAAAACAGAAAATTATTTTTTATTTTCTTTAATATCAATAAAAAGAAGCGCGCCTGTTTGGGCAATTGAGTGGTTTAACTTCAGTGAAATTGACAATTGTTAGAAAACATTTCAAATTTTCTCATTGTGTCAAACTATTTTTAAATATAAAGAAACAGCATTGACATCTCTTCAAAATAATAATAAAAATAAAATTAAAACAACTGAGCATAGCAAAATCATCTGACCAGAGTGTAGAGCAATGTAAAATAGAGACAGTAGTTATTTAGTAGTGTCTCAAAAATTCTTGGAATTTCGGTTGAATTGCGGTCTTGGGAAGAAGGAGCTGCCCTATTCCTTGCCCCCCCCTCACTGCGCTCATGAGGTTACACTATTTAGACCCCGTTTCCTTAAAGAATATTACAGCTCGTCATCGTGCTCTCATAAGAATAACATTGTAATTGATGACGTATCTGTCACCTTCTCTAAGGCAACGGACTTTGTGGCATTAATGGTCATGAAGCACTGTTTTATATATTCTCCATTGCATAACATGGCTTTAAAATTGCTTCATACTCTCTGCATCTGCCTTCAAGCGAAATTGAGTTGTATAAAATGTAGTTTATTAAGTTTTTAACGCATTTTATTGAACTTTGTAACACATTTTATTAGTTTGATTTCGTAATCAGTTATGAAAATGACAATTTATTATAGAATCATTATTGTGTTAGCGGTCAATTTTTAGTATAACCAAAATTTCAACCACGGACGTGGCCATCATGGTGCAGTGGACTATTGTTATTTTGCAATTTATAGTTATATGCCTAACTTGCAAATAACTAATATTAGTATAAGGTATATACCAGTTTAAAAGCATATCAAATAAGGTGGAAAGTTGCATGCAGCATGATAGATAGAAAAATTTCAACATATAAAGTAGAGCCGCCCAAAATTTTTCAAATAGGCAACACATTATACATCACAGAGTGTTAAGCAGTATACCTGAGAGGATAGAACGGTGTGAAGTAAATAAATAAGGGTAGAACAGAAAAACTGATACATACAATTACATTATTCTAAAACCAGGTGAAGGGAGACGTGAAATTACAAAATAAAGGAACATGGAGGAGATAAAGGAAATGTTCAAAGAAATAAAAGAAAAATTAGATGCAATGGACATTAAAATTGAAAATACGAGTAAAGAACTGGACGGAATAAAACAAGAAAATATATACTTAAGAGAAAAAATTCCACAACAAGATAACAGAATTGAGATTTTCGAAAAGAATTCAAGAACGAACAACTTAATAATAAAAGGAGTAGAAGAGAAAGAAAATGAAAAAATGGAGGAAACTAAGGATAAAGTGAAAAACATCATAGAAGCAATGGGGGTGAAGATCGAAATAAAAACCGATTTAGACGAAGTAAGAAGAATCGGTAAATACAAAGAGGAAAAAGAAAGACCAATAATAGCAAAATTAATGAGAAACACGAAGAAAATGGAAATCCTGAATAAAACGAAAACACTAAAAGAATCGAATATATGGATAGATGAGGACTTCACCAAGGAAATACAGAATGAACGAAAAAGACTAGTACCGCTGTTAAAAGAGGCTAGGCAAAAAGGTCATAATGCACAGATAAAATACAATAAACTAATTATAAACGGAAGAGCTTACGGAACCGATGAAATACCGAATTTAACAGCAGACCTAGATACACAAGTAAGCAGAGAAAAGAAAAGAACCGTGAGTGATAGATCGCCTGATCAAAATAGGCTGGAAGAACAATTACGGAAGATAACGAGAACGACAAAAAACTAAAGGATTTAGAGAATGGAAGGAAAAATGACAACAAAGGCTATGGAACAGGATATGAGAAAAAATCAAGCAAAAAGATAAAGATGAATCGAACCAAAAACAGAAAATACAATACAAATGAGAAAAAAGGAAAAATATGGAAAATAGGAACCTGGAATTATATATAATATAATATTGTAACGGGAGAGAAAAGGAACGAACCTCTTTTCGAGCGACAGGTGGTGTGTTCTGCCGCCTTCGAGAAAATGACGTATCGCACAAGCATGTAAATTAGACGTGGTTTATTCTAGCATTTTCTAAGAATACATAGAAGGTTCCAGCGTTTTCTGGTGCGTTTATATGAAGATATAAAAGCGGATGGCGGATAAAAGAGAGGCAGTCAACTGCAAGTCATTAACTGGGTATTACAAAATAAATAGTGAATATAAATGTTGTATTAGAAATTCATAGTCTGTAAATAATAGTTTTTAATGGTTTATAATCATAGCGTTAATTTATAGTGTATTCATTAGTGTATATAAATAAATATTTGTTTGTGAATAGACGATTTAAACAGCACTTGTATTATTATTTTGGAAAGAACGTTACAGTGGTGTCAGGTGTGGGGTTTTAAAATAAATAAAATCGCGTAATAATTAATTAAAGTGCTGTGAGAATAAAATTTTTGGTGTTAAAACATAATTTCAACAAACAATCAAAATGGTGATGAAACTATTAAAGGATCTCTTAGTAATAGATTTGAAGCGGGAGTTGGACGAGAGGGACTTGGATAGTAATGGAAAGAAAGAAGTTTTGATAAATCGGCTAAGAGAATGGCTTTTAGAACAGAAGGAAGATCTTGAAAATTACCGCTTCGAAATACCTGGACCCGCAATTGATACTAGTTTGTTGTTAAGTAAAATGGAAGAAAGTTCTAGAAAAGCCGAAGAAAATTCTAGAAAGTCCGAAGAGAATTCTAGAATTTTAAAAGAAGAATTACTGCAAAAGTCCGAAGAGAATTCTAGAATTTTAAAAGAGGAATTATTGGAAAAGTCTGAAGAAAATTCTAAAATGCTTAAACAAGAATTAATGGAAAATACTAAAGTGCTGGAACAAAAAGTTTTTGAAAATTCTAAAATGCTTAAAGAAGAATTACTTGAAAATACTAAAGCACTGGAAGAAAATGTTAAAATGCTTAAAGAAGATTTACTTGAAAATTCTAGAACGCTTAAAGAAGAATTACTAGAAAAGTCCGAAGAAAGTTCTAGAAGGCTTAAAGAAGAATTGCTGGACAATGTCAAGGTGTTAGAAGAAAAAGTTTTCGAAGAATTTTTGGAGAATACCAGCGCGTTAGGACTATTGGAAGGTAGATTGGCGGAACAAGATAGGGTAATAAAGATGGTAGAAGAGAAAATAGCCCAAATGCAATTACCACCAACAACTAAGAAAGACGATATGGCCGAAATGCTGGAAGATAGAATGAGGCAACTACGGTTTCCCTCAACTTCTGAGAGGCCGTTTAATGAAGTAAAGAAACAATTTAAAGAAGAAAAGGATCCTGCCGTAGGGATAAAAGTAAAACCACCCACGTTCGATGGAAAGATACCTTGGTCCACCTACTACAAACAATTTGAGGCGGCCGCTGGGGCCAACGGATGGACACGCAAGGAAAAGGCCGTTTCTCTAACTGTGGCTTTGCGTGGAGACGCGTTGAACGTCCTGCAAACAATCCCAGCAGGACAGGAAAATGATTACCAATTGTTAGTGTCTAGATTGGAAATGAGATATGGAGACGCGCATCTACAACAGGTGTATCACGCGCAAGTGAAGAATCGTATCCAGAAGAATGGAGAAAGCCTGCAGGAGTTTGAAGCCGATGTTGCGCGGCTTGTCCGATTGGCGTACCCTACGGCACCCGATTCATTTCTGGGACAGCTGGCTGTGCAGACCTTCATTGATGGGTTAAGAGACGGAGAAACACAACAATCATTGAGGCTGGCACGACCAAGAACAACTGATGATGCGCTTGCTCACGCCTTAGAATTTGAAGCTGCAAAACAAGTGTCCCGAGGCCACGGGCGAGTTCGAACCGTTGCGGAAGAAGAGGAAGGTTCCAGTTCCAAAGATCGCCTAGAAGAATTATTAATGAGAGTTCTTCAGAAGGAAGATAGTCGTAAGAGGAATCCTCAAGAAGTTCGAGGACCCCGTTGCTGGAACTGCGGTGAACAAGGGCACATACGACGCCGCTGCCCTAAACCCAGAAAAGTACAACCGTCGGAAAAGTTAAAAGGGGTTGGCAAGAGGGGGCGAACGTTGGCTGCGAGTGAAGATGCCCCGGAGATCACGATCCATGCCGTAACATCAAAGAATAGTAACGGCAGTTTGTTTGTAGATGGAAAGATTGCTAACCGAACTGTTCCACTACTTATTGATACGGGGGCGACAAAATCCATCGTACGCCCTGATGTTCTACAATCAAGTATGAAGCTGTTATCAACAACTACTCAACTCCGTACAGCAACAGGTGAAGTGATACCAACACGCGGAGTGGTGAAGATGAAGATTGGCATTGGAAGTGAAGAACGTGATCATGAGGTGCTGGTAGCCGATATCACTGATGACTTCATCTTTGGAATGGACCTCCTGAGAAAATTTGGTTTTACGTTGGATTTGAAAGAGGGTGTTTTGAAGGTCGGTAACGAAGAACTTCCGTTGCACCCACGAGAAGATCCGGTTGTAAGGGTTTTGCTGACTGAAGATGTGATATTGCCGGGTCAAAGCGAGATGGTTGTCGAGGCAGGTTTGGATGGAGATCTTCGGGTTGGATGTGTGCGAATGATGGAGCCTGTTTGTGATAAGAAGATCCATAGTGGCATACTGGTGGGAAAAGCGCTGATCAAGGTTGGAAAGACAGTACCGGTGAGGCTTATGAACGTTAATGTGGATCCGGTGACATTGAAGAAGAGTACCCTTGTGGGACAGTGTGTGCCAGTATTCCGAGTAGCCAGGTGTATGGCTGATGTTCCAAAACCAGCGCCCAAAGACCATGGTGGAAAATTAGTGGGCATGGTTACTAGTTCGTGCGAAGACCTTAACAGAACAGAAGTGAAAGAGGTACAGGGTTTGGTTCATCGATACCAAGATATCTTCGCTCTTGACGATAGCCAGAAGGGACGAACAGATATAATAAAACATAAAATCAATACAGGCAACTCTATGCCTGTCCGTCAGCAGCCGAGGCGTCTACCTCTAGCAAGGAGAGCAGAAGCCGAGAAGATTATTATCGATATGGAAGAACAAGGGGTCATCGAGCCATCCAGCAGTCCCTGGGCATCACCGGTGGTCCTGGTCAGTAAGAAGGACGGGTCGACGAGATTTTGTGTGGACTATCGGCAGCTTAATGACGTGACCAAGAAAGACAGCTATCCCTTACCACGCATCGACGACACGTTAGATACCCTGTCTGGTTCACGATGGTTTTCGACTTTGGACTTGAAGAGTGGTTATTGGCAAGTTGAAATGGAACCTGAAGACCGGGAGAAGACCGCGTTCACTATTGGTTCCGGACTATGGCAGTTTACGGTTATGCCTTTTGGTCTATGTAACGCTCCGGCCACCTTTGAGCGTTTAATGGAGACCATCCTGAGAGGGCTGTCGTGGAAGACCTGCCTGGTATACCTAGATGATGTGATTGTAGTCGGAAAATCATTCAACGAACATTTGAAAAACCTAGAGGAAGTGTTCCGAAGACTACGTGGAGCCAATCTGAAACTGAGTCCGAAAAAGTGCCACATATTCAGAAAGGAAGTGAAATATCTCGGGCACGTCGTATCACAAAATGGAGTGGCAGCCGACCCCGATAAGATTCGTGTAGTTCAAGAGTGGCCAACACCGAAAGATAAACACCAAGTTCGTAGTTTTCTTGGGTTATGTACCTACTACCGGCGTTTCGTTCCTGGGTTTGCCAATATAGCGAAACCTCTGACAAGGTTAACTGAAGATGGGCGCGAGTATGTTTGGAGCGGAGAGTGTGAAACAGCTTTCCAACAGCTGAAGCGTGCCCTGACAACAGCACCAATATTGAGCTATCCACGGACAGAAGGGAAATTCATACTTGACACAGATGCAAGTAATTTGGCCATTGGGGGGGTACTTTCTCAGATACAGGATGGACAAGAAAAGGTCATCGGCTATTTTAGTAAGGTTTTGTCGAAAGCCGAAAGGAATTATTGTGTGACCAGAAAAGAACTATTGGCCGTCGTGAAGTCCGTTGAGCACTTCTACAAATACTTGTACGGACGGAAGTTTTTATTGAGGACGGACCATGCAGCGTTGAAATGGCTGTTACAATTCCGTAATCCTGAAGGCCAGGTCGCAAGGTGGATCGAACGATTACAAGGATACGACTTTGACACCGAACATCGAGCGGGCACTAGTCATCGAAATGCCGATGCTCTTTCAAGAAGACCCTGTCCAACGGATTGCCGTCATTGCTCTCGTTTGGAAGAGAGGGTTTGCCAAGTATTAAGGACTACCATCGTCAACGACAATTGGTTGCCGGAAGAATTGCAGCGACAGCAGGAGGCTGATCCCGAACTAAAAATGGTACTGGAATGGAAGCGCGTGGGAGAAAGGCCTGCCTGGGAGGCCGTCAGCCCTTTCAACAGAACGCTCAAAGCATATTGGGCCCAATGGGGGTCCTTGAAGGTGGAAGACGATCTCCTGAAGCGAGTACTGGAGAGTGAAGATGGCACCACCATTAGGTCTCAGTTCGTGGTTCCAAGAAGCCGAGTGGCTACAGTATTGCGACATCTCCATGACGGTGCCTCAGGAGGACACTTCGGTGTGAAAAAGACTTTGGAGAAAGTTAGGGAGCGTTTTTATTGGGTCAATTGTAAAGAAGACGTGAAGGAGTGGTGCCGGAAATGTGCCACTGGCAACGGACCCTTGGGGAAGCGAAGAGCACCTATGAGGCAGTACAATGTGGGTAGTCCTCTGGAGAGAATAGCTATAGACATTGCCGGACCATTTCCCGAAACCGACGATGGGAATAAATACATCTTAGTGGCAATGGACTATTTTACCAAATGGCCAGAAGCATATGCCCTACCAAACCAGGAAGCTGCGACTGTTGCTGACGTACTAGTCAAAGAGTTCTTCAGTCGTTTCGGAGTGCCCATGGAGCTGCATTCGGATCAAGGCCGCAATTTCGAGTCTGTACTCTTTGGAGAAGTCTGTCGATTGTTGGGCATTCGCAAGACTCGGACCACACCGTTACATCCGCAGTCCGATGGAATGGTAGAACGCATGAATCGAACAATGGGCAAATATTTGGCCAAGGTCGTCTCCGATCATCAACGAGACTGGGACCGATACCTGCATCTGTTCCTGATGGCTTATCGTGCATCGGTCCACGAAACAACCGGTCAGTCACCAGCGTCTGTGATGTTTGGACGCGAGTTACGGTTACCGTGTGATCTGGAATTTGGGTCTCCACCTATAGAGCAGGAGGTAGCCGGGAATGATTATGTCATCAACTTAAAGAAGAAGTTGGAGGATATTCACGACCGAACCCGAAATAATAGTCGAATCGCGAGTGACCGGATGAAGGCTACGTACGATGTGAGGGCCCAAGAAGGAGGGTTTCAACCTGGAGAGCTTGTCTGGTTATACAACCCGCAAAGGCGTCGTGGCTATTCTCCAAAATTACAGCGAAATTGGGAGGGTCCATACCA
This sequence comes from Agrypnus murinus, assembly GCA_929113105.1. Taxonomy (NCBI): domain Eukaryota; kingdom Metazoa; phylum Arthropoda; class Insecta; order Coleoptera; family Elateridae; genus Agrypnus; species Agrypnus murinus. The sequence continues at coordinate 197,017,826 of OV816024.1, forward strand.
GGTGAAGAAACGAATAAATGACTTGATTTATCGCATCCAGAAATTGCCAAGGGGGAAACCAAAGGTGGTACACTCCAATCGTCTGGCGCACTATGAGGGAAATAATGACGCAGTCCCGGATCGGAAAGATGAGGCCGAGGTGGCTATCAAAATCGTAAGGCCTGAAGATGATCAGCCAACCTTTAGAGAATTTATGGCTGCGTTCTCTGGAACTAGAAAAGCGCGATTCGGAGTCACGACTGAGATGCAACAAGATCTCTTCCGGGTCCCTGGTGATTATTCCATTGCCCACTGTGTCTCCGCGGATCTCCGTATGTCCAGGGGGATCGCAGTAGTGTTTAGAAATAAATTTGGACGGCTGAATGAACTTCGAGAACAAAATCCCTCTGTTGGTAAATCCTTACGCTTGCCTGATCATGACCGATCCATTTACTACTTGGTAACCAAGCAGTTTTACTACCAGAAACCGAGTTACGCCGACTTGTGGAGGGCACTATGGAATTTGAGAATCGAGTTGCTTACCAGGGGAATTAACAAATTGGCAGTTCCCAAACTCGGCTGTGGGCGGGACCAGCTGGATTGGAGAATCGTTAGAAACATGCTGGAAGTTGTCTTTAGAGGTACGGACGTCAAGATCTTCGTCTGCAGTTTTGACCCACAGCCCGCATTAAGGCCAACGAAGAGTGTAGACTGTTATTTCTACCGTAATGGAACGTGTAGTCGAGGTGAAGACTGTCGATATCGTCATGACCCGTTCTACAGGAATCAGAGCATAAAACCTGTTCTGGGACAGAACAGACTTGAAGAGGGGGGCAGTGTAACGGGAGAGAAAAGGAACGAACCTCTTTTCGAGCGACAGGTGGTGTGTTCTGCCGCCTTCGAGAAAATGACGTATCGCACAAGCATGTAAATTAGACGTGGTTTATTCTAGCATTTTCTAAGAATACATAGAAGGTTCCAGCGTTTTCTGGTGCGTTTATATGAAGATATAAAAGCGGATGGCGGATAAAAGAGAGGCAGTCAACTGCAAGTCATTAACTGGGTATTACAAAATAAATAGTGAATATAAATGTTGTATTAGAAATTCATAGTCTGTAAATAATAGTTTTTAATGGTTTATAATCATAGCGTTAATTTATAGTGTATTCATTAGTGTATATAAATAAATATTTGTTTGTGAATAGACGATTTAAACAGCACTTGTATTATTATTTTGGAAAGAACGTTACAATATATAATTATCGCATCAACGTACCTTGCACATCTATAAACAGTTCAAAAAGGGAGTTGTTTAATTTTTCCAGTTGATGGACAAATGTAACCATATATAAACGAACTTCTTTAAAACTATTATTATTATTATACAGGAACTCTATTAATAGATGACATTATTCAAGCGCCACACACAGGGCTGGAAACCGATTCTAGCCAAGATTATTTTATAGGCTTAACTGAAAGCAGATGACTGGAATAGTATAAAAATAATAAAAAAGAAATTAAAAAACAAATCGTTTTAGCTACTAGAACTGGATCAGTTTGATACTTTTATACTTTTTCTAAGAAAAAGTTATTTACATAATTGTGTTATTAAAAAATAAGGTAAAGACGTAAAATAAATAGCATTTATATGAATTCTTTTTTATTTTAAGAAATATTACACAACTTAAAATGCTTCTTTAATATCTAAATGAAATAACGTGCAAAAATTATATTGGTGATCGTTTAATAACTATCCCTTTTCATTTTGATTGTATTTCAGTTTATGCAACATTATACATGTTGATTTATAATATGTTATTCTATATACTATAACAAAAAAAATGTTAAAAATACAAACGCGAATTAACGTTTCTTGACGAAGAAAGGCGTTTTTAAAAATGGTACTTTATTTTAAAAACGCATTCGTTTTTAACGCATTATTCGTCGTTATTTACACAATATGCACTTGCATAATCACTTAAATACTATTATACAATTTCAACTTAAAACTGATAATAATAATGTTCAGAAAGACCGAGGTAAACAGTAACCATGGCTACCAGTTTCTACGGCTTTCTGGGCGAGTATGGCTTAAAAGAAGGTAAACATCTACCCTGATAGACAGTTTCTATCTTTCAAGCTTCGTCGAAACTCAGACTGAACTGTCCCATAAAGTGCTGGTCTTTATATACTCCTTTTGTGGGTGTGAAATCGTGGCCGTGTGCCTACGTGACTTCCTTATTAACGTTCTGAGTACTGCAGCTGCTGTGGCCTACGTGACTTCCTTATTGAGTTCTGCGTACTGCAGCTGCTATGGTCTACGTGACTCCCTTATAGAGTTCTGCGTACTCCAGATGCTTGCTATGCACACACGTGGCCGTGGGTTTGATAGCACCTGCAATCGTGGGCGCCCCGCTCGACGCGTTTAGCTCGCATATAGTTATAATGAGGTCGCACTTCGCTTGGATAATGAACAAATGTTAACTCCTCCCACGCAAGAATGAAATATACTTTGAAGAAGAATATTTCAGTGATTGCAATAAAGTGACTGGCTAAATGAAAAGTAGGAGGTGTCACATTTTACAAATATACTGATAATAATAAGAATACATAATAAGACAGTAAATAAAATAGTACTAAATATATAGAGATTACATAGATACATAATAGAGTACATAATATGAATATAGAACAGAGTAATAATGTAATGATAATATATATAATACTAATACTAATGTGTAATTATAATTAGGTATGAGGTTAGTATTGATAATAACAATAATAGTTATGTTAAAGGTGATCTGCTTTGGACCAGGGGACTTGAAGTTGAGTTAAAAGTTACATTGTCGGGTTCTTTAAGGGGTGATGTTAGTTGATACATTTTGGTGGCAATTAATCTGCGTTTGTAGTATACAAAGAAGATGAGACTTATTGTTATGCTAGTCATGATCAGCGTGAGAATTAAAGGGCCATAATGTAATGGTGTATATCTGATGGGACTGATACTTTTGAGCGTAGGCATGTTTTTTGTTAGTTTCGCTTGATTCTGGATTAATTGATGAACATTTATAGGCGATAAGTCAATTTTTGTAATTTCGGGTACATGGACTGAATCGGGTTGCAATTTTCCGATGGATGCCATAGCGTCCATAGCGATTTGTTTCTCTTCTAGGGAAGATGATTGAAATGTAGCCAAAAGTTCGTTTTGATTAATTAGAACGGAACAGCCACTGGTAAGATGGAGTAATATTGGTCCAGTAATGGTCTTTCGTGTTATAGAGTCGATACATCTGCTATCGATGATCGTTTTATTAGGGGAACTAATGATCCAGGTAGATCGATTTATTTTTATTACTTTTGTTGTATGCAATTCAAATATGACAGGTTGACAGTTTTGAGCTTCCTTGAAGGCTAATAATTGTGTTTCGCACAATTTGGAATTTGGGATTGTGAAGTAATTTGTTTGTGAACAGAAATAATGTGAAGGGGTTATTTGTATACACTGATTATCGGTGATGGGAATGCTAAAGTCGGTATTAAACAGTATGGTGTTGTAGATGGGAATGACCATTTGAAATTGGTTGTTGTGAGCAGCAGGAAATGGGATTAGTCTTATGTATTGGTGTTCTGTAGATGGTTTTATTAGAGGAATCTCGTATATAAACGTGAGTGTGGTGTTCTTTTGATATGCCTTGATCCAAATTAAGGATTCATAAAGGTGTAGATTCTCATGGTTAATAGGGTATGGGACATCCAAAGTTTGTTTGGTAGATAAACATCAACATAAACATCAAACTACAAATAATCTTGTTTATTGTTTCCAGCCTTATTTTGTGGAACTCCATAATCATGAAAACTAATCAAAACTACAAATACATCTACACAGATTGGCGCCTTCGGAAGTCTTTAACACTGACCTGCACTTGACTGGAATTTTTCGGATTTCTTTTATGGTTATTATTTGCGTAACGGTAAACGGCAGGTAGTTACGAGTTCAGAAGCTTTCTATTAAAATAATAATTCTTAGAATACCTTTTATCTTAACAATAGTTTTTGGAGTTTTGACCGACTAGAATCAGGTTTCAGCCCTGTGTGCGCCACGTCCGCAGATAGGTGCGCTACTAAACGGTTTTCTCGGTGAGAAACCTATAGCTAATTATAAAATAGCGCTATTTGTGATAGCATTTTATTATTTGTATGCTAGCCTAACATCATTCTAACATTGCTAATATCAACAGTTACAACTTATCTAAACTATTCAATCTTTCATTACAATGATTATTTTTTAATTACTTTTTAAATATTCTAGAATTGCCGATTTTAGATGCACACCATACAAGAAGCGCTATTAAATTTTGTCGTCCAGTCCAAAATTATTTCGGTGTATTAATAATGTTAAAGTATTTGCCACTACTAATCATTAATCAAATTTACCGAATACCAATTATTTGTACTCTCTTAACTTTTATATATGTAAAGTAAAGAATTCCCCTCTAAAAACTAGATTCACAAGTATCTTGAAAGAAACGTACGAAAAATTGAAAACTATTACTGCAGAAACTTATAAAGGAATCTAATAAAATAATTTATTTCTTCATTTCTAATGTTAATAGGTATCGAATGAAAAACTAATGCGTAAGGGCAATAAACGTAAACAACTTTGAAATTAGTTTCAAATATCTACAAAATGATCAGTTTAGTCAAGTTTGGTACATATTGCGTCCTCTTTTGTACTCATCGGTGTAACATAACTACCTACAACTCGTGGTTACAAACATCTGCAATCACAAACACTGCTGTCCTCTGCTAGCGAATTACATAATCAGAAGCAGGCAGGCAACTGCATTCAAAAGAAAACACTAAAAGCGCGTAGTTTTGTCGGGTTGGTAGTACAACTATTCAAGACGCTGTTGCGCAACTGAAAACATCTTTGATTGTGCATAGTTTGGTCAAAATGTGAAAGATTATCAAGTGTTAATTGGCCGATTGAGTTATTTCTCATTTAACATCACCTTATCTGAAGTTTAACAGCAGAAATAACCAAATATGTAATAAAAACAATCTACGTATGTGCATTTGTGTCACCAAGAAGCCATTTTGCTTTCTCGAATGTTTATGTGGTCTACACAAATGTAAACATGAATTTTGATTTATACAGCACGTACTATAATAAACTCTTGCGAATTATGACGAAAACATGACTACAACTTGAAGGAGAAGTAAGTCGCTTCGTTTTTGTTTTATGTTTCTTTATATTTCACGGTGCATACGTAACGGTTTTGATGGGCATAAGTAGGACGATCCGTTTCCGTAACATTTGGCGCCAATATTAAAAACTGCCCTTTACATATGATTAATGAATGTAATTAGTTTTTTTATGTTTTAGATTAATAAAAATGGCAGGCAGTGAAGGCTCAGGACAAACAGAACTACTCAGTGGGTGGTCATGTGTAGTGCATCGCCCTAGTGAGGACCCTGAGCCCTCCGAATTGCCTAGTACTGTGGATATGGCTGCATTTACTTCTGGACTTAGTGTTGAACCAACACAAAGTACAAATAATGATGATTCTGGGGATTCTGAGAGTGATTCCGATTCGGACTCAAACGTAAGTTATTAGTGTAACTATTCGGAATATTGTTTCATGAAAGCTAATAATGAGTTTCAGATGTTTTTACATTGGCTTAATATAAAGTGATTTTATTTGAGCTTTAGGAATTAATTAAATATAAAAACGTTCATTTGAATAGTTGAAGTATAATTGTATTCAAACAAAGAAAAATTGCCAATGCCAACTGATAAATTTATGACATTTTAAATTCAGTTAGCTTTTTTTTTAAAGAACACAAAAGTATCAGTATCAATTGAGAATAAGAAATTGTGCTAATGAGCAAATGTTTGACATGTTGACATAACATATAAAGTTAGGTTATGGAATATGTTTTTAAGTATTTCATGGCCTACTTGGATTTTTTCTTGTTTGATATGCTATACAATTCATAACAATGCTGATATAAGCTGGTACAATGATATTAATGTTCTTATTAAGAATTATTTTAATTACATGTACGAAATAAAAGTACGATTAATTGTTCAGAGTAGATAATACAGTGGCTACTGTAAACACTAATCCATATTATTCTCCTTCAGTAGATACTGATGGCTTTAATAATTATTATAAAAATGCAATCACATGGAAAAGATTTATATTTCATGGTGCATATGTAACAGCCTTGTTGGGCGTAACTAAGACAATCTACTTTTGTAACCTTTGCTGCCATTATTAATGTTTGATGAACAAATGTAATTAGTTTTTGTATTATTTAAAATAATATAAGAACGTCTAATAAGCAGAGGAATTGAATTTAAAATCTTACATAATTAAGAATGTACGCTTTTAAACAAAATTCTGGTATTTGGTTAAACATTAATGTCAACTGTTTTATTTAAAACAAAATTCAGATGTATATTGTGGGTAGCAATTGTTTAATTTATTTTTTTCACTACTAGCTTTAAAACATACTATTATCTAGTCTGTTGTCACCTTGTGAAGTTAGCCTTCTTGCCTAGTGGTAAATAATTTTTTATTATTGACTACTAGTCAATAATCCAGATTTTAGTGTAACACGGGGCAAAAATTCATCCCATTATACACTGGCATCCAGGAAAAAATCCGTGATCGCGATAGTACGTTTTTTATGTGAGAAGAATAAAAGGAATAAAAGTACTAGTAGTGAAAAAAATTATATATACACCACGGTTGTGAAGTGTTTTCTAGAGCCTCTCATCTTATATCCCTCGATGCTGCGCATCTCGGGATCTAATAATGCTCGGCTCTAGAAAAAACTCTTCACAACCTTGGTATATAATATACTATCAAATCACAAAACAATTTCTCAAGGTTGAGAAAACTTTATATTTTCGATAATGCTTCACGTTTATCTTATGCCAACTTATGTAGAAATTTCTTATATAAAAATTAATCTATTCTTTAGATGACATATTGGGATTTTCTTTGTTTTCATGTTGGTAACAACCAGTCTTGGGTAGTATTCAAATACCCAGTATTCTAAATCCTATTCAAGCTACTTATGCGAGTATTCATATTCGTATTCGAATACAATCAAAAATTAAGTATTCATATTCAAACAACTACTTTTTTTGGTTGATATTCTGTATTCGAGATGCTCTTTCTTTTGGTATTCTAGTGACAACGAATCCTGGTATTCGAATCCCCGTATTCTAAGGAATACATGGATTGAAATTGGGAGTACATGGATTCAAAGATTACATATAATAACAAATAATACCATATTTTTACAAGCAAGATCAGAAATGAACTTGTTATAGAACAGTCTGGGAATGCACGAATCCCGAAGATATTCCTGCAGTTACCCCAGGAATATCTCAATGTTGTGGAATTTATTTTGTTTGTGTTTTAGTGTTACGATATTAATTAGAGTAAAGTGAAAGAGGTTTTTAAAAAGTAAGTTTGGTAAATTCATTTGAAGTATTATTACTATTTATTAAGTAAATAATTTTTGGAAATGATTATTTGGGCAATACTTATACAGTGACAGCTTGTCTTGAAAGGTTATTCACGTATGGAAAAGTTAAATATTTTATCAATCTCTCAGAATAATTCTATTCTTGATAAAGAGTTGCTGTTTAAGTACGCGGTAATTTTGACACCGCCAAAGCTTGTGTGTAATGTATAGTGGATGCAAAATTCTAAAATATAACTTAGCATTAATTGCAAAATCAATTTTTTCAATTAAGAATTTTTGAAACAGCATTTTAAATTTATTCTAATACAAGACTTTTCTTTTGAGAATTTGTTATTTATTATATCTGCTACCTGTGTACCTATTTCTATTGGTGTGCTGCCAAATTTTTCCTACTAAAATTCAATTAAATTCTACATTTAATTAAAATTGAAGCAATAATAGGTATACTGACTAAAAAAACAAATAATAATAATAACTACTACAACCCATAGCCTAAACCAAGGCCCCAGAAGCTATAAGCTTGTGCGGGAGGGAGGGGGCGATTATTATTATTATGTAGGCCCAATGTGCGGCTGCAGCCGACTTACAGATGGAAATACTAAGGGAAACTAAATGAAATAATAAGATTTTAATTGCTAATAATTCCTATAATTTATTGTTAAATAATTCGAAAACACGAAGCTATACACACAACTATACTAAAAAAATTAAACAACTAAAAAATTATACTGTATGCGCAACGTAGGTTCCAGTTCAAGACTGGAGGTGTGCAGGTAGTTTAATTTAAAGAGAAAACCCCGAACCCGACCATGTCCGTGAAATAAAGCATTTAATGGAAATACTCCGTTTATTTTCATTTATGAAACTAATTATTCTAAACAATATTCATTTAAAATGAATACATGGATTTGAATACTTGGTATTCGATTATCTTTTTGAACCCTGTATTCGAATCCATTTTTTAATAGTGTATTCAGTATTCGTATTCGAATACCGTTTTTTGGTATTCGACCCAACACTGGTAACAACTAACAAAAACATTTCAATTTAAAATTTTATATCTATGTTTCAATTTTGCAAATTTAGTAAAGGTTGTGGCCATCTGACACACATAAAAATTTCTAGTTTTTGGCAGCCTAGGCTGGTAAATGCTTAGTTTCTAGACTGTTTCCGAATCTGCAATATTAATTAAATCGGGTGGAGGTACAACAAATATAAAGTATGAGTAAAAAGTAAGTCTACAAAAGTGCCTTTGGAAGTTTTAAACCATGTATATGATAACACCAGAAAATAATACAAAATCGTCAGTCTTTTGACAGTGACAGTTGCTTAAACCTTCTGGTGTTATAATACACATGAGTTCAAAATTCCAAAGGCACCTTTGATGGAGTTATTCTTTGCTCATATTTGTATAATTTTGATGGTTTTAAAAACTGGGATCAAAATGTGCATTCATTGCAGTTGTCTTTTAAAAGAAACCAAAATTCACATAACCTGGTAGTACTAAAATTACTGGTAGTACAGCAAGCATAGAGCCATGTAAATGTTATGAGAGCTGTTAATCTTATGTCACCAATTCTGTAGATCGACCTAACCCTGCTTAAATAATGACATTTTAGATTTTTAATGCACATTATATCAAACGTCAATAAAGTTAACTTGAGCTCAAGCTAGCACTCCTAGCATATTAATATAAATACTAAATAAATTTAAACTAGGCTGTAATCTTGGACTAATTAAAAACTATTCACTGGCATAATTATAATATATATTTTCGAAATCAACCCCTAAATAGAAAACTACTTCACATGAATCCTGCAAGAAAATTAAAAATTATGAAATTCAGAAAAAACACCATATCATAATTTTGGAATAATTAAGGACTATTCGTTGTGGCATAACCTATTTTTGGAATCATCCCATAAATTAGTAAATCACCCCTTGTGAGTAAAACCATAAAATTATTTAACAAACCATGCTAATAAAACCTATTACTTCAGATTGATTAATGACTATTGATAGGCAGCTAACTCATTTTTGAAATCATCCCCTAAAATGGTAAATTCTCCCTTCCCATGAATAATGTTGCGATTTAGAGATGATAAAAATTAGAAAAAAAAACTGTGCCATACTTTTGGACTAATTATTATCATTCACTAAGATTATTCACTGGCAGATAACTTATTTTTTAAATCATTCCCTAAATTGATAAATCAACCCCCATGACTAATGTCACGGAATTAAATGAAAAATCATCACTCCACAAGAGTGCAAAAAAAATCTTTGTAAACTAGTGCACAATTCTGGACAGAATTTAAAACCATTTTTGACATTTATAATCCATATTCGAAATCAACCCCTACATAGAGAACTCCCCCACATGAATAATGATAACAAATTAAATATAAAATCCATGCCATAATTTTGGGCTAATTAAAGACTATTCAGTCATTGGCTCATTACCCATTTTTGAAATCGTCCCCTAAATTGGTAAATCACCCGCATAGGCTGCCACAAAAGTGAAGATGATAAAAATCAGGCCATAATTTTGAACAAACCCGTATTCAGCAGGAATGAGTTTTTAAGTAGGGCTGCGGACTAGTTAACAACCCCACTATATAAATTTAAATAAAAAATCAATTTAAACTAGGTCAAGTGTTTGGACTAATTAAAGACTTAACTGGCATACAACCCATTTTCCAAATAAATCTCTAATAGAAGAATACCCTACATGAATATCCACTTGTTTATGGGGATATATTTTCATTGACTTTCATTTTTGTTAAAGAATGTCCCGCATTTTTTCCTCGGTACACTTACTCAGCATGCAAGTATCATGAAAAAAGACCCACCCATTCATACTGCGCCTTTAACTCTGACCAATCTGCAGAGGCAAAGGGACATTAACAGGAATTCTTCACTCAATAAAATTTTATGAATCTTATGAATTTTGAGAAACTTATTGAGAAGGTTTAGGTGCAGAGACAATACTTTACTCTAGCAACAAGAAACAGCGATTCCACCCAATTAGCGCTACATTTACAGCCTTGGTAGTGTAATGTCTGGCGTGCCGGACTTTCACCCAAGCGGCCCGGGTTCGACTCCCGGCGCTGGCAGATCTGGTTAAGGTTTTCTGCAGTTTCCCTTAGCTGTAACACAAATGTGGGATTTGCGCTGTTCCATCTGTAAGTCGGCTGCAACCGCACATTGGGCATACATAATAATAATAATCGCCCCCTCCCTCCCGCACAAGCTTATAGCTTCTGGGGCCTTGGTTTAGGTTATGGGTTGTAGTAATTATTATTATTATTATTATTAAAAGTGCCATAACATTTACATGGCACATGTAAAGGCGTCATACCGAGCCAAACCAAAGGCGATATTGAAAGGTGCCAAAATTGATTTTCTATTTAATTTTATATGGTTGGTGTTATTAACGTCAATTCAGCACCCCCACTTTAAAAGTTTAATTTCTGCTGAATACTGAAATTAATCCAAAATTATGGACTGATTTTTATCATCTTTACTTGGTGACCGAGTTTATGCGGGTGATTTGCCCATTTAGGAGATGATTTATAAAATTTTATCTGACAATGAATAGGCTTTAACTAATGCAAAGTTAGGCACAGTTTATAGGATTTTTTCATTTAATTCCGTGATATTTATATTGTTGGGGTTGGTTTACCAATTTAGGGATTAATTTAAAAAATAAGTTATTGCCAGTGAATAGTCTTTAATTATTCTGAAGTTATGGTTCAGTTTACGGGGGACTCAACTGAGGAGACAAAACGAGTCAAATAAAGCGTCCCCGACCTTGAACGTTAATTCAAGTTTGAACGTTACTTCTAGATGGCGCTACGATTCTGGACAACGCTGACAGTGTTGACAGATTATGCGATTTATCGCAAATTTTATCGCAAATCTGGCTAATTTTTATGAAACATTGCGACCCATATGGCACTCCAGCGAACTGTCAACAATGGCCAGCGTGGTCTGAGCGTTGTCAAGGACCGAAGCGCCCTCTAACGAAAATTTTTTAAAATACAGGCCATTGGGTACGCAAATGTTTGGAACGCCCATTGCCGATTCGTCTCCTCAGTTGAGTCCCCCGTAGTTCAGTTATTTAGGTTTTTACTTAACTTTGTGATACTATTGGTGGGGAGTGACAGTTTAGGGAATGATTTTAAAAGTGGTATTTGAGACAATGAATACTCTTTTTTATTAATTGACGTATTCAGCACAATTTCTTCAGACTTTTATGTATTTAATTTCGTGACATTATTCATAAAGGTAACGGGGATTTACCAGGTTAGGGGATAATTTCAAAAATGGGTTATATATCAATATGAAAGTATGATCTTTAATTAGTTCAAAATTATGCTGCTTTTTTTGTGATTTTTTTCATCTTTAAATCACGACGTTATTTATGGGAAGGGAAATTTATCAATTTAGAGGATGATTTCCAAAATGAGTTATCTACTAATCAATCCAAAGTTATAGATTTTATCAACCATGTTTCTTATTTAATTTCATTTTACGTAACTGCGAGCAATTTACCAATTTAGAGGATGATTCCAAAAATGGATTATGTGACAATGAATAGTCGTTAATTAATCCAAAATTATGATATGGTGTTTTCCTGAATTTTATCATTTTTAATTTTGTGGCGTTATCCATGTTGGGTAGTTTTTTTTAGGGATTTATTTAGTTTAAATTGATTTATTAGTTATATCTATATGATCGGGGTGCTAGCTTGAGCTCAAGCCAGCACTCACACTTTTCAAATAATTCACTTCACAAAAATTTTAATTTCTGATGAATAGGGGCTGGTCCAAAATTAATTCAGAATTATAGCACTAAAATTCTTGAAATTCGACAAAGTAGGGGTGCTAACTTTACTAATCTTTATTATTAGAAATATAGAACCTATAAAATTATCATGTAAAATTCTATTCAAACATGTCTGATGCAAAATACAGAATGCATAAAAATAATTGCGATGGCATTCTTAATTTTGTAAATATAGAACGTGAACGGACATTCTTGCCATTTTATGAAAACAAATTAGGACTTAATTACTTTCAGATTAACAGAAGAATTGTCATATTTAGAAATTTATAATTTCTTATTCTTGTATCTTCACAACCTTTTATGGGTCATCGTCGCCTACTTTATTGTCATTTTCGAGCGATCTTAGCCTTGCGGCCTTGCCATATTTAAAGAGCCGAATGGCTGGTTCCATCTCTCCTATTTCACTCATTTTTAAAACTCTCATTGTTTCTTTATATTTTCTGGTCTGTGTTTTTGTGGTGGTCATTGTTGTTCGTCTTGCTATAGCCCTCTGTGGTCGATTGCTTGTTCGGGGTATCAAGTTCTATTTTTTCGTGTTTCTGATTTTTCTTATCAAGTTTTTTATTCCTATTTTTCTTAATTAAGTCATTTATGATTCCATCATCCTATCTCAGTATTGATCTTCCACTTCCTCTTGATTGTAAGATTTTCCATTCTGTTATTTTTCTAGTTCCTCTGTCCTTTATTCTTTTGCTATAGCCAAACCATTTAATTCGTTGTGTTTTTATGTATCGTACGCACAAAATAGCACCAACGGCATATACTCTTAAAACATTAAATAATAATCAAGTCAAGATTTAACCAGAAAATTCATTAAAGTACTTGCCTATCATCGAAGAACTAAAAAAGGAAAATACTCAATGCTTCATGTATCAAATGAAGGAAAATGAGAACTTCAAGGTAGTATTAAAAGATACATATTCAACAACAGAACTAAGTGAATTAACAGAAGAAATAGAGACTACCAACTACATCATTCTTTTATAGGCATAAAACAAAGAGATAATAATAAAAAGACTTATAATATTAAGCATTTGCTACCCATGATGGTTAATTTTGAACAACCATATGCAAAGAAAAATATCCCACAATGCACACGATGTCAGAAATATGGACACACAAGGAACTATTGTTACAGGAACACGAAATGTGTAACATGTGCAGGGGATCATCTAACCGAAAATTATATGTAGAAAGAAAAAAGAATAGATGTATGCTGTAATTGTGGAGGAAATCGTCCAGCTAACTATAAAGGGTGCACTATAAGAAACAACTGTATCCGGCACTACCAGAAAGAAGATCGATACAACAACTCAAGAAAGCAAACGCGTGGTTAAGAACATAAGCAAATTATACAAAATCACTGACCAGTAACCAGCCACAGCAACCATGGCAAAATAATCTCTTCTTTTTCCTTATACCCTTTCAGGGTGTTGGATAATAATAATCAAAAAGTCAATTTAACAGAACCCAAACAACTGGATGATAAAATTAGTCTCTTAGAGCAACTAGTTAGAAAATAACATAAAGGCTTGAACCCATGCTAAACATTATCACTGCTGCTTCGCTATCGACACTTCATAATGGACCAAATACAGTTGCAGCTATATACGAGGTGTGTGTAAAAAATCCGGTGAATGCTTCGATATCTCATAGGAAACGGGTCAAACGTGCGCGCGCATTGTTCTGTATATACTCTAAGTTATATTTATGTAGAAGCGCCATGTAGTTGGGAATACAGCTGTCAGCCAAGGTTACCCGATATTGGCGGTCTAACGTGGTCAGTGTGAGTTGTACTGTTACAGCGCAATGGAGCAACGTCTTAACATGAAGTTCTGCTACAAATTGGGTAGAACAACGAAGGATATGCTGAAATGTTAGTGCAAATGTACGGGACAGCAGCCGTGAGTAGAAACGAGTGGTTCAAAAACGCTTTCGTGGCGGCAAAGAAACGACTGAGGATGAGCCACGTTCGGGTCGGCCGCCGACAAGCAGAAGCTCAGCAGATTCGAGTGCGGCAATTCTTAGCTCACCATGGCGTAACTGTTCTCGAACATCCACCATACTCCCATCACCTAGCGTCTGCAGACTACTTTCTGTTTTCCCGTCTCAAAAGGTTCATGAAAGGTGCACGATTTGAGGACGTGTTGACCATCTAAGAACGTGTGACAGCGATCCTGCGGTCGATTCCTAAAGATTGCTTCCAGAAACTTTATGAACTACACACACTGTAGTCTCAACGTGAGATGACCAATAGAATACCAACTTTTATTGGCCTACTAATCGGAGACAGATACCAGACGTAATAGACGTTTGTGTAGTTAAAGGAATAGCCGCAAACTACTTAAGTATACAGTCATGCCTGGAACTGACATCAGACCACTCTTCTGTTATTGCTACAATATCTGCATAGATTCAACAAAAGCTCACTTTACAATAAAAAAACAAATTGGGATATTTTTAGAGTTATACTGTATAGAGAAACAAACGATAATATAGAACTTACGACAACAGACAATCTAGAAGCTGCAGTAAAAGATCTAAACCACCAAATACAAGTGGTGGTATGGAAAGCAAAACCAGAAATTGAAGCATCCTACAAACCAATGAGTTGCTCACGAAACGTTGAAACGTGTGCCTTTACAAAGACAATTAAATCCGGAACACCAACTTGGATTCAGAGAAAGACTTGCGCTAACTGAAACAACCTAATACAGTTGTATGCAAAATTAATGAAGCCTTTGAAAATGCAAAATACTGTACAGCTGTTTTTCTCGATATGACCCAGGCCTTTGACAAGGTCTGGCACACTGCTTTACTATTCTAGCTTAAACAAAACTTACCTACATATAAAATATTTCGCATCATAAAACACAAACAGAAATCTCATCAAACAACCATTAACAATTGAAGGTCTTTGGAAAATTTTAAATGAAGAGTGGAATGCTATTACAGTCGATACTACTCAAAAAGTTTTTAAATCTTGGAAAAGAAGATTGAGAGCTGTTTTGATAGCGAATGGACAACATGTTGAACAAACCAAAACAATAAATAGACATAAATTGTAATCTGTAATTTAAATATGTAAATAGTATATTACGTTATAAGTCCGGTAAACCCAAGTTTACAGTAGCGAGTTGAAAACGTTTCGGGACGAGGCGACGAAGGAGCCGAGTCTCGAATGTTGAAACGAGCTACTGTAATGGTTTACCGGAAGTATGACGTAAGGCGTTTTATTTCATACTGCCTCACATTGTTCATTTTAAAAAAAAATGCATTTAAAATTTTCAGTCCGGTAAAATTTTTTACCGGACTCAAATTAGATTTTCAGTCCGGTAAAATTTTTTACCGGACTCAAATTGGATTTTCAGTCCGGTAAAATTTTTTACCGGCCTTGTAACGTAATAATTCATTTACCGGACTCGAATGAGTCCGGTAAATACCCTTTTACCGGACAGTATGAAATAAAATATAATTACCTAACCCTCTGTACATACGCAGGTGGCTGATAAGTGTGTGTTCGTTCTGGTACCTAAATTATTTTAAACCAAAATTTTTACAACCCTCAAATACGTAGCATAACATAGAGATTAGTTTGTAGATTCATTGCGATTACAGAAAAATCTAGCAATATTTAATTTGTTTTCCATATTTGTCAGAAATCATTTTAAATATAATATTTCCAAGCGTTATTTTTTTGGAAAAACTGCTTATTATTAACTTTTCTTCTTGTAAATTGGCCTTTTTAACACCAAAATAAAAATAAGTAACCATAAAATGTAAAAATCTCATAAAATGTTTTTGTTGTATCTAAAAGATAATAACAATCGAGTCGTCTCGTCTAGCCAACTACTTGCAAGCTGAGACCATCATAGAAGTGGGATAATGTGGTAGGAAACATAGGTGACTCTAAGAAAAGAGGGGCATTATTCGCTTAGAAACCCATCAGATTTAACCATAGCTCCCTGTCTCGGAAAACGTTTGTCAATACTTCTCCATTCTTCTTTAATAGCGTCTTTCAACTGTCGAACATTCTCAAATTATCCCCCCATTCTGGTATACTCTTTTGAAAGATCACCCCCCAACAATTTTCTATAATATTTAAGTCAGATGACCGAGCTGGCCACTCCAAAATCGTGATATAATTATCAACAAAATATGCCTTCACATTCTAGCCGAATGAACAGCGTATTATCCTGTTGGGTAACCAACTCTATATAATTTCCACTGTTTATTATCCCCTGTATAAATTTTAATCAGTCCTTTTATAGTGTAACTAAAATTTTAAAAATGTCAAAGTACAGTTTTAATTAAGACGTATCAAACAAATGATGCTTGGTCTAAAAATGTTTTGTTAGCACAATCTTACAGGGTGTTTTTGTATCTGTACAATAATGAAATAAAAATTCTATACTAGATAATCATGTTAAAGATCATACTTTTGTTTCAGAACTCTGGAAGTGATGTATCAGGATCGTGTAGTCAATCCGACTCGTCGGATTCTGAGAGTTCAAGTTCAAGTCAAGAATCATCATCTCGCAGTTCATCACCAGAATTTTCTGTGACAAGCTCTCAAACAAATGGCTTGCGACTTCGAATAGCAACTGTACGGAAATCTTGCACAAGTCCTGTAGAAAAATCTAAAACATATGGTGATGTTAAACTTTGTGATAAAAATGCACCGAACCCAATAGTAAAAAGTTGTAATTTAAGTTCAAGTTCTGAGAGCCCTTGTTCAAGGTCTAGCTCAGACTCTAGTAGTGACTCTGATGCACCTTCAACTAGTAAAAGTGATGCTTCTGTAGATAAAGCAAATGAAAAGAGTATAAGTGTTAAAAAGCCTGTTGCTAAAGTTAGACTTAAACAAGTAGATAAGAAACAGGAACGAAAATCTCCACGAACAACTACTGCAACTTCACCTAAAGTAATAGTAGCAAAAGCCAAAACGAGGCCAAAGCGAACAAGAAAGGTATGGTATAATTTTTTTTATCTGTTTACCACTATTACTATAATTGAAAAGTTAAGAAATTTTAGCAATGTGTCTCAGCTTCATTAATACCTAATGTCTGCCATCACTGTTCTAAATTGTAATAAAAAAGTGACTGTATTATGCAGTGTGAACTACAAGTTTTGAATAAAGTTAATTTTTCCAAAATAGCCCCTTTTCTTAAAATATACTTAACACACGTACTTGGTTTTTTATTTTGCGTATTGTTTTAATCGATTTTTAGTTATGCAGGCTGTCTGTTAATAATGATTGATATTAGCTAGCTTTTAAACCTAATCATTGCAGCATAATTTAATAGTTTTCTGATAAATCTTATTAAATTTACCAGTGTGCTGTGGATATGATAACAGCAATATCAAGTTAAAGGTTGTTATTTATCATAAATAAAATATAACATTCTGCCAAAGCAATGAATATGTTTTCAGGTAGTTCGCTTGAAACAGATGGTTACTGGTTTTTCAATTTGTGCTTTAGCATTTGGATTTGAAACAATTAGTTGTTATTGATCCGTCTGACCTATTGGTAAAGATCTCGTTGCTTTACTCGTCCTATATAGTAAGGATGGCGATAACGAGGCTTGCAAGCCATGTACGGCTCTTATGCAAATGAAATGTATTGAGATGTTATATGCTAAATAACCTAATAAATAAATGAATAAGATTCTAAAAGAAAGCCCCACGTTCTGGGCAAGCCATAAAAGTATGAGATGTTTTATTCAAAAATATAAATAAAATTATTGTACTAGAAATGCCTCACGTTCAGGCAACATTAAACTATGTCGTGATATTTAGGGCTGTGCAAATCGGAAATCGATTAGGAAAAAATCGATTAAATCAATTGATCGATTAATTGAATAATCAATTGATCGATTAATCGATTGATAGATTAATCCATTATTTAAAATATAATTGAATGTCCGATTAATCACTTGTGATAATTCGTGTCTTCTATATTATAGTCTAAAGCCTTTTCTGAATTAACATAAATAGTAATGTCTACTGAAATTTTGCTAAAGTATATTTTTATATAAATTATATTTTTAAAAATCCACTTCAATTTGTGTGCAGTCAAGCAGTGTATGTTCTGGTTGATCCCAGTCTGGTGCTATATGTCATACCTTGTACTTATAATAATAATCATAAAAACGGTATTGATTTTTTCCCAAAAAATATACATTAGTCTTACACCTTAATAACTAAATAAATGCCATCACGAGGCAGTATCCAGTTCAAAATCAGATTTATTTATGTTTCTGCTCTTCCACTTAACCTCATACTAATAAATTTTATTTTGCTTTATACATGGTACGAATACAAGTAATACAACATCATACATCACCAATGTTGTGCTTTAGTAGAGAAACAATTGGTGCAATTCGTGGTCGTTGTTAATGCTACTTCAACCAAAGTTTGAGAAGCAACTATTAAGAACATTGGTTCATAATAGTTCATATATTGGTTGTGCGATTATGAACATCAATAATGAAAATAGATTAAAAAAGAAATCAATTAATCGTTTTAAATTTGATTGGTTAATCGATTATTTAAAAAAATTAATCGATGGTCCGATTAATCGATCATTAATCGATTATTATGCACAGCCCTAGTGATGAACTTTGATTTTGGCTAGCTTTAGATACAAATGAAAATATAACAACTCAATAGCTTTACTTTTTCCCAATAGACTAACTCAGGTTTATTTCGTTTGAGCATGAGATGAACAAACAAAAAAAAAAGTCTTATAGATTCTTGCACCTGGAAGAAAAGAACTTACTACAAGCCACACCTGGACTGCTGTATTTGGACGAGAAATTATCTTTGACCCTGTATATAAAATTGAATACTTGCATCTACATCAAAATAAAAATAAGCACTTTTATAAATTAAAACACAGATTTTTATTTTATTAAACAAATAAAATTTTACTATAAGAAAAACAAAATTCTTCAAAAGATATTAAAAAGGATAAACTTCCTTAAGATTGTTTAAATGAATTAAAGGTAGTTGCCAACCTGACATTGGTGGTTGCAACTGTTTCCATTGAAACAAACTAATATGAAATAAATTGATCCAATCAAATAAAATATTTACAATTGATAACAAATTTTAAAGATAGTTGTTAAAAAACAAACTTTGTTCATACAGTACCTCTTGCCTTTAACAAGAATTAAATGAAATTGTTTTAAATAAATTGTTCCGAATGGGTATATATACACACATACACACTCTCTCTCTCTCTCTCTCTCTCTCTCTCTCTCTCTCTCTCTCCCCGCGACAACTGATTAGCCTCAGCAAAAAGATACAATTTAGACAATTATTTTAGGTATAACGGCAAGTATAGTTTTTTTATTGTTATGTTGCTTGAAACAATCATTAAATTAAATTATTAAAAAGAATTTTTAACATTCTTAATGGACGTTTAATTGAATAATCATATTTCTATTATAAAAAGCCTGCGACATCTGAATAGCCTCACAATAACAAAAATAAGGAGAACTCAGGTTCTGTGTATGGAAATAGTTTTATTGTACTACAAAATTGAAAACTGAAGATGTAACGAGTTGACTTAACAATATTAATAATGAGTGTGACTTCCACCCTTGCGAATAACCTCAAATATTCGATTTGGTAACGAAGTGAACAAAGCATTTAAATATTCTTGGGGTATGACGTTCCAAGCAGCTTCTATTGCATTACTTAGTTGTACAGTGTTTTGATACTGTTGGCCATCACCATATAATTGTCTTGTAAGCCATCCCCATACATTTTCAATAATATTTAAATCGGGTGATACACTGGGCCATTCTAGGACTTCGATATTCTGGTCTTCAAACCAGGTACTAATAATCCGTGCAGTGTGAATCGCAGCATGATCATGTTGAAAAATCCATGGTAAGCCTCCCATGGTCCTGTCTATGATGGGTTTCACTCTTAATAATAGGTCTCTGTACTTTCGGGCATTTTGAATACCATTTAACATTTCTAGGTGTACCACACCATTAGAAGAAATAGCCCCCCAAACCATTATCCCGGCTTCCCTGTTATGATGACGAGCCATAAACTTTTCTTCTTTCCGCAAGTCATGAAAATATTATAAATATCCGTCGGGACCATCCAGACACAATCGTTTTTCGTCTGTGAAAATAACTGTTTGCCACTGATCAATCCAGCCCATGTGGTTTCTCGCAAAGTTTAATCTATTTTCTTTATGTTGTGTTAAAACCGGCTTTTTCTGCAATCTACGCCGCTTTAGATGTGCACACTTTTTCATTATTCTTTGCACAGTCCTCAAACTGGCCATAGATTGCACGGCTTGCTTGATTTTTCTGGCAGTACAACAGGAATTAGAAGCTTCACGTAGAATATTTCTTCTTTCTCTCTCGGTAGTTTGAATGCCGCCTCTGTAATTTTTTCCGTAGTTTTCCATATTTCGTACAAAATTATTCACAACTCGCGAACTTCTGTTAATTCTACCAGCAATCTTTCTATTAGAGTAACCTGCTTCGTGCAATGCTTTAATATTCCCTATTTCTTCCTTACTCAACCTTTTACCGCGTCCCATCATATTTCACTGATTTCCAAAATTAAAGTAAAGTAATTATTTATTACTGTTTTTGATACAATTTACTTAAAAACAAAGTGTTTGTTGGTGAAGCTAATTCGTTGTCGCGGTTTAGAAGTTGCTTGTCACAGTAAAACGTCAATCAAATTTATACTGCGTCAAAACTGACAATTAATCATATGCTGCACTTGTTATCTAAGCCTACTTTGTTATATAAAAATAGTATACTTGCCTTTATACCTAAAATAAATGTGT
The DNA here is from genome assembly GCA_929113105.1 of Agrypnus murinus. Lineage (NCBI taxonomy): Eukaryota > Metazoa > Arthropoda > Insecta > Coleoptera > Elateridae > Agrypnus > Agrypnus murinus. The sequence goes on from OV816024.1 coordinate 197,038,986, forward strand.
ACATTGTATCTTTTTGTCTGAGGCTAATCAGTTGTCGCGGAGTGTATATATATAGCTTTTATACAGGCCCTCTAGTCCCACAGCTTCGTTATCTTCTTCCATTCTTCTCTATTCCTACTTTTACTTTTCCAATCTCTTATATTCTTTTCTTCCAAATCTGCTTTGATGGCTTCATACCATCGCTTCCTTGGTCTTCCTTTCTCTTAGATTCCGGTTTCCTGCGGGCTATTGTTCTAGGTAATCTTCCTTCCATCATTCTTTCAGTGTGTCCCAGCCACTGCAGTCGTCTCGCTTTTATTACTTTGTCTATGGTTGGTTCTTTATAAATTTCATAAATCTCTTTATTTGTTCTTCTTTCGTTCCTAGTTCTGTTTTTTTGCCTCCCGTTATTCTTATTATTTTCCTTTCCCACCTTAGCAGTCTTTCTTGGTTCTTTTTATTTAAGATCCAAGTTTCGCATCCATATAGCGTGGTTGGTCTCAAAACTGTTTTGTATAGTCGGAATTTCACCTTTCTAGATAGGTTTTTGCTCTCAATATATTGTTCAGGGCTCCGGCACTTTTGTTGGCTTTTATTAATCTGTAGTCTATTTCTTTTTCTTCGTCATATTTATTTGTTATTTTGGTACACAAATAAATAAACTCTTCAACCTCTTCAAATTTCATTTTCCCCAATCTGGTATCCAGCTCTAACATTTTGTTTTGCCAAGATTCTCCAATTCTCATTACTTTGCATTTCTTTTGGTTTAGCTGTAATCCCATTTTCGATGCCTCTTCTACCAGTTTACTAATTGTCCCTTTTAATTCTTAGGTTGCTATTTCTCATTATTTTCTCGAGTGCTATGTTAAAAAGCAGGGTTGACAGAGGGTCTCCTTGTCTCAGTCCTGTCTTGACCTCGAAGTCTTCAGATGTTTGGTTTTTTAGTCGTACGTTGCTTAATGTCTTCTTTAGAGTCATGTTTAGTAGCCTCTCTAATTTCGGGGGCACCTCGAACTCCTGCATACTTCTAATCAGTTTTCCTCTTTGCACCGAGTCGTATGCTTTTTTAAAGTCTATAAATACTACTAAAGCGGGGATTTTATATTCGTAGTAGGTTGTTAGTACTTCTTTCATTGTAAAAGTTTGATCGGTTGTTCCTCTTCCTTTCCTAAATCCTGCCTGGTATTCCTCTATCTGTGGCTCCACTATCACTTCTACTCTTCTTTTGATTAGAGCAGCTAACACTTTGTATATTACATCCAATAGTGATATACCTCTATAATTGTTACAATCTGACGGATCTCCATTTTTCAATATGGGTATAATTGTGGCCTTTTCCGATTTTATTGGCATTTGTTCTTCTTGCCATATTTTCTTTATTAATATAAATATTTGTTCCCTTAATTCTTTTCCTCCGTATTTTATGTTTTCTGCTGTTACTCCGTTAATTCCCGGACTTTTATTGTTCTTTAGGTTTTTAATAATTTCCTCTACTTCCTCCCTTGTAGGGTCATCTCCCTGATTATCATCTGGTATTCGTAGTATAGGTTCTTCGCTTCCTTCCTCTGCACCTTCATTTAACATATCTGAGAAATATTCTTTCCATCTTTCCCTAATTTTTTCCTCCTCTCCTATTAACTTTCCATTTTTATCTTTAATGTAAATAGTTTGATTGTTCTCCCCTTTTCCTTTTTTGACTTCTCTATAGAAATTTGGTATTTCCTTTCTATTATAATAATTTTCCATTTCTGTCACTTTCTGTTCTAGTTTCGCCCTTTTCTTTTGTCTGATTAGTTTTTTTACTCTTGATCTTTGTTCCCTATATGCTTCATTGTCTTCGATCCGGCGTGTTAGTATAACCTTTATGCGTAGTTCATTTCATATTTCAATTTCTTTCCTACATTCTTTATTAAACCATTTTTTTGTTGCCTGATACTCTTTTACCGGTACAACTTTCTCTGTTGCTTTCTTAATTATTGCCTCCATAATTTCCCATTCCTTTTCTATAGTCTGGGGCATTTCATGTTTTAGCTCTCGGTATCCTTGTGTTATCTCTTCTTCATATTTTTTTTGTAGTTTCGCGACATCGAACTGTTTTTTAACTTTACCTCTTCTTTTTCCAAATTTTCCAATATTAAAATATTCGATTTTAAAATAATTTGTTCACAATTCCAATATTTGTTTCGAAAAACAAAAATAAATTTTCTTCGATTTATATAACAGGTAATTATCCAAATCCATGTGACAAATGTTTATTTACAAACTGACAAACATGTGATTCTTCATAACCTCACTTTATTTTTAGGAAATCTTTATACGAATCGACGTGGGTTTACCCAATAACTTTTATCGACTGACTTTGTTAAATTTTCAAACGCCTTTTATATGTTTACGCAAAGCATTTGACAACCCAATGAACTTTTTCGTAAAGACTAAACATCATAAAAAGTCATGACGTCACAAATTCGAACATATGATCACAATTAACACTAATCTTAAATCTAAAAAGACAGAACGGTAGTTGGCAAAGAGACGATTAAAACAATATAACACACTTATGGTCTAAATTGAACAATAACAAAGAAAATCCATAAAAACGATCAGCTGTCACCGATTTCATAAAAACTAAATTACATTCAAAACCCATCACTCTCCAGCTATCTCTGAATATGAAATATGTATACAGTTACACAAGATACCCCAAACATATGAAGTTTACACAAATTAAATTACACACTAAAAAAGACTTAACATAAAAATCTGTTCACTTTTTTTGTTTGTGATCTGTTTCAGATAACAAACGATGCTTTTGCAAGTATAAAACAAATAAGAACATAGATTAATTCAAATATGAATTAAACTTGTCCAGAATACAGTACTCCAGGTGCCTGCATTCAAACAATAGTACAAAATATCAAAATAAACTCAAAATTTGGAAAAACTTTTAGTACAGTTGATATTTCGACATGCTTGACCTCAAATCTTCCAAATACAAGAATTAGTAAGTTAATTGTAATATTCTAAACATCACTGATCTGATTTAACTATTTCCAGTGAAATATGTACCCAAAACTGATTTAGCCTTATTGGGGAAAAAAAGACTTGTTCTGCGTTACTTAACGTCAAAACAGAAATCTAACAAGAAGACAAAACCTTCTAAAAAAGTGAATAAACTATTCTAAACATGTAACCTGGGTTACACACAACATGTTTTACTATAAAACAACATAATTGATTTATATCCTTTTTATAGATTCAATACCATTTTATACAAAGTGCGGTTAAACACTGACGATAACTATCGCACTCCTACATTTCTATTTCATGCTAATAATTCTACACCTAACCTAGCATGTAACCTTTCAGATGAATAAAACTAGTATCCTAGCATGTCTATCTACTATTTTATGCATGAAATGACTATTTCTGTGCTTACGATCCTATCGTAGCCTTTAAAATATTGAAATTGCAATTCGTTAAGTAAATTTTCAACCTGATGATTATATTTCTTCTCAGTATGTATGGAAATATGGTATGAAATAAACTAAAACTGCTCAATTTCCAAAAGTAATTATATTATTGCATTTCTTGTTACAAAGTTATTCAAAAATATAAAAATCAAAATGCTATTAAAAAAAATATATATTGATCTGATTCTATCAAACAATTTTGTAAAGAAAATCTTTAAAAATTAGATTTGCTTGTGGATGCTTCACGAATGTTGTTCATCTTAGCAGACAGCTGTGAAAAGTTTGGTTGATAACTTGTTAATACAGTTCGCACAAGCTCAGTTAAAACAGACCAATGCTTATTTTTAATAAATTTAAGTGTTGAATACAAAGACTGACAACAATATAAAGTACCAAGAATTGAGATTAGTATCAGCACACACTCTTTGGTTTTAGAATATTTTGGTTCCAGAACCTGTTTCCAAAACTTAATAGTTGAACAACAACAAAGTTTCAGTAATTCCAACTACTCAACAGGCGCTTTATCCCCAGCAATTGGCAGTGAGTCGGGAGAGCCATTATTCAAAATGTCAACAAGAAAAGGATTTTCTAAAAATGTAGATGATGGCTTCAGCGCTCTTAAATCATTAAATCTATCAGTAGTAGCTTTTGCCAGTCTGTGCAGCTTGCATCCTATAATCTGTAGGTATAATTTCATACCAGGGTAAAGTTTTCAACATTTTAGCAAGACACGTGAAGTGAGGGAGGGTTTTAGAAACCAGGTGTTTCTTGAAGAGTTTTAAGTTTGTTATGGAAGCTGAAGACTAGATAGAATATTTAATAACCAGTTGGCATCTAGTTCTGGAACAGATTTCCCTTTTTCAATTACAGATTTTTTGATTCTAGCTATGGTTCTAGCATATTAAACAATTTTGTTAGAACATTGCTTATTGAGAGCCAACTTATTAAACAAAATCACGCTACATCATCTGGAAGCTCATCGTTTTCTATTTCTTGTGTGAAGGCTTTGAACTGTCGATGAGTTTTGGCGCTTGAGCATATGTTATGTAGTTGACAATTTTTAAAACTACCCCCATAATGTGGTCATATTTAAAATATTTAGCTACTAGGTGTTCCCTATGAATAATGCAATGAACAGGGATAAAAGTTGAATGCGCTGGCATTTAAAATGCGGAAATGCCCTTTAGCAGGACCTCTCATAGCTGAAGCGGGAAACTGTTGCAAGGGAAACAGTAGCTTCGCATCATAGCATTCTGTTATAGGAAGTACTAACAATAAACTTGGTGCATTTAGGATGTCATCTAAATGCACGTCTATGTATGGCTATTTCAAATATTCCTTCCTGAAATGTGACTTGTACTAGAAATGGTAGTGTAGCTGGTTACCCCTGCTATAGAGTATAATGATACTTACTGAGCAAAACCATCTGAACCGACATGAGATTAAGCCTCGATTTTTTGGGGAAGAGATTTTTTGGCTCTTGAATTAATCTCATGAGGCCATAGACTTTGATGTTAGTGCCTGTATTCAAATAAAAAGAAAATTAGTTTAATGTTCTTAGATTCTTAGATTTTCTGTAATGTGTTGACTAACAGCAGATAAAATTAGCTAAATCAGTTCGTAATTTTTTTGAGAAAGTTACTGCCAATGACTGGTATACCAATTAGTAGCAGTGACTGTAGTAGATTCAGCTAAAAACAAAGCAACAATCAATGAATTAAATGTGTTATTTGAAGTTAATCTGGGTTTCTTAGTCAATGCCGAACAGTTAAGCAAATCAATAGAACTATATTTTCTATAGAAGTGAATATGTTATACATATCACTTTCCCAGATCGCCTGCACCCACACTCTTAATTTACAATTAAAAAGCTCCCAGAGTTATTTATCTTGTTACTATATAGGATTGTAGAAGATTATAATAGAAAATACAATCAAATGAGCTGAGCGGATCACATCAATAAAGGCAACCCTAGACACTAAACATTCTGTTTTTCTCGTTCAAAATTCTAACCTCGAAAAATCAGAAAGCTTTTGGCATCAGCTTTTCTACACAATCAAGAAAACAACTGTTCTATTTGTCAATTGAATTTTGTCAAAGTTAGTGTTCACTTATTGTAAATAATATGTAGAATAAAGCAGCCGAAACAAAAGAAATATCTCCCTACTTTGATAGAACCAACCAGGGCAGGTAAACTATCTTTGTCAGTAGCACCATTAATGGCAGTTGGCAATAGTAAAGAGAAGTACGAATCTTGCCAAAAGACAGTGTTGAGAATAAGTAGGCTGTAAGAGTGTTTTCTTTCACTTTCATAATAACCAATTCTTACCTTAACAAAACATTACAAAAATTAACTGAATCAGAATTGTGAATGTGTATAAACAGCCACAGCTTAATGACCTATTGATCTGAGTTTAATTCATAATGGTGACTAGCTATAGTGCAATTAATCATTATCACTGATCCCATGCATCTCTTTCATCACTCATCTTAAAACCGCCATCCTTATCTTCATGTGGCAGAAATGCAAAAGAAATCCTTTAATTCAAATTTTAAAGAACGAAAATTATTTTATTATAGGATAATTTCATAAACAACATGAACAATGGTCATAGTTAATGAACTTTGAAACTCAGGAACCTTGTATTAAAAACGCATCAGGGGTTTGGATCAAATGCAAAAAACTCAACCTAATTTATAGCATTGGTTTTGGAGACATGGATTCTCCAAATTGGTGCATATATAAGGTTGAAGTTTTGCAAAATTAGACAAATCAATTGTACATAGCTTCATGCCAAGTTTCATTAATATCTCATTCATGACATCTGCACACCTCATTTTCCTATTTGGAGAAATTTTCATAGTGCATATGCATCTGGATATTAGAATATCATTATTATATGAACCAAGGTAACTTGCCACAGACAACCAAGCAAAAACATTAGAAAATGACTATGTAGCATTGATTATACAACTATAAGTGAAAATTGAGTACTAACTGGGATCAAAATTGAAACAGGAGTCTTAGGAACTGTATGTAGCTATGGATTCTACCAGTTATTTGAAACCATATCAACCAAAGAATCAAGATATGGTTATAATGTTTTGATACCCCAGCTTTCATCGTTTAATAGTGAGTTCTGTTTCTGTGAACTGGAGCAGTACTAAATGACGACGCTACTTCTCGTGATTGTTTCATTGTAGGCTTTCAAACATTTTTAAGTAGGATTCTAGTACATGATAAAACTATTAAATTTAATATCTCATGAGCATGTTCCCTGTTTCAGCATGGGATACTTTGGCTCACAGGCATTTCAGTTCAGCAGAAGGGACATCCATGCGAAGCGATTCTGCTGCAAATATAAGTAATACTACACATTTATTTGGAGAAATTGTCTAGTATTATAATGAACAAGTACTTTTTGATCATACTGTTTAAGACAAATTAATTTATTTTGCAATATTAATGATTTAGCGAAATAATTATTATTTAAAAATGACAGATTAATGATAGAATTATTATTAAGTATAGAGATTTTATATTAACTATGCCTCATTTTTAAATTAGGGCTGTTTTTCGTCCTGTAATTAAGTAGTAACTAGTGTGGCTCGAGAAATTTCAGTTGATTATATCAAAAATGCCTGGTTCAATATATTATTACAGTGGATAACACTTATAAATGGATACTGCGTAGTGCTTATATTCCAGTGCTTAAAGACAAAAAGCATTGGAATAACTCAATTTAACCAATCCAAGCGAAATTCTGGAAGAAAAAACGTGTATGTGTGTACATGAAAATAAAAAAAGGTGACACTGATAACAGGGTAGGTTGTCCCAAAAAAATAGAATAATGACCCAAAAACACGTTTTTTTTAATATCTCCCAAGTTTTACTCTAATTAGCCGCGGAAAAATTTACATACGCGCAAAATATCTCCGCGCCGAACTGATTTCGTTAAAGTGTTTCTGCGCAAAGTGTTCCGGTGCCGAAATGTGCTTGCGCCAAACTGTCCTAGCGCCGAAACGATCGCGCCCAAATGTCCTAGACCACTTTTACTTGTGTCCCCACTCATGACCTCCCTGTTATATGCACTTTATGGCTTTCTATTAATCTTTAGGGCCTTTTTGAATGATAGATAATCTTGTTTATTGTTTCCAGCCTTATTTTGTGGAACTCCATAATCATGAAATAAATAAAGATTATTAAAAGTTTCACAGTTTTATTAAAATATACCTGACAATATTGTTTCGACAGCTATGCTGTCATTATCAAAGGTAATATAATTATAAACAAACACGTCGCTAAGGTAGATACAAAATAGGTAACTAGATAAAATAATAATAATAATAAAAATTAATAATAAAAATCATAATTAAACATCTAATACTTCTAGTAACGGAGAATTACTGAGCTCAAGTTGTTCATTCATTAAAGGTACCCTGAGTTTGTGTTTGTATATCTCAAAGGCTTCTAAAATGTCTAATTTGCGTTTGTTATTACAAAAATGTAGGAATTTAATATTATTTTGAGGAGTCATTGTGTGATTTTGTTCTAAAAGGTGTTTGGCGTAATTCGATTTTTCAGGATGTTTATTTTTGTAATGACGTACGTGTTCTTTATATCTTATGTCAAAATTTCGAAGTGTTTGTCCAATATATACCGAACTACAAAAAGAACAATTTAAACATGATATCATGAAATCGGGCATTTACCGTTTAAATTGTTCTTTTTGTAGTTCGGTATATATTGGACAAACACTTCGAAATTTTGACATAAGATATAAAGAACACGTACGTCATTACAAAAATAAACATCCTGAAAAATCGAATTACGCCAAACACCTTTTAGAACAAAATCACACAATGACTCCTCAAAATAATATTAAATTCCTACATTTTTGTAATAACAAACGCAAATTAGACATTTTAGAAGCCTTTGAGATATACAAACACAAACTCAGGGTACCTTTAATGAATGAACAACTTGAGCTCAGTAATTCTCCGTTACTGGAAGTATTAGATGTTTAATTATGATTTTTATTATTAATTTTTATTATTATTATTATTTTATCTAGTTACCTATTTTGTATCTACCTTAGCGACGTGTTTGTTTATAATTATATTACCTTTGATAATGACAGCATAGCTGTCGAAACAATATTGTCAGGTATATTTTAATAAAACTGTGAAACTTTTAATAATCTTTATTTATTTCATGATAGATAATCTGCTTGGAGAAGATCAAAATGATGAATCTTCGTTCTAGAATATTTAGAACAAAGATTATATAGATAGATAGATATTAGTATTCCTGGATCACTTTTGTCCAACTGGTCAAGATCTACCATAGATCAAGAATTAGAAAAATGCAACATAAAGCAAGTTTCATAAGTAATGATACCACCCTTTCAATGCCAATTATGACAATAATTACTTTTTGTACCTCGATCCGATTTCATTAATATTGCAGACTCCAAAATAACCCGGAAACTAAACATTTGCCGGCCTAATCCGGCAAAAACTAGGAATTTTTATGTTGGTCAGATGGTAACAACTTTTACTAAATTTGCAATAAGTCAAACAGAGATTATGACATTTGAAATTCAAATTTTTTCTGTTATTGTTACCAACGTGAAATAACAGCCTTGGCTAACCGCCTCTGCTTGCAATACACTTGTATGCAAACGTGTAGTTTCTGGCCTAGTGATCCAAATTACTATAATCTGGACAAACTTTTTTCCATTCATAGACAACAATGATTAATTTGTTTTGAATTGTACTATAAAAATTGACCTTAACATTATGGCACACCGTGATAGATAGGTACTATTTCCCGATTTTACAAATTTTGTCAAAGTATCAAAAATTTCTAATATTTGATAGTCTCGTAGGGTTGACAGAAGGTCAGGGTTATGCGGAAGTATAAAGAACCCCGCACAAATCTTATGGGAATTGGCTCCCGGTCAAATTGGCTGAAATTTGGATATGTTGTTCGTTTCGGCATCCTGAGCAAAAGTCTCAATGGGCACAAAGCTCAATTTTGCGTATTTCGGCTCCTACGGAGCTCCAAAGCTCCACGGATTTAACATTATTTACTACTTAAAAAGGTAATCTTTTCAAAAGTTTAGTATTTGCTGCGTTAAAAAAAAGTACCCTCTTATGTTTTTGAGGTCGCTGCATTCAAATCTAATGCCAATATAATAATATTGACAGTTGACAGCTGTCAAACAACAAGCAATAATCAAAATTGATAAAATCCACATGTAAATATATGTTTTTGAGGTTGCTGAGTTCAAAACTGATGTTAAAAAATCGATATTGACAGTTGACAGCTGTCAAACAGCATGTAACAATCGAAATTGATAAAATTGACATGTAAGCATATGTCTTTAAGGTTGCTTAATTCAAATCTGATCCCAAAAAGACGATATTGACAGTTGAGTACTATCGTTAATTAAATATTTGACTGCATGATAATGTGTCAAGATAGAGTAATAATTAGGTGGCAGCACGCATGCTTCAGTTGTTTTTAAAATATCGTTTTTTTACCTTCAGTTTTGAATTTAGCGATCTCAGAAACATATGTGGCGTCATCGAGCTAGATCTCCGAAAAATACTCGCGAGGTCACTCATGACGTCAATGAGATTAGAAAAACATCACATAGATAGTTCACGGCCCATCACATAGCTATTTTCTGTATATTATATTCTCACCATAAGCTTAATCTAAGTTTTTATTAAAATTTTGATTATTGCTTGTTGTTTGACAGCTAGTTGACAGCTGTAAACTGTCAATATTATTATATTGGCATTAAATTTGAATGCAGCGATCTCGAAAACATAAGAGGGTACTTTTTTTAACGCAGCAAATACTAAACTTTTGAAAATATTACCTTTTTAAGTAGTAAATAATGTTAAATCCGTGGAGCTTTGGAGCTCCGTAGGAGCCGAAATACGCAAAATTAAGCTTTGTGCCCAATTGAGACTTTTGCTCAGGATGCCGAAACGAACAACATATCCAAATTTCAGCCAATTTGACCGGGAGCCAATTCCCATAAGATTTGTGCGGGGTTCTTTACAACCTCATAAAATTGGTGCTAAAGATTGATTTTACACGATATTTCTTCACCAGTGTACCCTAACATATACAAATCTAACCGTTAAACTATGGTGTATGGCCCTTGGCGACCCCAGAAATGGCTTTTGTTCTATATCTTTCTAAAAAAAATTTTCTTTTAGCTACTTAGTTTTTTGTCATTTACCCATATGATGACAGGTTTTTTTTTTCTATAAATATCTGCATACTTTTTGTATTAGAGCACAAAAGTCACTTTGGGGTTCTCGTGTTACTCCATGCTGTAGTTTGCATTATAAACTGGGCAGGCAACTGATTGCAATTGAAGCATGAAAGATCTCACCTTTGCCCGGTCTGCGAACATATTTTACATCCTTTATCTTATTTACAATTGGAGTCGGTCAGTTACACCATACCATAATCTACACTGACCAAAATAATGCCATAGCCTAACAAGAGGTTTGGAATTGATGATCAAAAAAATGTGAAAATACTAAAATTAAAAATGATAGAACCGCAAGCCAAAGACCACCAAAACAAAATAAAGGAAAATGTGAGAAAAGCATAATTAAGAAAAAGAAAATTATTAGAAAAAAGTGATGAAATAAACACAATAGAACTGCTCAAGACGCACCAAAAAGATTTGTAAACAAATTTATCATCTGTGAAACAAAACTATAGAAATCAAGGAAAAATGCAACGAAATTCATAATAAATAGAGCAATCAAAGCAAAACAGGACCTGGGATAAAACTGGAAGATTTATCCACAAAGGCAAAACTCAATGCCAAGAAAGCTCCAAACCAGAACATTCATAAAAACATTAAATGTGATTAAATACAACAAAAAGAAGTGGAAAAAATCACAATATAGGAAACAATGGATGCATATTGTGGAGCAAGCCAAAGCTCACATATGTATAGTGCTAAAGAAGAAGATACGATTTAATGAGGGTAGCTGGCAGTCTTATTATTTTAGATGAACTATAGTAATAGAATATATATTTGAAACATTTGAAACATGTTTTGTGGTTTTCCCCGCTCTATTGATACAGGAATAGGATTTTGGTAGGTTCAGGTTATGGCTTGTTACTACTTATAAATGCTTAAATATGTTTTGAGAAAAGTCCAAATAGGGAAAAGATTTTAGCTATCTTTGCTATAGATCGTAATCATAAAGTTGCATAATCATCAGGGTTGCCAGGTGTCCGGATTTCGCACGGACAGTCCGGTTTTTGAACATTGTGTCCGGAGTCCCGGTTGAGTTAATACTCTGTCCGGTTTTGTCTAAAATTGTCTGGCTTTGGCTTTGTGCTAAAATTGGTTTGTTTAAAATCGAAATGCAGCCTTTTAGGGAAATACAACTAATTTGTAGAGCTAAAATCGGTGTCAACCACCATCCTTGTTTCACGAGGGTTTCTGTTTGTTTTGTTTCTGTCAAGTACGTTATAACGTGTTGCGTACTGCATTACAGTAGTGATGTTATCGAAGCCGCGAGTGTACAGTCATTGACTTTGGCGGAAAAGGTGGCGGTGATTAGAGAAGTGAAGAATCTTTTCAAGAAGAAATGTGAAATTGCAAAGGACTGTGGTATTCAATCGAACACGTTATCGACTGTTTTGAAGAAACAAAATTGTAAACACCGAAGAGCAAAACTGTAGAGGAGGAAAAAGGTCGCGGGAGCCCGATAATCCAACTTCGAGCAATGTGTTTTAAAATGGTTTAAGCAAGCCCGTGATCAAACAATTCTATTGAATGGTTCTCTTGAATGGGCGAAAAAAGCTAAACAGCTAGGAGTGGCTGGTTTTAATGCCAGCACAGGTTGATTGGACGGCTTCATGTACCGAAACAATATTTTTGTCAAGGCTGTGTGTGGTGCTGTGAATATGATCGCGGCGAATATGTGGAAGAAGGATTTAAAAGAAATGATCCAGGTTCAAAACCCAAAGAATATTTTCAATGACGACGAGACAGCTCTTTTCTATAAATGCCCGCACCACAAAACTCTTGCATTCAAAAATGAAAACTGCAGTGGTGGCAAATTGAGTAAGGTGAGTGTAAAACTCTGTTGGTAGGAGCAAACGTGAATCGTTAAAATTACCGTTATTGATGATAGGTATGTCAGCAAACCCAAGATGTTTTAAAAACGTGAAGACAAAACCAATAGAGTACGAGAGTAACAATAAAGCATTGATGATGGGTTACCTTTTTGGGAAATGGCTACTGAAAGTTGATACAAAGTCTTGGAAGAACAGCAAATCCTTTTGTTTATTGGCAACTGTACTGCACAAGTGCACACAAGATCATGTCATTGCTAGGAAATGTAAAAGTTCTGTTTTTCCTTGCCAACGTGATATCTGTTGTGCAGCTAATGGATCAGGGGATAATTGAAAACTAAACATTTTTAGACATCGCGTTTATTTTTAAACATGCAGACATCGTCGCTGAGGTCGTCAACACACAGGTTGGACCATAATCTGACGAATAGAATGATGGCGCGGAGCCACAAGAGGAGAGTCCCCATTAAGGATGGCATTTATGTAAAACATGTTACATGTAAAACATAGTCATATTTCAAAGCACACCAAACGCAAACCAATAATAATATGTTAAAAATTCAAGTAGCAGTGTATTTGCAAGAGTTATATCTAGGTCTCCTGTATAATGTTAATAAAATGCTTGTCCAAATGATGTCATAAAAAAATGTTAGAATTTGGTAAGTTATGACAGCTTTGTGTGCTCTATTATTCTTAAAATATACTTCCTGACTTAATAAAAAATTAGCAGAGGCTCTAAAATACAATTTCTCCTTTACACTCGTAGTTGAAATTTGACGAATAGTGAATTACTTTTTGAATGGCGTGCTTTAAAAAGTAAATAGTGCTAAAACCAAAATAATTTCACGCCATATTTATTTTCTGGAAATGAAGAGCAGATACCTGTTGATTGCTGTTCATATTTATCAGTTCTTAATTCGGACACTTAAAAATAGATAGCGCTAATATCGAAACGTATTCAAAGAACGTATTAGGGGAACCCCTCGTTGGTTCAAATTACATCATATACCAGCGATTCTCAAACTTTTTCAATTTCAAAAAATCTACATTACAGGTTTCATAACTATGTTTGTATAACAAATAGATAGTAAGAGTCCAAAAATACATACAAATACACGATGTAAGTCAATAATTGTTTGAAATCCATTTTGGTTTACCATTTTGAAATCTATGAAAACATAATATATTTTACTTTTTAATGAAAATTAAATATCTCCATATGCGGTGTAAGTTTTAAGGGTCATAATTAGAAATGAAAAGACCAAAGTAATTATTTATTAGTTTATTTAATAAAAAAATATACATACGTAAAACACAAGGATGATGTAACGTTAACAACTACAGGGTGATCCACTAGTGTGGCAAAGTTTGATATTTATACTCTGCCTGACAGAAATATTAGAAAAATATATTATGGAAAATAGTATATGAGATACCCAAACTCCATCGTTCAATTCCAGTGATATGAACAAAACATGTAGTTTTTGAATTGATGCATCTTGTTTTATTGAATTTTTGAATACTCCTGAGATGATAGCTAATCTTAATGGCATATCATGCTTAGGTTCTAAAAAGTGATTACTTTGGAGCTACAGCCATTTGAAAATCACCAGTATTTTCAGGAAAATGCCAAAATGCGAAATATCGATCTGTATTTCTACAACTTTCTACAGTACCCTGTATAATTACAAATATGACTATATTACTTTATTTTATATATTTCACATATAGCCCTGATCAGAATGTGACTAACTAACAAGTTGCACAAAGTTTTTATACTGTTGGAATATTACAGGCAATTTTGAACCTAAGCTGTATGCCATTTTATAGATTATAGAAATGTCTATTGTTTAGTATATATTTTAGTTTTACATATTTTAATTCCAAGCAAAATATTTAAAGCTTTTGCTGTGACACACGGTACAGAAATTTGAAAATTGTTTTTTTTTTCTTTGACTTTTGTATCACTTTTCCTGTGAATATAATTACCACAGCATTTCATCGGGTATTTAAAACTTTCTACTATTAAACTATTAACCTCTCAGAAAAACAACTGATCAAATTTGTGAATGTATTAAATTAATAATATTAGGTATAAATGTTAACTGTAATTAACATTGTCGAACCACTGGAGTATGAATATATACTTGTACGTAATATATGGCGGTGTTATACTTAACGTCAACCACTGGTAGGTGTCTGTGTGCTTGTCGAGACTGACTGCTTAACGTGCCCATCCGTCAACAAGGCGAACTGTACTGAGACTTTGTATATCAACGAGAAAAATCTTGATCAATCTTTAGTTTCCCAATAACACTTTTGATGAAGTCTGACTTTATTTCAACAACATTAATTGATAAAAACGCAGCAGCATTACAGAACTCATGAGTATTGGAACCGTTATTATCTTAATAACATCTTTTTGTCTCATAAATATGAAAACTGATTTAACAAGCTTCAGAAAAAACAGTGCCGTTTAAGGAAATTATTATTTTTAATTTTTGTCAAAAATTTTAATTATGAGTGATCAAAGCCATATGCACCACGTTCTGCAATTCTACTATGTATACATCTTTATGTATCTCCTATATAGCAAAGGAATTATTAGACTTCGTCCCAGTAACGGATTACCCAGTACAATAATAGGGTGTTTCTCCCGAAAACCACAATTTGGATGTGAAAAATTCTCGGAAAAGAAAATTGTTGAAATCTGTTTTTCTAAGAAATAGTATGATTAATTGATTGTATATAACACATACTGTTGATTAGTAGAGCTTAATCTGAACATTTTCGACCTTTACAATGTTAAAATCCTCGTAAATGATCCAAATAACATGCAAATGACAGAAAAGATTATATTTAATAAAAAGACTGAACTTTAATATTATAATAAAAAGATATTTCCAACACGATAATGCTTAATAATTGCTTAGTAATGGATAACAAGTAAAATAAAAATTAGTAATTTTTATTTTATGTGATATGACAGTCATCATGTTTTAGCGACTCCATTTGTTTCTTTTCTGGATCATTTTTAATTTTTTCTCTTCTTTTCTTTACATTTACATTTACGTAAACAAATTGTATTACGTGGAATTATAAATCCACGTGAATGATGCAATGAAAGTGCCACGCGAATGACTATTAGAGCATTAATATAACATAGCGCCTAGACTATTTTCTCTGGAGGCTTCATACTAGATATAATGAAACAACACAAGTAGTGTATCAACTTACGAAAAATTCATTTCTAAATTCAACATCAGTAAGAAATTATGATAACCACGTGAATGATGCGAAATAAATGTACTCTTACATCAAACCATATAAACTACCTCTATAAAGTTTATATATCAACTGAATCAAACTCCTTTTTACTTTGAGAATACATACTAGGGACATGCCACGTGAATGATATATGACATAATAAAGTTTACTTTTTATTGTGAAAAAAATAGGTCAGTTGTTAATATATACTTGGCTAAATAGACTGCTATTGCATCTTCACAGTACTGAACTAACAGGTAAAAAGGTATTCGTAATATATTATTAATTAAACAGGGACAGTAAATTTAATATTTCTGAAGAATTACCCAATAACACTGTACTACAAAATTGGACAAAATTCCCAGGTTCTAATATACTTTTTCTAGAGGCTTTTAAGATGCAGATCATGAATCTGCTATGGGTTTTTTCGGGTCAGGTCAAAGTTTAGTTATATTCCAATTTGTTTTCAAATAAAACTCGTTTTTAAATGCATGAAAGGGTAGGCAAACTTTTACGTTTAACAACATCCTGTATGGCTACCTGAATCTGCAGGTACAGGTACATCATACTTTTGTGTTAAAAGTGTGTAACTACCATATTTAACCATTTTTCTACTCTTGTTCCCAAAGGCTTCCCAAAACGAAACTTACACCAAAAAGAGTCTGCACCTAGCTGTATAACATACTGAATTTCTAAAAAAATTGAAGGTACACTTTCATAGAATTCAAGGTCAAAGGTAGTTACTTAAGTAAGTTACTTGATGTCCTCTACCATCCTACTAAATTTCACGAAAATCTGAGATGGTCAGGTTGAAAAGTTAATTTTTCTTGTGATGATTTGGTATGGAATGACACAAATGATATCGAAACAACAGTATTTGACCTTACCCGAAAAAAGCAATAGCAGATTCGTGATCTTCGTACCAAGAAGCTGTAGAAAAACCATATGAAAACCTGGAATTTTTTTTGTGTTGTAAAGTGTAATTAATGTTTTTGTGCCACTTTCTTTTGTGCTTCTGTAATTGAAGGTGGGTCTCTACATTTTAAATTTTTTCCTCTTCTGTTCAATATTATTTCTGGTACAACACAATCTGTATAAAACGTTTTTAATTTTGGTAGCATGTCATTTGTCCATACTTCCTCACTGTATTCGATTTTCTCGACGAGCAAGTTATTTTTTTGACCACTATAAATAACTAAATAACAATATTTAGCACAAGTTATTGCCAACTGTCCTTGAATCTACAAAATAATGCAACTTATTACATAACCCGTAGCTACAATTATCAGTAGTACACCAACCTGGTAAAAGTAATTATGGTTACGTTTTAACCTAATTTTGGACTCGCGTATCTCCAAACAAGGAACTTGTTTTTTAATTACGAGTTCTAACAAATCTTTACCAGATACAGCCACTCTATGCAGACACTTTACTTTGACTAGCTCTTGCTTGCTTATAATACCTGCGAGATGGGGAAAAATATTAATTTTACTACTAAATAACTAAAACCTCTAAATGACAAAATTACCATCTGGTGATGCTGCTAGATACCCAGTTTCTTCATGTATATAAAGTCCAGCTGGGTCAACCTTTACCTTGTGAAGTTCCTCGAATATACTTATTGCAGTTGCTTCATGTATTATTCCATATTCTGTAGCAGGTGTAGAAAAATGTTTATCTTTTAATAGTGTTTTGACCAAACTGTCACAAGAAGTACTTGGCCTTCTTTTGATAACAGCTCCAAAATTGGAAGCTGTAAGCCTCAATTTTTTATATGTTAAATCCTCTGGGTTATTAAATTGCCCAACTGTATTTCTACTAATGTTTGTTATTTCTTCCTTTGATACCTGAAACAAATTAACAGTGCAAAAAGTTGTACCACTGAAGCAAATTTATGATATTCAAGTAAAGGTTGGTATAAACGGTCACTTTTGACACTAAAGAACTGTCTTAGAAGACTGCTCTTTAAATTAAAAAATTACCTTCATTTGTGAACAATTTTTATAAAACCCCATCATACTTTGTTGCTTTTATTAATTATAATTAAAACGCATATGTATGATTACTTACCAATGTAGAAATAGATTCAAATTCACAAAACTAATACTAGTAGACACACACTATAAAACTAAAATTGTCACTATGAAAATTGTCACGGAAATAATGCACTAATTAAATAATATTAAAATTGTCACTATGAAAGGAAAATGAAGTAACTAACTCAAAAGTACAGATAAATACACAAAATGTTAATTAAAAATAAACAACAGAATACAACTTTCAACGGGATAATAATATTAATAACTGTATTCAACCTTGGATAGACCAAAACTAAAAATGTTTGGAATCATAAGGAAGGGTAGAAGCGTGGGTAGCAGGTAAATAAGACGTCCAAACATGTTTTGTAGTTACACCGACCCGGGATTCACAACAGTAAAAGTATCTGGACAACTGGATAATCATTCTTTCATGGTCAAAATGAATTCCTGAAAGGAAATCTCTTTTAAACGCTGTATGATTTAAAAACATTACAGCTAGTTCAAGATAGGTAGCAGTACCTCCCTAACCATTATATGAAAACGATAAATTTCGCGCCTAAATCGCCACCTTAAGGAACTTAGAGAGAGTAGATTTTTAGAGGGTCAGAATTCTGCCAAACTCGAAGTGTTTACAACAAAACAGAAACTCATATTACAACAAACTACCGCATAATTTCTCTTAACAACTTGCCGCTAGTGTGTAGATCAATCTCTGGCGCGTCCCAATATTTGTTTTTTTTTTCCCCTAGCTATTAGTCATTACATGCCTAATCTTATGTATGGTCCCTTCAGCACACCTCGCCTGAAGTACAAACAGGTTGACCTAAAATGCCAATAAAAACGGAAAACGGCGTTTTGTTGGCGGTTAATAGTACATTAAAAGTCCACTTGAATTTAAATCCTAGCTGATCCTTTTTTCAAGATGAGTGGATTTTCGATTTTTCGTAATTTTTCATCATAATTAAGCGATATTGTTTCCACACCATCTAACGAGATAAATATCATGGCACGTTTTTTTTAAGTGGTAGGCCTAATCCACTGCAAAAATACTTACTTTTCATTATAAAATTGAAGTAGAAATGAAATGAAAACTAACTACGGCATGTTTCTATAAATGCTGTGAAGAAAAGGTAACTACCGCTTTTTTTAAACGGCTGGAATATGATGAATCATTTATTAAATTTATTTTGAATCTTTCCCAAAATTTCAAAAATTCTCTGTGAACAGATTCACCGGCCTGTTCTGACCACAAACCCAAACCATCGTTGTTTAATAATGAAATGCCCTCTTTCAAGTGATCGAGTATAATATGCATTTTTAGAGTTTAAGATGTTCCAGTACTTTCTAGATCTTTGCGGAGTTTTTTCAAGTTCTCATCTAAATCGGTAATATCTGCAGTCATGTACAATTTTATTCATTGTCTTAAAAGCAGCGACGTATGGCTGTAACTTGAAAGGACCAACATGCTCGTAAATTTCAGGATCAAGCAATTTATCCGATTCTTGCAGAAGTTTTCGGCAGGCATTACCCTCGAAAATTTCACCCTGATAATTTTTTGCTACTAACTTCAATTTTGATGGCCAAAGCAGAGCCTTCTCACGTCCTACAGCAGGGACTATGCCGTTCCAGAATAGGTGGTTTGTAAATCCTTGTAAAAGATGAAGTTCAGGCAAAACACATTTCTGAAGAACGTACATGTTAATGTCATCTTCTTCTTCATCATTAACGACATCTTTATACTCCGATTCTTTTTCATAAAAAAAGAGAGGCATATTTACTGTACTGTGGCATTGCTTAGCATACTTTTTATCTTTGCCAAAACATTTAAATTTATTGTAATCATCTTTCAAATTTTTGAATGTTTTCAAAATTATATTATCAACGTCAATTTCCATCGATTCTTCTTTATCGGCATCACCAGTCAATTTTCCAAAAGTGTGCAATTCGCTCAAAGTGATGAAACAGTAAGGGCAAGGATACGTTGCTGTTGCAGTTTGCTGTCCATTAATAATTAGTATAAGTTTCAAGTCAGAGCTGAATTTGAAGGGTATCTCGTTGACCTTTGTCAATTCAAATAAGGTCTTCACATTTTCGTAAGTTTCCTTTATTTGAGGAACAATTGATAATATAATTAATCTGTAAACGCTATTTAAATTCCGTTTCTTGGACATACTCCCACCAGTGGAGTGGAGTCTTTTACTTTCATTGAAATATGAATCACATTCTTCTTCTCCTTCTTCTTCTGTCAAAACTGTTATACATAATTTAAAAAAGCCTTGCCCCCCATCTGCCATCAATTTTATTTTAGTATTCTGGATTTCTTTAACATTCCGATTCTCAAATATTGCGTTAATAAGATTTGATGCATTAGCATATACAACAGGTCTATTAACCATACCTTCTTTGGCTTCAAAAGGGCAAATAGCTTCTTTATAAATATCTCCCAATGAATTAGATTTTTCATGCATATGTTGTTTATAATTTTTTGGAATAGATTTTCTTCCAGCAAAACTTCTAATGAAATTGGTCATTTTATTCATCTGATTTTGAGATGCTCCAGTAGTCGATTGGAATTTGTCTAAACCTTCAGTAGTAAAAACGATTTCCTTTTGAATTTTTTTATTCAAAGTTACCCTCATTTTAGACCCTGTTGTATTTAAAATAATATCACCATCGATCGTACTTTCATCGCACCTTCTTTTTTTTTAAATCGATGTTACTACTTGATTTTGTTGCTTTTCTGGTAATTTTTCTACTAAACTCAAGACGTTTTCACGAGCACTAGATGAAGAAGGACCTGCGCCACAAGAATGACGCGCAGCTTTGCCAATTTTTTGAAAACACTCACTGCAAATGTTCATGGACATTCTCTTTTCAGTATTACTTCGTCCACTTGTAGACGGAAGTTGAGCATTTGCAGCAGCTCCATAAAGACCACAATTTTGATCTATTATAGTATCAAAAGTACGTACATGACCTTTGCCCTTAACTATTTTAGAATGACTTTTGAATCGTGCCGTTAGACAACATATAAAACAATTGCAATCATAAGTTGTTCTGGTTTCTTTTGCTAACTTCATGTCCTCATAATTAGGCATTGTTGGAAGTGGCCTCTTTGCATTACCCTTCTCTCGTTCCATTATAGTTTTTCGACAAGTACTAGAAATGCTAATGGGAAATTTAGAATTAGACGCGTCAAACTGATCGTTTACATGCTTTTTAATTAAACCAGCAAGATTTTCAGTAATTGAAAATTCTGATCTTTGACGGTTACCAACAACGATTTTTTTACCACATGGTGCACATACTTTCAACCTATTTTCTTCGTGATCGCAGTTATGATCTAAGTGAGTTGATAGAATATTTTTTTCCATGATCTTGGAGACCAGAAATAACAAGATTTCTCAAGAGAATACTTGTTACTGATGAGCAATGTAAACATGAAAATTATAGGGAGCGGCTATGAAATGAACATTCATTTATGCTCTACAGATTAGATTTTCTATTGCGCGGGAGTGCCCGGTGTACCATGCGCTGCATAGCGGTGATTTTTATAACTAATTTTCTTTTATTTGATTAATCGAAAGAGCGAGCTTGGCGTGCTTTATCACGTATATGGACACACACACACACACACACACACACACATACATGCTTAAATAATAGCACCGCCAAGAAACAATATCGCTTAATTATGATGAAAAATTACGAAAAAGCGAAAATCCACTCATCTTGAAAAAAGGATCAGCTAGGATTTAAATTCAAGCAGACTTTTAATGTACTATTAACCGCCAACAAAACGCCGCTTTCCGTTTTTATTGGCATTTTAGGTCAACCTGTTTGTACTTCAGGCGAGGTGTGTCAGGTTCGTATTATCCAAGGCCGATTTTCTCTGTTGTCCGGGTTTCTAGTATTATTAATCTGGCAGCCCTGATAAGCATCTACGTTTTATTAAGTAGCGAAGCTCCTTATGGTTTTCATTTGTCGCATGTTCTTCAAATTGAAGGATTTTCATCAAATCTGATATGAATATTCCGTGCTAATCAAACGGGATCCCTATTGAAATTAATTGTGGTCACACCAGTCTTAAAATTGCCTACACCAGGACAGCTTCTGCTGCTTTGCCATACAGTTTAATGGCGTTTATTATTATTAAGTTGCCTAAGCTACTTTATGGTATTAATTTGGCTGTGTAAACACAATAATTCTCTTTAGGCTTGATGAAACTACCCCTACCTAAAATTCGGAAAAAAGCCTGCTTCCGGATATCTTTCGTTTTTTCGCTATAGCAGTTTAAAAGCGTTTATTATTTAAAATCAAATATAACGAACGTCCCTATTGGAATTGATAAAGGTTGAAATGTTCCACAAAAGCTCATTACGGAAATTTTCTCAGTGTGAATACAAATCTAGATATTATTTTATATCTTTCTTTCAAAATCTGGTTTAATTGATTGGATGATTCATACAATTAAACCGTAAAATATAAGTAACCTTGAATTTGCGTTTTTTTTGTAATTTATTATAATTGATACCAAACATGTAAAGCTAATATTATTCGAGATTTTACAAATACTGTAATGGAGTGTTAAGGTACAAAACAGAGATGACGATTTAATGCATGTTGATTTTATTAATTATTAGCTTTTGCTCTTATCAACACATCTCTATTATTCCATTATTAGATGCCAATGTCACCCCTAGAAGTTTATTTTTATTTTGCCTTTATGAACTTGTGTTGTATGTGTGTAATGTAGCACACGTACCCCGACGTTTACTACAGGATCACGCTAATAGCCTGTTAGTGGTATCGCTACCTAAGCTTCCCTTTCATTGAGTCGCTAGTTGAAACCGCGGGCCCCTCGTGCATGTCGGTGTTTACTACGAAACCTACAAGCGCCAGTCCACGCGCTCTTCAATCCGCCAGTTGAGTCTTTGCTGTAATGCAATCTTAATCGGAGATCATATCTTAATTAATGATTATTAAACGTTAACGACGTAGTCGATTTGATAAATGCTACGATACATTTCAACTTTATTAGTGATTAAAGATAGTTGTTCGAGAAGTTACTTGTACAGTTCGAGTGTTTACGTTTGTGTTACTTCGAGAGTTTGGCGGGATTTTGGTGATAGTATTGTATCATTGCGGAAACGGAGCTCATGGTTAGACACATGGAGGCAGGAGGGGACGCCCTTGATGGCGGTGCCCTTGACGGTGGAGCCCTTGCCGAAGGGGTGTGGGAGTACGTTGATCGTCTGGTTAACGCATATCGCACTCTTGATTCGGATAACTCTTATGAGGTAACGAGGATTGATGTTTTTTTTTAATCTTATTACATGGTAGGATTGCAGTGAAAAATTTACATTTTCTGTAAGTTCACCTAAGGATGCTCTAATTTATTTTATTTTCTTGTTCTAATTATTACAGAAAAGTTTAAAGAAATGCAATTTTTTATCGCAATTTTAACAGATTGTCATCAGGTAATTGCGTACGTAAATAGAAAGGTTGAAATCTCCCAATATTATTTTTTATTCTTCGTTGTTATGATTGATTGATTGCACAATATTGATATAAATAGAAAAGTTATTTCCAGATGACTCATGCTTCGTGCATGTCATGTGCAACATTGTTTTTCTCAATTTTTCTAAAAACTTTTGGAATGTTTTAACTTCTGTAAGCTCTAGGATTGATCCAATGGACCTACTTAATTATCCCCTTATAGTGTTTTTCCTATAAATTTAAGGATGACACTCTTGTCAAAAAATTATCTTTGAATGACCTGGTTTTGATGCGATCTTTTATTTTAGCTTTGTCCAACAAATTGCCGCCTTCTTTATTTTGTAACCACTTAACCAATTAACTTTTTATCTCATCGTTGTTAAGTTATTGCTCTAAACTGAAGACGTGATGACTGCATTCGTTGATGTTGAAAAAAAATTATAATCATTTATAGGGCGCTGCAATAATATTGACCTTGAGACTGTTGTCTGAGAACCAACATGAAATAATGAAATCGAGTTATTACGAGGTTGGTAATTAGTCTCGGAAACGAACACCAGACATTCGGACTTCCTTTATTATCCCTTTATCTTATACAAATCATTTTGGCCTGAATTGGAGTTGGTGTATTGTTTTGCCGGTTGGTATAGTAGGTTCTTCCTTTTGACACCTTTTCCCTCCTTCTCTGAATTACTTAAAAGTTTTCGTGTGCTCAGAAACTATCATTAAATAATTAACTCTTTGGCACTTCGCAGTGGTATAATTGTTGTTGTTGTTCCCAATGTTTTTTATGTTAGATTCCTGCCTTGAGAAGGGATAAAGAACTTGCTCTAGAATACTTAATGAATCTTGTAGTTAAAGTCGATAGCTTTTAGGAAAAAAAATCGTTCTCACATACAAATGCCCGCAAAAAGTTGTTTTGGGACCTTGTAGGTGTTCTTTACCCGAGCTTGAGGCCGCTGATCCTACCCACACACTTGATATGTCAACCACGAAATAATATATAGTCGATCTAACTCTTTGTTAACAGATGTTGATACAACATATCGTTTGCTTTTCTCGGTCCGTTTGACCTTTTATGATATAATAATAAGTTTGTTGGTTTCTAGTGCCTGTTTATTAAACGGTTGGGGTTCTTGTTATTATTATTTTCTCGAGGTACACGCTTCACACTGCTATGGTTTTGAATATAATAGGTTATCCATTCACATCATAATCAGTTAATTCCCCATGAAGTTGTTTTTTAAAAGTTGTATAGGTGTTTTATAATTCCTTATTTGTAATAATGGATGAGTAGCAACTGATGTAGAAGAAAGTTTTTTAAACATAGAATATTGAATATTATTAAAATGAAACAGGTTACCTAAAGATAAAGAAATTGAAAGTAGAGGGTTTAGAATTTTATATCCCGGATCTCTCCGATGTTTACGAACTTTTATTAGCTCTTTATGGCAAGCATAAAGTGCATAAGGAATGCATGCATGCAGGTTTTGCACGTTTCCTAGTTACACTCAATAGCTGTTGTTTCCGCGACGGTATATAGTACATTGAAAAGCCATTCAGCCATAATTCGCTTTATCTTGGTTATCTTTTTACACGTACCATCAAATGTCACATTACATCTATCTACTTAGAAGAGACATCGAAGAGAAGACGAACAATTGCAAGGATTGCCTGTTAAAAAAAATAAACAAAATCAAAAGGTTTGCCAAATTAACCTCGTCGTTGGTTTGGTTATGGTGGTTTTGACATTCTTCGATCAATGGTCCTTCTAGAACCGTATAGCATTGAAATAAATTCATAACTCTCCCTCTTTTAATTTTTGCATATTTTTTCCATATTTTAGTAGAAATATAATCTGCAATTGTTTCAAAGAAGAGGTTTCTCACGAAAGTGTGGCGCCCAACACGCTTAAATTAGAGTGCTTAAAATTGTTTAGAATTTAGATTTAAAAAAAAATAAAAAGCAAACCCTAAACCGATATGACATTCAATTTATCATCCTAGTAGTAAACAAGAGGTTAACTGAGTGCGTAATACCGGAGGGGTCTTTTTAATTTAAATGGACACAGCAAATTATGTTTGTCATGCAGGTAATGTGCAAATACGGAATATGACTAGGGATATCGAAGCGGGCACCTGGTTAATCGTGCGTGTATCGTGGAGTCAAGGCCAACAAGCCACATTGTTGTCTCCGTGGTCTGCGCCCCAAGCATCCAGTGCGCCTCCGAAGGACCATTGCTCTCTCATTACCCCGCCTTAATTAATTGGCCGACTTGACTTCTTGCTGCCTACCGTACTTGTGTATGTGTGTGTGTGTTATTGACTTACCCTGATGGTGCTGACATTTGTTGCTGTACAATGGCCGTTGCTCGCACCTGATTGCTTTCCAATCCACGGCTTTTAACGTTCCGTTTACATTCCTTTACCACTATCGCGACCGCCCGTGATAAGCAATTAAATTAATAAGAATGTCATTTAATGTAATAATCGATTGCATAATAATAATTAATGTATGTATGTATTCTTATAAGATGTCTTTACTGTTTGCGATTCATTTAATCGTAAGGTATTTAAATTGCAATAGATTTTCAATAATCGCCAATCAATTAATAGTGGTATTATTATTTATTCTTTACTTCTTGAGCTATATGATTTCATTCTTTATTATCCTCTCTAGTAATTTACGCAGTAGGAATGTTTACGTGCATTGATATGGTTCAGATATCGGAGCTCGTAAATTAATGGTTTCATTAGAAAAGCTGTCTTGAGATGTTATTGGTATGCCTTACATATTCTTTTTTCTAACCTTTTATTTGTTTAGAATCAGTCTTGAGTCATCATCCCCCAATCAAAATATGAAAAATGGCCTTACAGTATT
The DNA here is from genome assembly GCA_929113105.1 of Agrypnus murinus. Classification (NCBI taxonomy): domain Eukaryota; kingdom Metazoa; phylum Arthropoda; class Insecta; order Coleoptera; family Elateridae; genus Agrypnus; species Agrypnus murinus. Next base: position 197,065,250 of record OV816024.1, read on the forward strand.
AATTTTGAAATTGGACCATCCATCAGTTTCTGGAAATTGTCATGGTCATTAGTGATCCCGTCATAGATTTGTTTCAAATTCATAATCTGAATAATTTTGGTAATTTGTATTTTGATAACCTCTGATACAATTTTTGGAGCAGTAATTAATCTAGACATTGCTAAGAACCATCCAGGTCATTTAATTCCTCAATCTGAATCAAATTTCTCCTTTATTTCTTTATTTCTCCAAATTTACCTCCTGAGGTTTAGAGTTATTACTGAGTCCTACCCAGTAGGGGACGGATTTTCTAAATTGATCGGAATATATTTGGAACGTTGCTGCTTCAAATGGCATTTGAATTTGATATGAGAAATCTCGGATACCAATTTTCCAATTTGTACTGCATATACTTATGGAGGCATTGGGAGTTATGTAAATAAAGACTTTCACCTTCACGAAAATAGTTGGAATAGTCAATGCTCTATGTCAAAGTTAAGAAGTACCTACCAACTGACTTTGTAAGAGCGACGGTTGTCGAAGATACTAAACATCCAGCTAGTGCTTTTTTATATCCTGCACAAGATTTCCATTCCGTGCTTCGGCGCGAGAGCTAATTCTGACCAACTCTTAAAATGAATGAAATACCAATTAAAATTCCATCCGATACAATGCATACGGTTCGGTGAGGTACGGATGTAGTAACTACCCGCCAAATGATCTTAATTTTTCCGACATATTGCTTAGACTTATCGATTTTTGCAATTGCTAAGGACTGCGATTTATTTCATTGAGATGATTGTGGGTGATTCCTAGTGTTTTGAGACTGTCGAGAGTAATTTTTTCCATTAGTTGTTTTTACTCGCGTAATGGTCATTAATAAATCGAAATTTACTATAGACATAAGTTCCATGGTTCCAGATTGCAGCAATATACAAAAACTTCTATATTAACATACGTTTTAACATTCAAAGCAAAATTTATATGAGTAAACTATTGAAATAGGTACCATAATAAAATAACATTGGGAGTGACTGTGTGTCGGTTTGTCCACGTCCATTTATCGGTATTAAAAACTGTTGACTGGGAGAGGGAAGTAGGGATGGTGATAGGGGTATATGCCCAAAGAGCCGAAAGTCGAGTGAGGGGTGATTATTATTATGAAAACACAGCCGACTTGCAGATGGTATAACACAATCCCATATTTGTGTTACAACTAAGGAAAACAGCAAAAAAATCTTAACAGATTTGCTGGCACCAGGATTCGATCCCGGTCCGCTTGGGTGAGAGACTAAGCACGCTAGCCGCTACACTACTATCCGCCGCTATCCCTTGGCATGGTTATAGAAGTAATCGACTACTTAACAGTACAGTGATATGTACCTATTGTATTGCGGATTTACGTGACATACATGCCATGCCATTAAACTTAACTGTCACGGACTCCTTTAGACTGAGAAATTGAGATACAATCAATTATTACATTACTAGCTGTCATTAGTGCTCCCAATTTACACAGGTGGAGGCGAGGTTGCTTTCGATCCATCTTCTGGTTGCTCTTTAGGCTAGTACCGGAACTATTGACGTGTTCATCCGTCGGAGTTTAGCTCCCCTAAAGGGTTCCTCGTTCTCCTTGCCATGATGCGAACTTTCCAATACCACATCGAAGCCAACTCAGGCGCGGGCTGGGCTTGGACAATTTCCCACCTGATATGCCAGTTGTGTGACGTAGGCAGCGTTTTGTTAGCCTCTATCGAATCCTAGTAGAATGCTCAGATGTGTCACGTGGAGGTGAGGTTGTTTCAAACTTGAGAAGTCATACACAATCAAGCATCCTTTTTAAGGTATCGGTCGATATAGGCTTACGAGGATTCTAGTTCCAAGTCAAACCGATGTATTCCAGATCGGTACAAAACCTGAACCCAAAAGAGTCCATCTTGAAATCCAGGTTCGCCCGGACAAGTCACTCGCAGCTCCGAGATTTGTACATGGGGGCTCGAGCAATATCAGTAATACCAGGAGATCTATATGCAGCCTTCTACCTGGTGAAACGGATTTTCATAGATTTGACAGATCGAAGGGGGACACTGAACGGGTTAAACCTAGCTATACTCTCCGTACCGCAGCCAGATCCCTATTTGCGAGAGAATGCTAACAAGCGATAGCGACTTTTACGAGACCAACCTCGGTAATAACAATCCCACCACTCCCATGCACTATACTATAGTGGTGTACTAATACGAATAATTGATAGTAGTACGCGAACTCAAATATATGCTCAAATCTGACTTGCTCTGATATGACATGAATACAAAACGTCTTTGCGTATGCCAAGAGGCTTCCCTAACATTTTGTTCTGACAATTGTCTTATATTTTACGTATGTTTAGTTATTGCAATGGTAACAGGTGCTTGCGAGTGAGAGATAGTAACTGTACTTTCTAAAAGATTGTAGGATTTTGATAAAAGTAAAAAACCAACTTTGACGTTTATACAGCATTATGACGATGACTATAAAGGTAACCGTTTTCTGACTTCCACAACGGTATCCCGAGGATACAACAAGGTCACACACGCCGGCTTTCAATATTTGCGAAAGTGCACCTACTGGTTATAACATAGCTATACTGTAATATTATACTCCTACAATATTGCAACAATATTTTGGAGTTTAAAAGCAGCAATACTGCCCTCCAGATTGTAACAATCATAGAATATTATAGAAAACTTAACAATCTTGAAAATATACACAAACTATTAATAATTTCCTTACAATAATGACAATCTGAGTAATATTTGCAACAATGTCTGAAATCCACAATATTTTACCAACAATCTCACAATATTCAAATATTGATAAATCACGACATTATACATACTAGTGTACACATTTTATCCAAGTGGTTTACTATTCATGCCTAAATTAGGAAAAATAAAATGGGCTTGCCTTGTAAATATTTTTCACAGAAGAACAAAGATAAAACAAATCTTTTCAAAAGAACTAAAAAGAAGCAAATAATGCAGGTAATGATGCTTAATAATTATTAATAAAGTAAAACAAAGACCATCGAATAACTGCAGTCACTTTTTACAAACGCACTACAGAAATCTGGAAAAAAAATCAGACTCTATTTCGAGTCTGATCTTTTTTATAATATTAATACCACCAAATTACCCCATATGTAGTCCTAAAAAATATTTATATTAAAAGTATACATGTTCAACAACATATTAGGGTGAACTGTCCAATGAATGATCCCCCCAGTAAATGAACATAGACCTCATTTTTTGCCTAAAATAAGGTTACGTTTTTGCTTAGACAATTCGTTTATGTCGCAAATATAAGCTGTAACTGCGTACTATTTCGTTTAGTCATTCGCTGAATCTCAAATATTCATAGCGGATTGTGAAAAGACACCAATGGTTGTACCAACGTGCTTTGGGAAGATTGGAGTCGATTTTGATTCAGGTGTCTATATAACTCAATTAAGAATTCATGTTTTACCAAAAATTAAGAAAAAGGTATTGTAATTTGAAATAACCAGGGATAAGTAAATATCATAATTTAATTATTTTTGCTAAAACAGATCACGCTTTTATGTAACTTCACAAGATTATTGCGTGTCCCATAACCGGTTTTGACAAACTTACAAAATTCGGTTATTGAAGAGGGTGTTCATTTTCACTGTCGTTGTGAGATTAATTCGAAATGTCACTTGAGGACATAACCAATGACACTGAATCTTTAAATAATTTAAAGAATTCAATATCAATTATTGTTAAATAAATTGTTCGTTTACTGGGCAATCTACCCTAACAAGTTTGTGTAATCTTTTTTGTTTCTCTTCAAAGCTTTTATTCTGTGATTTTCGCTTGTGACTCATATTCGGCTCATCACACTTCAGCATCCAGCAGTAGTCGACCGTCATGGTCTTATTCCACTGTTCCTGGTATTTTCGTTCCATTTCCTTTATATTTTGGTGAAATCATTCACCATGTTCTCCACTTACGGCTCCCTAAAGGGCGGTCGCATACTTATACGACATTTGTTTTTGATTTGTTTACGATGTGTCTTCGACATGTCGCTTCAATTTCCAGTACATGTATCTTTGTCAGGATTCGTACATCAAGGCAACATGTCGTAGACACGATAAGACTTGTCTTCTACAAACATCATACGACAATGCTTGCTCGAATTTCAAGCGTCATTTGTCGTAGATCAGTGCAAGTGAAAAGATATATTTTAAAATAATTATGCAGGATAATCCAACTTTAAACATAAAATTCGTGCAAATAGTTGAAAAATACAACGTACTATATGATCATACTACGGACGATTACAACTTTTTAGAATACTTCGATGAATATTAGTTGTATGGATGAACCCAATATTTTCGTTTATTTCGCTTCTTTTTCCTTTGCAGTAGTACTGACAATATTAATGTATTTTCATCCGACGACATGATGTGTTGAACTGATGTGCGAGGTACAAGTTTTTGTTTACAACATTTCTATGAGACAAACGTTAAAAACATGTCGAAAACAAAAATGTCTGCAACATGCCGTATATGTATTCGACCGCCCTAAGTTATCGGGGAAGTCGCTTGAGTGATAGTGAAGGAAGTGAAGTTTTAAACTCATGAAGCAACCCAATTTCTGAAGCTTTTCGAATTTTTTTACAATTTTTTCGTAATTTCCACGTTAACAACGTTTTTTAAGGCTATCTATGCTCCCAGTTCGATATCGTTCAGTTTTTGATCGAAAGTTAACTTTCTTATTTCACGAATTTAATAAAACTTTTTCAGGCGGCACCAAATTCTTAAGAACTAGTTTTTTCTTTCCAGGTTCCGAGCTAGTTCCAGCAGGTCATTCTTTCCTTGTGTAATGCTGTGCTCTATTTCTGCTGTCTCACTCGCATAAAAGCATGGGTACTTTGTAGAACCACTATGGTCCCAGTAATAAACTGAGAACTTTCAAATCTCCACACACTATCTATGCATGTTGCCCGTAATTGATTTTAGTCAAAACTTTTTTCAGATTCTCGTAGTTTTCTTTCACATGTTCAGAATGAACAATAGGTAATTTGTTGCCATTATGAACTAAAGCTGCTTTCAGGCTTCTCTTCAAAGAGTCAATAAAAAGTTTTCAATCGTTCACATCATATTCGACGCTGTACATTGTCATCTCCATTTTCTGCAGAAACTGGTATGAAATCCTTCTCTCTGTTGCGATACCAAGAGAAAGTAGCTCCAAGAGATACTACGTTTTTCTCCTTTAGTCTGGAGCCTAGTTCTGTTGCCTCTTTTGGCAGATCTCTTGTTAAGTCGTTCAACTCTGACTTAGTTGATAGTCATTAGTAAATGTTAATATAATTAGCTTTGATTCATTATTAGGAATACATTAAATGGGTTTTTGTAATCTAAAAACAAATTTAAGGTAACCAAAAATAGTAATGAATCCGCTGCCTATACAAAATTTTGAGAAAATATAAAAAACAAGATAACTGAAAAACCTGACGTGATGGAATTTTTTGGCTATTTTTCTGGGAATCAGCACGCAAGTCTAGTATAAGAACCGTCATTCAAACCTAAGGGGGAAAGTTCATTGTAGGTCTGTCATTTTTAAAAGATATTAATCGATTGATTATTTAGAAAAAAATAATCGAAGGCCTGATTAATCGATTATTATGCCGCCACCATAGGCGCCCGGAAGGGGACAAGGAGGGGCACTTGCCCGCCCCCTGGAAGTTGAACAATTTGAATTTTATTGAGAATTTTGTATAATATGCCGTTTTTTCTAGGCTTGCCCCCCTAGCATGTCGTTTATTCTAGGCTTGCCCCCCCCCCGAGCATGCCGTTCATTCTAGGCTTGCCCCCGGACAAATTTCTGCGGGCGCCTATGACCGCCACTGTATCACATATCAAACACCTCTGCATGATAAATTGAATCGAATTGATGGTGATCGTGGAAGATCCCATACTGGAATTACTAATCCTTGAGCAAAGATAACTTCCTATTCCTACATATATTTCACTTACAATGAGATACAGTTCCTAAATATGAAACGTTTCAATTTTGAACTCAAAAACTCTAAACCATTATACAAGCAAATATACATTTACGTTTTTATTAAACAAAAAAAATAAAACAGTAATTGTATTGTCAAGGATTTTTAACTACCTAATTCGTAGTTGCAGACATAATTTGAAAACTGCACATTAGCAATATTGAACCTTGTACACCGAAAAAATCCGTATCTAATGGATTTTCGCATAAAATTATGAGAACACGACCATTTAAGTGAATTTTAATATTCCACGATCAGCTGTGAATAATAATAAAAGAATTACAAAATAACAACATCGCCACCATAGGTTATTTATTGACGGCGTAGTCGTGAGAGCATATCGTGTGAACCTAACGTTGAGTTTTGATTACCGATTCTCGCTCATTCACTAGTTTTCCTGCAAAACCGTCCTTTTTATGAGTCTAGCTCCTAGCATATTTCAAATTATGAAAGTACACTTTACTTGATATTTATAAATGTCTACTTTAATTGGAATGCATGTTCTAGAAATGCTACAATATTATCTAAATCTATTTTATGACCGTCATAAAAGGTGCTTGCGTTTAAGACAATTATTAATTCTCCGTTCACATTATTTCATTTATCGTGCTTGTTAATTAATTTTCTTTGGCACTTTTCGCAATAAAATTAGTTCTAGAAGTTTATCTGGGTATAAGCTTTGCCTTGTCTAATTAAATTTAAATTACGTTGGTGTGTGATAACAAAAGCAATGCCTATACACACTTTTACTCGTAAATTGGTTGAATGTGCAGTCTAAAGATTTAATTCCAGTTATTTAGTTTATAACTACTATAACACAAAATCAGTTGTTAATTATACTTGTTTAATTGATTTAATTTGTAAACTTCTATTGTGGATATAGGGCACAATTAAAAATGAACATTTATAGTTGATTGTAATTAAACTCGTTTCAAACGGGTTATTTGTTTAAATTTCTGCAAAGAAAAGAATTGAAAAATGCAAATGCAGTAAAGTATGTATGTTATTGTAACGCATAAATCCCCACTGTAATTTTTTTCCATGCAATGCCCCTCGTTTGTAGAACACCCTGTATGAAATATTTTCGATAATTCTTGGAACGTTTTCAATTAGAAAGACTGTATATCTAAATTATTGCTCAAATAGTCATCTGTATTAAGATTTAAGAGAGCATTTCCCATAACCACCTATAACCAATATTTCCAATATTGGATACACCAATTCATAGACACCTCTTTGAATTTATCTAGAAAATGATCTATAAAAACAGATTAGCACTGTTAAATAAGAAGATTGCACTATCTAGTCATTGCCCTCCCCATCAAGTGAAGAAAGCAGCCTTTTTAATGTGATCGTAGCATCATCTTATTGGAACCACAGTTTTTCCGATCCCAAAGCATCTATCTAATTAGTGTAACAGACATTCAGTTTTCAAAACGTATTTTCTATAACACTCTTAAAAATTTGTAACTTCGATTTACATGTTACATTCTGAGTAAATCTGAAGCTCTGCTAGGGATCAGTTCTATCTAGATCTTGACACTCCAACAGAGGCGGGTGATGAAATTGATTGGACGACCGCCCAGTTACCGCTTCTAAATAGACTGTCCCTACGCCCTCCCACAAAGTAAAATAAAAGAAAAAATACTTTAGTGGATTCCCTAATTCATTGCCCAGTCTAGTACGTTCATGCAAACAAAATATTCGTTAATAATGTGCCTTGGAATACTAAATAACTAACTATGAACAATTTTAACTAACAGCATCAACAATTACTGTGCGAAGTTTTATTTCCACTTCCTTCCTTGAAGGGCTCTTTGAAATTTTGGTACTCATAGGGTCGGTTGCTTAAAGCATAGTTAACTACGTTGTTAAATTGATCTCGCTGTTAAGCAACCCGATTGGATAAAACTTAACAACAGGTTTAAAATAACCAATCACACTACAACACTTGCTTTGAATTAACCAATCACATGTGTTAACAACGCATCTAAATAACCATGTAGTTATGCAATGCTTTATGAAATCGACCCTTAATCTCTCTCAACGTCAAGGCGAATACAAGTAGAAACGCACATTTTCGCCCTCTCCATTTAACTCCTGAGCCATCATGTAGATAGATGGCCGATCTTAAAGGTCACTTCTAAGACAAGTCTACCTTCTCGTGATCAATCGGACAGAGCTGTATCAAAGGCAAATACTAATGCCTTAAAACTAGGGCATTGGATAAGCAGTTGCTCAATTCCTGTAGATCTTAGCTGTTCTGCACGCCCACGCTTAACAGGGAGCGGACTCTGATGGGTGAGCTACGTTTTTATCTCGGAGACAAGCCTGCAGAGCTTGCAGAGGGTGGGTAGTACCTCTCCCCCAGCGAGGGCGCACTAATTGAGCGCAACTTTCTCAATTCCTCACCTATGGGAAGTTGATGTGGCAGAAGGATACAGGTAGGTATGCCATGTAAATCAGTCAGTTGTATTTAACATGGATGTAGCTAGAAAAGTGCCATGGAGAATTTTCATTTAGTGCCATTACAATACATCTGCCTGATTGCAAAAAATTGCTCAATACAATGTAAGTAATTAAATTGATCTCACAGTTTGCTTCTTGTTGATACTAAAAAATTATTATTTGGGTGGACTTGGAGCTATAATTGCTGGACGACGGTACCAAAAAACTGATTTCCCGGCGAAAAGCCTATGGAGCGGTGCTTGGTAACGTTTGTAAAGGAGTAGTCAGGACCAATCACTACCGACCATCGTGGCTACATCCTTGAACTGACTATGAACAAAAGGCTCGAACCTGCCCGAATAACATTTTAAATCACGTAGTAGGATAAATTTAATTATGTAGGGTTCTACTTAGTACACTTTTGTTGTGCTCATTCGTTCTTCATGATGCTTATTCTATATATCAGGAGTAGTTCTTAACCTTTTTGGAATCGCTCAATACCTTTAATTATCATGGTTTTTGCAAAGGACTGAAGCCAGCAACGTCTACTTAGGAAGGTTAGCATTGGAACAAAAAAGAAATAGACCAAAAATTCTAAATCCTGGTTAGATTTGCCTGACTGAAATGATAATAACATTTATAGTGCAACCTGATCATCATTTGAAAAGGCGAGTCCACCCAAAGTTTTATACAAGCTTTCTTATTATACAGTCGTTTGCAACGGTTGCTTTACATGGCAGGGTGGGGATAATTCCTCTACCTGAGTCCCTCTTCTTGTTCGCAGATAAATAATTTGGCCAGTCTACAATAATCCGTGGCGGTCAGACATCACGTTGAAATGAGTGCAGTATACAAGAAAATATTTGAAGCTGTAATTTTGGTTACGCATCCAAAGGACCTAAAAAGACTGTTGATGCGGCGGCAAAATATATTAAAATGTCGAAGTTGTTCGTAGCGAAGTGGGTGCAGAGATAAAGAAAGTGACAACTTGGGCGACTTATCTGAAAGGGGCCAAAGGAGTTCAACAAAAAAAGCGCAAGATAAGGATATAGTTTCCATTTTTTAAAGATTGATAAATTGCATTGGACCAGACTAGGCAATGTTCTTGAAAAAGGATGTAATCGTGTCTCTGAATACAGTTCGAAAAAGATTAGAAGAGCACACTGTAAAATCTATCTGCGGTCACAACCTTTGCTTTGAGAAAAGCAGAAGAAAAACGTTTAGATGAAACTACTTACTGAGGTGATTCATCGCACAGTAACACATCCTTTAAAGCTTCACATATACGGCACATGGTTTCGGAAATTTGCCCAGTTTCACCGAGAATCTGACTACGCACAGGATGATAGAGCTGTATAAGAAGGAATATCATTAGTCTGCCAAAATGCTCTATGACCACAATAACGGTGACTGGATATTATAGGAAGATAACAAAAGAGCAATATCACCACAATAGAAATAAGAAATAACATGTGGGAACTGGGGATTAATGAAGCAGAAACCTCCAGAGAATGAATTGAACGGCGCTGATTATTTCAAGAGGACGCTACAAAAAAATGGAGGGGCCTTTCTGCTCGAAAATTAGTGAATAGTTGCGTACTAAGATGTCAACTGATAATAACACTGTGTTACACATGAAATATACAAGACCTCCTATCTATATTGAAAATATGTTTTGTTACCATTCTAAGATTTTTTTTAATTGTTTAACAACTGACCGAGTTATAGCCGATAATATGCAAAACAACAATTACTTTATTCTGTCATTATGTCAGATCAAGTGTTCAGTCAATCTGTACATTTTGCCTTGTAAAAAGTCAAGTAGTTTTGGTTTTTGGATATGTTTTGTATGTTGTGGTCCTTATTAGAAATCCAAGCTTTTGATCATGACGTGTCATCGCGCGGGCTGATATTGACGAAACGAGCAAAATTACGATCTTTCTTCGGTTTTCGCAGAATATCTCCTGAGCGATGTGTTTTACGACGAACATGGTTAATTTTAAATTTAAAGTAGACTAAATTTGCTACATTTTGAGGGCAAAATGACTTTACGGGACCCAATAGTTGTCAAGATACAGCTCTTTCTCAGTTTTGGTAGCTCTGATCATTATCAATGATAAAGATAGTTTGGGAAATGGGGAGTATTGAGAAAGAAAACAAGTCTCTGAGCTTATCCATGTTCTCATTGTCTCGGGTAATATGAGAAGGCTTCATATCCACATGTTGCCGAGGATATTACTGAGTTAATATTACAGATATATGATGTACCATTTCTAGAGTCCATCGAGTAAACACATTGGACAGTATGCATAAAGTGAAGTAAATGCTTTTACTTCTATTAGTAAAAGGAAAAAGATATGCTTTTTAATTAGTAAGAGTGAAACCGACTTACAGTAGAAGCATTTGGTACATTTTATGCATACGACGGACTGTCTGTGATCCCACGACCACGGGTCAGTCCTACAGAGCTTTTCATGGTCTTCATTAGTGTTTGTTCTAAGGTCATACCTGACCATATACCGGACCAAAACTCTTTTGTACGCCTGATAGTGAAATATGCTTCAGTTGTGAATTTATGGTATTTAGCAGCATCCATTCTTTCTTCCAATTATGTCAACATATCTTGCAAAAACAGATGTGCACACTCGATATAAAAAAAGTGCATGAAACAATGGCAGCAGTTCTTGGACAGAAACAAGATGAAGAGCCCAGCACCATTCTGTCCTAGCTATATCTCGGCAACACTCAAAGTGTAGCAAATTTAGTCTACTTTAATATTAAAACTAACCATTTTCGCCGTAAAACACATCGTTTACAAGATATTTTTTGAAAACCGAAGAAATGTCGAAATTTTCATCGTTCAACACGGTCGAAAACTTAAATTTTTAATAAAGACCCTAACATGCAAAACATATCCAAAACTAAGAACTACCCGATCTGCTGCAAGATAAGGCCTGTTTTTCTGATAGATTGACTGGATTGTTAATACAAATTTAGGCTTTTCTAAAAAATATTTGATAGATCCTTTTATAAACTTAATCTCTGAAACATGAATAATTTCTGAAAATATTATATTATATGCCAAGGGACTAAAGTGCATCTTTTAATCCTGATTGTAAAGTTTATTTTCCCGAGCGTAAGCGAGGGCAATAAACACGCGAGATTAAAGGCTTTTTAGTTCTGTAGTATGCGGTACAGGGTGGTATAGTTGTCGTGGTACGCTATTTTTTGGACGACCTAAAGGACTTAATCGCAAAATTTCCGAAAATACTTAATGTCATTCTGAAAATTGAAATTTTTAAACACCAAAATAAACACACGCGAGATTAAAAGGCTTTTTAGTTCTGTAGTATACGGTACAGGGTGGTATAGTTGTCGTGGTACGCTATTTTTTGCACGACCTAAAGGACTTAATCGCAAAATTTCCGAAAATACTTAATGTCGTTCTGAAAATTGAAATTTTTAAACACCAAAATCACAATTTTAGAATAATAGCTTAGGTTTCCTTGGATATAACGCGATTATTTTACTTTATTCCCTAGGGAGTAAAATAGCTGCATTTTTTTATTTATGTATTTTTTTATTTGTAGCACAATGCAATTAATAATAACAGTGATTGGACTGTATAATTAGTTATTCTTGCGCAAAAGTTCTTTGTCTAAAAACTTTCAATAAAATGAATATTTCTTTAATTATAAGCTCGTTTTGTTTTTTGTAGAAATGACTGTACATAAACTACAAGTTTTCGAATCTACGAAGGGTGGATACCTTATAATAGTGCTAATTTTTTATACTTATATATTGACTGATAATCGCCAAATAATAATGAAGGGTACCACTGATCTATGTCATTTGGCATTTATAGTACGAGGATAGTTCAAATATGACCCTGATGATTATTATAACTCTTTATTAAAATTTGAAAACAAGATTAATTTTCGACGTACTCCCCTCCTAAGTCGATGTACACTTGCCATCTTTTCAGGAGCTTTAGAATGCCTTCAGATTAAAAGGATATTGGTTGTGTGCATAGTCAGTTTTAAAGCTTCTATAAGACGCCAAATGAGATCGCTATCGCAAGGTGACAAGTCTGAGATATATACAGGATGGGATGGATTTCCCAATGGATTTTTCTCAGGAGGTGGAGTTTTTTGAGTCAATTGAACAGTATCTGGCCGGGCATTATCATGGAGGGGAATCACACTTCTGAACGATTGGTTCCGTCGTATTGCTCGAAAAGCGGGTTTAAGCTCTTCCACTAAGAGCTGAGAGTAGTAAGGGGCATTAACAGTACGGCGTTCCGAAAAATAATCTGTGTAAATGGCACCTTTCATGTCCCAAAACATCATAGACATAACTTTCTCCGCTGAATGAACCAATTTGTCGTTTCTGCTTCGCGTTCTGTCCCCGACGTGAACGGAGGTTCTCGCTCGGGATGTGTACCGGGAAATGACTTAGTGTTTAAGTTTACTGTAATTTATTGCATAAATAAGTTGAGCTTCGAGGTGGTTTATAAAATATAAGTGTCGTATTTCGTTAAAACATTTTTATCACAATGAAAAGCATTATTGACTGCATAGAACTAAATACTTCTAATTAAAGAAAGAGATTTCAGTAGACATTTTATTGTGAACTCAATAATTATTTCTTTTATTTCGATATATACGTTTTAAACAAATACAATACGTATAATTTTATTAAACAAACATTCTCGAACCCCAACTTGTTTATGCTATAAATTACACCAAATGTAAACGTCCGGTCATTATCCGGTTCACGTCCCGGACGACAACCTAGTTTCATGTCGGGGACCAGAACGCGGAGCAGCCTAATCTGTGGTCTACTTTAGACTCTGGAATAAAGTAATGTACCCAGGTCTCGTTAGAGGTGGCTATTTTTCTTAGAAAAGCCTATCTGTCTTGATGATATCAGTTCAAGAGCTGACATACAACATTTGATTATTTTGTTCCACGCTAAGCAGTATTGGTATCCAAGAAGCAGAACTTTTCCTGTATTGCAGCCCTTCGTGACTAATGTGTTCAACACTTTCAATGCTTATTTGTAATGTTTCTGCCATATCACATACGAAAATATGTATATCGCTATATATTCTCAGAGCCGCCTTGGTGTGTCACATTTTGATGGCATTGTTGTAGGCTAAACAAAAGCAAATGCCGTCTTTATGACAGACCATAAGCCTTCTGGAACTGTTGTTATTGTGAAATATTCTGGAGTTGAGAGCAAAAGTGCGGATCACGTTTGAACTAGCCTCGTATGTAGGACTTGCTCACGTGCACGTGCAGCGGATGCAACTGAAGCTAACCGGAAATGACAAAAATTCAAAAACATGCATTCCCTTTAGATAAGACAATAAAATTATGTTCCAACCCAATGCAATTAGAGTCAGTAGGATTGAAGATTTCGAAGAAGGTAGAGGAACACACTGCAACTTGATGCCTTTGCCACTTTATTTATGAGCGTTGAAGGTCGTATAATGAAACAAGCTATTGATGATAACGTGAAAATATATGACAAATGAATTGTACACTTCATTTGTTCCAAACAACTACAACCTTGACATTGTTCAGCAATTAAAATGACACCAAGCGTTCTTGCTCGACATATTTATTCATAAATTAATTGGAGGATCTTTAGATTTTTAGTAATACTATAATTAAGTGCTGTCAGTTTCTATAATTGCAGAGACTTAATTAAATGGAATCGTGTGTCAACGTTAATAACAAATTCAAACAACATAATTGCAGTTGCAGATCCGTATTTTGGATTTTAAAAGCTTTCGAGCTGTTTACGAACTACCTACTGTTTTCTTCCTAATATTTTTTTTCGGTTTAATTAATTTGAGTAACTATCATTGGACTGAATGTTTCAGCGATTTAGTTTCTTCCAGGAAGGCATTTTTCATTATTATTAAACTTGGAAAAACCGAACGTTCTCAGTGTGCAATGCGGTTGCGATCACTTAAAAATGACGACATATTACAATTCCTTGAACGAATAAAACACATTCCTCGATGCTTTTTATGGTGGTCGCATTTTTTTCGCGAGTAAACAAGTTCTTGAGAGTCGCGGGGCTTTGGTTCCAATCGCAAGAAGTGCACATATGAGTTCTGATTTAGATTTACATCGATGTTAAACCAAGCTTGAGTAGGCTACGTTCTTTATGTTGGTAATTTGCGCTTTGCTGAGGATGGTTGCTTGCTTGCATGAAATGCCACATTCCAAGCATGCAACTAATAAAATTTATTTGCGGTTAAATATAAATGTGCCACACATATTTGAAGATTTCAGATTTGAATGTTTCAGAATAAATTTCTGGATCGATTGTTATTTTCAAACATCGAATTTCAAGGGCATTTTGTAACCGCAAATAAAAAAGCTAATGAAAAAACGGTAATTACGTAATAAGATACCCTGGGTTTTAAAGTTCCTCTTTTTAAGTCATTTTAAAAATAAAAGAACTGTCAATGAATGTTTCGGTTACTTGCACCTTGCATACGCGTCTTGGTGTACACCTGGCGCCGTTACCCTATCGCATGCATACTTTACCCTCCATAAACACGCCAGTTTGTACCTTCACAATTTCCCCCATCTTGGTACTGCATAAGGGTTAAAAAATGTACATGGGCGCTTTATACGTGAACCACCCTGAAGCACTGCGTGAGAGGTTTTTTTTCATTATAATGTGTGATTCATGTGACAATATTGATCCATGCATGTTAATTAACGTTAACGTAGGTATTGAGAAGTTTTTTTACACATACCATCTATGCAAATTTGTTTTTTATTATTATTTTCCTCTTTATGCATTTTTATAACATTAACTCATTTTAAAAAATTAAACGCCAATGTGTTATAATCATGATGTCTTAATTTTATAATGTACTTTATAAATATTTTGAAACTTACTTAATCTTTGTTTCAGATGGCTTCATTACCACTATCTCGTGGTTCTACAGGGTCCAGTTCTGATTCAGAAGATGGTTCTGAATCTGACAGAACCATGTTGGCTTCTTGTAGTCTTCAAGAAATCCGCCAAGAAGATCTAGCTGCCATACTTCCTGATCAACAGGAATGTGATGCTTTTGGTGGATTTGACTGTCGCCCTGATAAAAGCTCACCTCATACAGGTATTCAATTGAAACCACAAAAATTTAATTTTATTCCAATCAACTTTTAAATACTCCACAGGGGATGGATCAGGATCTGACATGGAACTCCCACAACAGGCAGTCAATGCTTTAATACAAAGAACCACAGAAAGCTCTAGTGAATCAGAATCTCGTTTGCCATTAAATCCCAACACCCTTTATGCCAATAGCCTCTTGCAGCAATTTGTTGCTCAAACTCAAATGTTAAATGCCCCTTGTTCAGCACCCCTCCATAGCACAGATTCCAGTCTTCCTGCTCCTCTTCAAATTTCAACAGAAAGCACAAGTGCACCCAGTGAAATAGAAAGTACAAAACGTAAAAGAGGGCGACCTAGAAAAACTGGTTCTCACAAAGCCCAAATTGATTCCAAACCTGATAAGACTGAACCTTCCAAATCTATATTAAATTTAGAATATTGTGGGAATCCAAATGTTTCTCCAGATTCTGGAATTCAAAATAGTTCCGATCATGTTTCCAGTCCTGAACCCAGTCCAACTCCAAATCCTAAACCAAAGCTTAGTCAGGAAAACGAATCGAAACAAAATACATCCAATGAAATAAAACAAATGGGCAAAAATGTAGGGGAAACTAAAAACACAACCACTTCTAAATCTTCACCAGTTAAATCAAGCCCAAATAAAGTAAAAGAACAGCCGAAATTGCCCATAACTTCAAATAGTTTTGATAGAGTATTATATGGAAATGCTGACAGAGTGCTTTATCCGCCAAGAAGAAAAGTTGGACGACCTCCTATTACAAGAAAAGGTCCAGGTCGTCCACCTAAACACAAACCAGTATCTGTTACACCTTCAGAGGAAGTAAAACCACCTGACAAAACTACCAAACCAGTAGAAACTGAATCAAAACCAAATGTTAGTACTCCAAAACAAATTGTTAAAAATGTTGAAAAAGTAGAAACCAAGATCAGTAAACAAAAGAAAACTAGTAAAGCTAATTGTGATAATACTCAAGCAACAACTCATGTTCAAAATGTAGTTTCAACAAAAAAAGAATTAAAAGATTCAAAAGTAAAAGATGTTCCGAGAAAATCTAAATCAACTTTATTGCATGAGATATGCGAGAAAGTAAGCAAGCGTCTTGATATAAGTAACAAATGCACAGCACAAAAAGCCGAAAGCAAGCAAGATGTTCACCATAGCAAAATTCAGCAAAAAAGTAGCAAAGGTGGAAAATCTTTTAAAAAAGGTATTTCAAACAGAGTAGTACTGGGAAGCAAGAACAAATTAGATCCTTTAAGGGCCAAATATACAACACTTAAAAACTCTAAAGTAATGCATAGCAAACATAAAGATAAAAAACATAAGAAATGCAAATTTAAAATTTTAAAGCCAATATCAGCACCACTATATGATCCAAAATTTAACACAGAGATTGATAAACTTATAGCAGATTTTGTAAAACTGTGTAATATTAGTTCAAACAAACCTGCTAAAGAAAATGTACCTGAAATGCTAAAGGTTTTGAAAAAGGCATCTAAAAAGAGAAAGGCATCAGATTATAGTGAACGTAAAAAGAAAAAGCAAAATGTAAGTAGTTCGTTTAATAAAGAAACAAATTCTAATGAACAAAGGTTGCCATTAAAAAAGAGACATTATCATTTATCAGCAAATAATGATTCGAACACTGTAACATCACAGACTGATATTGAAGCTGATTCAAAACCTAAATTGCCTAATAGTACAAAGGATACCAAAAGCCCACCAACTCTAAATAATAAAGTTGTGGTGGATAAAATCAAGTGTGTAGGAAAAAGTATAATTCCAACTACTAATACATCAACAATTAAATCACCAATTACAAATAGTATTCCCGAGCAGCAGAATCCAGTAGAATCAAAAATGTTAAACACTTCTCCTAAAGCTTCAACTTTAAATAACAATGATTATACTACAAAATCTCCTAAAACCGGAACTGTTGGCATACATATTGATGAAGCAATAGAAGCTTGTATCACAAGGTATTCATCTCTTGTACCTGAATCTCCAGCAGCTGCTCTTAAACAAGAATCTTCAAAAACTGAATGTTTAAAAACTGAAACTCCACCATCAAAAGAAGAAAAGATCAATATATCAAGAACATCACTCACAACAACTACTCCTAAGAAACGGCATAGATTAGAAGCCAAAGCCAATAATGTTCAAGAAATTGTAGTAAAAGTTGATATAAATATTCCAGTGCCACCTGCAGGAGATGAAAAATGTGAAGATCCTAAGTCAATGAAATGTAACAAGACTACTACAGTTTTAGAAACTGTAGTATCTGAACTTAAAGCAGCAAAAAAGAATCTCCCGCCTAAACCAATAGAAAATAATCAGAAAAAGATACCAGAGAAGAAAATTGAAACTGTTGCTCAAATAATTACAAGGAAGAAGAATCGCCTTGAAGATCTAACGCTTACGTTGGCTCATAAAGTAAACTCTACTTGCATTACTGAAAGTTTAGATACTAATCAAAAACGCAGAAAGGATGTTGTTAAAACTGAAGAACCTACAGTAATTGAAACTATACAAAAACGTAAAAAGGAGCAACCTGTAAAAGTAGATGAACAAATCATAGATAATACTCAAAAACGCAAAAAGGAACCTCCTGCAAAAATAGAAGAACCAGCTGTAGTAGTAGTAGTAGTAGATAATCTACAAAAACGTAAGAAGGAATCACCTATAAAAGTGGAAGAAGTTGTAGATACTTCACAGAAACGCAAAAAAGACCAGCCTGTTAAAACGGAAGAGGTGAATCTGGATAATCATAAACGTAAAAAGGAAGTCTTTGTGAAAGTAGACGATATCACTGAAAACACTCAAAAGCGTAAAAAAGAGATTGTCAAGCTGACTGATTTGAAAGTTATTGAAAGTCAAAATCGTAAGAAAGATGCTGTTAAACAGGAAGAAACTGTTGATAATAGTCAGAAACGTAAGAAGGAGGTTGTAAAATCTGAAGAAATCATATCTCCTCGTGCATCTGTGATTAAATCTCCTGTTTCTAAAAGAACAAAACCGGCAGAATCTGAAAAATTAGATTCTATCACAGCAGATAAACCTACTGGAATATTTATGCCAACAGTTGATATTGAACTTCAAATTCCTGCGTCAAAGATTCAAACTGCACATGCAAATGATAAGTTGACTTTAGAAGTTGAAAATCATTCTGCGGTGGTAGTAGATGAATCTAAACCTTCGCATGTGGAAAGTGTAATAACCAAGGATTCATTGAAAGTTACTGAAGAAAAAGAAAAGAAAAAGGCTGAGCCTGATAGCCCTTCAAGAAAGAAGATTCGAAAGCGAAGAGCAATAAATAGAACAGGATTTCCAACAGTTAAGAAAAAGAAGAAACGAATTCTTATTTCTGAGTCTATGCAAGCAGTGGAAGGTAATACTCTGTTGGCTTTATAATTTTTTTTTACTAGATTCCATTATTTGTGTTTTTCAGCTCATGATCAAAAACCACCAAATATTGAAGAAAGAATGGTATGTGATCGTGTCCCTCAAGAAGGTGAAAAATATTCAGCATTTTTGCAAAGAACTGAAAAATTAAATGTTTCCAATGCCATATTAGAAAAATTGCAAAAATCGATAGCACCCACTCAATATGATCAAATTCCTAAGTGGGATCCTTCACATGAAGAAGAAAGTATGCATGAACTAGGTGTTACAAAGAATGGGTGGCCATCTAGTAGGTTGAGCATAAAACAAAGCAGATCAAAAGATGCTTCTCCAGCTGCATCTATTGATACTCTTTCTAGTGGTAAAAATTCTAAAAGTGTCATTTCAGAAGATAAGGATTCAAACTGTGATTTAGATGAATTAAGTTTGGAAGCAAGGTTAGAACTTCTTAAAACTTCTACAGATACGTTGGGTAAAAGTATTGGTAAGACAGAAACAAAATGGATTAGACGTGGTAGGGGTCTAGTAAACGCTGAAAAGAACATCTTACCTAAACGAAGGTTACGAGATATTTCGCCAGCAAGTAGTATTGAACATCTCAATGAAAAGAAATTAAGGGAAGAAGTGTCTGTTTCTGGAGATGAAGCTAAAAAGACCAAGAAAGCTCCTAGATGGCGCAAGAAATACTTAATTGCAGGGTTATTTTCTGATTACTACAAGGAAGATGAGTAAGTATTATGCTTGTGTTATTTTAAATTTTTATGAAATTGGTGTTGCTTTTTATGTTTAGTGAGGCTGTCAGACAAAAGAGAACAGAAGCTGCTTCTAAATCAAAAATTGTTTACGATCCTCGAGAACATCCATATGGTCTGCTTCCACCACCTTATCACTGCGGCAAATACTTACGTTGTGGAAAAATTCCTTTTCAGTTGCCATATGACCTATGGTGGCAGCATACGAATTCGCAGCTGCCTGGTCGAGATATTGTGCCTTCTTGGAATTATCGTAAAGTTAGAACAAATGTTTACAATGTGAAGATTACAGCTGGTGCTTGTGAGCCTCAGGCATGTAATTGTACTTCAACATCTGGATGTGGTGATGATTGTATTAATCGTTTAGTACTTGCTGAATGTCCTGCTACTCATAAATGTCAGAATCAAAAAATTCAGAAACATGAATGGGCACCTGGTATTGAAAAATTTATGACAACAGACAAGGTAAGTTTAGGGTAGTACAAGGTAAATAAATGGTGAGGGCTTTCACTAACTAAGCAAAGATAAACTTGTATTAACAGGGTGGCCAGCGAACCTGGAAACCTTGAAAACCGTGAATTTGCACAACCGGGAAAAACCTTGAATTAGTGATCAAAGTCGAGAATTCTTTTCAGGGAAAAATAAAAAACTAAAACTAGGAATAGGCTATAAACAAAAACACGTAGCGTATTATTACTTTTTTGTGCAACCGTACGCAAAGTGGACACAATGCGAAATGCAATTTATTTAAGTTACTTAATGCCAAGGCCCGTATTCTTAAACTCATATGAACAAGTTTCGCATACGAGATGACGTAATTCTGTATTACCTTCTAACATTTGATTGGCTAAGTTGTATCTTATGACGTAAAAATTACGTCATCTCGTATGCGAAACTTGTTTGTATGATTTCAAGAATACACAAAACATATTGCATACCTTATTCACGAAATTCTTTAGCGTCCTCGAGATTGTCCTGCCTCGACCGAAAACGGCCTCGGCAACAATTTTTCTCTCGGTACGTTAAAAAGAGATTTCGCGACCTTGGTATATAATTTTTTTTTCTATTTGCTTGTCAAAATGAAGCTATTTGGACACCTATTTGCAAATCCAAAAGAGATTCCATTGAATGCTGGAAACAGTAACATTTTATTTTTAAACTTAATTGTTAAACAGCAGTGGCGGATTTAACACTTAAGGGGCCTGAAGCGCTACAAATTTTTGAGGCCCCACAGTATAAATCAAGGCGCCCCGCGATATGTCCTAAAAGGATTGTCTCAAAACTAAGATTTTCTAATCTTCAACTTTTAAGACGAAATTTAATTCTACAAACATACAATGAATTTGCATTACGAACTGAATTACAAAGATTTGCTTCTAAATAAATTTACTGCTGAGAACTTGCAACTTCAATCTTTTCCTCTCTAGATAGGGAAAATTAATCTCTCACTATTTTGTACTTTTCATCACTAGAGAGGAAAAGTGAATTTTCCTCACTATTTTGCAAGAGGAAAATCGAACTTTCTGATAATGAAGTGGAAAAAATACATTTATTTCATAATCAGTTTTTTTTTATAATGGAACTTTTCTGCTTTTAGAAGTAGCAAAATCAATAACATTTTCCAAGCGTAATGTCATTTAATTAATGATAAATTTTTTAAATGACTTTGTTCAAGGTTATTTCTTCAATATTTTTTTACATGTTTAAGAACGGAGAAAGATCATTGTGCAGTTGAATTACATATCGGTAATGTTAAAATTATTTTAAAAATTGTTTCAACATTGAGAAATTTTGACAATTGACAAATGACATTAAAGAATTTCCCCCATCGAAAGCGTGGTATACTTCCCCTTCCCCAAATGTCAAGTCCAACGACCATGTAGATTTTGCTAGAAGGCAAGCATTCGGAGCAACAGAGATGATACATTCCTTGCAGGTCTACTGCGAAACAGTATATTCCATTACAAAATTTTACCTATCGGTCTGAAAGCTTACCTTTTCGCACAAAACTATTGCGTAGACCATACATCTTTTTTTATCCGCCTGTAGACGATATGAACTGTTTCATGTTTTACTCTCCGTGACAAAGTAAGTTCCAATAACTTTTATAAGCCTTGGTAGTGTAATGTCTGGCGTGCCGGACTTTCACCCAAGCGGCCCGGGTTCGACTCCCGGCGCTGGCAGATCTGGTTAAGGTTTTCTGCAGTTTCCCTTAGCTGTGACGCAAATGTGAGATTTGCGCTGTTCCATCTGTAAGTCGGCTGCAGCCGCACATAGGGCCTACGTAATAATAATAATCGCCCCCTCCCTCCCGCACAAGCTTATAGCTTCTGGGGCCTTGGTTAAGGTTATGGGTTGTAGTAATTATTATTATTATTATTATTATTATTATTATTTGTCGCGTGTCCACTGTGGTCCTGGGCAGGGGTCCTCTGCGGGGCTCCCTGACTTGTGGGGTTTGTATCCCTAACAAATAAAATTTGCGAGGGATACCTTGTTAAGTAGGCAAGACAGTTGCAGACAGTGAAAAATCCAATTGTTTGTTTTTCAAAATATCGTAAATAAGTTTGACGTTTTAAGAACAGCTGTTCAACAGTGATACCTTTAAAATATAAAATATTACTGTTTTCAGTATTTAAATAAATCTCTTTTTTTGGATACGCAGAATGCGTGTCCAAATGCCTTCATGGCATTTCGATGTAAACGACAGATGTAAACTCTAGACAAAGATGTCATTAATTTAAAACGCATGACGGAGATGAACACAAAATATATAAGTTAGGTTCAGATAGAAATGATCTCTGTAACAATAGTACTAGATATGTACAAAGGAATTCCTAATTTAGTTTGGACACTGTCGAAAAGTTAATGCTGAGATTTTAAAATATCTGACAAATCTAACGTCCGGGACTGCATTAAGTAATTTTACCGTGTAACAGAACAGTAATTTAAGATATAAAATATAACTAGATAGCGTTCCATTTAAAATATGACCATTATTTTCGGTAAAATTGGAAACTTCAAGTATCAATGAATGACCAAACGTGTTTTGTTTCTTATGAAATCCAGCTTCTCTCAATTTTAAATATTCTTTTCTGCAGGAATGAGTTTTATTTCACAAAATGTTTAGTTATTTATCAGATTCAAATTATTGGTTAGTCATTTGTGACTAGTTTTAATATCTCGAACACCATGTAGGTGTTTATTAAAAAAAAATTCACAAAATTCGCGTATGAATGATATGCGAGTAAAATAACAAAATAGCTTTATTTTTTTCAAAAATAAATTTTTCAACAAAGTTTTATTCAGTATTTTTATTCCCAAATTTATTGTGAATAATTTCACAATAAAACTTTAAATGTTTTATTAGAAATTTGCGAGTAATTGGCGCGGAAAAGTGTGCACAAAACACTCATTGTTAATATGCAACCTATCGGTTTATTTTGTGTTTATAAATGGTTATTTGCATTTTAAAATATTAATAAAACAACCATGCAATGATAATAGTTAAAACTAAAAATCAAGTAACCTTTAATCGCTAGGTGTGCAAAATGTCTTTTGTTTTATTTTACTTATTGAAGTTGACAAAATGCCAATAAGGCCATATTGCTTTTACAGTAACAGGTCCGGAATTCTTTAAATTTGTTATAGTATGTTATAAGTTAATATTAAATTGTACTGTATTTAAAAGTCTTAAAACAAATGGCATGAAAATATTATGCATATGTATCGACAATATTTTTGTTACAATATAAAGACAGTAAAATCTTTCTGAATACACCAACTATTTTTATATGTCACTCTTTGTTTACAATGAGACCCAGCTGCTTTGCAAACACGTGTGCGTATGACAATAAATTTGAGGATAAATTTATTGCTATGTGTAAACAGCTCTTATTATAAACAGCAGTTTTTTTATCCAAACTTTGTTGAAAAATTTCAGCAAAAATTTGGTTAAGAATTTCGCATAAATTCTCGTATGTGTAAAACAGCTCTAAAATTTTTATGATCTGTCGGAAC
Source organism: Agrypnus murinus (assembly GCA_929113105.1). NCBI lineage: Eukaryota > Metazoa > Arthropoda > Insecta > Coleoptera > Elateridae > Agrypnus > Agrypnus murinus. Next base: position 197,089,085 of record OV816024.1, read on the forward strand.
TTTATTCAAAAATTCAGCTTTAAAGAATCTTGGAATTTATGATGGGTATGGGTTCTTAAGACTTCATTTTTCTCCAGAAAACAAAGAATTTTATATTTATTTCAATAACAAGATTATGATCATTCCACAAACTGAGTTGATTTGATAACTCCTATATTCTTTACCGGTATGGGACGACTCGGCGCCGACAATTCGGCGAGGACAATTCGGCGCCGTGCCAATTCGGCGCCAAAAAAATCTAACCAAACTAAATGACATTTGTAATTTCTAATTTAAATGCTTAGTAAGGTTAGTATTTCTGTTAAATTTTATTTTATAGCTTAATTGCTTTTTCAAATTCCATTTACATCAGGTTGAGTTTTTCTTGGTAGTCATTATCTGAATACTAATCCTGTATGTTATTTATTCGCCCTCTCTAATCTTTTACTAATGCATAAGATAATCATCATATTAAGACGATTGGTAAAATTTTCTAGGATGAACTTATGCTCTGGGTTTTATTAGTAAGGTAGGTTTTTTGTATGTTGTTTTTGTTTGTTGATAATAAATTTGTAGTAAGTGCAGTATTTAATATTAATGTTTGGCGCCGAATTGTTCCGGCGCCGAATTTTCTGCGTTGAGTTGTCGGCGCCGAGTTGTCCTAGACCCATTCTTTACTATAGACTGTTTATGTTCTAAGTGTCATTACGACCACAGGTTCCCTTATTAAAAATTTGTTTGTTTAGAAATAGATTGTGTGCAGTTTACCTGAATATATTCTGCAGTCAGAGGTTCAAAATTAATTTGATAACTATCTATTGTTCAATCTTTTTATTTAACTTTCATGATATTCGTGTTCTCTAAAACTATTGCAAACTCTCAAGATTACATTAGGTTCATCTATATAGGCTAGTAAATACACTAAACATTAAGATAACTTGAGATATATTTTATTGTTGTGTAAAACAGCATGAAAGTGAGCACAAAAATATTTATTTAAAAATTTATTGTAAAAGTTTTAAAATTTCTCTACATAATTTAAGTTTTAAAAAAAAAGTTTTTATTAATAATTTTTGTAAATGTAAAAATGGATCTTAAGGCGCAATTCCACTGAGGCAACATGTGGCATGCGGCAATGACGCATGCTATACTGAGTCTGTCAATTGAAGCAACATGAAGCGACATAAAACATGCGTCTTGCCACCTGCTACACATTGATTGTCTTTACCCGTCACATGCGTCAGTAACACTAGACGATATGTTGCGTAGTGTTGCATCAGTGGAATTGTCTCTTTAGGTATTTACAAAAATTAATTGGGTCATGATTAGATCACTATTTCTATCTTTTTCCTTTTAATGTCAGCCACAATGACAGATACAATAACGTGACCAACCCTGTTCAATTTTGGTAAATGCCTATTATGATTGAAAAATCATATTCACCTACTTAATACTGTAACGTTCTTTTTAAAATAATACCAGAAATGCTGTTTAATCGTCTATTAACAAGAGAAATAATATTTACAAACACTATAATTATGAACCGTTAACGAACTTAAATGCTAGATATTTACAAACTTATTTAAGGACTATTTATTTTTAATACAACATTCATTTATAACATTTATTTATTCACTAATTTCGGACTACTAATTACACAAAACACATTTATTCAATTCACTGGTTGAACAATAATTGATCCTTCGTGCGCGGCCGCGATCCTATACATCCCCTATAAACTTTCTAGAAAACACTGGATTAGACTGGTATATTGTACCTCATCTAGACACCAATGCGTCATATATGCGAACATTGTAGATGGGCCGGGAGCCTTCTAGCATGTTCGCCGCCCATGTAGGGGTTTTCCATTCGTTACAATACTTTAATTGTATTCTGTTTGTAATATACTTATATACATATATAAAATTTATTACAGGGATGGGGAGTTCGTACGAAATTGCCAATCAAATCTGGAGAATTTATTTTAGAATACGTTGGTGAAGTAGTATCAGATCAAGAATTTAAAGAACGTATGGCCTCTCGATATGCTCACGATATTCATCATTACTGTCTACATCTCGATGGTGGTCTTGTGATTGATGGACATCGCATGGGTGGTGATGGACGTTTCGTGAATCATTCATGTGAGCCAAATTGTGAAATGCAAAAGTGGTCTGTTAATGGGCAATTTAGAATGGCACTGTTTGCATTACGAGATATTGAAGCTTGTGAAGAACTAACATATGATTATAATTTTTCACTGTTCAATCCAGCTGAAGGTCAGGAATGTAAATGTGGTAGCATAAATTGCCGAGGTGTAATTGGTGGCAAGTCCCAACGTGTTAGGCAGAGTATCTCAAGTTCGCATTCAAGTAGTTCTAATGGTCAGTCAGGTGGTGGAAGGGTTGGTAGACCTAGGAAAAATCAAGCAAAACGTACGACAAGTGGTCCAAAGGAACCTCCAGTTGCTCCAGTTCCACCACCTATTGCACCAACGCCACCAATGAAACCTATGAGTAATTCTCAGAAATTATATGTTCGTGAACATCATTGCTTTTTATTGCGTAACTTGAATAGATCTAAACAGAATCGTGAAAGATCGGTATGTTCCATTTCTGTTACACGTGCCAATGCACCTACTCCTACTGATCATAGTGCTACCACATTTATGAACCATTTAAATGCTCTGCGACAACCACGTAACATGAAGACACGCAGATTAGCTCAAGTAGAAGATAATCCAGAATTAAAGAAGACTGCTCAACTTGCTAGTATATTAAGGGATTTATTAAATATTGTAACAACTGCAAAAGGTATGTAGAAATTTTTTTATTGTTAATTTAATCTTAATCGTGTTTTGATTTTAGATGAGAAAAATGAATTATTATGCACTCCATTCTTAACACTTCCTTCAAAACGAAAAGTACCCGAATATTATCAACGTATTAGTGAACCTTTAGATTTGACAACAATAGAACAAAATATTGGAACAGGAGTGTATCGTACAGTGGATAGCTTTAACACAGATATGAATCGCATTTTTGTTAATGCTGTTCGTTTCTTTGGCCGAACTTCAGAACCAGGAATTGCTGCGACAAGATTAAAAAAGATTTATTGTGAATCAAAACAACAAAGCCTGTCTAAATTAGAAGAAGTAATTGGAGAAAAATTACCACCAAACTTTATTTCCAACAAACGTAAAGGTGAAGAAGAGGATGTGATTCGCTGTATTTGTGGAATGTTCCGGGATGAAGGCCTTATGATACAGTGTGAAAGATGTCTAGTATGGCAACATTGTGAATGTGTACAAGCTGATGTTAATGCTGCTAGTTATCATTGTGAAAGATGTATTCCTCGTATTGTTGATTATGAAATAGGTCTTGACGAATATACTGAACATGGTCATCAGTAAGTTCATTATAAGTTTTGAAATTATATATATTTAGAATTGATTTTTCTTGTAGATATTTTATGACGTTATTAAGAGGTGATCTACAATTACGTCAAGGCGATACTGTATATGTTCTTCGGGATATACCAATTCCTGGAACAAATCGAAAACATACATATGAGACAATTGAGGAAATTAAATATGCAGATTTGGATATATTTAGGGTTGAAAGATTATGGAAAGACTGTAAAACAGGGCAGCGATTTGCATATGGGCATCATTACTTACGGCCTCATGAAACATTTCATGAACCTACTAGAAAGTAAGTAAAATGCAACTTTTTTTGTAAATGGTCATATTTACTCTTGACTTTCGGGTAAACAGAAACACAGTTACATGATTTGCATATGATCTGTTTAAACTTAATATTGCGCAGAGCAAAGGAAAAATAAAACACACTTTCCCCTCAAGTGTTTGACAACTGTTTATTGCATTTTTATTACAATAGTTAATTCAGCGCTTTGTCCGGTAGGTGGTGACACTGACTAGAAACGGAAAATTTGATATTTTGATGTCAGTTCAACACCCCCACTGCATCAAAAAAACTTAATTAATTAACAAATTAATTAACTTATGTTTAACAAAAATTAAATTTTTTGTCAGCATATCTGCAATCATGTCATTGCTCGACATATAATTTATATTGATACTACCATTTGATATAGCCTCACGAATGAAATTATGGCGTATGCCGATGTGTTTGGATTGCTTATGATGAATCGGTCAATGCAGAAACTGAATATGTTCCAACCATCTTATTTTGAGAAAAACTGAATTACTCAATGTTGCTTTCATGTTCCTTTGTGACTTTTTGGGATATGAAAGAAGGGTATCTTTTAGGTAAGATCACATGGTTCAATGTACTTAAAGTTTTGTATTCTAAGAGAAAAAAATTCATATAAGACGTGAACATATTCAGTTTCTACATTGATTGCAAATAAAATGTAAAGAATACGCAAGAAACTATTTTGTGGTAAAAGAACAACTGAATTTAATATTAACAAAAGAAATCTGAAAATTCTAAAGTAATAAAAATAAATTTTTTTTTAAACATTGTCTGCTTTCACTGCACTGTCTTCCTCTTTCTCTTTCATGGGCCATTTCAGGATATTCTAGTAAAATTCGTCAAATTCTTTTTCAATATGCTTCATAACGCTCTGGAAATCTTTCAGTTTTGGAGTGGGTGTGGAGTCAGTGTGAAATACCTTTAACTGTCTCTTAGGTTGTTCAGTTTCACTTTCTTCTTCGTAAATACTGTTACTAGTTGATTTAGACATTTTTGCATAGAGAACTTCACTCAACAAAATATCACTTACATATGTCAAAACGACACGACGATGGCTTCATTTGATATCAGCTCAGCTGTTTTTACTTCAGCGTATCCTAGATATATAAGAGATATGCTACAGAGATTTAACATGTCCTAGGCTTATTCAGTTTCTGTACTATACCATCGCTTTTCTACATTATAGAAAAGCAGGACATGTTCAATTTTTGCACCATTCGATCCGGCACCCTTGAATTATGGTGAATTCATGTACAACTCAATTTACACAAAAAGTGGACATATTCTGAGCATTCAGTTTCTGAGCACTTTGACTGTCATTAAACAATGCTATACAATCCAATTGACCAATTAATTCAATAATTAAATTTCTAAGATAAATGGTTCTTTTTGCAGCTTCAGCCATAAACTCAGGCCTCAGTACTTATAGAGCTACTGTTTTTTGCTTTTTGCTCTCCCAAGCTATTGCTGTCCCTGATAACTTAAAAACAAAACCAGTGTATGATCGCCTACCTAACTTATTTTATGCCTGATTTTTCAAAAACTAAACTATAATCTTGAGTCCATTGTAAATATTTTAAATTTTTTTTAGCAAGATTCCAGTGACTGATTATAACAGTTGTTAAATTGACTTAAAAAACTTACTGAATATGCTATGTCAGGACGAGTTAAAACTGCTAAACACATTAGGCATCCAATTAATTGTTAAACAAGTGTTATTTTATTTAAAGTTATTTATTTACAATACTGTTTACACTAATATTAAGCCTAAAGGTGCTTTTAAACTCAACATACAATTATAATTAAACAAACGAAGAAAAGTTAATTAAGAATAATAAGACAAAGATAAAAAAGAAAATCAGAAAATGTTGAATCCATGTGATAAATGTAAAGGGACTTCTTTTCTTGATTGTGATGGTTGCAAACAAAAAGTATGCATTAGTTGTGCTGAAATTACCACTACTGAAGTAAGATGCATGGAGTTGAAAGGTAAAAGAAGAGTTAAATTATACTGTGATGAATGTGAAAATGGTCTTCGTTTGGTTCCGTCTCTGATCTCAGCTGTCAATCAACTCAAGGAGGAAATCGAAAAACTAAAAGCTAACAAAAGCTCCCATCCCCATACCATGGAACCTAATGTTATTGACACTGAAAAATTAATCTCAGAAATTGCTGACAGACAAAGGCGTGCGTGCAATCTCATGTTTTACAACTTGAGCGAATCTGAAAGCCCCATTCTTAATCAATGAATTGAAGAGGATAAGAGTAAAGTTTCTGAAATTATCAGGGATATCTGCAAGACTGATTTAAATATTGTAAAGGTTCTAAGAGTAGGTAAACGAAGCAATCCTAAAATTCGACCCATGAAAGTAGTTCTGTCAGATCCATCTGATGTCATTACTGTGCTTAAGAGTAGATCAACATATAAAGGTTTAGTACAGATTAGATCAGATCAAACTCCTGCCCAGAGAAAATACTTCAAGGAAATAAAAGTTCAGCTAGATCAGATGCATGCAGATGGAAAGACAAATAAAACAATTAGGTATGTTAATGGTGTCCCTACAATTGTTGACTCAAATTCCCATAGCAGTTCAAAAAACTAAGTGTTTATTATCAAAATGTACGTGGAGTTCGTACTAAACTTCGACAGCTACAGTGCACCATGTCTACTAATAGAGGTTATTATTATTTTTACGGAAACATGGCTACATAATGGCATTCTAAGTAGTGAATTGGGTTTTTCTAATTATACTATTTACAGAAAGGACCGTAGTAATGAAACAAGTGTTTTTAATAGAGGTGGTGGAGTTATGATTGCTGTTGCTAATCATCTTCACAGCAGTTTAGTAACTTTAACCAACAGTAATATTGAACAGTTATTTATAAAAGTCTATCTCTCTTCAGGACAGGTTACACTCGGAGCCTATTTATATTCCTCCAAAATCTCCAGTTGAAATTTATATGGACCATTGTAACTCACTTGAGGAAATAATTAATCAAAATAATAATGAAAAAATACTGCTATTTGGCGATTATAACTTACCGAACACTTTATGGTGTAATGATAATATAGGTGTTTACTCTGTATGCCCGACTGGAGCCCCAGAAGCTGAAATGATTGCCTCTTCTGTTATAGCTGATGTATTTGGTGCCTTCAGTCTAATGCAGTACAATGTAATATCAAATGCCAATGGTGTCATATTAGACTTATTGTTTAGTAACCTAGAAGGTATACTGGTGTCTACTGCCGATGATATTTTATTACCCTGTGATAGTCATCACCCAGCATTGGTTTGCTCATTATCTTTAGTAACAAAGCAACCCTCATTAAAATATGAGGACTACTATTATGATTTTAAGAGAGCTGACTACAGTTTGATACACAACTTCTTAGCTAATGTCAATTGGGATTTAGCATTGAGAAACTTATCTTTGGATGAGGCAATTAACACATTTTACTTTATTTTATATGAAGCAATTGCAATTTATGTGCCCATTCGTAAATCGAGTAACTCCAACTTTCCATGTTGGTTTAGTCTAGAGCTCAAAAATTTAATTTTTGAGAAAAAAAGAGCACATTTACTATATAAGAGTACGAAATCTTTTGAGGATTATCTATTATTTGTTGAAATAAATGTTCTGCACTGAGTGAATCATGTTATAATAATTATGTAAGTAAAACTGAGAATAAAATTCCCGTTAATGTTACTTCTTTTTGGAGATATGTTAATACTATGAGGAAAGATGATGGAATTCCTAATGTAATGGTTCTTGGAGATGTGAAAGCTAAGGAAGGCAATGCCATTGTAAACTTGTTTGCAGAGTATTTTGCCTCAGTTTACAATAACAATGATTGTCCAATACCAAATTCTGACTGTCCACAATCCATTGATTTGTTATGAAATAAATAAAGATTATTAAAAGTTTCACAGTTTTATTAAAATATACCTGACAATATTGTTTCGACAGCTATGCTGTCATTATCAAAGGTAATATAATTATAAACAAACACGTCGCTAAGGTAGATACAAAATAGGTAACTAGATAAAATAATAATAATAAAAATTAATAATAAAAATCATAATTAAACATCTAATACTTCCAGTAACGGAGAATTACTGAGCTCAAGTTGTTCATTCATTAAAGGTACCCTGAGTTTGTGTTTGTATATCTCAAAGGCTTCTAAAATGTCTAATTTGCGTTTGTTATTACAAAAATGTAGGAATTTAATATTATTTTGAGGAGTCATTGTGTGATTTTGTTCTAAAAGGTGTTTGGCGTAATTCGATTTTTCAGGATGTTTATTTTTGTAATGACGTACGTGTTCTTTATATCTTATGTCAAAATTTCGAAGTGTTTGTCCAATATATACCGAACTACAAAAAGAACAATTTAAACGGTAAATGCCCGATTTCATGATATCATGTGTTCTGTCTTTAGCATTAAATAAAAATGAAAAAGTGTTAGTGTTGGTTTTAAATGTTATTTTATAATTGTTGGTTTTTCTTAGTATATGTGCAATTTTTTCTGATATTTTGCCAAAATATGGTATAGATATGTAATTTGTGTCTTCTGTTTGATTGTTAATGGGATATATTCTTTTGATAGCTAACCTATAATCTTTTTGTTTAATTAAAGTGTCAATCATGTTCGGATTATAATGATTTGCATGTGCTAGTTGTTTAATGGTTGATATCTCTTTGCTAAAATCTGATTTTGTTAGTGGAATAGTTAAAGCTCTGTGTACTAATGATCTGTATGCTGCTATTTTATGTGTATTGTGGTGACAAGATTCATTTGGTATTGTTATGTCTGTTTGTGTTGGTTTTTTGTATATGGAAAATTCAAAAAGATTGTCTGCGTTAATCTTGATATTTAAGTCTAGAAAGTTTATAGCCCTGTTTTGTTCTGTTTCTAGTGTAAATTTTATATTAGGATGGATATTGTTTATAAGAATTAAAAATTCATTGATAACCTCAAAAGAACTGTCAAAACAAGCTAAAATGTCATCAACATAACGAAACCAGAAGATAATGTGTTTAGAGAGGTTTAATTCAAATATTCGATCTTCAAACTTGTCCATAAATATGTTAGCTAATAGAGGACTTAGAGAATTACCCATAGGTAAACCATCCTTTTGTAAATAAATTATGTTATTAAAAGTGAAATAATTTTGACTTCTACAAAGGTCAAATAATTGAATTAACTTTAACCTTTTAACTAATTCTATATTACTATTGATCAAGAAACTATCTAATAAAGGAATACATTCTTGTGGTGGTATTCTGGAGAACATGTTGCAAATATCACCACAAGAATGTATTCCTTTATTAGATAGTTTCTTGATCAATAGTAATATAGAATTAGTTAAAAGGTTAGAGTTAATTCAATTATTTGACCTTTGTATAAGTCAAAATTATTTCACTTTTAATAACATAATTTATTTACAAAAGGATGGTTTACCTATGGGTAATTCTCTAAGTCCTCTATTAGCTAACATATTTATGGACAAGTTTGAAGATCGAATATTTGAATTAAACCTCTCTAAACACATTATCTTCTGGTTTCGTTATGTTGATGACATTTTAGCTTGTTTTGACAGTTCTTTTGAGGTTATCAATGAATTTTTAATTCTTATAAACAATATCCATCCTAATATAAAATTTACACTAGAAACAGAACAAAACAGGGCTATAAACTTTCTAGACTTAAATATCAAGATTAACGCAGACAATCTTTTTGAATTTTCCATATACAGAAAACCAACACAAACAGACATAACAATACCAAATGAATCTTGTCACCACAATACACATAAAATAGCAGCATACAGATCATTAGTACACAGAGCTTTAACTATTCCACTAACAAAATCAGATTTTAGCAAAGAGATATCAACCATTAAACAACTAGCACATGCAAATCATTATAATCCGAACATGATTGACACTTTAATTAAACAAAAAGATTATAGGTTAGCTATCAAAAGAATATATCCCATTGACAATCAAACAGAAGACACAAATTACATATCTATACCATATTTTGGCAAAATATCAGAAAAAATTGCACATATACTAAGAAAAACCAACAATTATAAAATAACATTTAAAACCAACACTAACACTTTTTCATTTTTATTTAATGCTAAAGACAGAACACATGATATCATGAAATCGGGCATTTACCGTTTAAATTGTTCTTTTTGTAGTTCGGTATATATTGGACAAACACTTCGAAATTTTGACATAAGATATAAAGAACACGTACGTCATTACAAAAATAAACATCCTGAAAAATCGAATTACGCCAAACACCTTTTAGAACAAAATCACACAATGACTCCTCAAAATAATATTAAATTCCTACATTCATAACAAACGCAAATTAGACATTTTAGAAGCCTTTGAGATATACCAACACAAACTCAGGGTACCTTTAATGAATGAACAACTTGAGCTCAGTAATTCTCCGTTACTGGAAGTATTAGATGTTTAATTATGATTTTTATTATTAATTTTTATTATTATTATTATTATTTTATCTAGTTACCTATTTTGTATCTACCTTAGCGACGTGTTTGTTTATAATTATATTACCTTTGATAATGACAGCATAGCTGTCGAAACAATATTGTCAGGTATATTTTAATAAAACTGTGAAACTTTTAATAATCTTTTATTTATTTCATGATTATGGAGTTCCACAAAATAAGGCTGGAAACAATAAACAACATTGATTTGTTGTCCCTTGATATATCACTTATTGAAATTTATGAACACATTGAAAAACTTAACATTAATAAAGGTCCTGGACCTGATGGGATACCAGCATACTTCATTAAACAATGCAATTTTATCCTTTCTAGAGCCTTATGGATATTATTTTCAAAATCACTAGAAACTGGAATTTTTCCTAGCTGTTGGAAGTCGAGTTATGTTACACCTGTATTTAAAAGTGGGGATAAGTCAGACATCAAAAATTATAGACCAATCTCAATAATTAGCTGCATACCGAAGTTATTTGAAAGTATAATTACTGCCAAGTTAAGTCCTTTACTGAAAAGTGTTATAATCAGTGAACAACATGGCTTCTATTGTGGGAGATCTACAAATACCAATTTACTTCTATATGAGAACCATATATCAAGAACGTTAGAACAAGGTTATCAAGTGGATTCAATTTATGGTGATCTCTCGAAAGCATTTGATAGAGTCAACCATGGATTGTTAATAGCAAAAATGGAAACTTTGGGGATATCTGGTCAGTTACTTTCATGGTTCCGAACCTACTTAGTTGATAGGAGTCAATTTGTTAAATTCAAAAACTTTATATCTAAAGAAATACAAGTAACCTCAGGTGTCCCACAAGGATCACATCTAGGCCCCATATTATTTTCAATTTTTGTCAATGATGTAAAGAACGTAATTCAGAGCTGTAATTTTTTGTTATTTGCTGATGACATAAAAATCTATTTAGCTTAGTGGTGGGTTCGCGATACCACCCGCGTGTCACGACACTTGCGAGTCGAAACCATTAGCCGTGTGAAGTGTCGACTCCTTCACGACTCTTTAACGATACTTCGCATTTACACATCATGCATGTGCTAGTTCATATAATATAATTGAAACGAGCAGTCAAGATTCATAGCTAATACGTAAATCATAAACTAGGGATTAAAAAACAATTAGGTTTATGAGTAAATTCTGTTATGGTTATATATTTATGCATTAAGTACATTAAAAGACATTAAATTATTTATACACCGCATTCGTTCTAACATTTGCTATAGAAAATTAGTATGGGAAATCTGAAATATGCCAAATAGTTCGTTCTCGAATAAAAGTCGGTGAGATTAATAGTTGCAAAACAATTTAAATAATTTGTTATTATTCTTTTATTCGAAAAACGTACAAGAAATAATACATTACAAATAAAAAATAAAGATACCCAATTAATAAGACATTGTCTTATTAATTGGGTATCTTTATTTTTTATTTGTAATGTATTATTTCTTGTACGTTTTTCGAATAAAAGAATAATAACAAATAAAATTTATAAAAAAGTTATGCTTGTAACGGGGTTCGATCTTGCATTCCACCAGCCCGTGCAGTTTAGCAAGCCACGGTTTGCCATCGAACCACGGAGGCATTGCGTCAACTTTTCAGGTTTCGGCTTTTAAATTAATGTTTTGCAAATAATTCATGAATTTATAATTTTAACTAAAAAATCTACAACAAAATAGTTTTATATGTACGTCTTATTCAATGATTGTTGGCCAGTTCAACAAATCTGCCTTTAATTTCTTTGTAAGAATGATCAAGCAACTTCGAATTACACTCTAATAAGAGCGATACTGTTCGACACGAAGTGTCGCGACACTTCAAGTGTCACGACCACGAACAGTATCACGACACTCGACACCCAAGTTCCCATCACTAATTTAGCTATAAAGTCTTTGTCAGATATTACAATCTTGCAACAGGAATTAGACATGTTTTATCTTTGGTGTACTTCAAACGACTTGGAATTGAACCTTAAAAAATGTTTTTGTATGAAATTTTACCGAAGTAGTAATCCCATTATGCATACATATATGTTAAATAATAACAATCTAAAAAATGTAACTGAAGTTGATGACCTAGGTGTTAAATTTGATAAATGTCTTACATTTGTACCTCATATTAATTGTATAGTGTCTAAAGCAAACCGAATGCTTGGTTTTGTAAAACGTTTTTCAAAAGACTTCAATCATGCTAACACTTTTAAAATCTTATACACTTCACTAGTCCGGTCTCACTTAGAATATTGCTCAAGTGTGTGGTCACCCAACTATCAAACTCACATTAATAAAATTGAACAAGTCCAGCACAGATTTTTAAGATTTGCTTCTTTTAAAATGGGAATCTCTGTACATGATAATTTTTCTTTGGAATTTGTTATGTCATGCTTAAATTTGAAACCACTTTATGATAGAAGGATTTTAAATGACTTACACATTATCTATAAGATTTTTAATTCTGTAATTGATAGTCCAGAACTTTTAGATGCTACCAAATTATATGTCCCAGCGCGAGCTTTGAGATCTTCAAATATTTTGTATGTACCTTTCCACAGGACTAATTATGGTTATTACAGTAGTATTTCTAGAATTTGCCGTTCTATCAATTCCCACTATGATGTAATTGATTTATTTGGAGTCCCTTATTCTTTATTTAAAATACAAGTATCAAGAATACAGTTTTCTTAGTTTGTATTTATTCTATTAATGATTCCTTATTCTAAGACTTTAGATAACGATCTTTCTGTTACAGCATTGTATTATTATTATTATTATTATTGTGAATTGAATGAAGAAGTAACTAATTATCAATATTGTGTATTAAATAGGGAACTTCATTATGTTTCTATTATTGTGAATTTAATATAGAAATCTTTTTTTTTACCTTTTTTTTATACACATCTATATAACTATGGTACAATCTTTGGTTGTTATATTTTATTACCATTGTTATTTAATTTTTGTAAAGGGTGGTTACCCGTATATGTATTAATAATAAATAATAAATTGCTGATATGGTAATTTCCGAGGGGTCAACCACTCTTCCAAAAAATGTACATATATTGTCAAAATCCATGATTTCCTCGCAATCTCTATGATTTTAGAGGATTGCCTTCGCAATCTCTGATTTCCAGGGATTGCATTCACAATCTCTACGATTTCCAAGGATTGCTTTTGCAATGCCTATGATTTCCGAGGATTGCTGGATGATTTCTAGAATATGATTGCTTCTTCATTAACGTGCTAATGTTTGAAAAGTGATTTTCAATGTAATTGCTAAAGATTGGAACAAAATCGATAGTATTTAACTAGTTTTGACTTCTAAGATTTTTATACTCTTTTTCAATACCCATTTTGCCACCGCTTTTTAAACGAAATGGGCCATTGCCTATTACTACATACATATAATTTCTCTAAAAATAAAGCAATTTTGAGAAAAAACAAACATTTTTTTCATTAAAAAGTTCCCTATTGTTCTGTTAACCGCCTTTTCCATTATCCTTCAATGCTTGACGGGTAATCGAGTTCTGTAATTCTTTGTTTTTCTTTGTAATTCGATAGGCCCATAAAAATATATATATTTTTATAATCTGCACATCCTCTTCTTTTGGCCAAATATTAATACTCGTCTTGTTTAGATTTTAAAAAATTTATTTTAAATGTTTGATCAACTAAAACTTGCACTATGCGTCCGATGTTGTACCATGTGTCACATGCAGTGTCTGCCATAAAGTTGGATCCATATGGGAAAGTTTTTAATATTCTTATTGGAAAAAGACATTGTGAGGCAATCACCTTTGCTACCAAAAATACTTGCAATAAGCCATGTCAAAGTTGACAGGTGACATTTCTTTTTAATCATGATACAATAGTATATTATTATACGAGTTGTATAAGACGGTCTATTGTAGCACGAGTTGTTTGGGACTCGACGAGAAAAGCAAAGAGTGTTCCAAAGGAATGAATGCTACAATACGTGTATAAAACAAGTATGATATACTATTTTTTATACTTTGCATCATTAGTTTGATAGAAATTGTAAATTCAAGCTATTAAAAACATTGCATTACAATCTAGTGATTTTTGCGTTTAACATGTGGTAAAGCTATAACATGATTTTTCATGTTTTGTGAGGTTAGAATGTGTCAAAATTAAATGTGTTTATATGTAATATAAAACAAATGTTACCAATCTTACAAAACAAATAGACCCCAGAAAGGATGTTATAATAGCCTCTATTATGAAATCGTTTGGTGTCACAATGAGCCAAAAAGTACAAAAATAAAGATTTTGGGGTTAGAAATTAGTCTCACGCTTGCACCCCAAGTTTGAAATGCGAATTGTGTCTAAATGGTTTTAGCCAAAAAAAAATAGTTTTTTTGGTACTTTGTTTTTAATTAGCACTAAATTATAAGCGTTTTTTTTTTTTCGTTTTGCTTGAAGTGGGAGTGTTAGCTTTATTAACGTATTCACTTACCAATTCTCAAGATGCCATTTTTGGCAAAAGTACTGATAATAAGTATGAATAACTATCGAATTTTCCACAAATTAGTGATGGCACCACTTCTACTGTATTTGATTTTGACAACTGCGATGACGATTGCGAGATTGCGAAAGACTTCGCAGATTGCCAATAAAGACTGCGAGATTTCTGACGATTTTCTTGTGATTGCTAAGGATTGCGTGCAATTGCCGCCAAAATGTACATGTATTGCAGGGGAGCGGTTGACCCCTCGGTAATTTCTTATCACAATTTACAATTTCTAAATTAAAATCTACATTTGCCTCCATTGGTGTACCTGCCGATTTAAACTCAGACATATCAAATCGTTTTAATACCTGATTGATATACATCTCCTGATTTAAAGTTATAACATTTTTATCTTTATCCCTAATTATCATCATTCTTAAACATTGTTTAGCATCTCCTAAATCCTTTAATTTAAATAAAGATTTTAATTCCCCTTTTAAACATTCAGTTACAGTAATATCATTTGAAAATACAAAGAAGTCATCAACATACAAATCTGATTATCTTTGATATTAAAATATACACAATGCTCTAATTCTGATCTCTTATAATCTAATTTTACAAGAACATTATCAACATTTTTGTTCCACATCCTAGATTGCTTGAGACCATAAATGGCTCTTTTCAATTTGCAAACTTTGCTTCTGTCACCTGGTGAAATAAAACCTTCAGGTTGTCTGAGATAAACCGTTTCATTCAACTGCCCATTAAGAAATGCGGCTGTTACATCAAGATGAATAATTTTTAAATCGAAATTGACTGATAATGATATTAATAGTCTCAAAGTAGAATATCTAACGACTGGTGAAAAAGTCTGATCGTAGTTGATTCCTGATTTCTGTGTAAAGCCTTTGGCCACTAATCTAGCTTTATATCTCACTTTGCTTTCATTATCACTTTTCACTTTAAATACCCACTTGCACTCTATTACTGTAGCACCTGCTGGTAGTTCCAGTGCCGTCTTTAAGGCCCCGCGATAGCAAGAGGCCCCATACCCAAGCAGGATTTTTGGTCGCCGTGTCGTAGCATTACGGAAAAGTAGAAGTAAGGAATTCACTCTTTAACTGCAAATATAAGTCCGGAATGAATAATACTTTGTTTTTTCGTGTTTCACAAAGGTAATGTTTATAATGGAAACATTCCGATGTTAAGTTGTCTGGAGAAATGTCTTGATTATATTTGTTTGCAAGCTTTTGACAGCATTCTTTTATTTCTTCGTATTCCATATCTGGTAGGGCAGTGAAAAATTTGAAATAATCATTCACCGTTTCGTAAGCAGTTTTTCTAGTTCTTAAATTGGAACAAAGTGAATCAATTACCAGATAAAATACGTTTTTTTTTCAACCTCCGATAGGCTATAAATAAAAGACAAATGTATATAAAAAAATCATTTTATTACTAAAAGTTCGGTATACTTATGGTTACTTTTCGACATACTCACCATAAAGATTGAGGCATTTGTCGTATCTGTGGACAAGCTTTCCAATAGCATCTTCATAAAATGTTGCCGCCAACGCATTTAAATGAGTCTTTACGTTGTCTTGAAGATTCTCGGTAGTTTGGTACTGTCCTACTGTCTAAGTACTGTCCTCCTAGCCACGTCTTCAGTTCAGGGAAAAGATGATGGTACTACATCTGTACCATTTTAGTTGTTTAGTTGTTTGTTTTCTATATTTCTTATCACCGGCTCTATTTCCAATAAATTTCTTATGTTGCTATTTTTACACTATCTCTTCTGGTGAAACCCGTTGCTTTATGTAGGAACTTCATTTCTGTCGCTGTTACTTTTGAGCATGTTTTCTCATTTACAATCCAGTTTTCTGCTGCATATGTAAGAACGGGAAGGAATATCACATTGAAACTCGTCTTTGTGTGTTTTTGTTGATTTATTTTTTTTTTATATTATTTATTGTATTGTTTATTGCATAGAAAATTTGATTAGCTTTATTCTATTTCATATTTCTTCTACTACTTTCCCATCCTTTGTTATTACTATTCCTAGATAAATATATTTCTGAACCTCCTCTATTCTCAGATTATTATCTATTAGTTCCTTCATAGGTGTTTAGTTCTTACTGACTTTCATAACTTAGCTTTTATTAAGTTTATAATTAACTCTGTCTTTTCCCAGTTCTTCCTTCCATGTATCTATTGCCTTTTGTAGATTAACTGCTCTATATATACCGGTTTGAGGAAATCGAAGGATTTCCTACCTTTGTTTTGGAGAGTTTACTGTTTTATTTTTCCAACACTTCATTCATTACCAGCACAAACAGTGAACGGCTCTGGCTGTCTCCCTGTTTCACACCTTTCAACATCTTAAAACTTGACGATATTTGTTAATTTATTCTAACATGGCCTTCGACATTACTATATATACTTTGAATGGCTCTGATTAAATTTCTGTTGACACAATATCTTTCTAATACTTCCTAAATCTTTTTTCTTGATAAATTATCGAATGCAGCTCTTATAAGTATCTAAAAATGCCAATTGTATTTCTTGTCCTTTTTCTAGATTCTTCTCAATTATCATTCTTAAAGCATGTGTATGATCTTGAGTTTGTCATGTCAGGTTACAAATCGAAATACTTACAAATAAAAATTTCTTAGAATTATTAGATAAGCTAAAAAACACAACATTCAGAAATTGTTAGCTTTGATGTTTCTAGTATGTTCTCCAAAATATCTCCACAATAATGTATTTCTTTATTAGATAGTTTCTTGATTAACAATAATATAGAATCAGTTAAAAAGTTATAGTTAATTCAATTATTTGATCTTTGTATAAGTAAAAAATTTTTTACCTTCAATAATTTAACATACCTACAAATAGATGGTTTACCTATGGGAAATTCATTCAGTCCTATGTTAGCTAACATGTTTACAGATAATTTAGAAGATCAAATATTTGAATTAAATCTCTTTAAATACATTGGGCCATATTCACAAGCCATGTTTAAAGGTGTCTCTAACAAAAGTTGTGTTTAAAATCGACAAGAATAGAGATAGCGTTATCAATTCTAATAGGTGGGGAAAGATTATAACGGTCACCATGCTAATTAATCATGTTGTTAATTTAATATTGAGATATAAATACGGCTTATTATCTTTTGGTTTCATTATGTTGATAACATTTTAGCTTGTTTTGGCAGTACTTTTGAGGTTAGCAATGAATTTTTAATTCTTATTAATAATCTCCACCATAACATAAATGTTATATTAGAAACGGAACAAAACAGGGCTATTAACTTTTAGACTTTGACTATTAAGATTAACTCTCACAATCTATTTGAATTTTACGTATACACACGGATATAACCGTACTAAATGAATCCTGTCGTCATAGAGCACATAAACTTGCAGCAGTACATAGAGCTTTAACTATTCCACTCACACAACCAGATTTTAGCAAAGAGATTTCAACAATTAAACAACTAGACCATGTAAATCATTATAATCCAAACATTATTGACCTTTGAGTTAAACAAAAAGATTATAGGTTAGCTTTCAAAAGAATATATCCCATTGACAATCAAACAAACGACACAAATTACATATCATACCTTATTTTGGCAAAATATCCTAAGAAAAACCAACAATTATAAAATAGCCTTTAAAACCAACACTAACACTTTTTAATTTTTATTTAATGCTAAAGACGAAACACACGATACCATAAAAATCAGGCATTTACCGTTTGAATTGTTCTTTTTGTAGTTCAGTATATATTGGACAAACACTTCGAAATTTTAACATAAGATATAAAGAACATGTACGTTGTTATAGAAATAAGCATCCATAATAAATAAATTTAACACCTTTTCACAGAATCACACAATGACTCCCCAAAATAATATTAAATTGCTACATTTTTGTAATAACAAACGCAAATTAGACATTTTTGAAGCTTTTCAGATATACAAACACAAACTGAAGGTACCTGTATTGGATGAACAGATTGAGCTCATTACTCTCTAGTAATTCTCTGTTACTGGAAGTGTTAGATATTTAATTTTTTAATATTTACCTTAGCGACGTGTTTGTTTATATTTATATTACCTTTCATAATGACAGTTTAGCTATCGAAACAATTGTCAGGTAGCTTATAATAAATTTATAAAACTTTGTACTAATCATTTTGATTTGTTTCATGAGTACTGCAGTATTTTAATTTTGGTATATGCATTCATTTACAATATACTAAAGGTCGATCATTGTTGGTAGGCCACAAGAAATAATATAAATCAAACCTCTCAGGTTACTATATAGACAATACTAATGTTATAGCTATAGCTCAACCATAAATACAAGAAATTGGTTATCACAAATCACGAAGTAAAGTCAGTAATGAAAATCTGTGGTCCTAGAGTACGTCACTGAATATTTAGCAATGTGAAATTTGCACTCTTTATCTTATCTCACCCCAGATCGTATTTGTTTATTCCGGAGTGAGATGAAGCATTTCTTGTATTCACGCTTGAAGTATAGTGACAGATATGTTTGTGACAAATGCCAAAAAACCAAAAGTGAAAAATCGCATTAGCAAAAATCGTTTTACAATGGAAAATAAAATAGCCTTCTAATCGTCAACTTTCAACTACTTGCCACTGTACTTATTTTATTCCATTTGTTCTTGTGCATCATCCTTCATGTCTAACTTTTTAGTCCTTTCTTGTTTTTTTTTATTAATTTTTTTTTATTTATTTTTACAGATTTTTTCCAAATGAAGTTATGCGTGTGCCATTGTACGAGGCAGTGCCTGTTGAATTAGTTATATCTCACTGTTGGGTATTAGATATAAATACTTACTGTAAAGGGAGACCGATGGGGGCTCCAGAAGAACATATTTATATATGTGAATATCGTGTTGATAAATCGGCAAGATTATTTAGTAAAATATCGAAATCCAAATATCCCATTTGCACAAAATCGTACGCATTTGAAAGATTTGATGTTAGATTAAAAATATCCCGTACATATACTCCTCATGATCTTGATCCAGCTTATGTTAAACCACGAGGGCGAAAACCGCAAGAGAATGAAGAAGTGGTGAGGGAGTTGCCGCAGTTGCCTGTACATGTGCCTGTTGTAAGGGTAAGGGTAAGTTTTAAATTAATCATAAAAAATATTTTATTTGCTTAATGAGACATTCTTTACAGACGCAAAGTGAAAAGAAAACAAGATTAAATAAAATATTATTAGCACTTTTAAATAAAATGCCTACTAAACAAGCTTTAGATGTATCTTATTTGTTGGAAGGTGGTCGAAGAAGAAAGAAACCAGTTGAAAAGTAAAACAACAGTTAGTTGGTTACTAAATAAATAATTGTTTTATTATTACTTGCTTATTGAGCTGTATTATATTAATGAAGAAATTTTAAAAACACTTATATATTTAACTAGTCATAGACTTTATTTTTTTATTTATTTTTTAAATTATGTTCTTTTTGTAATTGATTTTTTTTAAATCTCTTTTTTTTAGTAGTAATTCTTAACCCAGTGCATTTTTTACTTTGTGCCCTTGTTTTGTTAAATTTGTAATGGTGCTAAGTATCTCATTTAAATGTTGATTTTTCTGAATCACGTCTTAAAAGATAATTATTTATAAAAGACAATCATCAATTAAGCAGAAACTTAAGAAATAAAGGTTAATTTTTAGTAGAATTTGGTAAATATTAATTTATTGATAATGGTGACATTAATTACGTACTACAAATAGAAAATAATGGATGATAATTGTTATGAAGCTAAAATTTAAATGAGATACTTGATTTTAATAGTTTAACTATCATCGAACATTGTTGATGTACATTTTTAAATGATGTGGAATATTATCGGCAATTTTTTCTTTGTTAATTAAGCTAGTTGCTAATATATCTAATGAACAAACCAAGTAGTAGCATTCAGCAAAAAATCCAAATCAAAGAAAATATTGTAAATGATAACCATTTCATTAGTTATATATTCTTGCATGGGAATTCGACAAGTTATGTTAACATTAATTAGAACTATGGGTTTACCAAAATTAACTAACAGAAGTTAACCAGTCGTACTCAACACATCTTTAATGGTTAATTGGTTAATTTTAAAAACTCATTATTTTGATCGATGTTTAAAGTGCATGTGAATTCCTTTTTAGACATCTGCATTGCTTTAAATTTTACATTTAGTTATAATAATGTGATTTTTTTATATATACAATTTTTTTAATTTTCATTATGTAAAATATCAATTTCTTTTTTTAATTTATTTTTAGTTCTTATTTATTATATTATTTTGTGTAGGGTAATTGTAATTGTACAATATTAATTAGTATAAATATTTATTCTGTTGTTAAGTACTATTCTGTCGCCTGACTACACTTTTAAGATATAATGTATTATACATCTTCGTAGAATGTTTTTAACGTTTACAATTCACTGGATAATAGTTTACATTAATAAAAACTTGTTATATTTTTCTTTCTAATTGTTTATTAATGTTTAATTACTACCAAATAAACTGGAGAAAGTAGTATGATCTACTTTTCAGATAATGCAAGGAGGGAAATGAAAGATTAAAGATTCCATCTTGTGGCAACAAAATCATCATCCATATCATTCGCCAAATTATATATATGAGCTCTGTCTCATTGAAGTTCGCACACTTTTATTTTTGTTAAACGGCGCCCCACAATTTATTCTGGATTTTTTTAGTTTTTCGAAGTAGCTATTTCTTGTTGCTCCTCCTATATTATAAGTGATGTTGTTTTATTGTTATATTTCGTTGTGTATTTATCTTTTATATTTTAAAACAAAGTACACCCCACAATCTTTTTCCCAAAATTTCCTTTGGTCTTCAAGGTGACTGTTCCTTATTGTTAGAATTAGGTATTGCTTCTGCACCTACTGCATGTCATGTTTTATAAAATTTTAATCCTGCTTACCGCCTCTGTGCGTCTGCAGACTGTTCGAAATTGAAGGAGCGGTGTGAGACAACCATTCGATAGAATTTCGTGAAACTTATCATGGAATAAGTGCAAAGATAGTACTTCACTCTAAGGCTGGGTTTATATCAATCAAACAAAAACGTTTTTATACAAAACGTTTTGCAGTTCGACAAAACAGTAAGTCACACACTTGAACATCAAAAACGTTGGCAGTCAAATCGTTTTTCATTAAAACAAAATCGTTTTGTTGCAATTTAGCACACACTGAGCAATGTAAACGACTGAATGAAAAACGGTTTGTTATACAAAACAGTATCAATGCTGTTTTATGTCTTTAAAAATGTCAGTATCATTTAGGATTGTTGATTGGAGATACTTTTTCATTTTAAACAGATATTCTGATAAGAATGACCAAACATAAAGTGTTTAATTAATCCTTTTTATCATAGATCATACCACAGATTATAGTTTTTAATTTTCAAATAATAATTTAAAAGAGCATGCTGTGGTTAATTACTGCAAAATGAAAATAACTGATCTCTCAAATGTATTATAGTAAGTAATAATGCCATTCGAACAAGAAAGAGTACGAAAGTGTACAGTAATAAATAGATCTTCGAATGCTTTTGTTCTTTTTCGTCATTATTTTTGCCTTGCGACCAGATCACTCACATTTCTTAATTACTCTACCTCTCATGATTAATATGTAGATTGTTCTTCTTGACAATTCTTCTGACAACAACATAAATTTGAAAGATTATTAATTTTGTTTGCAGTAATTAACTAGAGCACACTATATTTTAAAATATTATTTGAAAATTAAAAATCATGATCAGTGACTAATTACAACCCAACACAAAGTTAGTACAAATTTTTAGTTGTAACCTGTTATATGCATTTTACACAGATAATTAAATTTTATTAATAATTAACAAATAAAATAGATGTGAATATGTGCAAAATAAATTTGCAACTGCATAGTTTCGTGGGCTCCACATTTTGTTTCGCCTTCAAACAAGGGATCATGTTTGCACGTCGCAATGCGGTTGAAATTGTTTTGAAGCTGTAAGCACACTGATAAAACGAAAACTCTTTTAAACACATCGTTTATGCAGAATGCGAAAACGTTTTTTATCTTGCAATTTATACCTATCAAACAAAAACGGTTTTAGACAAAACATTTCGTCTGAAGATGCTTAAGGTACGTTTACATCTGACACTTTTGTCCGACATATGTGTCAAGTGTCGGGACATAAATCGCTCTGATCGTTTACATTCAGATAGAAATTACTTGAGATTTATATCACTAATATGGTATGAAATGCTCTATGTTCTGAAAGTTTCCAATAAATATATGAACCGTTTACATCTGTATATACTAAATTTATTATACTTATGTCGTATACATTTCTTTCTACAACTCTTTTACTATCCAATTGATTTAATTTTTTTTTCTAATAATAATAAGCGTTTTCTTTTTGCTACATTTGCAATTTTATAAAAATACAATAAACTCCGTCTATTTCTTTCTTTCTGTTTCGTATATGAACGTTTGTAATGTTAACGCAACACTCCAAATGAAATTTTATTTAAGTATGTTGTGTCTAATTCATGTCTGTTTTTATAACTTCTGTGTGATTTTATATAGTGTGAAACTAAATGTAGAATATTTTTTTCTATTTAAATTCAATCCTTATTTTATCAAAATTACAGCCTGAATTTATTGAATTTTGAATACTATTACATCGGTAACAGAAACGTCGTTAAAAAAATTACTCTTACAAATAAAAATTTTAGTTTTTATCTGGAATGTCTCTGGAAAGATCAAAAAATTTTACTGTTGATATAAAAAGTCAAAACTTATATAGTTTCGAAAAAACGTGATTATAAATTAGAGCGTTGCGTTTACGCAACGTTAAATTTTTTTATGCACAGATGCATTATAATTAGCCTATTATTGCAAGACTCATCTAAACATAAACGTCTTTTTATGGCCCAAGGGCCTCTTTATGGTCTGGCGGGCAATAACGAAACGTCAATTAAATGTCGAAAGTTTTTTTGTAGAACTTGATTGGTTCTTAATATAATTTGTAAACTTATCACCAATGAAAATAAGTTGAAATTCAATATTTTGGAATAGTAACTATAGTAACGTACTTCGTATAAGCACATAAGTATACGCACAGCGGCTTGATGTAGCTACGTACTCATTTAATTATATTTTTACATAATAATAGATAAGACATAAAAACTTAATCTGTGCATAAAATAGTGTATGTATAGCGGGCATAACTTGCTTTTATGGCCCTACAGCCTTTTCCTAGCCCTCGGCTAACGCCTCGGGCTAGAAATAACGCTTCTGGCCATAAAAGCTTCATTATGCCCTTAATACATAAATAACTATTATGTTCTGATATATTATTTAATATTTTTTTTGTATTATTAAACAGTTTCAGTTAATGTTAATAAAAATATCAAAACACAAAAAAATTAATTTGTAGTTTTTCTTTATAATAAGTGGTTTTAAATGGGTTAATAAAACGAAATATTTTCCAGACACTTTTATAAAAGTAGACGAATACTCAACTAATGCAATTTATTTCATGCAAGTTGGAACTCAAAAATAATTAGCGTTTACATCTAACCATATACATGTGTCGATATAAATTGCCGACACATGAAACATATATGTCCGACAGAAATTCTCCACCGTTTACATTAACTACAATTAGTGTCTGACATATATATCAAGCAATAAGTGTCAGATCTAAACGTACCTTTAAACTTGCTTTTTTATGTTTTTGTGTTTTGTTTGAACAGTGTGAACCGTGTCATATACCAATTATTAAGAAAACAACGTCGAACAAAATCATACAAAAACGTTTTTGCTTGATTAATATAAACCGAGCCTAACAACAAGAAACAGCTCATGCATATATCAAAAGAAAAAATTATTGTTCTTTAAATAACAAAAATAGAGTGTGCGAGATTCAGTGAGACAGGGCTCGTATTTGCAAAAAAAAAAAACAAATTAAATCACTCTACTCATCTGTCATAATGTCTGTACGCACATGTAAATTAGGTATAGGTAACTAGGTTTCGTATCTTTTAACTGCTTGAGTTAACTTTCGAGTTTGACTTAATGTCATTGTTGTGGACTTAATGGATTGTTCCGCATTTAATATCTCTGTCCCGCAAGGTAATTTTTCTTGTACATATACATATATATTTGTTGCCTGTTTATTTTGTGAACCCAAAGCGTAGTATTTAGTTAATAGCTAGATGCTGTAGGCCTAAGCGGGTTACAGAAAAAGACTAGTAAATGTACTTCTATCACAGCATTTTTTTGTAATTTGCAAAAATTGAACATTTTAAAGAGAAAATTAATTTAAATTTTGTTTTGTAAAAAAAATTTAAAAATGTTATCTCACAGCTGGTATCGAATCTATCGCAACAACGACTTTAGTTTACTATACAGTAGGCTCTCGCTTGCGTTAATACTACTATACACTTATTTTAAAAGTAAGTTGTACTTATTTAAACGAGTTAGTATTTATTTCTTTAATTATAAAAGTACAATTGCTAAATCTACAATCGTGGTATTTGTCAAATGCTTACTATTAAAATCAGCATACTTGCTCATTCTACTCATTACCCACTTTTATTTTTATGACAGAAGTTGTCAATAGATAGATTACAAATGAAGTTAAATTAAATCTTTATCTTTGATTTGTTGTTTTCCTATCCACACAGGTGTGAATATAACATTATATCCGTATAGGTTGCTGGAATTGGCTACTTTTCAGTTGAGTCAAACGTGAAGAAAACAGCTGATTTACATAGTAAGTAAAGTAGAAAAATGTCTTTTTCTCCAACCGCATGAATATGATACTATAATATCAAATTATTATGTATAAAAAGTAATCCATTTAGGAACTGTTACTCGTTACCATAGCAACTGTAGAAAAAGTAATCACTTTTTGTACTAGGACAAAAAGTGATCCGATGTTACATATCTCGTATTTTTCGCGGTGCTCTAAAACATTTTATTTAATACCAATAATGCGAAATAAATAGAAATTTTCAATTAATTAATAATCGTTTATCTGTCTTTTGATAATGCATATTAATATAATTATTAAATGAATTTCTTAAGGCATAAAAAACAAAAAGAAATTCGATTGTTTCTATTAAAATCTTATTTGTTGCTCGCAATGATCCACTGTGGTTTGTAACTGGCGATAGGCGGGAAAAAATTCAATTTTTTCATTGTCGAATTTTTTTTGTTCAAAATATGATTTATAGCAAGATCAGAACCTATTCTTGAAGGAACAAACCCAAATAAGTTGAAAAATTATCTTTTTTACATTTTATGTGGTCGTAAACATGGTGGATTTTGGGGTGTATTTTACATGCTTGAAACAGAAGAATGCTCTTTTAATTTTTTCTCTATATATTGCGGTGATCTATGAATGAAATAAAATATAATATCCACCGTTCCAGATAACTAAAATAAATTATATACGGTGAATTAAATTAAGAAAATACACCGCAGATATTCTTTATTTCTCTCAGCTAGCTCAGGTTTGCTCAGTAAAGCATAAATTATTTGAATTGCGAGACTCTTATTCACTTTTATGCCTGGAAAGAAGGAAAAACTTATATCGTAAGCTCTAAAACTCCTGCAAGCTGGACAACTGCTACTCAACTCTGAATTTGAAAGACAAGAATGCTGGATGTTTTTATTAACATCAATTAAACACATATATGAAATTGAGAACACAAAAACTTTATTAAACAAACAAAAATTAAATCAAATAGAACGTCAAAATAAAAATAAAAAATGTTTTTCAAAATAATACAATGTTATTTTTGAGAAGTAACTTCTCAGGTTTGCTCAAATGTAATAAATAGTAGTAGAAATCTGACATAGGATAACTACGGTCATTCGTTTGAACAAACCAACATAAATAAAATTTGTTTATAAATAAAAAAAATTATTTATCCAATGAAAATAAATTTTATGAAAAGAAAATTAAAATTGTTTTATTTACTTTAAATCAAATGAATTCTAAAAAAAAGGAATCTAATAAACTAAACCAAGTAGATTTTTATTATTGAGGATGAACTTTGTACAATTAATCATTATTTATAAACTCAACGAAGATCATTTATTTTATTAACCAACCTGGTATGTTATAAATATTTTCCCCTTTTTAAATAATCCTTTTAGTGGCAGCACTGCTATAAAACCAAACACCTGATTTCTTGTTTATAAAATCGATATGGCAATTGATGAAAAACAAAATAAATTCGCTTGAATTTATTTAAACAATCACGTTCACTTTATTTATTGTAACACAATAATTCAATCTTCCTTTAATCCTTGAAGATAGTTCAGGTAACACTTTTAAATTTTATTTAATACAATGACATATGTGTCAAAACCATATGGTTAAAAAAATTCTAACCTCAATTTTACAGATATTTTATCTGGAGCCGGGCATAGCTTCTGCTTTCAATGCTTTATCGACTGAATTTGTTCCAATTTTCCCCAGCTTATATAGGTTCTGCCATAACAATTGAAATCTATGACACATTTTCGAAAACAGAAGAAAATCAAGCAACGCTCGTGACGTCATTAATCCAGAACCGCTGTTACTGATGAGCACTAATCCTAAATCTGTTATAATAGGATTGTAGCGCTTAAAACGACGATCAAAAAGATATAAGACATGTATGGTCCTAAAATGTATCGTAACGAAGATATTCAAGAAAAACCGTTAGACAATGTACAAACTCATTACGATCTAATTACATATACAAATTAGCAAATCAAGGTTCATCCTTCACAAAATAGCTACAGAAATACCTGATACAGGTAAAATTAACAATTTATCTATAAAAATACCATTACAATTTAAAATAAACATAATCTTTACAGTACACATTGCACAAAATAAACCAATCGATGCTCATACAAATGCCAGCTTAATATTTGAGTCAATGTTAATCAAATTATGCATAAAATGTCCAACATACAGTGCTCTAGGCAATTACATAAAAACAACGGTGAGAGAAAGCAGGATAAAAGCCTATAAGAGTCTGTTAGCACAAACAAAAAGATTCAAAAACCTTCTCTAATTGTAGTGATCATAAATCTTGTAAACAATTTCAAAATTTAATTGTATAATACTAGTCATAATAAGATTGGCCTAATTAATCTATTTTTAGCAAATTAACAATACAAACTTGAGCTGGTGTCTAGGAATATGGTAAAAATCTATCTAATGCTAAAGATCATAATGTGTGAATTTCAATGTAGAATTTACTTCTTCCTAGCAAGTGGAAACCAACCCAAATGTAACATGGGTTGCCTAAACATGATTATAATCAAGCAATCTGACTAAATTATGTCCTTTTTCTGAAATTGAAACCTATTTTTATTATGCATGAAAAAAGCTAGGTTATGTTTGCGTGAAGTCTTTATTTTTAAGTTATGGATTTAAACATTAATGAACCTATCTGTGGTCCTATCCATAGCCTTTATTAATTATGTTTATGACATAGCATGTCCCTCATTTAATTTTAAATCCGATATAAATGTTTGTTTTAACGTCAACGAACTATCGTTGGTAAAATTTTCAAATCGGTGAAATAATTACACCTCAATATTTAATATTTATTGACAAATAATGTTTATAATCTTGTAGTTTACACTCAAATATGTAAAAAAACACATTCAAAATTAATTTTGATTTTCTATAAAGTATTGAAAAAACATTCTAAAAGTATTCTAAAATTTTAAATAAATAAACAAAATTATAAAATTAGTATACTTGCAGTCACTTGCCGCCAAAAAAAAGAAAAACGGTCCTGTAGGGAATTTAATATAGATTATTCTGAGCTATAAGACAGCTGCCGATTCGCTAGATTCATTTAATAAAGTCTTCTACACACACGAGTTGGTCAAATCTGAGAGCCAAATACATGTTTTAAGAATTTTATTAAATCTTGATTAGTTTAATTACATTATTTAGTTATTCGTCTATAATTTAGTTATTCGTCTCACTGATAGTGCTGATAGATGAACTCATTTCAATCCTTCAAATTGTTTAAATCCGTGGTTGTTATTAAATAATTAATTCTAGATTTTTTTAGAATAATAATCAGTTAATAGTGGTGATTAGTTATGAAAGTGTGTTTTCGTAGGGTGAATCGGAAATTGCATAAATTAGTGAAGTTATTTTAAAATTACAAGAATTAATAATACAAATTAAATTAATAATACAAATCATTACATTAGAAATTTTGAAAAAAATATAAAATAAGGAATGGTAAACCTACCTCACATTAATTTTAAAAAATAATAAAAAAATGTTTTTTTTAAGGCAATTTGGTATGACAAACGGTCTTGGTTATATGAATGCAACAGTAACTATAATATTTAATTAAACCTTTCTCTGTGGTTAATTAATATTTTCCTAGAATATCTAGCCTTAGTATAGAAATGATTTTTTCGACTGTAATTACACGAGAGGTCTTTTTTTGTCCGGATAAAATTGATTTTTTTAACGATAATTTGGTTGCTTGGTAAATTGACGATACAAACCACCTACGATAAAAAAACGAGTCCGAAGGACGAGTTTTTTTATCTGGTGGTTTGTAGAGTCAGTTTACCAAAAAGAAACCAAATTAGAGTTTAAAAAATCAATTTTATCCCGGAGAAAAAAACCTCGAGCGTAATTCGATGAGATAATTTAATGAATAATAAAAAGGAATAACTAGGTAATTATGAAGAAGTCAAGAACACATTTATTAACTTGAAAATGACAATTATTAAAAACAATAATCAGGTTCGAGAAAGTTAGCCATGGAAGTTTAAACACATTTTATCCAGATGCAAAGTTAGGGCTAACTTTATCCGATGTCAAAGTGACAAATGTATCGCGGCTTATGGGATTTTTTATACATGAATTAAATTATCTAATATAAAAATTAATCAAATAAACCAAGAACAGGAACTATAATATTTACGTTTTCTTTTGTTTCACCTTCGACTTAATTTTTCATAGCCAGCTGAGTAAGACAGCAAGTTTCATATTGACCAAAATCTCAAAAAAATGTTTGCAAGTCAATCAATTTTTCGAAATTTTTAATTATTGATTTGAAATTTTGCCTTTGCCTTTTAAGTATTTACAACGTAGAAGACATTTTAACACCCTGTATAACAAAATATGTTTAAAAATATTTCAGTTTTGATGCTCATGTCTATATTTTTTAGATATACCACAAGTACAATGCTATATACAAAATATTTATAATACATGTAAAATACTTTAAGTAGTACGATTTCTACAACACATCAATCACAGCCTTTACTATATCATTTCCTGATATAATTTTATCACTACAAACCACAATTCTGCCACCAGTTAATGTTTCCAGTAAATTGCAGGCTGCTATTTCTGCATAAGTTAAACCACCAATCACATACAAAAGTAAAGTTCGTGTTTGTAGTGGATAACCGCGTTCATTTGTAATGGTCAGTGGTCCTAAAGCTTCTAGTTTGGTTTTTATCTCATTTATTGGTGTATTGCTTAGCAGCATACTTGCTATTTGTGAAATAAGAGGAATATAATTTCCTCCAAATACATAACTACAGCATGTGGGTGCCTTTAAATTTATTTTAGTAGGATCATTTGGCATTTGCTTAAGTTTGTTTGCATTTATATAAAAATTGTTGGTTAAAAGTTTTGGAAGTTTGCTTACAATGTTGGGCAAGTTAGGCAAATTAGTCATTGATGATGTTGCCTCTGTTATAATTCCTGCTTTACATAAATTATTATGAACAAATCCAAAACTATGTCCAAATTCATTATAAAATTTATTCCAAAATGATCGTATTTCACTATCCGATAACTTTTGAGTAACTGCCATTAAGCACATCAATCTTAAAGTTAAAATGTGATTATTTTCGGTTGCAAGTACTTCTTCCAAATATGTAAAATTGCCACTTTTATTTTTATTTTGCATTAGAAATTGCTCGGTTTGCTGTTGATCTTCAAATCTATGGCCTAGAACATTAACAATTGTCTGTGCAGATGCTAAATGATTTGCTATGAACTTTTTTTTTGATGTAGTTGCTTGCAGTTGTGTTGCAACATATTTTTTTATCTCATCTAATGCCATCTCTTTAGAGCTTTCACCTTCAGAACGTAAACTTTTAGTGAGAGTATTAAGTACCATTGTTACTTCTGTAAAATATCTATTTTTTATATCTTTATAAACTGAATCACGTGTACTATCCAAAACAAATTGAACTGGTTCTTTTTTAATTATGGGATTATACTTATTATCATGACTTTTCTCTTCTGATGATTTATGTTCACACATTCCACTATTCACACCATATACTTCATTTAATAAAGCAGCATAAGTTGTAGGAGTTAGAAGAGCACTAGGATAATCCAGATTACGATCTAAAAGTATCACAGCTCCAAAGTCTGAATCTAATTTATCACTCTCTGCAACGTTTTCATATAAAATGTCTAAATGCTTAATCACTGCATTGGAATGTTGTCCTAAAGCTATATACAATTTTGGCTTGCCTGTTACATATGTTAGATGCCATAGACTTTTAGCATATATAGGAAGAAGCGACAAGTCATGATGTATGTAAAGACTTTTAAACATGTGCGGCACTTCTAAACTGATTATACCAGTGTCTAAATGGATCGGTTGCCATTGAAAGGAATAAAGTTTAATTATCGTTTCTGCTAAACCTAGCGCTTCTAAAGTATCTTCAAATATATATAACAGTTTAGGGATCACAACTATATGGTATTTATCTTTGGGTGGATTCTCAGGATCCAACTTGGAACGGATTTGATCTAACACTTGCTTGAAAGTTCCAAAGTTTGTGTATATTATGTAGAAAAGGGTGTTGTTGGAATTCGGAGGGGTATCTTCTAATTTGAAAATTTTCTCAACACTATTAGCCCTAAAAGTAATTGGTTTTAGAAAATAATCATTAATAAAGGTTGCCAGATCTTGATTGTGCAATATTGTAGTTGAAAACTTATGGGTACAGCCACAGAACAAATAAAATAGCAGAAGTGTTCAAACACGTACACTAGGACTGTCCTGTGTAGACTGCTGAAGAAATATGTGAGGAATATTTTCATGGCGTATTAAGATGATTCCATATTATTTAAACTTAAGGGGTAATCACACCATAATTATTGTTCTTTTTATGTTTGTTCATTTATGTGTTAAACTTGTTGGTCTTTTATTAAATGTGATGACTTTATCTGATTTTTAAATTATTTATAAACAATTATTCTTCAACTTGGCTTTAGGTTTGTAAATAATAAAGTAACACATACTGACTTTAAATAAAAAGACATACTACACTGTTTGTTAGAATATTAGAATATTTATTGCTAATATAACGCCAATAGTTAATAAGACTAATTAATAAGTTTACATCTATCATCAACATTTGTTTGTGAGTGAGTTTTGTGATGGTGATACTAATATTTTTTGAATTGATTTACCCAAGGTGGTTAATTCAATATTGGTTGGCATAGATAGAATTTACGAAATCCCTTCTTCACAAAGAATTACCGCTTTGCTTATTTTAACTGGTGGTCAATCAACACGTTTTGGCTTCATAGAGGACATTTTTTACCTTGAGAAAAATACTTGTAAAATGCAACTTTATTATACCAAATTCAATAATGTCAAAACACAATGACCAAATAACCTCCAGTTAAGAAAGGGGGAAAGGGAGGAGAACAAAAAACAATCTCAATTGTTTAAGATCCAAACACTGCACAAGTATTAAAAGAAAAAAAAGATCCAACACATGAAACTTGATAATTGTCAGTACTAAAAACAAATACTCTAGACTTTAACTAGTTTGCGCATACTCAATTGTTTTCTTTATGTTAATCAATTAAACATCTTTTACAATCCTAAAATCACGTAAAATATTGAAATAGAAAAACAGGAACAAAGTGCTTTTGCATACTAAAACCAATATTTCAGGGATGAAAAATACAAATATCGAGAACTACATATGGTTTAATTTTGGAGGAAACTATAGATACAGGATTTTTTGTGAAAGAAAATTTAAAAAATGCAGGGATAGATTACAGAATGGTAAACGAAAGACTAAGCTGGATCAGATTAAGTGGAAGATTACGATTTCAAATGCTCATACTCCAACAGAAGAAGCAAAACACAAAAACCAGCAATTATACAAAAGGCTTGAAAAAGTATATGATCAAATCCAAAACTTTCGATATTATAATTATGATAGGTGATCTGAATGGGGAAGTAGAAAGAGAAGAGAGAAATGTACAAATAACGAGAAGGCACAATCTCTATGAGGAAACCAACAATAATGGACAGAAGTTAATAAACTGCAGCAGAAAGAAAAATGATAATCTTTGAAGTGTAAGAACATATACAAAGGAACATATGGAAGAGCCCTGATGGGAAAACAGTTAACCAAATAGACCATGTGCTTTTCGAGAAAATACATGCAACCTGTATAA
Organism: Agrypnus murinus; assembly: GCA_929113105.1. Taxonomy (NCBI): domain Eukaryota; kingdom Metazoa; phylum Arthropoda; class Insecta; order Coleoptera; family Elateridae; genus Agrypnus; species Agrypnus murinus. The sequence continues at coordinate 197,122,387 of OV816024.1, forward strand.
AAATTGTGAGAATCATTTTTTGATAGAATCAAAATTGGAACAATACATTCCTAGAATATATAGGCATAAAAGTAAAATAAGAAGGAAATGAATAGGTATAGAAGTTTTGAAAAGTGAAGAAACAAGAAATGCATATTCGGAATCACTTACAGCAAGACTTCATGAAAAACCAAAGGACGATAAAGCCAACAGTATGAACAAAATTGAAGAATTTATGTAAAATAATAGAACAGCAATGACCAATTTAAAGCTCGAGAATCACACGAACAGAAACTGTTGGTTGGACGATGAGTGTGAGAAAACATCAGAAAGCTTAAAAAAGTGGGAATTTATAGCAGAAAAAGATAGGATGCAGGATGGAGAGATCATACAAAAAGAGAATTAGCAGACTTATATAATGAACTAAGATAGACTAAGATGGCTAGGGCATATTACTAGATTTGACGAAAACAGAATGATGATGAAAATATTTTTGTAGCAGCCAGAGGGAGCAAATCGGAGAAGGACCAAAAAAAAGCTAGATGGAAAAGGTGAAAAAGGATTTAGAATAGCTAGGAACAACAAACTGAAACAAGCCTAACCAGAAATCCAAAAAAAATCTGATGCATCAAATTCAAGCCATGTTCTGAGATAATGTATACAGGCTGTTTACTAAGAAACGTCACAAGCCATAACTCCACTATTTATGGTCCGATTTTGATAAACCAAAAATTAGATAAAATGGTTCTATAAGTACTATGAAATGTCAGTCGACTTTTTTTCTTAAATATTTTTAAATTTAGTCTGGTAGACAGTATTTTTCTAAATTCAGTTGTGTTGCAACTTCTGATTGCTGTAATATTTGTTTGGAAAAAAAAATAGAAACAGTTTTATCACATTTAGTTAGACTTTTATTAAATTCTTATGTGTGCCATGGAAAACAATGATAACTGTAAAGATCCTATTTTATTAATTAAATAAAAAATGTTTTTCTAGTTTAAACTTTTGGATTATGTTGTTAGTTTTATTGAAATATTTTTGTGAATATGTTTAAACCCTCTCTAAATAATTTTGTATTGTACAAGTCGTTTTGTTTAAGGGGAAGAAGTGACTGTATAGAAATATGCTATGCAGAGCCTCTGAATTTCACGGTTTCAAGAAAGAATATATCATAAATCGTGTATCCCACATTAGGTAGATAAAAGTATAAACTGTGCTTTGTGAGAAGAATTATTAAAATTTGTTCTAACATAATTAAATTCACATAAAAACTGTAACCATAAGTATAAATATTTTTTCTTTTTTAAAACTAAAATATTTTTCTCTATTAGCATGAAAGTACTCAAGTAGTTCATAGATCAACAAATTTAATTGATAAAAGTATTTATAACAACAATAATGTTACAGTTTCTGTTACCATTATTATCATTTTCAGGCAGTTTTGATGGATAATAGTTCAGCTACTCTGAAAGGAATAGCGATGTAGCTGCAGCATGTTTTTACTCTTTTTTAGTCCTGTTTTTAATTCGCAGTAGTGGTTATTAATCTTCGAATGCACCTTGGTAAGGTGCATACATCATAAGAAGGGATGCATTACGGGTGCATAAGAGACGACAGACCTGTGGGATTTAGAAGGATATTGCAATGATTGGAAGTCGTTCACTTAAAATAATTCATTGAAATTACTTTTCAAGTACACAAACATATAGTTTCTGGCCTAGTGATCCAAATTACTATTGTTGCACCTATTTCTATTTGATTAAGGCCAAGGGTCAAGGAAGAAGCATAATTTTTAACCTATAATTTTGATAAATTATAATTAAAATGGTAGTTGATAACTAAGCTTCTTAATTTTGCTGCTGTGATTTTAACAAATTACCCGCTATTGTTTGGGAATACTTGAAAACCAAATTTTGGTTAAAAAATCTTGACTAATAACTGTTTGAAATTTCAGCTCTACAGCCCTGAATTTTCTTTACTTATAAACGAGTCAATTCTAAATTTGTATCAGGTAAAAAGCCTATTTACTAGAAACCACCATCACACTACGATCAAAAGTAAATGTAAAAAATCTAAAAAACATAGTAGGCCTTGATTAATCGTAAAGTCATTATGCAAATTGTTCTGGACCACCTGAAAACCATAAATTCAAATTTTGGTTAAAAAAATCTTGAAAAATAATTATTTTAAATAAATTATTAGAATTGAATTAAAATTATTTTATTTTTATTTTTATCAGAACAGATTTCCGTAACGTCTTTTCCGATTAAACAAGGTCTAATACGTTTTTGATTTTTTGCATTTATCTTCGATCGTAGTAGACTGGTGGTTGATAATAAATGGGGTCTTTAATTACCCACAAATTTATTTGAAGGTATTCTATACCTGATCAAAATTTGAAATTGATTGGATTAAAAATAACAAAAATACAGTGGTGTCAAGCAGTGAAGTGAAACACACTGTATGTTAATCTTCCTTAAGTCTTCTTGTATACTATTCATCCATCTCTTCTTTGGTCTTCCTCTGTTTCTTTCTTCTATTATGGAATTTTTTTTTAATATTCTGCTTGGAAAAACTTTGTGGGGCAATCACTTCTGCTTTCAAAAATACTTGAAATACGCAATGTCAAAGCAGACACATGACATTAGGTATTTGTCAAATTCGCCATTATTTTCTAAAATGACTTTATTTGTTAAAATATAAAGAAAAATTATTAAGAATAGTATATTATTATATGAGCAATTATGATAGCCATAATTCATGATAATGACAATTGAGCCCACGAGCCGCAGGCGAGTGGCTCAAGTCATTTGAGTGAATTATGGCCATAATTGCGAATGTAATACTATACTTTTTCTATTCCTATCATCAGATAACTTCGATATAAATTTCACAACTTTATTATTAATAAAAATCAATTTACATTAATAACAATTAAACAGTTAATGTGAACTTATTCTATATTATTGTTTATTTGATGCATTATTGGGGTAAAAATGAATTGTGAAATTGTTGCAGTTTGTGATATTCAAAGATGGCGTTACTACGTCCAACTTTACATTTTTATTGGTAGTGTTACAACTGGAGTTAGCTTGAACCGATTGCAAAATTTTTTGGGCGGTATCCATTTTGTTCTTCAGTGAATCGTCGATGTAACCTTCTGCCACCATAGTCGACTTCCAACCCCCGTGACGTTTCAAGGCCGTGATGTCGCCTCCTGCATCTACCAGTAAAGTGGCAGAAGACCTCCGGAATGAATGACCAGTATACATTTCCGGGTTGGGAAGCCTTAAAAAGGTGGCAATTGCTTTCCCCATCGCAGAAAACTTATTAATTCCTATTTTTTGATTTGTGCATTTTCCTTTTTGAAAATTCAAAAACAAAGAGGGACACTCAATGCCAGGTGGACGTAATAAGACATATTTTTTGACGATGTTATAAAACTCTCCTGTGATGGTAAACTTGCGAACCACTTTAGTTTTTGTATTGGGCACATTCACTAACATGGTTGATGTGAGATCTTGCAGATCCCCAAGTTTCATTTCCTTTAATTCGTTACAGCGACAGGCCCCCATAATGCCCATTATTAACGCCACCTAAAGTAAAAAAAAATGCAATTAATAACATTATTACTGATAAGAAGTACTTGTAATTCTTACTTTGGTTGCAAGATATTTGTTATCATTGGCATTTGCGATAAAATCATTTATTTCTTCTGGAGTGAATGTTTTGGCCTTCTTTGGCTGGTAACCATCAGACTTGCGTTTAAGAAATGCTCTCAATTTTCCATAACTTTCCAGTTTGACATTATGATGTATTTCGAGTGTACTTCGTAACATCGAATACTGTGTCCAAAGCGAGGACGACTTATATTTTTCTGATAACTTTGCAAAGTATGCTAATAGCACGTTCTCCGAAAAAGAACCAATTTCTTTGTCACTGCGCCAATCCATGAAGGCTTTATAAGTGGCTTCATACATTTTTGCGGATTTCGTCGGCAACAGGTTTTCAGTTGTTACTTTTGCTGCTTCCACAATTTCTGGCGGAGTACAAGTTTCGTTTTCTGCGTTATTGTCCATTTTTAACACAAAATAAAGAATCAACTCAAAATTTGATAAAAAAATTAAACAATTCTGACATTACTTTGTTGAATCGGTTGTCAAGTGACAACGCCGCAGAAGGGTTGATAGTGGGCGATTTCAAATGGAACAGCGAGCATTATGAATCTCTAAGCTTTTGATTGGTTGGGAACAGAGAATTATAGCCTCATAATTACCGCTAGTGCATTGTAGCCACTATAATTACCGAAAAAAATGCTAATTATTGCAATATAATTGAATAGGAGTAGAAAAAAAATGTTTCTAATGACATTTTACGTTCATATATACAGTAGAAATCTTTAATCCGAACCTATAAATGCAAGGCAAATTCGTATTAACGAGGAATTCGGATTACTGGATATTCGAATAAAAACCATTGCTTTAGGTCATGGTACCTTATTATAAAGAACTTAGCTTATATAATTTACTAATTTTATTACAAAACTTTATTTCGAATTAAAAAATCAGTAATTTCTTTGCTTTAAAAGCTTTCTTTCTCTTTTCTTCTCCATAGCGTGTGTTTGCATTTCTTGATATTAATTTCACAGTTTTTCTATTTTCTGTACCTTTGTCAGTAGACGAGACGTATACTAGAATTTTAGTTTTGTTTTTCTTTCGTGAACTGTAGGTGAACTATCGGAAACTGTCAATTTACCAACACCATGTTTTAAATCAAACGTTAAAACACATTTTGACATTTTTTAAATGAGATATGGACTCCTCGTATACAAACGGTGTATAACAAAATTTAGAAAAAGTTTTAAAGTAGATGATGTCATTACATAAACAATTGCGGCAAAACTGCAACATCAAAGCATTTAGGGTACCTTTGTGATGATATCAGTTACTACTATATTCAGGATTTTTATTACTCTTTATATTAAATAATAATAAAAGTGTTTGTTGATCTTCGTAGAATTTCTCTACACTTGATGGGTTGTAACATGTCATTTATAATATTCACGTTCCCCATTCCCCAAGAACGCTACATATTCAATTTTAGTATATACTATTGAGATAAATAATTGGTATGATTGAATTATAAAGTAGGCAGGCTTTTAAGAATTTTCGCATATTACACCAATGGAAGAGAGTACTATGGAGAAAGTCCTATTTAGACAGGAAAAACCTACCATGCGAATTATCTCGCAATAGTACATAGAACTTTCTTGTTCAGATTAAAGAGATTTGTTCGAATTAAAGGGGATTTCGGATCAAAGAGGTTTGTTCGGATTATAGCTCATAAATGATGTTGTTCAGATTACTGTATGTTCGGAATACAGTATGTTCGGATTATGGAGTTTTTACTGTATACCGAGTTTCAACAATATATTCTGACATAAGGAAAATTTTGCTTTTTAATATTTTTTGATACACCTCGGTAACTGGTATTTTGAAATCATTAAAATTTAAAATTTTGCTAATAATATTGGATGGTGTAGGTATTTTTGACAAATATTAAAATTATCAAAAAAAAATTGGAAAATTGGATTATTTTCCAATTTCCAAGAAAATAACTCATAATTTTATTAAACTTTTTTTTATTAAGCCACGTTTGAATAATACAAGAATTGTAATCATAATTTAAACAATTTAACATTAACATTTTAAATTACTACTTAAAAACTTAATAAAAAGAGATTAATGAAATTAGGCTTATTTTGTTGGAAAATGGTAAATAGTCCAGAAAGTTCCATTTTGATTTCTGATAACACAGGCCCACAAAAATAAAAAAAGTTTTGTAGTTGAAAGGTGAGGTACCATACCGTATGCTTTTTGGTCTGCTGAAAAAAAATCCGGGGTCAGAATTGACCCATCACCCAAGGATTTTTTTAGATGTATTTTTATAATTCTTTTGAGGTTATGTCGAGATCCTTGGGTGATGGGTCAATTCTAACCCCGGTTTCGTTTTCAGCACACCAAAAAGCATACGGTATGGTACCTCACCTTTCAACTACAAGACCTTTTTTTTCTTTTTGTGGGTCTGTCACAAACCCACAAAAAAGATATCAAAAGATAGCAAAATATGTAAAAGGGTCCCTAAGAAAATTTTATATAAACATTTAAAAAAAAAAGTCATTCCTAAAGTAATCAACAAAAAAAGATTCTAAACATTACTAGTTATTATTAAAAAAAAAATACAGAAATAATTCCTACCTAACCAATTATAAAAAAAACAAAATACGTAGAATTATTTATACACCTTTATCTCTATCTTAGACTATCAAATTAAATTTTCAAATCTTTCTATTTTCTCAGCTACAAAACTTTTAATGATTAACATACTTAATCAGAAGAAAGAATACATCTTACTAAAAATGCATTGTTCCCAATCAGAGCAAATATAAAGAAATTATTAATGTTTTTCTTATTCTTATATATTTAAAAATATATCTCATATTTTTATAGTAGCCCATAGGACCATTGCCTAGGGCCTGGTCTGAGCTTGGGGCCTCAGAATCTTTAGCCGGACCAAACACCAAAGCAATCAGCACCTTACTCTGGGAGACTGGCCCCAACCTTCCTTGCCAAAAAATGTTAATTCGACAATAATTGTATGACTAATGCAAAGCTTCTTTGACAATTGCCTATCATAACAGGCAAAAATTGCACTGTCGATTGTTCTGATCGCTTTCATGCAATCGAGATCATGACAATTATCTCTATAGTTACAATAATTGCCATCACTTTTATGTAACTGGCTCCAGATCTTCTATCTCAACAATGTTCTGGTTTGTTAATATACATATGCGACATCCTTAATGTTATGTCATCCAAGTTAAGGCACTTGGCATACGTATTAGAAAGAGATAGAAATATTCTAAACAGCATAAGATTTCATCATAGGTCCTAATACTTGGTATAGTTTTCTGATTTATAAGAACACGTAATAGTTATTTGTGTATCAAAGGTGTTAAGTAGGTCTTTACAGCCTGCGGCATGAAGATAATAGACCAAGGTGTTAGCATAGGCACCCGGAAGGGAGGCAAGGAGCTTGCCCTCCTGGAAGTTGAACAATTTGAATTTTATTTAAAATTTTGTATAATATGCCGTTTTTTTCTAGGCTTGCTCCCCCCTAGCATGTCGTTTTTCTAGGCTTGCCCCCCTAGCGTACTGTTCATTCTAGGTTCCCTGGACAAATTTTTGCGGGCAACTATGGGTGTTAGCCGAGGGATATTACACATCAAAGGCCATAAATGCCTATAATTTTATGCACAACCGGTTAAATTACAGGATGATTCAAGCATATATGCTAACCCCTTATTAGTTTTTTATATTTAAGATAATGGATTCACTCCAAAAATTATTTTAAACAATATCATGTGCAGTTTTAAAACATACTAAACGTTTTTGAAAATTCGTGAAAATACAGGGTGATAGAAAAAAATGTGTATTTTTTAAATGGAACACCCTGTACATTTTACAGGGTTGGTAGTGTAATGTCTAGCGTGCTGGACTTTCACCCAAGCAGGCCAGATTCAACTCCTGTTGCCAGCAGATCTGGTTAAGGTTTTCTGCAGTTTTCCTTAGCTATGACACAAATGTGGGATTTGCGCTGTTCCATCTGTAAGTCGACTGCAGCCACGCGTTGGGCCTACGTAATAATAATCGCCCCCTTCCTCCCGCACAAGCTTATAGCTTCTGGGGCCTGGTTTCAGGTTATGGGTTGTAGCAATTATTATTATTATTTTCTGATTTCAAATATATGTACATTCTTATCACATATTTGTCCAAGCAGTTTTTGAGTTATTGTTAGAAAATGATGAGACTATTTCACTATATGATTCCAGTTCATTTTTGCAAAAAACTTAACAAAAGTTAGTCCAATGATAATAATTACTATGGGCCGTATTACGAGCCACGATTAAAGGTGTCTCTAACTAAAGTTTTGTTTAAAATCAACAATAATAGAGATAGCTTTATCTAATTTTAATAGGTGGGAAAAGATTAGAATTGATCACCATGGTAATTAAACATGCTGTTAATTTAATAGCGAGATACAAATATGGCTCAAATGTGTTTAAATGTATGCATTGCATTCATTTCTATGAATATGTTTGTTAAAACAATAATAGATAGATGAACTATTCAAAGCATATTGTAATCAATGGATGTGATATAATAATTAGTCAAACTTTTGCTTGCCATAATAATGTTCAACTTGCAACTGTGTAGCAAACAATTTAAGTAGAGCGTTCTGTATGATAACAAATGAATAAAAAAAGTTTTTAATCAAGCTTACATAGCTGGAGATCTGGCAACCTTACTTTACTTGTATAATATTACTTACTTAAGCCATCGAACACCACAAATTCTTTCCAACGGTTTAATAAGCAAAGGTTCCAAAACAAGGTCTTTCGGTCCTGCGTAATGATTTAGTATTTTTGATAGCTGAGCTTTTGATATTTCTGGTAGAGAAGAAAGTTTTTTATATAGCATCTTTACTACTATAGAAAAATTATTAATTGCAGTCACAACAATAATAACATACAGTTTATTTCTAGGTTATGTTGTATGAGATTTGGCAACCCTGAATACCTGAATCGACAGCGAAAATCGCGCGAAACTTTTCTAACCTAAAGAAATTCGTAAATAAACACTTCAATATCAATTGTGTTTTGTGTTATTTATTTGCTACAAAAATGGTTGAGGAATACTTGCTTAGTCGTCATAGATCAAATATTTTACAAATTTTAAATGATACAGATATTAAAAAGCCATACTGCGTTAACATAAGGTAGATTTTAAATTTTCTTTTTCAAAAACCTTCATTCTATTTACCTACATTTTAGTTTTGTAGAATTATTTGAATACGATACGAATATAGGAAACAATATTTTAAAGAATTCTGAAGAAACTTTAGAAGAATTAGCTCAATACATTGTAGATGCTCAGGGTAATCTTTTAGAAGAACTGAAAGAGGATGCGATGATATTAAAACAAAACGTTTTTGCTAGAGTTTATGGATTACCAATTTGTCCAGAATTACATAGAAGTGTTTTTCCTAAAAACGAAGATTTAGATTTGTTTTTGCAAGTTACTGGTAAACTGTCCATTATAAGAGTTATTTTAATTAAAAAGAATATATTTCAGGAACCGTTGTTAGAGTAACTTCTTCAAAAATGCTAGAATATCAGAGACCGTACATGTGCACTAAATGCAAATATACAGAAATAATACAAGCTGTTTATGATCAAAAATATATAATTATTCCTCCTAAAAAATGCCAAAATCCTGAAAAATGTGCAGGTACTAATTTAGCAAGTATTAGTGATTTGGATGTGGAAAACTGCAAGGATTATCAAGAAATAAAAATTCAGGTAATGTTAACTTAGAGGAAAATGTTTTTTCTTAATTGCAAGCAAACCTTTCAGGAACAACCTTCTAAATTAGGAGTCGGTACAATGCCTGGTTCCCTGTGGGTAACTTTAGAAGATGATTTAGTTGATGCCTGTAAGCCAGGAGATGATGTAACTATATGGTAAATTACAATTATTTAATTTTAAAACCTTATTAGCTAGGTAATTAATTTTAGCGGTACTGTAAAACGTAGATGGGGTGCTCTTATTCCTGGAAAAAGAATTGAAGTAGAATTAGTCCTCAAAGCAAATCATATACAAGTAAACAATGACATAGCTTCCCCAAGTTTAATAACACCCGAAGTACATGAACATTTTGTAAATTTCTGGAAGGATCATGAAAACCAACCATTATTAGGAAGAGACTTAATTCTTAAATCTTTTTGCCCTAAAGTATGTGCTGATTAATCTTACAATATTTGATTTATAGTGTGTTATTTAATTAGCTTTATGGAATGTACTTAGTAAAATTAGCAGTGGCAATGATCTTAGCTGGTGGCAGTAGGTGTACTCAAGGCAATGATATTGGAATTCAGATACGTTCAGAGCCACATATCTTGATGGTTGGAGACCCTGGAACTGGAAAATCACAACTACTCCGATATGCTGCAAAGATTATACCACGATCAGTTCTAACTACTGGTGTGGGTACTACGTCAGCAGGATTAACTTGTGCTGCTGTTATGGTAATAATATACAATGTCTGCCATAAAGTTGGATTCATATGGGAAATTCTTTTAATATTCTGATTGAAAAAAACTTTGTGGGGCAATCAGCGCTGCTTCCAAAAATACTTGAAATTCGCTATGTCAAAGTTGACAGGTGACATTAGGTTTCTGTCAAATTCGCCATTCTTTTTTAAAATGGGCAAAAAATGTTCTTATTTGTTAAAATATGAAAATATTTTATTAAGAAAAAATATTTCTAATGATTATTTCATTCTACTTCGTTTTTGACCAATCGCAAGGCTTTATTTTTTGGATTACAGCGATAATTCGATAATTTTTTATTGTCCTTTTCGACTGTTTTTATCTTCGTGACAATGCTGAAAACTAGTGTCACATGTGTCCCATTTTTTACTTTCATGTCAAATACTAATCTTTATGTTAATAAGTAGATGCTTAAATAAACAACTGTATCATGAAATAATCTTACAGAATTACATGCTCGTGCTTCTGAAATTATCTGTTGTAATACTCAAGTTGATTAAAACGCAACACTCGTGTCATTTTTTGACAAATTTCCCTCCGTTGCACGTCGGGAAATTAAAACGTCAAAAAATTACACTCGTGGTTGCTAATCAATGTTCGTATTACAAATCGATAATTTCGAAGCACTCGTGTAATTACAAGTGACAATTTACGCTCACATATCGAGTTTGAAGAGATATTCTTACATAAAAAGTTTTTGTTTTTTAACATTTTTTGATACACTCCTGTAACTGACTATTTTGAAATCATTAAAAACGCTTTAAACGACTGAGAAGGCAACAAGTGCATAAGGGTGGCCGTTACTTTGCAAAAGTTAAATTTTTTTAGGTTCCCCTTAGATCTCTTTAAGGTAGAAAATCAGTGAAATAAGCATCCGTAGTAAAAATTTTTTCATTAACTTTTTCATTTATTCTAATAATTTACTGATAATTGTATAGAAATATTGGTGTTGTCTTTGACTTGTGCGCTAGGCACTCCACGAAATGTGACAATGCGGCCGGCTTGTTTACATCGCATGTGTTTTGAGGTTAGTTCAGCTCAAATGACAGCAAAATGCCAAAATGAGTGAGCCTGAAAAAAATTCAGAGAAGCCTCAACCGCGGAAAAGTGGACGTTTTGTAAGTTCTATTAAATTAAAGAATTTTAATGAATAGACTTTTAAATGAGTTGAACATTATTCAATGTCAATCAAGTGATTAACTTTCATTTACAACAATAATAAGTTATTTATAGTTTTGTTTCAATTAAACAAAAAAATCAGAATGAAGCCAGAATTCAAACCATATGTGGAACAGCCGACGGCGTTGTTGTCATATCTTGGTTAGCTAACCAATATCCAACTTTCAGATAAGCAAAATACATTACGAGTGAGTGCGCGAGCGCACGAGAAGCTTCTCGTATACTTTTAATATGTTTGTGCCTCAGACATTGTTGGCTTTTTAGAATTCAATATTATATGGAGGACTCTATAAACATTGAGCCAAAAAGTTTCTGGAAATTCATTCGCCAAAAGCGCTCTAAATCTCGTATTCCCAGCTCTATGATCATAGATGGGTCCTCTATTGACACAGCCGATGGCATAATAAATGCATTTGCTGACTTTTTCAAAAGTGTGTATATCACCTCATCTAAACCCAATTTTAGTAATATTGATGGTAATTTGTCTAATAATGTCACACTTACTTTACTAGAGGAATCAGAAGTCTTCGTTTCCATTAAGAAATTACAAAATAAAATGACTGCAGGTCTCGATAAAGTCCCAGCTTTTATATTAAAAGATTGTGCTGCTGCATTTTGTGTACCATTACAAACTATTTTTAATTTATCGATTAAAACAAATGTCTTTCCAGAGGTATGGAAACAAGCCAAAATTTGCCCTGTTTTTAAAGCAGGCAATATACACAAAATTGATAATTACCGCCCCATTGCTATCTTGTCCAACTTTTCAAAGGTCTTCGAAATGTGTATTTACAATAGAATTTTTTGTCAAGTTAAAAACTTTATTATACCCCAACAGCATGGGTTTTTTCATCAAAGATCTACTGTCACAAATTTGACCTGTTTTTTGCAACATGCCTATGAAGCAATTAACAATAAACTTCAAATTGACAGTATATACACTGACTTCTCGAAGGCTTTCGACAAGTTGGACCATGGTTTAGTTGCTAGAAAAATGATATTACTGGGCTTTCACCTTAATTTAGTTAACTTTTTCTTATCTTATCTCCGTAACCGATTACTAGTTGTTGAATACAATGGTCATAAATCTTATACATTTACAGCCACCAGTGGTGCTCCACAGGGTAGTAATCTCGCCCCTCTAATCTTTTGTATATTTATAAATGACATAGTTTCAGAGATCAGTAGTTTCACTCTTTTATTTGCTGATGACCTAAAAATTTTTAGGATCATTCGTGATTTAAGTGATTGTATTCAACTACAAAAGGACATTGTTAAAGTGGCTGATTGGTGTAAGCGTAATTGTTTACCACTAAATACAAGCAAATGCAAAAAAATTACAATCTCACTAAAACTTAATGATATTAAGTTTGATTATGTCCTGGATGGTTTGATTCTTACGGACTGCGAGTCAGTGAAGGACCTGGGAGTTACAATTGATAAAAGATTAAGTTTTAATTTGCACATCACCGAAGTAACTCAGTCAGCGCTTAGATCTCTTGGCTTCCTTATTAGATCAACAAAGAGCTTTATTAATGTCTCCTCTTTAATAACTCTCTATAACTCTCTAGTTAAATCCAAACTTCAGTATGCTTCTATAGCTTGGTCTCCCATATATAACACACAGATTGATAGGCTTGAGTACGTTCAACGTAGGTTCCTTAAATACTTATCATTTAAGTTAGATGGTACTTACCCAATCAGAGGAATTGATCACACATTACTACTTCGAAGGTTTAATTTTCTAACCCTTGAAAACTCTAGGAAGTGCACCTCACAAATTTTTCTGTATAAAATGTGTAATAACCTCATTGCCTGTCCTCAATTACTAAATGAACTAAATTTTGTAGTGCCTCATATAATCACTAGACAACATAATATGTTCTACTTATCTACTCCTAATACCAACTTAGTCAAAAAAGCTCCTCTTTATCAAGCATGTTCTCATCTAAACGGCATTAACAGCAAATTGGATTTAGATTTGTTCAATTGTACATTAATGCAGTTTAGATATAAAATCAAAACATTTCTCCTTAGTACATAAGACTGTTTAAAATATCCCATCTATGTTTTGTTATCGGGTAATGTATTAAACTTATATTTTAAATTATTGTTTGTAATACAATGTAACAATTATGCTTTCTTTTACTTTTTTGTAATTGTCTTGTAATTGGGAAATTTCCTGTTAGACAATAAAAAGGGTTTATTATTATTATTATTATTATATTGTAAAAATGTCACATTTCTTTAATTACTTTCTCACGTCCTAGACGGTACAATTCTATTTGTCGTGGTCAATCAATTCCTCATACTTTTATTAACAACATATCCAATTTTCATCAACTTGTAGGATTGTAAAGTTAACTCATTTTCTACCTTAAAATGTCAAAAAAATGAGCTGTGCAAAATCTCAGCCCATTTGGTCAATATTAACCCGTGCCACCGAGAGGTTAAAGTTTAAATGTGATTTAACATTTATTTGGATTTGGTGCATTTTTATAGACTTCCTGGCATAACTTTTCTATGTTTTAACTTGAAAATTTATATACTTATGTTGTTGAAACAGCTGAACACGAATATGATAAAATTCAAACTGTCAAAAACACATTTGACAGTTGACAGCTGTCAAAAAAGCGGTCAACTTCACTAAAATTTGCATTTTCGAGTAACTACTAAAGTTTTTTTGGCATTAGATTCGTGTTAAGCAACTTCAACCACATAAGTACACAATATTTCACGTTAAGACATAGAAAGATAAAAAGATTATGACGCAAAGTCTCTAGAAGTGCACCAAACCCATGTTAAATCCCATTTAAACTTTAACCTCTCGGTGGCACGGGTTAATATTGACCAAATGGGTTGAAATCTTGCACAGCTCATTTTATTGACATTTTAAGGAGATCTAGTGGGGAGGAGGACCTACAAAATTTTAACTTTTGCACACGACCTCCTCGATTTTCGACTTTTGGTGTCTTTACAGCGTGTCCATTTCGGCATCCTCCGCTTGGCACTACGTCACGGGGAATGGATGCGTTCAACCGCTCGATTTTATTTGGTGCGTTCGCCCATCCAAACAGACTTAGCAAAATGCTTGGAATGTTTATGACCTGTGATAATATTTTAAAATAAAATCCGGACATTTTTGAAAGTTTTTGATGAATATTTGATTTTTCTAAGCTTTATTCTACTTTATAATGAGTTTAGTGTATTTGGTTTTGTTTGATAAATTTTTGATTCAAAAAGCATAATTTTACTGAAAAAGTGCCAATTCACAACAAAAAGTGCTATTGTCTTAAGGGTAAAAATCAAAAAATGTGCTATTTACGTAGGTAGATTTAGGAAAATGTTAATTAGTTTAAAAACTAACGTCAATTTTATTTTTCATTAGTTTTACTCATGTATTGATAGAAAAATATATTGGACAAAATCGGTCTCTATAAAAAAAGTGTCATTTTCATATTTATTATGTTTTGTGAATTGAATTTTGTCTTGTCGGTAACACACTCGTAATCCCCTTGATTCGTCGAAATTTTATTTCTCCTGGATGAATCCGGATATATTACGAATTTAGGTAACCATATACTTGTGAAATAAAAATAAAATTTGATATATCAGCCAGAGATAAGTTATAAAATCAAAATTTAGTGAATAATAATTATTCTTTTCAATAAAAAGGTTGATTCAGACCGGCGGTAGCGGAGCGGAGGCGGAGCGGTTTCTCGGCGGTTTCCGCTTTGAAGCATTCATACTGCCCGCGGTAGCGGGACGGCGACGGTTTTGCAATGCAGACATTCATAGTCGTGCATGGGTCCCTAATAATGTGAAATCCGTTTTTCATATTGTTATATGTATTGTTTAATGAATGCAAAGCTGCATATAAGAGCTTTCCATTCATTAAACCCATCAAAAATGTGACACCCTATATAACACGTATCTGAATACATTACTTTCCTTTTTTATATAAATGTTTAATAATATTTAATAAATAATAAAGTTTAAGCGATATTAAGTTAATTAAGTAGTTTCTAGTTTATTAAGTATTCACTAAAAAATAAGTGTCCTTTTCAATATAATAATAAAAAAACTAATTACAATGAAATGCTTACGTTATTTACATTTACGTACGGTGTTTTGTTACTTTTCAATTTGCAACACCAGCAGTCTTAATGGACTGCACTGAATAGTGCTGTTCCAGTCAGAAACATAATTCTACCCTTCTCTAACCGCGCGGTTTCTTGCTAAAAATCGCTTCTAGATCGATTCAAACCGCTCCGCTCTCAGACCGATGGCTCACCGCTATGTCGTTTTTTCCGCGCGCGGTTTTACTTCGAATCATCCCATTTAAAACTAAGGAAAGCGATTTGGGAGCGGATCCGCTTCCGCTCCGCTACCGCCGGTCTGAATCAACCTTAAAACTTCAAGTAGTTTCGTGTTTAGAGGAATTAAATGTTCCTAAATTTAAGAATTTGCAATTAAAATAGATAACAATTAGTTTTTATTGAATTATACATAAGATATTTCATAATTCTTTCTATTATTCTTTCACCACGGATGCTTTTTGCTATGTTAACGACAAAATCAACGAGTTACCGACAAAATCAACGAGTTACCGACAAGACAGTAAAATCAGTCGGTGCCAAAAAAATGCATTTCCTTGTTGTTTATGCTTTTATATATGTATGTATCCTACATATAAATTGCCAGTGCCATAACTATCCCTTACAAAAAAAGATTCCGCATAAACATAAAACATAAAAAAATAAATATACTATAAAACGTTGTACAATACTAACTCGACCGTTATACAAACCATACGTGCCCTCATAGATAACAAGCTTGCTGATCGCTTGCTTGTTAGGTACCGTGCTCGCACGTAAAGTTCTAAATAACGATCTTGCAATGAAATAGTAATTTACATTGCAAGACTGTTACTAGTCATTTTTTAATCAAAATTCCTCGATCTACAGTTTCAAAGGCACGTTTCAAATCCACAAAGACACTAAGAACAGTTTTTCCGTCGTTAATGTCCTTTCTCCATGTTGCAATTACATACTGGATTGCTGATTCGCATGAGTGCTTACTCCTAAATGCTGATTGACCTATATACAGTAATTTATATTTTTGAAAATAATCTTTCAATTGCGAACTCACAATAGTTTCTATAATTTTAACAACCGTTGGCAACAAATTTAACGGTCTAAATTCACCAGGAACCATAGGCTTTGGGTATTGGTACAATTATACTAGTTTTTAAATCGTTCCGGAAAGAATCTGACTTAAGGGAGGAGTTTACTAGATATAGAAGAAGAAAACCCATTACACAGAGTAGATCTTTCACTAGCTTTATGCTTAGGCAATTGTCACTGCTACTTTTGTTTTTATATTAAATACAATTGTCTTTAACTCGGAGATTGTAATATTTTTAAATTTTACCAAACTAGGTTGCTTAGTATTTTCTTTATATTCACTATGCCAATTTTGCTTTTCAATACTTTCTGCTACTTCTTTTAAACTATCCAAGTAATAATCATTAAAGTTTTCTTCTACTGTTCCGCTATAATTTCAATAGTCAATCTGTGAAAAATCAATTTCTTGCTTTTCTTGTCACTACTTTATATACAAAGTTTGCTAGAGTAATGTAACATCTTCGCAAAAAAGGGTATAAAATTCAGCATTCAGTTTTTGTAGTGCTTAACATATTATTACATGCCACTTATTTGCCACTAATATCAATAATTTTAATTATCAATCTACAAACATAAAATATAATAAAAATAAAAAAAATTAGTTAAGTTTCACAAGTTTTATTATATTCCTAACCTGACATTATCAAAGGCAGATAAGATTGATAAACAAAAGCGTTGCTAAGGATAAATACAGAATAATAATGATAAAGGAGAATTACTTAGCTTAGTCTGTTCATTCATTAAAGTTACTGCGAGTTTATGTTTGTGTATTTTAAAAGCTTCTAAAATCTCCAATTTGTATTTGTTGTTACAAAAATGTAAGAATTTGATGTTATTTTGAGGTGTACCTTATAGGTTTATATAACATGGATAGAAGTTTATCGTATTTTGAGTATTAGAATTATTTTGTATTGAGTACTTTTGTTGTGTAAAGGTGTGTACAGACCTCCGCGCCAAATGTTCGCTAACGTTGCAAATATAATCAGTTAGGACGGCGAACCACGCACAAACATGCTACTTCACTCATTCATGCTCACTCAAATAGGTTCAACTTACTGTCGGTACATCAAAAGAAATTTGTTGCTGCAACAAATCTAGTTAGGGCGTGTTTTGTTCGTGGATGTGGTGCATTACTGTTTTATTATTATTAAAGTATTTCGTTATTACGATTGTTGCGGGGGAACAATTTAGGTATTTGCAGCATTAATTTATTATCAATAACAACAATAACAATGAATGAGTGGAACCACGAAAAAGTACTTCAACTGACTCATTTATATGAACAGAAACAAGAATTATGGGATCCGGGCAACAATAATTACCATTTAAGAAATTAAAAAAATGACGCATGGCTACATATGTACGAATGATTTTTAATATCAGTTACATAGTATATTGAAGAGAATGAGGTGCCTGCAATTGCAAGTATCTACATCAAGGTATTTTATCTATGCATAATTGTTTTGCCAATGTACCCTTCTGTTGTTTATAAAGTATTCTGTTATTTCACCTCTAATTTCTTGGGCATTTATTGAAAATGTTTGTGGAACTTTTCTCAAAGGCAGCAATGATTTGCTTATAGTTTGTTCTTGTCGCCAACTTTCCTCAATTACCTTTCCATTTTCTTCACAGTCCAATGTTCGTTTGGAAGTGTATATATTTCCTGAACTACTACTGTGCCTTAGAAAATTATGTAGGTAAAGAGTAGGGATGCAGCGTTTAAACGTGTAAAGGTTTAGTAGTAAATAAAAGTTTAATATAAAAATACACGTTTAAACGTGTATGTGTATATGAAAGTATTTTCAACGGACCATCAATATTATATGGCAAACAATAATCTCATTAGAGTTAAAAGGCAACAATTTGCTTTCTCCGCGGCTATTTGCCGTTCGACGTTCAGCTCGATACTTTACTTCATTAAGGTAATAATCCAATCAAAACACACATCGTCGTAGATGATGAAAAGTAGCGACTTTAGTGTACGCAAGAATACTTCACATAAATCACAGTTTATTATAATTATTTATTTTTGTATTTTGCTCAAGTGCGTCTGAAATAAACATGTAAACACGCATCATCGTAAATGAAGCTTCAAGGGTCAGCTAACAATTTTATTTACGTCTTGCGACAGCTTATTTCAGACGCACTTTAGCGCACTTCGCGGTGTATCCCGCCGGTAACTAACGTGAGTCGTTCGCTTTATGACGCGTATAAATTAAAAATCAAAACAACATAGATTATAGAGAAATGATTTCATAAATCTTTCGGGGAAGCGTTTAAATGTGTAAACGTTTAATTTTTGATGGTTTAAACGTTTATTTTATTAAACGTTTGTTTCATCCCTAGTAAAGAGTAGTTAATACAACAAGTCTTGCATTATTTGGTTCTAACAGCATTGGTTTTCTCAACACTCGGAAAACAGCAGATAAAATTCCGAAAGCATTTTCAACTACTCTTTATGCTCTTGATAATCTATAATAGAGAATTCTTTCTGTAGATCCTTTTTCATGCAAACCTGCATGTGGTTTCATGATATTTTCGTGCAATGCAAATGCATCGTCACCCAGAAATATGTATGGTATATTTTTTTGTCGCTCCGGAAGAGCTGCTGGTTCGGGAGATGACAAACTTTTATATGTTATTTTTTTTCGTAACAAGCTGTTTTTAAAGACTTCTCCATCCGAGATGTGGCCTTGACAGCCGACATTAGCAAATACAAAGTTATAGTGTGCATCCATGGATGCAAATAACATGATACTAGAAAATGACTTATAATTAAAGTATTCACTACCACTGCCTATAGGAGCCTGCAAGATTATATGTTTCCCGTCTATAGCACCTAAACACTGCGGGAATTTCCAGTGTTGTTCTAACTTACTCGCAATTTCTAACTATTCTTCCCCAGTAGATGGCATCTGCAAAAATTATAGGAATGATTAGTGCAACTTTGTAGATAAAGATTCTTATTTCCACAACATTACGAAATAGACTATGAATTATTTATGTGTAGTGGAAATACCCATAGTAATTTTTTTTTCAAGGATGAGAATACTGACGCAGAAATTGATCCTGTAGAAGCGTTGAATGTTCCAGAGGAAACATAATCTATAAATGATCGAACTGCTAGCTTGGAGGAAGCTACCACATTCGATCAAAATCTGCGCCAAAAACAAAAAGATACGCCCAATCGCAAATGTATAAGATTCTTGTCTCCAAAGAAAACGGCGATTAAAAAAAAATCACCAGAAGATCCTAGAATATCTACCGCATACGATATTCTTAGGATATATAGGATATATATGTCGCGAATACTCTAAAGGATGAGACTTTTACTTATGGCCAACGTGCAACCACCAAATTAAAGAAATTTGATAATCAAGTTTGATCAGTTGTAATGCATTTAATGAACAACATCATTTTTGACGCTGAGATGGGGAAATACAACAAATACGTACATACTACCAATTCGTATAATCAAACAATCAATACTCAAGAATTTCATATGATCCTTTAACATCATGTAATAACTCAGTTCATTCTTATCAATCACATCATCTTATCAATCACAGGACTTTCATAACAGTCCGGACGTATATGTTGTAACTCCTCAGAGCAGTCTTCGGCCGGAGAGTCAATTAATGCTCCTGCAAGGTTATTTAGGGTTGTTTATTGTAGTGTTTTTGTAAGTTTATAAAATAAAAATATTTTTCTTACCTTAATATAGCCTTTTAATGCTTCTATTAATGCTTCACACACTTCAATAATTATTGTCGAAATACTCTGCTTAGAAATTTTGAAGGTATACATTAAGCTGGTGTACGAATCACAGTAGCCAAGAAACGAAGCGTTACAGCCAATTTTTCCTTGATGGAGATGGCCTGTCTATAATTGGTTTCTTGTTTCTTTATTTTATAACCGATTAGATTTAGTATCAATTCAAAATCGCTTGAAGATAAACGACAGAAATTCTTCAATCGCAAAATCATTTAGCAAATCACTACCACTGTATATATTTCTACTTTTAAATATATTTGTTATCCAATAACGTCTATTAACTCTTTTCTTCTTTTGCTTTAGTGCATCACTTAATATGATGAATGCAGCACAAGCAACTTTTACGTCTTCATCTTTCATGACAGATGTAATAATAATTATAATGCAATATAAGTAGTTGCTTTAAAAATAAAACTGGAACCTTTACAAACACGAACAAATTTGTATCTGTTGTAGCAGTGTGGACGTCTTTAGCGCATGTTGCTTGAAAACATTTGCGAACGTTTGGCACGGCGGTCTGTACGCACCTTAACATAACATCACAACCAAGGCTAATAATCTGATCTGATCTGATTTTGATTTATTTTGTATTTAGTGTTTTTGTTGTGTAAGTTTTTGAAGTTTCTTTTCCTGATAGACCAAGAGCCAGCAACATATTTCGAGTTGTCATTTCAACAGTCGTGAAAATTTTGTTACTAGATAGGTATACCTGCTGAACACTAAAAGTCAATTCTGGCAGCCCCCTGCGGCCGGGTTATACTACCCCAAAATTACTAAGAGCATGAGAAATAAGATTCTCTCTCTAACCCGCAGGCCGCTATATAACTGTCTCGCTTGCACTAACATGTGAACCTACATATACCTACTTTATTTATTGTGTCAAAATTTCAAGACTTTTAAAATAACAAAAATGTCACTTTTTTAAATCAACATTTACAGCGTTCTGGCAACATTTAGAAAGGGAGGAAACGTTCTGGCAATATTTTTTATAATAAAGAATACTATTGAAAGTAACCTCCTGAAATTTCATGACTGTTACTTTAAATAAATTGAATCTTATTTCTCACCCTCTTAGTAATTTTGGGGTAGTATAACCCGGCCGCAGGGGGCTATCAGAATCAACTTTTAGTGTTCAGCAGGTATATAAGATTTAGTACCCAAATTTTCACGACTGTTGACATTTTTCTTCTCCTAATTAGACACCTGTGTGGTGCTTTGCATTAAAACTGTTCAACGCTGATCAACCATTAATTTTTATCTAATAAATCTTAAACTAAATACTTATAAGCTAGAGTTCATCCATTAATGTCCTGTAGTTTGTTCTGGTTGAAACTATACTAAACATTCTCACTCGCGCACAATGCTCTGATTTTACCCAAAACACTACACAAGCTCAAATGGTTTTGTCCTCTTCAATCTTCGGGCGAGATCTTGATTATCTAGCAGCTGAAGAGCTTCTGCATTGATATGATTATGTAGCCTGGCTTCATGCTTGCTAGCAAACCTTTTAATGTCGTCTTGAACAGTTGGAATGCCAAGGTCCCGATGAAGGTCACTATTGCGGACGTACCATGGAGCCTTGACCATGTTACGCAGAACCTTATTTTGGAAGGTCTGAATGGGCTTAATGTTACTAGCTTTGGTACAACCCCAGAGCTGTATACCATATAACCATATCGGCTTCAAGATCTGGTTATAGATTAGGATTTTGTTATTTAGTGCCAACTTAGAATTTTTTCCAAGGAGCCAATAATATTGTTTATATTTTAGTCCAAGTTCGGTTCTTTTCTTCTTTACATGCTCTTTCCATCGGAGCTTAGCGTCTAGCGTCATGCCAAGGTACTTGGCATTGTTCAAGTATGGTACTAAAGTACCATTTATATCTAGTGGCTGTATATCAAGTCTTTTATTCTTTTGTTCGTAAAGATTACATGGATAGACTTGAGCTCGTTCAGCTTGATCTTCCATTGTTTTGCTTCTATCCGATATGCACAAGGAGAGAACTTCCACATATTGTTGTGGAAGCATTTTGTTCAGTTTGTGAATGAGCCCTTCATGCCAGACTTTATCAAAAGCCTAGGCCACATCAAGGAAGACTGCTGAGCAGACTTGCTTTTCTTCGAGAGCTTTTTTGATGACATCTGAGATTCAATGGACTTGATCTATGGTGGAATGTTTCTGTCTGAAGCCAAACTAGTAATCTGGAATCAGCCTATTGTTCTCTATTAAAGGTCTCAGTCTTTTAAGAAGTAATTTTTCGAAGAGCTTTGTAATAATAGGAAGCAGAGAAATAGGCCTGTAAGACTTCACATCGTTGGGTGGTTACCTGGTTTAGGCAGCATAATCACTTCTGCGACTTTCCAAATTGTAGGCACGTGCTTTAGTCAGAATGATGCGTTGAATAGGTACATAAGCATCACAATACCTCTTCTAGGCAGTTGTTTCATAACTTGGCCAGTGATGAGATCAAATCCTGGTGCTTTTCTAGCGTTTAGATTAGTCTTAATCTCATTAGCTACTTCCTTCGGAGTAATAGGAAGGATTTCTTCGTACAGTAGATTATTAACCTCTTCCAAGGTAAGTGTTAGTTTCAAATTGATTGGGTTTGAAGATTTCAGTTAAATGATCAGCAAATAATTCTGCTTTTTGCTCATTATCTCTTGCCCAAGGCCCAGCATCCTTCCTTATAGGGGGAATTGATGTTACAGACCTCTTGATCTTATTGGTTGCTTTCCATAGAGAGTACTCTGTTTCCTCGTTCGCAGTTAAATTTTGTAGATAGGAGCTGATTGAATCTTCCTTGAGTTTTTGAATTTCTCTCTTGAGTTTTTGTGATTTGTTATTCAAGATGGTTTTGTCCGATGGATCTCTTGACTGCTGCCATCTTCTTCTAGCTTTTCTTTTTTCTGTTACCAGTATTCTAATTTCGATCGGATAATTAACTCCTTTAGATATATGGGTAATTTCCTTGGTATTGTTAAAAGCAGCTGTCTGAATAATTTTAACAAAATTTTCAGCTTTTTGTTCCAGTTCCTGAATTGTTTTCGAACTAATGTTAAGGTGAATATTTTCTTGAAGGTCATTTCTGAACCTCTCCCAGTCAGTGGTTTTATTTACGAGCATGGTTAATATAACCTCAGTGTTAATATAACTGCTGAATGGTCGGAATCTAAGTCCAGATTTTCTTTAACATCTATGAAATTGGGTGAAACTTTCTTGGTAATAAAGAAATCTAGCAAATCAGGGATTTTGTTGGGATCCGTAGGCCAGTACGTGGGCCTACCTGAGGAGTGGAGGTTGCATCCAAGTTTCTTCATGGCTTTTCTCAGTTCACTGCCTTTTGTTGTGGTCAATCTCGATCCCCATTCTACATGTTTGGCGTTGTAATCACCACCCAAAATGAAACGTTCACCAAGATGTTGTAGGATCGTTTTATAGTCAGCATTTTTTAAATTTGTGCCTTGGAGGACAGTAAATTGCACCTATTTTTAAATTTTGTTTCGTGGACTTAATACATACCATAGTAAGCTGGAATTCTATCCTTTGTAGATGACATTCTTTGTAGTGGTTAATTGATTCTTTGACTAATACAGAACTACCGCCTTTAGCTTGATTGTCGGGGTGAATAGTGTGGTATAATCTATATCCTCTTATTTTTAGGTAGGATTGAGCAGTCAAATGCGTTTTTGAAATCAGACACACATCTATGTACTGGGTATGAAGGAAGACCTCAAGTTCCTGTTTTCTCTTTAGGATGCCATTGGCATTCCATGTAGCTATTCTTAAGTCTTGTTGGTCCATGGATTACTTCTTTTTGGGAATAGCACCAGTACTCCTGGCTTCTAACCTGTCGAGTCTCTCATTGACTCTGTCCAGCATCTTCATCATATTCTGCATCATTTGCATCATAGATGGTTCGGTTTTAGGATTGGTAGAGTTAGGTTCGTCCTGCTTCGACTTACTTGCTTGTGCATATGAGACACCTGCCTTCAATTTAGCACGCGCGAATGTCCTTGCTATAGGAGTTGGTTTTCTAGCTTTAGTAACGTTATCTCTCTGCTTTTGCAACTCTTTGGCGATTATACACCCTCTATAGTTGGCGGGATATGCCTCAATGCAGTTAGAACACTTGGCAGGAGCATTCCCAGTCTTGGTACATTCTGCTGTTAGATGATTCCCTGCACATTTAACGCAGATGGGGGTATGTTGGCAGTATTTTTGCGTGTGCCCATATCTCTGGCATCTTTTGCACTGCGGTATTAATTTACTAGTTCTTAGTGCCTCAATCTTAACTTTCATGTGGCATAAATGCTGAATTTCGAAGATCTTCGTGATATCATCTATTTTATCGAATGTTAGCACGAAGAGAGGGAGCTTGATATAGCCATCTTTCGTTTTCTTTAATTTATTTTCTGCATTTTTTATCTTGAAACCGTTCTGCTGCAGTTCATTAATGATTTCTTTTAAATCGCAAGTAGGGTGCAGGTGCCTAACCATAACTCTGATCAGTCTCAGTCCTGCTTGTTCTCGTAAGAATGCCATTCCTGATCAGAATTGTTTAGATATTGAGTTAACCCTTTATAATCTGTTGCTGTGTCAACATTGATTTTTAGTTGATTATTATTCATTAGGGCTGCATTAAACTTCAGATTACTTGTCTGAAGTTTCTGTTTGAGCTCCATATAATTTTCTAAATTACTTACCACAACTGGAGGAGGTCTTTGTTCTTTAGCCAGTGTTGGCTTACTCTGGGTGGAGCTAAGGTTCTTCTCCAGTGACTCAGCTGCTTTCCTTTTTTTGTTCTTATTTTTTGGAAGCAGCTATTCTGTTTCCCGGGAAACTAATGCTTCTTCCTCATCGGAATTGGTCGGACTATAACGTTTTCTCTCACCTTGCAACAACACAACTTGGTCTTTAAGTGCTTTAATCTCATCCAAGGCCCGTTTGAGTTGAAGACGCAGTTGTTCTATTAATGCGGTCTCTGCTACGGTGCTCAGTAAGGATAAATTAACTTGCGGCATGGTTATTTCCCTTTGTATTTCTTTTTGTTGGGTCACTAATGGTCATCCTGCTTCATTATATAGAGATGTAATAGATATCGATCTCTGTTTTAAAGGAGATCTTTGAATTTTTTGATTTCCTTTAAGAGGATTTTTTTTTTAATCACTTTCTTTTGTTCTAATTTTAAGTGGAGATTTATTTATTTTAAACATTTTATGTTAAAATAACACAATTATTGCAGATTAATACACTTGGTATGCAGGTCATGTTTTGACCTACTTTATAATTATTATTACAATGTTTTATTTCCGTTTACACTGTTGTTATTTGATACGGAGCACGACGACACGTCTTTACTCAGCGAAATGCAAATAGCAACTGACTGTTGAAATGATAACTCGAAATATGTTGCTGGCTCTCCCTCTATGAGTATTGCATTTTTTAAATTTAATATGACTGACAGTTTCTCTAATATCAAAATCTAAAATGTCAAATTGAATATTATGTAATTTATGTGCAATTTCTGTGTGAAGTACCTTTATATAAATGTACAAATTGTTTCTAATTCGAAACCATTTCTTAGCTTCTTCTTCGACCAACCTTCTTTTTGCATGTTTGATAATCTTCTCAGTAACGTAATTATTAGTCTTGGTTGTGATGTTATGTTACACAACAAAAGCACTCAATACAAAATAATTCTAATACTCAGAATGCGATAAACTTCTAACCATGTTTTATAAACCTATCAGGTACACCTCAAAATAACATCAAATTCTTACATTTTTGCAACAAACACAAATTTGACATTTTAGAAGCTTTTGAAATATACAAACATAAACGCACAGTACCTTTAATGAATGAACAAACTGAGCTTAGTAATTCTCCTTTATTAGAAGTGTTAGATATTTTAGATGAAGTTAATTTTTATTATGAAATAAATAAAGATTAGTAAAAAGTTTCACAGTATTTATTAAAATATAACCCGACAATATTGTTTCGACAGCTAAGCTGTCATTATCAAAGGTAATATAAATATAAACAAACACGTCGAATTTTTATTAAGTTGATTAATGATTTACATTATATTATATTTTTGAATGCAAATTCATATAGAAAAATGTTTTGTCTCGGCTGGGACTCAGTTGGTAGAGATACCACCTAGACAGTGGAGGGTCCTGGGTTCAAGTCCCAGCCGAGACGAGAAATTTTTCTATATGAATTTGCATTCAAAAATTTAAAGTTAGATATTTAGTTTTTGTATCTAGTTACCTGTTTTCATTATTTATCGTTAGCAATGTGTTTGTTTATCAATCTTATCTGCCTTTGATAATGACTTTTTTAATGTTGAAACACTTGTCAGGTTAAGAATTTAATAAAACTTGTGAAACTTTTAACTACTCTTTTGATTTTTATTATATTTTATGATTATGGTGTTTTACAAAGTAAGGGTGGAGACAGTAAACAATCTACAAACTCATGGAGATTTTCTACATTAAATGTCATTCTCAATTTAGTATGTTCCAATTTGATAAACTATACAACTGTTTGGATTGTCTATTAAATATTAAACAAATAAAATATAAATTGATTTAGGAAGATGGGCAATGGCAATTAGAAGGTGGAGCTTTAGTTTTAGCAGATGGTGGAATCTGTTGCATTGATGAATTTAATTCAATGAAACCTCACGATCGCACTAGTATTCATGAAGCTATGGAGCAACAAACTATTAGTGTGGCAAAAGTAAAGTTTTTATATTATAAACATTACAGATTGAAAGTTACAGTATATTCAAATTTCTCTTTTTCAGGCAAGTATGGTATGTAAACTGAGAACCCGATGTTCTATCCTTGCCGCTACAAATCCTAAAGGGGGATATTTAGATCCATCACAACCATTAAGTTTAAATTTAGCTTTACCTAGTCCACTACTCAGTCGATTTGATATAGTATTAATGCTTAAAGACAATTATGATAAAGATTGGGATAATTTAATAGCTGATTACATTTTAAGTGGAAAAGGCATTGATGCCATAAAGATAGATGCTTCTCTGTGGAATTTAGAAATGCTACAAAGATATTTTACTATAATTAGAAATTTAAATCCTGCATTAACACCTCAAGCAAATAAGATATTAAGTAATTATTATCAGGTTCAAAGGCGAGCCATATCACGAAATAAAGCTAGAACTACGGTGCGATTATTGGATAGTCTTGTCAGGTATTATAATAACTCATTGTATGTAACTTTTTTAATTCATATTTGTATAATTTAGGTTGTCTCAAGCACATGCTAGATTAATGTTTCATACAGAAGTCCAAGTTATGGATGCTTTATTTGCTGTTATCCTCATTGAGAGTTCAATGCATGGTGAATGTTCGGTGGTTTTATTGGAGCCCATTAACGTTCAGGGTCCTTTTAGCGAATCTCCAATGGAAGATTATAGAAGAATGTTGAAAATAATCTTGGGTAAATTAGGATTGAACGAGATGTTGAGAGATGAAATGTTTTATTTACAAAATGATATTACACAAAATTCTTTATCAGCTTCCAATAATGCTAAAACTGAAGACAATGACAACAATAAAATTTTAGACGAATCTCATTTTGCAAAAACCTCTGTACAAGATGAAGATACATCAAAGGCAGAAGATTCTTTTGTTGATGTTAAGGAAAAATCTAACAACGACCTATCTTTTCTAAATTTTTCAGATCATTCTGGAAAACTATTAGAATTACCTAAGACTTCTAATGAAGCTAATAATTTTGATGAAACAGTTATAAATAATTCAACAGGTGATAATTTATATAGAATAGAAAACAGAGATGGTAAAGAAAACATCAAAAAGAATCAAGTAGATAAATATGATACGACACTAAATAAGCAAAAAAATAAAATTTTAACTAATTCAAAAAAATCATGTAATGAAACTGCATTTATGAATGAGGACAACCATACAAATAGAAAAAAGAGAAAAAGTTCAAAACTGCATGATAATCCTAAACAGGATAAAGCTGCAAAGAAAAGTAATTTGAATGATTTTCAAATGTTAAATTTAATTAGAAGTGTCAATGATGAATTTGATCCAAATATTTTGGATTTTATTAATGATGATAATGAAACTGAATCTGAAATGAGATCTAATATTGAAGAAGAGGTATTACAAGAGAATAACCACAAATCTCCAACTTTTGAAGATGATTCAGTAACTAAATTATCACAAAACACAAAATTAAAACATCGACAGTCACTTAAACCAAAAAATATTATACAGACTGTAGGTACATCTGTAAATGAGGTTGCAGCAAACACTGAATTTTTCAAGAATGAAACTGTTCATCCTTCTCAAAAGCTATTTACAAGTAAAAATGATGATCATGGGAGCTTAGATTTAATTCAAAATGTTAATGGTGAATTTAATTCAGTTACTACAAATGCTAATAGTGAAAGTACACTTAATACAGAGATTAATGTTTCTAATACAAGGAAACAAAATATTTCTGAATGTGAAAACAAGAATGAACCTCTAGATAGTTTGAACAAAACTAAAGAGAAACTGTCACTTAAGAATAATCATAAATCTCCTCCAAACCAAGAAACGAATTTTATAACAAAATCATCAAAAAGCAATAAAATAAATATTAAAGAAAAATTTTCTTTTAAACCCAGAAATATACTCAATCCAAGTCCAACAATAGTTCCTGTAAATGAAGTTACAGCTATCACTGGAAGGTCAAGGAATGAAACTGCACATGAGCCAAAAAGTAAAGCAGAGTCAAGTTCATGTTGTACTTCCCAAAGTTTGTTTACAAGTAAAGATGATGAGTATAACAGTTTAAATTTGATTGAAATCATTAGTGATGAAGTTCGTCCAAATGCTGATGTTGCAAACACTGTTAAGGAAAGTCCAGCTAATATAGTGGCTACTGTTTATGGTAACTTAAATAAAAATAATTCTGAATGTGATGATAATGAGAAGTCTTCAGTTCTCCTTAATAAAAACAAAGAAGGAATATCATCAAAAAATGAATATAAATCTCCAAACCATAATGAGAGTTCTGTAACAGAAGTATTGCAAAACACTAAAAGTAGGCAATTTAAGGATAAATTCTCTTTCAAATCCCGAAATGTGCCCAGTCTAAATATACCTCTTTTAAATGAAGTTACATCCAATGCAGACTTGTTAAAGAATGAAAGTATTAATAAGGCAGAACCAAGTTTGAGTTTTAAAAATTTTGAAAGCCTGTTTACAAGTAAAGATGAAGATTATGAAAGTTTAGATTTTGAATTTTAATTATAAAAAATAATAACTTATTATTTTCTGTTTTTTGAAATTTTTATTTTCTTGTTAAAAGTTAAAAGATAATTTTGTAAACTAGTTACTAGTATATTAAGAAACAATAAACGTTTATTTAATATGTACTATATTATTTTTTTTAATTGGATATAAGATATAGCACCCTAGGGAATCTATATATTTAAAACACAAGGCTTATTTTTGTTCTAGTTCGTTTGAGAGTTCCACCAGGCCGATTTACAGCATTCTTTTTTATATTGAAGCTTTCGCTGTGTAGATTAGTCAACACTAATTTTTATATTTTTTTAATCTTCATATTTTTAATTTAAATAAATATAAAATGTTTAATTTGAGACGTGTGAATCGGACATTCACTTGGGGCACCCTCTCACTTTCTACGGTGGTAAGTTTTAAAACTATTCATGATTACTAATCTAGGTATTAGTCAACACTACTTACTTTTTATTTTTATTTGACTTTTGTATTTTTAAAAATGTCTGTTAATGAAGTGCTGGTTCTGGTTTTTTAAGTATTAATGGACTGCTTGTTTTATTCTTGTATAGCTTATAGAAAGAATTATAGGTTATATTTTAATATGACTTTTTTATTGACGTCTGTTTATAACAACAATCATTGATTTCTATAACAACTAACAAATTAATTTGTAGTAGGTAACAATCATTTATAGTTATTTGTACATAAAGGCCCCCCCTTTGAAGGGTACCTTCAATGTTCAAAGTTCAGGTTAATTAGCAATCTCATCTTGGTTTGGAAGTGGACATAGGTGACGCAAAGACCTGGTGATAGTTCCAGTTGATGGTTTTAGTCTGGGTTTCTTATCCTTATTTTGTATAATCTTGATGACAAGACCAATGGCCCACTTACAAGGAGGTTTAGAATCGTTGCAGATTAGAACTAGAATGCCAGGCTTCACATTAACAGGACCATGCTTCCATTTATATTGGTGATGTAACTGCATGTCATATTTGGAAAATTGAGACCAGAATTGTTGGTATAACTGCTGGATATGTTGTAGTCTAGACAGTCGATTTGATTGTACTTTCATTAAATCAGATTCAGGTAAAGATTGAGTAGACCAACCGATAAGAAAATGTGAAGGAGTTATAGGAGTGAGATCATTAGGATCATTTGACAAAATAAATAGTGGTCTCGAATTTAGAATGCCTTCTACTTGTATAACGAGAGTATTAAACTCTTCGTATGTCACATTGCAATTAATTAAAACTATTTTTAAATGATGTTTTGTACTCTTTACGGCAGCTTCCCATAACCCACCAAAATTTGGAGTGTACGGAGGGATAAAGTGACACTGAATATTGAATTTACTAGTGCAATCAACAATAAAACCTTGATTTTTATTCAAAAAATGACCAAGGTTTTTTAATTGTTTACTTGCTCTAATAAAGGTACTACCATTATCAAAGTATATAGCAGATAGTATGCCACGTCTTGAAATAAACCGTTTTAGACAGGCTAGAAAACTGTCAGTAGTCAAATCTGTAATAATCTCTAGATGAATAGCTTTGATGCAAAAACAGACAAAAACTGCTAAATAGCATTTAATTAATTTGGAATCTTTTTCTTTTCTATACATACATACATAATCTTTAACCTCTTATACCTTTCGGTGTCGAGGCGTCAGGCACACCGAGCCACAGAGTGGATATGTGTATGTGAGACAAGGCAGCGGAGCCATATAGGCAAGTACACTGCGCTCGTGGGTTACCCATCTGAGTACTGACCGGCACAAACTCACCTTAACTATGTTAAGCAATATAAATCCACTATAACCACTGTGCCGTACTGCCGACTTCCTTTTCTATTTAAAATTGAAAAAGCACCTGCATAATCAATGCCAGGTGTTTGGAATAGTAAGCTTGGTTAAGTTTGGTTTGGTGGTAGAACAGGAAAACGGTACCGGTTTGCACTTAAAACAAATAATACAGTTTTTTACTACCCTTTTTGCCAAATGATGTTAACCAAGTGCCCAATAAAATTGTCAAACTGAGGATAGCAAGAATTGAGGACCTGGGTGGAGAAGTTGTATGTGTTTGTTTTCGAATATTAATTCAGTAAATTTGTGCTTAGCTAATAATAAAGCAGGGTGTTTAAGATTGTATGGTAAGTAAGTATGCCTCCTACCCTTAACACACCTTGATCATCAATGAACGGACAGAGGAATGACAGCTTATGCTTTCCAATTCAGAGGCAAAACATTCACGTTGAGCTAATTTAATTAAAACAGTATTGGCAGTTTCGAGTTCGCGAACAGTTAATGGTAGTTTTGGAATGGCAGCCTTATGTACTGCTGAGTGATTCTTAATCTTAATTTTTAAAATATTTACAAACTGTAAGCAGAATGCTGTCACTCGTTTCAGTTTATTTTAGCTGGAATACTTGTCAAATAGATCAAAGGGTTTTATATTGATAATATTTATAATTTTAGAAGTCTGCTTTAACTCTGGTAATTCCGATCTGGGAATAGATACGTTAATTGAAGGTAATCAGATATAGGGCTTTTGAGAAATAAAGGACCTGTCCACCAAAGTGAAGACGAGAGAAGATTTTTTGGAATGATGCTTCTAGATGCAAGATCTGCAGGATTATCCTTTGTACCTACATATCTCCATGTTTCCGCGTTTGTAGATGTTTGTATTTTGGACACTCGATTGGATAAAAAAAACTTGTAGTGAACTAGGTTCAGTTCTTATCTAATTTAATGCCACTTGGGAGTCTGACCACATATAAATGGGAACAGAAATTGATAAGGAACTATTTAAAAGATTAATTAATTGAGTCCCTAATAAACAGGCACATAGTTCAAGTTTTGGAATGCTAATCATTTTCAATGGAGCTAGTTTAGTTTTTGCACACAGTAGCTGTATATTATAATTACATGATTGATCTTCGCTACGAAGATATAAGCATGCTGCATATGCTTTCATAGATGCATCACAGAAACAATATATGTCACCTAATTTATAATTTTTGGAAATTGCACATCTTGGAATAGAGATTTCATTTAGTGTTAGAAGACTTATGAAATTGCAACCATTTCTCTTCCATATCTGGAGGCAGAGAACTGTCCCAACTAATACTAATTAGTTGGGACAGTTCTCCGCCTCCATAATTCTTTTTTTTTTTTTTTATTTCATAAATACATCAACAATCGGAACAATATACATTATACACTTAATATAAAGTACATAAATATTCCATAAGCTGATTTGATGGTGGACGACGTGGAGGGATTAGCCCACTGGCATTACCCTTAAAACCATTAGTTGGTTAGTAGGTCCTGTGGCCACTTTCTTTTGAGTCGCTTGTATGCTTGTATTTCAATTAGGCTTTCGACTGTTGGGTTTGGATGTGATTGTAGACGGTCGTGATGCTTAGTTGCATGTTGGTGTATCATCTCTTTTACAAGGGGAATGCTCAGGTCAGTATGCAGTGTTAAATTGGTTATATACCATGGTGCGTCCGTCACTTGCCTCAACACCTTGGATTGGAAAGTTTGAATAATTTTTAGATTTGACATGCTTGAGCAACCCCATATGTCCAGCCCATAGTGAGGATTGTTTTGTAAATGAGGACTTTGTTTTCTAAGGAGAGAGGGGATTTTCTTCCAATTAACCAGTGCATCTTTTTTAATTTGAGATCCATTTCCTTTCTCTTTTTGGTTATGTGCACTTTCCATGTCAACTTGCTGTCTAGATGTAATCCCAGATATCGAACTACTGTAGCGTGAGGTATTTCTACATTATTCATATAAACAGGTGGGCATGGTTGTTTTCTTAACGTGAAGGTTACATGTGTAGACTTGCTCTCATTGATCCGGATTCTCCATGTATTAAACCATTCTTGAAGCTGGTGCATATGGGTTTGTAGCTGTTGAGAAGCAGCAGCGGAATCTGTATTTGTGGCTAATATAGCAGTATCATCCGCGAATGTTCCAATTTCGGTGTATGGAGTTACTGGCAGGTCAGCTGTGTAGATCAGATAGAGAATCGGCCCCAGCATGCTTCCTTGAGGAACCCCTGATATAATAGGATATATACTTGATGTTTCTTCTCCGTACTGGACCCGATATGAGCAACATGATAAATAGGATTTTATCAGCTGAAAGAATTGGTGGGGTAACTTGTGCTTGACTTTAAACAAAAGACCCTCATGCCATACTTTGTCAAAAGCTTGCTTGACATCTAAAAAAACGGCTGAGCAGAATTCCTTATCTTCAAATGCTTTATATATGATATTGACTAGCCGATGGCATTGCTGGATGGTCGAGTGGTTATAACGAAAACCAAACTGATGATTTGGCAAGCATTCTTCAATTAAATTATTTTCTTTCATTCTCTTGAGAAGCAGCTTTTCCAAAACTTTAGAAATTACTGACAACAGACTTATGGGTCTGTAGGACGTCACATCTGTGGGTGGTTTTCCCGGTTTTAAGATCATGATAATACAAGCATGCTTAAGCTGGATTGGCCAGTATGTTAATCGTAGTACAGCGTTGAATAGGATTTTTAAGAATCTTATCCCACATTCAGGCAATTCAGATAATATCTTTCCGGTAACTAGGTCGTATCCTGGAGCTTTTTTCTTGTTTATAAGTTTTATTTCATTCTCTATCTCTTGTATGGTAAAATTGGCAATTGGTCTCGACATTTGAAAGGGTGCAGTCAGAAATTCCTCAACATTAGGATCAGCATCATTAGCGTGTGGTTGGAAAACTTGAGCAAGATGCTGTGCATATACTTCCGCCTTTTCACTATCAGATCTCGCCCAGCTGTTGTCAGAATTGCGGAGAGGAGAGACAGTAGGTGTTGGTCGCTTAAATCCTCTTGTTGCTTTCCAAATTGAATTTTCTTTATTTGATAGATTATTTAAATATCTAGCAAATGTTTCATTTCAGGTCTCGCGGAGTTTCGATTTCAAATTATTAGCCAGTCTGTTGTAAGTGTTTGTATCTTCTGGATGTCGACTTCTTTGCCATTTAGCTCTTGCTCGTCTTTTTTCAGCTACCATTTTCATGATTTCAGCAGGAATGTTTTGCGTGTTTGTCTCTCTTCTTCGCGGGTTGCTGGCGTTGCCTTCCAAGCAGCTTGTTGCACAGATGTTATAAAATAATTTGTAGCTTCATCTATATCTGCTTCAAATTTTAATTTAATATTCGGATGGTTTAAGTTTGAGTGTGTATATTCTTTAAATAGATCCCAATTAGTGAATTTGTTATGTAATACTGGTTTGTTCTTCTTTTTTATTATAATAGTACTGACAGTGGCACACACGGCTGTATGATCGGAAGCTAAATCAAAGTTCGATTTGACATCTGTAAAATTAGACGAGATGCCTTTTGTGATATAGAAGTCTAGCAGATCAGGAATTTTATTCAAATCTGATGGCCAGTAAGTCGGTTCTCCTGTCGAGAGAGTACCATACTTATTTTCGTCTATAATTTTGTAAAGTGCACGGCCTCTTGTCGTCGTTAATCTTGAGCCCCAGCTAAGATGTTTCGCGTTAAAGTCGCCTCCAACTATAAACCTTTTTCCCAGAGAATCAAAAAATCTCTTTAGATCATCATGGATAAGTCTATGTTTTGGCGGGCAGTATACAGCAGATATTGTGATTGGGTTATCTAGCTTGTTATCCTGGATAATCGTTGCCTGAAGATATTCCTCTTCAAATTTAGGTAATTCGTGGTGGATGATCGTTTGGCGAACAATGACAGCTGTTCCACCATGCGCATCTCCATCCGGGTGTTGAGTTTGATATATGATATAATTCGGTATTTTTAAGAATGATTTGTCAGTGAAATGAGTTTCAGATATTAAAAGAATATCGATGTTGTGCATTTTCAAGAAGAGTTCCACGTCTTGTTTTTTTGACTGGAGGCCATTGGCGTTCCATAAAGCTAACAAAATGAATTTAGGCATTGTTAACTAGTTTGTGAATCACAGTAGATAGCATGTTAAGAAACATGTTATTTTGTTGCATTAATTGTGTGAACATACCCTTGAATTCGTTGAGAAACTGATTGAGTGTTATATCAGATTTGGCGTCTGTTTGTTTTGTGTTGTTTTTCGCCATCTGCGCGTAGGTAATTTCATTGTTGTATTGTCCGAATTTGTTAATACGCTTTCTTGGTTGCTGCTGTGCTACACGAAATTTGTTCTGTAATTCATGATATATTTGACAACCTTTATAGTTTGCCGGATGTGCTCCATCGCATAAAATGCATTTAGCAGGGGTGTCCCTTGTTTTTTTACAGGTTTTAGTATCATGTGGTCCGCTGCATTTAACACAGGCATATGGACGATTGCAATAGCTTTTTGTGTGATTATATTGTTGGCATCGTGTGCACTGTACTAAATCAGTGTTTTTACGTGGTGGTTCTACTGTAATGACTTTATTATCAAGGTATTTTAGATTATAAATATTTTTATTATTAGCAGCTGGTTCCAGATCAACAAAGAACATCGGAAGTCCAATATTCTTATTATTACGTTACTTGATGTTTATTATGTTGCTAACGGCGAATCCTTCTCGTTCCAAATCTTGCTTTATATCGTTCACTGGTGTTGAGGGGTGTAAATGTTTGATTACTACTCTATATGATCTATTTTCCTTTAACTGATACGTATGATGTATAATGTTTTTAGTTTGCATAAATTTTATTAAATTTCGATATGTCGGTAGTTTTTGAATTAATTTTAACGACGTTTTCTGGTAAACATTTGGTTGTAAATTGATTTTCTTCTGTGGCGGCTGATAAGGTATTTAGCATTTTCTCGTAATCAATCACACCATGTACGAATATGGGCGGTGGTTTAGGTGCAGCCTTGACTGCGGTTTCTTCTGTTGTTCCAACGTGATTATCATTGTGTTGATATTCATCGTTATTCAAATTGCTAATAGGAGCATATCTGTTAGATTGTGTAATTGTGGGAACATCTGTATGGGTTACATGTTGATTTTTTCGTTTTCTTTTATAGGGACTCACTATCTGCCATGAACATTCATTTATTTTATCTGCATTTTCAGTAATTTCTTCATCGTCGCTGTAATCGTTTACGTCGGTACTTTGTTTATCATTGGTGTAATTAGATCCAGGTCGGGGAGTTGATTGTGTGAGTGGTGTAAACGGCGTTAAATTAAATTGCGTACCTGCATTATTTGTGTTTTGCAGAATAATCGGCTGCTGTTGTTGCCCTGGAGTCAAATTTATCGGCGGGCTAAAGTTTGGTTGCAGAAGATAGCTTATTGGCTGCGATACTGGGAAACCGATAAATCCGTTCTCACTATTCATGATTAAAAACACTTGGCCTTACGGCCGAACTTATTATTATTTCACGTTAATTTAATTTAATCGGGGCTAGCACAACCTTGCTCGTCAAAAGTCAAACGAACACTTCCATAATTCTTGAATTATTATTTTGGAGGTAATAATAAATGGACTCAGTAAACCTAAAGGATCATATATTCTAGAAATAATGGAGAGGATATATCGTTTACTGATAGGAGAACTAGTCGGAAAAAGCTTGATCTTATATTTTAGACTATCTGTGCTTGCTGACAATTGAATCCCTAACGTCTTATTATTTTCATTTTCACTAATATCTCATAAAAAGTTACGATACATTAGAATGGTTTAAGTCAGAAACAATTTCTGGGTTGTTCGATATCCACTTTTGTAGGATAAAATGCCCTGATTTAAAAATCTGAGAAGAATTGTTTCACAGCGTGTCTTTAATTCTTCTGGATCATCTGAGCCAGTTATCAAATCATCTACATAGGTATCTTTGAGAATGGAATTACACGCTGATGGAAATGTCTTTTGATGATCAAATGCTAATTGTCTCACACATCTAATAACAAAATAAGGTGCAGCCCTCGTGCCATAGGTTACAGTGTTTAGTTCGAAAACGGAAAATTCCTCATTGGGATTTTCACGCCATACAATTTGCTGCAATGGTCTGTGATCAGAGTGGACAATAACATGACGATACATTTTTGAAACGTCTGCAGATACTATATACTGATAAAACCTAAATCGCAAAAGGATATTTATAATATCAATTTGAACTTTTGGACCGGTGTATTGTAGGTCATTTAAGGACCAACCTGAAGAGGTCTTACACGAACCATCAAATACGACCCTTAATTTTGTAGTGAGACTGTTTTCATTTAGGACACCATGATGAGGTAAGAAATAGGAGTTTAAAGATCATTGATTGGAAACTTTACTCATATGTCCTAGTTCTTCATACTCGTGCATGAAATCAAAATATAAGTTTTTAAAAATGAGATTGGAAAACCTCTTTTCTAAAGATAAAAATTGCGTAATTGCAATTTTCTTGGAATCACCTAACAAACTTGGTGAGTGTTTCAATGAAATCCTGACTACAACTTTTGTAAAATTGCAAACAGATTTGTATTGTGCAAACAGATTGTTAAAGTGAATTGGTGCTGGTCCTGAAACAATCCACCCAAACTGAGTATTTTGGAGAACTGGAAAGTTGACACCAAGTCTGATGTTACCATAAATAAGTAATTCCCAAAAGATACTTGCACCAATCAATAAATCGACTTCTCTAGAAACTTAAAACTCTGGATCTGCTAATTGAATATTGTATGGTATATTCCAATTCGTTATATCTAGGTGAAAAGAAGGAATCTCACTAGTAATATTTGGAATGACAAAGCATGAAATAACACAATTTGTATTTCGAAGAATTAGAAAAGATTTGTAAATTGCATTTTTTGTTTAAATTAGAAATGATTGATGATTTATTCCAACAATGGATAAATTGGTATTAGTTAACGGCAGATTTAACTGTTTACAGAATTTCTGTTATTAAATTAGATTGAGCACCACAGTCAAGTAGAGCTCGACACTGATGGAAATAGCCTGTAGAATCTTGCACCTTTCACATAATAGTCGACAAAATGACTGGTTTAGGACTTAAATTTACTTGTGAAACAAGTGGTTACAATAACTTATTAAAGCTGCATATACTATTATCCTTCAATGCGAACATTAAGTAGAAAAGTGGAATGTTTAAAACTCGAAAGTGGAATTTTACAGAACGTCTTTACATTTGTGAAAATTAAAGTGAATTAAGTAGAAATATGTACGAGATGATTTTCTGGAAGAGTATGTAACTACCCTGGAAGAAATGTATCTGAAAGATTGTCGAGATGCTGTGTATTTTCTGATAAATGTTGAACATATTACCCTCTCAAATCATACTGGGATTGCTAGTTGTACTTTGGTATTTATGATAGCTGGAGTTTATAGTAGCCGTTAGAAATTGTTGCATAATATTTTGTGTATTAGCGAATGATGTTATTGTCTTAATGAATAATAAATGTTATCTTTAAATAATTTCCTAATTGTGTTCCTAATTTTCTAATTCCTAAGTGTTAGAAACTATGAAAGGGTGAAATTGGAGAATTTATTGACATATATTCTGTCAAAAAAGCATTAAAGTCAAACAAAGCAGAAAGTTGAAAAAACTTGGATGAGAAATCAAGTCGTTCTTGACATTGGATCCACATGTCCTACCTCTTTTCTTATATAACCTATAATTATTATACAGGAACTCTATTTTTACTTAGAGAGTCTGTATATTTATATAAGAGTTGACTAAACACAAATGTCATCCGTGACATTGGATCCAAAACAAATGAATTCTCATGAATGAATAATTACATTATATTTGTTTGGTATTAAAAACTACATGATTTTTAAACAAAGTTTATTGCAGAATAAAAGGAAAGCTATAATAAGTATGAATGTGTCTATACATTTTACATACTCGCATACACAAATCCAAGAATCGAAATACATAATGTTCTAGTACCAACATCAGTATTTGATAAACAATGATAAAGATCGGTTAACTTTTATTTTAGTCTGAAAAGAACACTTTTAGCTATTCAATGGCGTTTGCAATTGGCAATGGGCGCATCACAAGAGATATTTTATTCGTTTTATTAAGTAGGTAATAGAAATTTTGGGGTTATTGGGAAATTGTATATTTTCCTAACTGAACTGTCACAAACAAGCCTACTAGGCGAAGTCGAACCATCTTATTACATGATATTTACTTTTGAAATTTCAATATGGTTTCTAGGGCTCCAAATATTTTGATTGGTTGGAACATCGCTTTTTGTTTACATTACCATAACTAGCTTACAAAGATAACTTTAAGTATCTGTAAATCAATGATGTAATGCAAAACATAATAATATCTCTAGTATCTTTTTTCATAAATTCTAACTAAATATGTAAAAATTATAGCGATCAACCTTGTAATTTATTCTAAAATCCGATGTTTTAATATGAATTCTGTAATATTTATACAAAAATATTATTATTATTACAAATCATTGTACTTTCTAACACGAGGGCCACCTATGGTTTTGTAGTATAATCTTAAAGGTCTGAAACTGAACTAAATGAATTAATGTTTTTATAGCCCCTTTATTTTCAAATAGTAGCGACAACAATTGACCTCGCCATTGGAGCAGAAGCACCAGAACGATGTTGGCGACATTGAAAGTTAGCAGATTTGACATTTCGTTTTGCAATAAATCTTAGGATTAATAATCGTCATGTACAGAAATATTCAGAATTCAAGATTAATTTGATAATGAACAATAATGTTCTGTAAAAACGATCATATTTAATACAATGTACACCTATGAAGTTGTAATATTTAAACGTTTTATTAAAATGATGTAACAATATCCATGTAGTAACTTTTTCTTTATAAAAGTTTATGTCAGGTTTGCTCCACGATGTCGTTACTATTTGAAATAGAGGGGCTATAAATGTTTTGTACCAGTAGCGATGCCAATGGCAATTTTTCCCGAGTTTCTCAATTTCCAACCTTAACTCTAAATAACACCGAGCTCAGTTCATATTTAGGAACCCTAGGTTTACCAAGTATAATACTAATATACTTAACTGCATATCGAATGCATAGAAGGTCCAAAATCAAGGATCTAATTCAAATGAAGACTAATAACATTTGCTGGGTTACCACAATCATTTATATCTTCATTAATATCTGGTTGTGACATTGGATATTTAAGTGTTATAGGTACATGTTAGATATTTAATTCTTTTAGTTTATTTAGTCATCTATGTATTGTATGTTACCATACTGAGGTGTTTGTTTTCTTGTTTTTTTTTTAATAATGACATCTAATTTATAGTATTAATTTTTGTGTTTGCTTTAATAAATCATATTATAAAAAATTATATTTTTTCTGCTGTACTAACAT
Organism: Agrypnus murinus; assembly: GCA_929113105.1. Taxonomy (NCBI): domain Eukaryota; kingdom Metazoa; phylum Arthropoda; class Insecta; order Coleoptera; family Elateridae; genus Agrypnus; species Agrypnus murinus. The sequence goes on from OV816024.1 coordinate 197,163,287, forward strand.
AGTAATTTCTTATCCATAGAATTATAAGAATATCCATAGACCTTGCAAATCAGAAGAAAAAATGAGGGGTTGTAATTTAAAAAAAACTCGCAAAGCAATTACACAGAAAAAAGAATTTAAAAAATAATAAATTAACTTCAAAACAAAAGATTGAGCAGTCGGGGGGTTTTCCAAAAATAAAACATTATTAATCAAATTTATACATTTCATTAAACCCATACTACACTGTAGGCGAGAAATATGGATTTACTAAAACAAAATTTGCAATTAAGCAGTTTTCCACGAGTACCAAACGTGACCAACAAATACCGATAAAATTGCAGATAAATAAATGAAAAATTGGATTTTTCCTCACCTGTTCGTATTTTTTAGTCTCTAGTTTGTTTTTACACATATGTTGTCTTGATTATTCCTTTGCACCTATTAATTTTTTTTTTCATTAAATGTGATATCAGATTTTTTTGAAATATTTTAAAGATGACCCTGTCTGCTTTGTTGTTACGCTCACGCATAGTTTGCAAAGTGCATTGATGTCACATAATCTTTGCGTGTTAATATCAATATCAAGTGCGTTAATATTTGCTACTGCACTTTTATTATTATAAAGTCTGTATGTAATTAAATATTTTTATTTATGAGTGCTTGGACGTTGCTGTGAGACATGCTCATTCTTAAATGGACAATAACTCTGCCAGTACAAATTTTAAGATTGCAGAAAAACATTTTTATTAGAAATTATGTACAATTATTAAGGGAAAAATATTTATATATACAAAGACATTATTTCTTATTCGTTTTAATCTTCTGACTAGCTTGTTTAGGTATAAATCTATCCAAAATACTAGTAGGTTTATTATTCTTCTTTTTAGAACTATTATTTTGTTTCTGTAGTTGACTATTAATCTTTTTCATTTTCTTAACGAATTCCTAGAAAATCAAGTAAATTACTTTCTTAGTCAACATGATAATTAATTATAAAACATACCCTTTTTGATTCTTCCTGAACAATCTTTTTATTTTGAGCCATCTTTACTGATCCACCTTTACCTTTTGCCTTTTTGCGCTGTTCATAACTGATTTTTGCAGGTTTTACAAACTAAAAATAACTTGTTTAAAAAAAGGAACTTAAAATTAACCTTAAAAACCACACCAATAATTTATTTTTTGCTTCAATTTTATCTTGTAATGTAGGTACATCTACTTCAGCAATTTTAGTTGGATCTAAAGTTATTAAATCAGGTTGAATCTGAAAATTAAAATACAGTTATTAAGTATATAAGAATAATCATTATTACAAAACTACCTTTTCTAATAGTGCCTTCACTTCTGCTTCCCGTCTTTGTGATTTTGTTTGGAATGGATTTGCTTCAAAGGCATCGAAATTGGGCTCGCCTGCTCCTGGTACAAGAAGACTTGTAAAGCCACGTGCTGAAGCTACTCCTAAGACATCCTCATATGGACAGAAGTTTAAGTTTCCTATGGGATTATTTAAACGATGCCGTAAATAAGCACGCTCTGCTGAAGTTGTACAGCAATCTCTGAGAAATTTTGATTTTAATAGTTATTAAGTACAATTACTGCTTTACTGTTTACCTGTAGACTTCCACTAGGTTTCCCATTCCTACAGCAAGCATACTTTTTTGAGAAAAAGCTACATTATTTGCAGCAGCTTTTAATTCATAAATTTGCATTGGGCCATGTAATTTACGAATATCCCATACTTTCAAAGTACGATCAGCACTGGCTGTAGCCATGTATCTGTGGTTTAAAATATTGTGAATAAATATTAAAACTATTAGGAAGACTAATAAAAATAGAACCAATGAGATAAACGGAGTTTGAAATTAATTTCTGATCATGTTTGTTTTAGTTTTAAATAATTAAAAGCTAATAACAATGTGCAAAGCTTATAATAACAAATTCATTGCTAAATTTGAAGTTTTCAGCGTAAATAAACAGAGGTTGAAAAGAGTTTTAAATAATTCAGTTTATCTAAACAAACAAGTTGTTATTGATAAACATTTTTTCATTCACTATTGTTGTAGGTGGGTACCATATCAACTCAGGCAGGAAAATAGAAATCTGACAAACTCATCTCTCAGAATTTAATAAAATTTCAGTATGTTATAGACGGTAATAAACTAAAGACCCCATATTTTTTTTTTTCTGAAAAAATTTCATTTCTGACTTATGAGGGGCCAAAGTTTTTCTGACACTGCCAATTTTTTCCGAAAGTCGAACATTTTCTCACACTTAAATAGGAATATCTTGAGAACTACTACAGATATTTGAATACAGTTTTTTTTGTCTGAAAGAGCACATTTTTTTCTTTCATATGAATCATATTAGATAATGATGTGTAGAAAAACAACGTGTCAGCGAGGCAAAATATTTTATTACAATAAATATTTTTTTCTCAAAAACGACATTAAAGAATTTTCTATTTTTTGACAGAAGGTGCAAAACATCATCTACTTTGAGTGTGTAAAAGCCCAATTTCCAACTTTGCTTTTTGAATTTTTTATGATCATTTTTTTCATTAAAGCATGATCAAGCTTAAAAACCTCATCATTAAAAATATAAAACCTTTTTATGATATCATTTTTGATTAAATGCAACTGAAAATCCAAAAATGTAATAGAATTTAAATTTTAAAAGCTTTAAGGATTTAATTGATGTAGTGAATGTTTTTGTAGATCAAATACATATTTTTAAAAGGAAGGAAATGAAAGGTCCTTGTCCATTGGGTAATAAACTAATTATAAACCATAAATACTGAAATAACTGACAAAACTAATAAAATAATAAAAACAGAATGTTTTTTATGATAGCGCTCTGCTACAGCTGGCTAAAGACAATGAAGGTTTTTGCAGTTGTTACTTTTTTTTATTGTACACTATTTTGGTTAATGTAATCAAAATCAATATGAAAAGATACAATTACAAATTCAAGTAAAACTTTAAAATGCTCCGTTTTAAAACACTAATAGATAACAGTTTTGTATGGAATCTGCTGGTGACATCTAATACACCGCTGATGTTTAATCATGACTACCTACACACTACAAAATATTCTCTCATGATTGAGAATCAAATGTGTGGACTATTTTAAAATACATAAAAACGCTCAGTATCAAACAGACAAATTAATTATGAAAAAAATATGTGATGTTACTGACAAATTCAAATCTATTTTTCCATATGCCTCTTCTGAAGAGTATCCATGTCGTAAATGCCAGAGAGTGAATAACATTCTGAAAACTTTAAAGATTGCAAGAGTGCAAGATTTTATTCAATTTTGAAAATAGAAACAGAACAGTTGTTTCTAAATCATCAAGTTTAAGTATATGTGCAAAAAGTAACTCCATCAAAGGTGCCTTTGGAATTTTGAACTTATGTGTATTATAACACCAGAAAATGTACAATATAATCCGAGTTCTTTGACAGTGACACTTGTTATTAATTTGATATAATTTTCTGGTGTTGCTCATACTTTATATGGTTTAAACATATGGATTTTTATTAATAGGTGTTAGTTTATTAGTTTGTATTTGGTCGTATGTTAATATACATACACAAAATTAATAACTAGCAAAGTTGGAAATTGTGCTTTTACATACTCAAAGTAGATGATGTTTTGCACCTCCTGTGAAAAAATTATAAAATTCTTTATTGGCGTTTTTAAGAAAAAAATATTTATTGTAATAAAATATTTTGCCTCACTGACACGTTGTTTATTTACACATCTTTGTCTAATATGATTCAAATGAAAGAGAAAAATGTGCTCTTTCAGACAAAAAAAATGCATTCAAATATCTGTAGTAGTTCTCGAGATATTCCTATTAAAATGTTCGACCTTGAGAATAACTACAGTTTTTGGAAAAACTTTGGACACTTATAAGTCCGAAATGGATTTTTTTCAGAAAAAAAGAAAAAATATGGGAGTCTTTAATTTTTTATCCTGTATAACATACTCAAATTTAATCAAATTATGAGAGATGAATTTTCCACTCCTGCCTGTCTTGATATGGAATCCACCAGGTATATTGTTGCATTTACTTATATTAATTTTCTGTAATTGTGCTTAAAAAGCCTATTGAAAATTTATTCAAATAAAATAAATGCGGAATAAAACAGTATAATTTGTTTCCGCCACTAATCAAAATAGCAATTTATTCAAGATCATCCAGATTTATACTTTTTGCTACTTTTTATTTTTTTAATAATTAGTACTTGATCTAACTGACCCATCTATTTCATTGGTCCTTCTATTAATAATAACTTACACTCCTTTAGGGTCTACGTGGAGAGCCGTCATAGCTGTTTTATGACAAAGCATCTTGGCTAATGGCTCTCGAGTATTAGGAGCCCACATTGTGACAACTCCCTTAGCCCCTCCCAAACACAAAACAGCATTATATGGGTTTTGTGCAAGCATATTAAGTCTTCCTAATTTAGTATTATATTGAGTTACAATTTGCCCAATAGAAATATCTAACCAACTTAAATAACCTTCATCGCTCTGAAATTTATCAAAATTTTTAATCATTTTCATATTAAAAATTAAATTGGACATACACTAAGCAATCTGTTTTACAACATATTCTTGAAACAAATTTTATTCTATTCATTCAGTAGGACAAGAACCTGGTCCCAGCCAGCACACTGACCACTGACGTCATATTGTCGCCGTTTTTTCAGCAGTAACGACGTCAAATTGTTGTAAAACTGACATCATTATGTCACAGTCCAAAGACGTCATTAAAACGTCCTATACTAGGACTAAGACAAAAATTATAAATAAATAGTTGAATATTGGAAATAACATTTATTATATACTACAGTCAAAACATCTCTATATTGTGACCACCTGCTTAATATGACCAGTATTCCTTGGCCCCTGCTAAAATAATATCTTTTTAATGAAACTTGTACGTATTGCATTGTATGTCCAAAAGACATCGTTTTGAAAACGTCTACGTACGTCCCATTATATGACGTCTTATGGACATTTATTAGTCATAAGACGTCGTCGACCAATAATGACTTAAAAATAACGTCATTATAACCTCAGTGTGCTGGCTGGGGTTTAGTGATCTGTTGCAAAGCAGATTACTTCAGTGCCGATTACTTACAGCTGTAGCTAATAGAAAATGATAAGGTAAAAATTCCATTCGAGAAACTTTGTTTAATTTTTTCAAACAATGCAATTCAATTCCTTGATTATCATAAACATACACCCAATTTTTCTGAGCAACTGCCAGCATTGTTTCGATATGTAACCAACAAATATCATGTACAGATTCCATTACATTCATTTCAAAATGCAATTTTTTGGTAACCCAATCAAACCCAGCCACATGCCCCAATTTTCCACCCAGCAATAGATGTCTACCATTGCGAGAATATTTCATACGATACGGTCCAAAATCATTTAACTGCAATTCGAAACTTTTTGTTGCTGCGCTAATATCTACACTATCTACAATTTGTTTTTGTGTGAACTGTGTAGTTGTTTCACCCGGATCCGCTTCTAAAAGTCTAAGAAATATTTGAAATAACATATATGCAATAAAAATACTAAAAATTTTACCCAGAGTCTTCAGTAAGCAGTACTTCCACTCTAGCTGCTTGCTCATTTGCAAATTTAAAATTTTTCTCTTTTAACTCCTGTTTGCGTTTGTGAATACCAGTTCTAATTCCAGTTTTATTTATACCTTCTCCACGACTGTGTTTTTCTAGAAGTTCTTCACTTATTGGGGCTCTTCCTGGATATTTAGGTGTCGGATTAGGAATTTTTTTAGTTTGTTTAATTTCATGATGTCTCATTGGTTTATTCCTGACTGTATATGTAATAACTTCTTTACGTTTTACTTTAAAGGGCTTTTTCTTTACTGCTGATTCTTCAGATTTTTCTTCAATAAAATACCTTTTAAGCTGTAAAAATGAACGTGGTATACCTATATTTACTTTTATTATATATTTACTACCTTTGCCATTCTCTATTTATGTATTAACAAAATAACGATCTATAACGTAACAATATAAATGTTAACAAGACAATAAATATCGTACAACACAAATAAAAATATAGGTTATATTTTACATACACGTGAGCCATTCTGCAATGCGCAAGTGTGGCGCAAGCTCGAAGAAGTTCTTTGCAGGAGTGCGTTCGGAATGTACGTGTACGACTGACTGCAAATTTATTTACGTCTTGGGTTGGGAGGCTTGGGACCATTGTTGTAATGTATCTAGATACTTGTATCTAGCTACAGTATGTAGATACTTTTATGGTACCTAGATACATATCTAGATACTTTTAAAATTTTGTAACTGTATTTGGATCTAGGTACATCTTCTGTAGTATCTGGTATCTATATTGTGCAGATACTATTTTCATATTTTTATAATTTTATAATACAAAAACTACCATAAACGATTTGTGGAATTTTAAATTTGAAATAAACCGTCTAGCATAATAAAACTAATTTTTTATTATGGAATTGTTTTGAAATCTACTAGATGGTAGTCACCTCGTTAAACAATTAGAGTCACTGCATCTAGTGACCTAGGCCAGTTGGTCGACCAGAGTACCGCAAACCGCCGCTATATTGGGGCAAACGAAGCACGAAATTGTTCATTATTTGTTATTTGTTAACCTCTAATATGTCAAACACGTAAAACGTGGTTTTAAATTGCCCATTATTAAAAATCACCCTCCGCTGCCCCAATATGGCGGCGGTTTGCGTTACTCTGATCTACCAGCTGGCCTAGGTGACTAGATGTAGTGACTCAATAAACAATTAGTCACTACATCTAATCAGCCTAGTCAAGTTGACGTATCATAGTACTGCAATCCACGCCATATTGGGGCGAAGGAAGTATGAAATTTAGTAATTTGTAAATTAAAATCGCATCTTACGTATTTGGTATATTACAAGTTCGGGCTGTCAGAATGTAGAAAAACTTATTAAACTAAACGTGGCTATAATTAAATTCAATGGCGATTATAATCATTAACAATTTCGAACTTTTTTCGACCCAAAATGGCGTCGTTGGCGGTACTCTGAACCGCCAGCATGGCCTGGCTGACTAGATATAGTAACTCTATAAACAATGCATATTGTTGCAGAACGTTGCAGAATGATGATATTATCGATTGTGTGAGAAAGACGTATTCTTGTCCGTCCAGGGCAGTGTTGCCAACTGTACCATAATTATGGTACTTGTACAATAATTTACAGCTTGTACCAACTTACCACAATTAGATAAAAATGTACCATAATTTCTGATATGGAGAGAATACATGTAATAAAAAGAAATCATTCTTCAAGTCTGCGAGTACAGTAAAGGCACTATACGGACTTTGTTACACACTCCTATTTTTCCTGTCAACAGTCAATTTGAGAACTATCAGAGTAAAAACTAACTTAATGAAGTGCTTTTTAAAATATGTTAAAGAGTAAGTATAATCTATTCGTTTACATGAAGGGTAACTAAAAGCAACCAGATTTAGCCACTTTTGTAGTGTAATAGTACTAGGAACTGTCAAAATTGCTATAGTGTGAATCGTACAAATACCTACTTTGAAATTAGGTTATTAGAAAAAGAAATAATATCTAGGCTATGATGGTTTCTGTTAAAGTGGTAAAACATTTTTTAGGTTTTCAAACAATGAAAAGTATTGGAGTATCATCGTATGTCTAGCGACTAAATATTGCCAAAAAACTTGCTTTCTTTGACAAAAAGCAGGTAATAATTTAGTCGCTAGATACGATTTTTTTTTAAATTTTCGGAACATAGTTCACTATTATACAGTTATACTATGAAACTTAGGTGGTATTTTTTTGGTTAACTTTGAATGTAGAATCTCTAAAATTAATTTTTCACATAAAACATGTAAAATAATTTAATTAATAAACATCGTTTTCCAAAGCCAGTTAGGTAAACAAGTTTCCTATGGCCGCTTTCACAAAGCTTGATAAAGTTCTAATTAACTTAATCATGATTAAATTTGAAATCCAGAAATATAATTGGATAAACTTTCAGGTTTCTTAAATGTCAGCCAATGAAATTTCTAGATTCAACTTTAATCAGATTAAGCTAATCAGAACTTAATTAAGCTTTGTGAAACCGGCCACTAGAGTTTAATTTATAGGTGAAAAGGTTTCGAAACAGCACAATGCGCAGAAACCGAAATACGTATGAGCGTTCGAAATTCCGTCGCACGCGCATATCTTTCTTAATGCAGTAGCGTCGGTATATTTCCATTCTGTCTTGTTGCGTGTGCTTATATCTCACAATTATCTTTTTGCTACTTAGGTGAGTTGATTTAAGCTCCAACCCCTTCAATTGAAAGTAGTTATTTAAAGATTATAAAAGCCCGGTTGTATAAAGCCTTGTTAACTTTGACATAGAGTTAACACGATGTTAACTTCAAGTTAACTGTGGTTTGGGTTTTATAAAAAATATCCGCACCTGTTTGACATATTGTTAGCTAACTCTATGTCAAACTCGTGTTAACTGGATAATTGGGTTGTATAAAACCAATGTCAAAGTTAACAACGCGTTAAATCTGTGTTAACTCAATGTCAACTTAATCAAACGCCAAGCATCAATTAGTGTACTTTGAGATTTTCATAACATTTTATGTGCACATATTTTTAACCCCTTTTAATGAACAACATACGCGCCGCCACTGTACTCGCAGGTAACGTTCGCGCAGATCTTGATGAGTCATTGTGATGTTTCTAAACTACGTGAACTCTAAAACCAAAGTTATCATCAGCAGTGTGCCGTGCATACGAGACAGTGGAAGCAGTCCCGATATTACGTATGCGCTATCACGCTCGTACACATTGCGTACGAGCGTAATAGCGCATACGTCGTATCTGGACTGCTTCCACTGTTTCGTATGAGGTTGTATGTTTCGCACGCTGCTGGTTATCACATTATTATATTATTTGTGAAACAAACAACGATTATATTATTAATCATGCGGTTAGATTTATGCATCGTATTTGGTCTAAATAGCCCCTTTGTAATGATTTTTTTTTAAATTTGGTATAGTTATTCACAATACATATAAGTAAATCCACTGTGATTTTGTTTAGAATTTTTTAATGTAGCGTTAATTTTTTTTGGGTACACTTGGACCTTAATATTTATAGATTTTAATAAATATTGCTGTACTAGAGTAGTCCTGGAATTGATGCTTAGTTAAATGAATAGGGAAAAATAGGGAGTTCTGAAACCACCCCCAACTCCTGACCTTGAACCTATCTCTCTCTAACACATGGTGACCTTGAACCTATCTCTGTCACCTAAACGTGGCAACACCGCATTCTCAAGGTCATCAAAATGGCGACAATGTTTTGACCTTGAACTCAAGGTCATCAATATGGCAACAATGTCGAAGACCTTGAACTCAAAGTCATCAAAACGGCAACAATGTTGGTGACCTTGAACTCAAGGTCATCAATATGGCAACAATGTATAGTCATGGTCATCAAATAATGTATCTTTAAGGTCACCAACAACATTCAAGGTCAAGCTGTAGGTATATATAGTAGTCCAGTCAAACTAAACATTTAACTTGGAAAATGGAAGTATATGGGATTTTTTCTTCCAGCATGTAGGGGGGGTCTAGAAAAGCTTAACTTGAGGTTTTCAACTTCAAATTCATATGAGCTTTTTCCGCCATCTTGAGAAGAAGGGTGAAGTGTTATTTTGAAATTATCTCTGTAACAGTAGGTCCGACAAAAATTTGTATAAAGCATTTTTGTCGGCAATACGATCGACTACAACTTTTATTTGAAACTTTTTTGCGTAATATAAAAAATTAAAAAGTTGTGAGGGAAAACAAAAATAAAAATTGTGGTGGCCGATTTACCTTTCGCCGGTTTCCTGGAGAACACATTACATTTATGGTCTTTGAAAAGATCTTTTTCTTCCAGCATTCAGGGGGGTCTAGAAAAGCTTAACTTGAAGTTTTCGACCTCAAATTCATATGAGCTTTTTCCGCCATCTTGAAAAGAAGGGTGAAGTGTTATTTTGAAATTATCTCTGTAACAGTAGGTCCGACAAAAAATTTGTATAAGGTATTTTTGTCGGCAATACGATTGTCTACAACTTTTATTTGAAACTTTTTCGCGTAATATAAAAAATGAAAAAGTTCAAACTTTCATCAACTTTCAAGTTCACTTCTTTTCAAAATGGCGGAAAAAGCTCATATGAATTTGAGGTCGAAAACTTCAAGTTAAGCTTTTCTAGACCCCCCCCTACATGCTGGAAGAAAAAAATCTCATGTACTTCCATTTTCCAAGTTAAGCCCGTTTTTCGTACAGTTTGACTGGACTAATAGCAGGTTGCAAGTATGGGAAGAGTAAAGCGTTTGCAGTTGCAGTGTACAGTGCAGTGTTACAGTGGAAAGCCTCGCTAAATCAATTGAGAATGCGAAAGCGCAAGCTCTAAAAAAGCAGTTGATGGCTCCAAACGAGCTTCCTAAGGATGCTAAATGGGTACCGCTAGTGAATCAATCAGTGTTTTATTTAAACAAATCAAAAAGTAAAGTTGCATTTGTTGGATTATGTGCACATTTGGGATTCGCTCCTGTAATAAAAGTAGCTGGAGTAAAGAATCAGTGTATGCTGTTTGATGAAACGGAGTGGAACGAGTTAATAACCAATGAAGGAGTCATTAATAAGTACTTTAAAGCAGGAGAAGAGGTCGGTGTTCCTTAGAAAATTGGTACAAAAGCTATCTCGTTTGAGCGTGTTAACAGAACTGACGATAAAACAAAAATCATAAAGATAGCTGATGCAGGAGGTGATGAATTATATTTAGCGTGGGAGTCCTTATATGAGCTGTGGCAGTTAATACCGTTACTGACATATCGATTAAACCTTCTGAAGGGCTTGGATTTTTTCAATTTCTACCATAGCATAATACATGGTGTTGTAGACATGCCGGGGGACTGCATAATGAACATCACAAACATATTGGAACCGTTAATGAAGATGCAAATCCCGAACGTGTTTGGAATGTTAGAAGTTGTGCATTATCTACCAGAAAAGATAATAGTGGATGTGGAAGTCAAAAAGTGTGTTGTGTAATGGAAGAATGAAGAGGGGCAAGGGGGGAGCGGGTGAATATAAGAACACATGAGCTAGGCGTAACGTAGTGAAATACAATGGGGACGCGTAACAGTGAAGACGTATCAAGCAAAGCTATTAATAAACTGAATGCTGTAGTGAAACTACGGTGTGAATTAGAAGCGCTAGAGGAGGATGCGGCACACGAAGCTCTTTATGGTACGGGGATATTCAGTCCGGAATATTGTCAAGAGTTAGCACAACGATATAGAAAAGGCGTGCAGTTGTGTCAAGACTTCATTAGAGGTGAGATGTGCGATGAGTGTTTGGTAAAAGAACTCATTGAGGAACAGCTACAAGACTTTGCATATGACTTAGTAGAGGAGGAGGAGGAGGAGGATTAAATGGGTGGTTTAGTGACATTTGTTGAAAGTAAAAACAAAATGCATTACATGTTAACATGGGAGTATGCACATCGTCAAGCACGCAGAAAACAATGGGAGATAGTAGCAAGGGATAGGGTACGATTTCAGAGACAAATAAGCTACGTGGAAAATGTAATCGCTCCAGTTTTGAAAGAAGAGTATAGAGAGGGTATATATATAATACACGTTTTAAAAGTGGTGGGAGTATAGTTTAAATAGTCACGCCAGTCGCTTACCCTCAGTTACAAAAATGGATTCAATCAAAGTGGGTTGGCAACATTACTGGGTTCTTGAAACAACAGATAAGGGTGAAATTAAATTTTCGCCTTATAAAACGCACAATACCGGGTTGTTAATCGAAAGAGTTAAACTTTCGAACACTGTGGTTATACGTAGTGAAGACGATTATCGATACACTTCGTGTGCAGGTGTAGAAGTCCATTATTGTTCGGTTCGTTGGGTTTATCATAGTACGATCGTTGAAAGTGAGCATGCATTTCGTATAAAGTAGCAAATCGATTTTCGGCATAATTAATATTTAATTGATCATAAGGATATCTTTCCGTATTTAAATATACCGTCACGTTTTGGATATCACAGGCGTCGAATGCGCTCATATCTTGCTGCAACTGACCATCACGATCAGTTTAAAACCCTATGATAACGTAACGGGGAGTTTCCAGAGTGGTCGATGTTTTAATAGACCAACTATGCTTATCCGTTTGCGGTACAGCGGGATAAATATGAGTTTCCCAGCTTCTAAATGCCACTTGAGTGTCAATATTTCTCCCAATATATTTTGTTAATGATAATTCTTCTGCCAATCCTGGTTGAATATGTGGAACTTTCCAATATATTTTTTGCAAGTTAAGCTTAAGCTTTTCATTAGCATCGGTGGATATTAGAGCATCGACATCCGAATTGCTTCTAATTAATACCAATTCTTGACGAATATTCATAATAATCTTTCCATAGTCTTCAAAAATCCCCAACAGTGTTGATAAAGGTATGCAGGCGCAAAAATTACCTTTACTATCTAGCAAGGTGCTGGTACCATCCGGAAACCAACCAGCGTTTTGTAACTTAATGCTTTCATTCGAATTGTGAGAAAGGTAAGCTTTCATGGTGGTTGTTAGACCAACTTTTGTTACCGAATCCACCACAACTCTATTCATTTGGTACCGAATCTCACTAAAAAGATATACAATACCATTGTTTATAAATTTACCACTCGCTGATGGTTTACCATCTTCTTTCAGTACAGTACCTTCTACATATAGATAACTACGCGAAGGCAAAATGGACATATCCTCTTGAATAGGTATTCGAATTTCGTCATTATTCTCAAAACGAGTGGTATAAGGTTGGTGAGTGTGAAATTCAGCTCCAACAATCGAGTTATCGACGAGCACTTTTTCGTTTACATTTAGAACATTCATTTTCGGATAACAAAGCCTAAGGTTTGCAAGAATAAGCGGTTAACCCTTGTCAATTGAGTAGCGACCGATGCCTGACTAACCATTTTCTGCTTCCAACACGATCTTTTATAGCCAGAGCGATCAGTGCAACATCGAGGAGTGTTATATTTGAACACCATCATCCACGCTCTTCAAATGAAGTCCTATCGTCACGGTTTCCCCTTGGAAATTAACCAAGTCTCCGTCTTGATCCAATATTTTCAGGGTAATGTTTGAAATAGTATTGACATTAAGTGGTAAATAGAGTGCAGTCTCAGGTGCTTCTATTATTTTGAATCCAGGAGGAATGGTTGTTTGGATCTAGCTGAGTGGTGCGGCATGAAGTTATAGTTGTCTGCACCCCCACTTCTTTCGGTGTAAATACAATCTCGTTGACCTTGCCTTGTTTCGTCTTTTCTCAACATCGTCTGCTTTCTTTCTTCTGTTCTCAACTACATGTCACATTTGTACTTGTATTTGCACTTATTGCCCTTGCAGTCTTGTTGCTCTTGCGGTCTTGTTGACCTTTCGTTCACATTCTTTTATGAGCATAGTTAGGTAAGAGTCTCATTGAAATTAAAATAGCATGAAATTTTGTTTTTAAATTTTAGGTTCGTTTTTTGATTTTCTATGTTTGTGTAGGTGTTCGTTCTTAAATGAAACAATATAATGTGATATATTTGCATGGTTTATTTATCTCATCACTTTTCACAATACATATAGAATTGTTTACACATTATGATTGACTTGGATGTATCAGAGGATTACATATTTCAAATTTTACAGCCTTGTATTTACAGAGTACATTTATCTTTAATTTAAGGAATATATCGTTAAGTCCCGGCGTAGTTTTTCACGTTTCTAAATAATACGCGGATAAACATCACAACACTTTAACTCTACGCTGTTAAGATGGTGATTCGACACAAATGTTCCGTTCGAAACTTGCCCACATTATACTTGTCTATACGTGACATAATGGGAATCTTTATATTTAAATCCTACCATTCGTTTAACTGCTCTTCCAACTGTTTCGGTGATGTCGCACATTTTCCATCTAACCATATGCTTTCCACATTTAAGTCCATTGAATATGCATACGTCACTAGCGCAAACACCAGATAACCATCTCCAAGAACACGCTTCTCTTTGACGCGTTTAATGAATGCCTCTTTGCGGTGGTCTAAAGTTTTCTCGACGTTTCCACCGTATAGTTCTTCGTCCCTCATTTCATCGTCGTCGTCCTCAAAATCGAATGTTACTAAAACGGTTGCCTCTACCACGTCCATGATGCTGTACTGCTGAAGTATTCTTGCCTATGCGTTTATATTGTGATGTTCACATTTATCAGTGGTAGGAAATTTAATATGAGCTTATTCATAAGTATAGAAAATTTTAAGGATCATTATTACACAGATGTGGTTATTGAGGTTCAACAAATAAACTTACATATAAAGTCATAATGATATCCCATGAATACAAAAGTTTAGTATATGATCATAAAACAAGGAAATAGAACGTAATAGCATATATTGGTTATAGTATTATGATACAGTATTAAAATTAACAAGGATAATAAAAGGAAAGGATATCTAGCCATCAGTCAACCTGAAAATAAAAATCATGTAACAATTTAAAGGTATATTGATTTTCTCTTGCATAATTAAAATCCTCTCTGTAGTCAATAATAGAAATTTCAATTACTACTATGGTTATGAACATTAGTTAGAAACAAAGTAAAAGAATCACCTAAGATAGAGAGTATTTTGATTAAAAAAGAGAAAATAGTTGAAAAGAGGTATCTCAGGGAGATGTTATGATTATTAAAAAAAATAGAAATTGATAAAAATTTGAAGAAATAAACAGAGGTGTTTTTTTATGTATGAGTTGAAAATTTAATTAAAATTGATAAGAAGAAGAAATTTATGAATATAAAAGCTATGTACTACAAAATGTGTATACTAAAATTGTAAAATTATAACGAACCAAGAAGAAAATTTATTGAATTAAAACATATAAAAAGAGGTCTGTTGTTTTATTGGATAAGGAAGAAAAAATACATTAGAATACAAAATAAAATTAAAAGGGTATTATGAATTGGTAAGAGTATTGAAAAAATAAAATAACATTTGGAAATTGTCTTCGAGCTGGGTCAGTTGATCATCGAGGTGTAAAAGTTTTAAAGAGGCGGCGTAATATACCTGAAAAGGAAAACAATTATTAAGGTAATTTGACAGGAAGATATAGTTTCGTAAATACTTACTGAAGGTCTGGGAGAGCTGACCACCATCGTTCGAGCCCTGTATGAGAAGGAAGTCCGGAAGGCGTATATGAGACAGTCCAGTAGTCAGGAGAGGTGGTTTCTATGCAGGTTTCACGTTTCTATGCAGATAGTGGTGATTGTGGAGTTTAAAGGTCGTGATTGTGGAGGTGTTAGATCAGAAAGAAGAAGACGTGTGTCAGAATTTTACTAAACTATTAGAGGTCCATACAAGGGATACTTACCTGAGGAAAAATAAAACATGTAAGTTGACAAAGGGTAAGATTTCTTTCCATTTAAAATCCTAAAATAAAGATTAATACAAATAAAAAACTAATAATCCATATATGCTCTATTTACTTATTCTGTCTTAAAAATATTTTGATTGTTGAATGTCATGTTTGACATTTAAAATATAAATGTCAAAGGTTATGAATAATAACCAAACTTTATTTGTTGAAAATTAATAACTGATGCAGGTGTATGAATAAAAGTTAATTCTTGGTTGGTAAGTTTTAATCTTTCAATAAAAGAAACCCATATTGAAAGATTACATTTGAGTCTCATATTTAATTATACAATAAAGAAAATGTATAAACAACCTTATTGATTTAATATTAGATAGTTCGACCCTGAGAGATATATAAAGAAAATTAACAACTCGACATAATATATTTTAAATTTCTCATAGTACTGGAACGTGTGAGGCAGAGTGAATGGTAAAGACATTTAAACAGTACAAATAAAATTGGCGCCCAACGTAGAGGGCAGAGTAAGTGTAAATTAATCTTCACAAATTAATGACGCCCAACGTATATAAAAAATTGCTTACAACGTGTGAGGAACCGTGAATTTTTATACTAACAATAAAGGTGAAATTTAATTAAAGGTTTAGATAAATACGTTTTATTATTTATTTGATTCATAAAATTTTACACATAAAAAGTAATAGGGGTTATTTAGGTCAATATAAAAATGGATAAACCCGAGAAAATAACAACAAGATCAAGCAAACCAAAGGTAGGTTTTAAAGGTTTCAAAGATGAGCGAGCAAAACAATCAGAAGGTACGTCGACGAAAATTTATGAAGAAGAAGCCGAACAAGAAATAACCATACCTATAGGAGAAGAGGGTGAAATACAAGAGAGGGAGGTTATTACTAAAGAAATCGCAGCTGAACCACATTTGACTACTCCAACGGGAAGTGACAAAATGATGGAAACTCTGCTTAAAGCCATTGAAGAATCAAGAAAAGCAACAATTGAAGAATCAAGAAAAGCAACAGCTGAAGAATCAAGAAAAGCAGCTGATGAATCGAGAAAAGCTATGGAAGAAGAGATAAGAAAAGCAATTGAAGAATCAAGAAAAGCAACAGCTGAAGAATCTACAAAAGCAGCTGAAGAATCAAGAAAAGCAGCTGAAGAATCGAGAAAAGCTATGGAAGAAGAGATAAGAAAAGCAATTGAAGAATCAAGAAAAGCAACAGCTGAAGAATCAAGAAAATATATGGAAGAAATGAAAAGAAAATTGGAAGAATCAGCAGAGAAGATTGATAAAAAAATTTCAATTTCAGGAGAAGAAATGAAGAAAACATCTGAAACAATGACGAAGTTAGAGGAGAGAGTGGAAAAGACTTTCATGGAATTTAAAGAAGAAAATCAACGAATGATCCAAGAAAGATTGGAGAATTTTAAAGAAGATGTTAGGATGGAAACCAATAAGAAGTTAAAAGAAAACCAAGAGAACCATGAGCAACGGTTAGAAGAAATTGGTCGAGCAGTGACACAAATAGACAATTTAAGAGAAGAAAATTACCAAACTACCATCCACAAAATAAAATTAATTGAAATGGAAGAGAGTAGAATTCATCATGAACATGAGCAGAAAATAGAAGATACAAAGAAGGCAGCACAGGAAGCAATAGCAAGATCTATAAATAAAAGAACAGGAAAGAAAGAGAACACAACAAGGCTTGACTTACGACAACAGACGACAGGAAGAGATAATGAAAGTAAAGATAGGCTACACCAAAGACGAATCAAAAATAATAAGACAAAGATATCTGAGTTCGAAAGAAGAATACAAACGGAATTAAGGTTTTTAGTTGAAGAAGTATTAATTGATGTTGACGTTCATGCAGACCTTACCGAAGAAAGATTTTTACGATGCTGGATGAATATGGAAGATGAATCAGGGACACTTTATGAAGAGGAAAGATCCCAATTACGATTTAAAGCTAGTAAGAAAGTTCAATTCATTTATCCTGAGATAACATTTAAAAAAAATCAAACAGAAAAGCATACCAGAGAAATGATGAAGCATTTCAAAATTTTAACACTTCAACAGCATACAAGTTGGATGGATAGAGCATAACAAATAGAAGATAGGCCTCCATATCTTGAAGTTGAGAAGCTTCACAACGATATAAACAATTAATAAGTGTAAATAGTGTAAATGGGTAGTAAGTGTATATATTTAGTGAAATAATTATAAAAGAGTTAATACTGAGTGATAACTAATTAAATAGTGAAGAGTTTTTAAAGTATTTAATGATAATAATAATTGAATGAATAAAAATAAATAATTAATAAAGGTAAATAATAATAATTGAATATAAAAATGAAAGTTTGTCTGACGGAGGGCAGAGATCTCTTTGAGCAGCATGTAATGAAGAAATAATGATGATAAAATATATAATAATAAAGATTAATAATAATAAAATATAATAATAATAAAGTGATGATGAGTAGTAAGTGATACTGTGGTAGTGAAGATTAAGTGAGGTGATAATAAAATAATAATTAGCTAATGTTGTAAGAAACAGTGAGATATTAATATTAAAATACATGAAATTAAAAGGGAAAAAAAATGAATTGAATGAAAGAAGAAAAAAAAATGTGTATATAATTGTAAATAAAAGAGAAAATGTTTAGTTTTGTTTATGTAGGATTAGAATAGAAAAATGGGGTTAGGTAATTTAATGTTGATGACATAAATGTGTTTTTTTTTCTTTAACCTTAAAATTTTTTGCAAATGTCAAATAAATCTTGACATTTGTCAAGAAAAATTAAAATGTTGTCAAATTGACATAAAAAAATATAAAATAAGTCATTATACCAACTTTGTTGGTGGAGTAAAAAAAAATAGTTCCAAAATATTAAATTTTGAAATAGATATAAAGTGTATATAGTAATGTGTTAATTTATTTATGTAAAGTTAATTGTGTTTATGTTATGAGAGTTGTTCGTTATGAAATATGAAAACAAAATTTAGATACATATATGAGTATGATACTTTGGATTCATAAAAAAAAAATAAATTGCAAAAATATCAATGTATAATGAATAATTATGAATATTAAGTTATTATTTTTTAATGAACCAAAGGAGGGGAATATGTGATGTTCACATTTATCAGTGGTAGGAAATTTAATATGAGCGTATTCATAAGTATAGAAAATTTTAAGGATCATTATTACACAGATGTGGTTATTGAGGTTCAACAAATAAACTTACATATAAAGTCATAATGATATCCCATGAATACAAAAGTTTAGTATATGATCATAAAACAAGGAAATAGAACGTAATAGCATATATTGGTTATAGTATTATGATACAGTATTAAAATTAACAAGGATAATAAAAGGAAAGGATATCTAGCCATCAGTCAACCTGAAAATAAAAATCATGTAACAATTTAAAGGTATATTGATTTTCTCTTGCATAATTAAAATCCTCTCTGTAGTCAATAATAGAAATTTCAATTACTACTATGGTTATGAACATTAGTTAGAAACAAAGTAAAAGAATCACCTAAGATAGAGAGTATTTTGATTAAAAAAGAGAAAATAGTTGAAAAGAGGTATCTCAGGGAGATGTTATGATTATTAAAAAAAATAGAAATTGATAAAAATTTGAAGAAATAAACAGAGGTGTTTTTTTATGTATGAGTTGAAAATTTAATTAAAATTGATAAGAAGAAGAAATTTATGAATATAAAAGCTATGTACTACAAAATGTGTATACTAAAATTGTAAAATTATAACGAACCAAGAAGAAAATTTATTGAATTAAAACATATAAAAAGAGGTCTGTTGTTTTATTGGATAAGGAAGAAAAAATACATTAGAATACAAAATAAAATTAAAAGGGTATTATGAATTGGTAAGAGTATTGAAAAAATAAAATAACATTTGGAAATTGTCTTCGAGCTGGGTCAGTTGATCATCGAGGTGTAAAAGTTTTAAAGAGGCGGCGTAATATACCTGAAAAGGAAAACAATTATTAAGGTAATTTGACAGGAAGATATAGTTTCGTAAATACTTACTGAAGGTCTGGGAGAGCTGACCACCATCGTTCGAGCCCTGTATGAGAAGGAAGTCCGGAAGGCGTATATGAGACAGTCCAGTAGTCAGGAGAGGTGGTTTGGGCTGAGTCAAAGGCGGTGGATCACGTTTCTATGCAGATAGTGGTGATTGTGGAGTTTAAAGGTCGTGATTGTGGAGGTGTTAGATCAGAAAGAAGAAGACGTGTGTCAGAATTTTACTAAACTATTAGAGGTCCATACAAGGGATACTTACCTGAGGAAAAATAAAACATGTAAGTTGACAAAGGGTAAGATTTCTTTCCATTTAAAATCCTAAAATAAAGATTAATACAAATAAAAAACTAATAATCCATATATGCTCTATTTACTTATTCTGTCTTAAAAATATTTTGATTGTTGAATGTCATGTTTGACATTTAAAATATAAATGTCAAAGGTTATGAATAATAACCAAACTTTATTTGTTGAAAATTAATAACTGATGCAGGTGTATGAATAAAAGTTAATTCTTGGTTGGTAAGTTTTAATCTTTCAATAAAAGAAACCCATATTGAAAGATTACATTTGAGTCTCATATTTAATTATACAATAAAGAAAATGTATAAACAACCTTATTGATTTAATATTAGATAGTTCGACCCTGAGAGATATATAAAGAAAATTAACAACTCGACATAATATATTTTAAATTTCTCATAGTACTGGAACGTGTGAGGCAGAGTGAATGGTAAAGACATTTAAACAGTACAATATATACTGAGTTGACGGGTGGGGTGCAAGGTCATGGTCTTTAATGGTAACGATAACGAGCGATACAATATATTCCCATGCTTACACCCACTACTGCAACTAACAGGGTGCCCAAGGTCACCACGGAAGCATAACACGTTTCGCTGCTGACTTTACATTGTTCCACCGGACTATTCCCGATGGTTTGCCACTCACTGTCCTTAGTATGTGTTGGGTACACGAATTTGACCCTGAATCGTACTTCTTGCGTTCTATTGCCGACCTCGTGTTTAAACATTCCCATTTGTTGCAACGTCACTGGTTGCATTCCATACCGAACGCTCTAATTGAAGTCATAGGAAATAAAGGCTGCTGTTGTATCTGGGAGTTTTGCAACGTACACTACACCCTCGTACAAGGTTGCCAATAATATTACCGCCTTGATTGGTAACATCTTCCCTGTTCCCTCGCGTTATATTCTATGTTGTATTTGGTTCTTGCATCTTCTTTTAACCACAAACATCTCTACCACATTCATCGTTAATGGGTGCTAGCACGTTTGCAAACACGCAATGTGGTGACCATTTCAGGTGCTCTACGATTGGACTATCCGACGGTTCCCATTTGAAAATGTTCACTCGACAATAAAAACATTCTACTCTAACTTCACGTCCCGTGTAGACAAATCCGGCCTCAGCTAAAGATTTTGGGGTTTGTATACCCTTCCAATTACGAAATGATAACACTCGTTCTGTCAAGCACGTATTCTGCAAGTTAGCTTCTACACACATTTTGAACTTTCAATACTTGTAACCTGCTATATATACCTACAGCTTGACCTTGAATGTTGTTGGTGGCCTTAAAGATACACTATTTGATGACCATGACTATACATTGTTACCATATTGATGACCTTGGGTTCAAGGTCACCAACATTGTTGCCGTTTTGATGAGCTTGGGTTCAAGGTCATCGACATTGTTGACATATTGATGACCTTGAGTTCAAGGTTAAAACATTGTCGCCATTTTGATGACCTTGAGAATGCGTTGTTGCCACGTTTAGGTGACAGAGATAGGTTCAAGGTCACCATGTGTTAGAGAGATAGGTTCAAGGTCAAGGTCAGGAGTGGGGGGGTGGTTTTAAAACTCCTTATTTTTCCCTACTTAAATGACTATTTGCACTATTTTCGGTACGAAAAATTGATTAATAAGTTCTTATTTTAGCGGTGAATATAGTAAAACAAGTATCTACAAATGTATCTAGATACATTATGTTAGGCTTTGTATTTGGATCTAGATACTTCACTGTAAAAGCATCTGTATCTGTATCTGGGTACTTTTTTCTGATAGTACCTGTATCTGTACCTAGTTATACAAAATAATGTATCTGTTACAACACTGCTTGGGACAGGTAATTTCACCGTTTCAGATGTAGTAGTTTAGATTAGAGTTCCTAATATGAACTGAGCTCGGAGTTATTTAGAGTTAAGTCACGCATTCAAATCTTTCTAGTGACATTTTATATTTTGAAACTATTTATCAGAATGTTGGTAATCATAAAAATTGGTTTAATAAACTAAATGTTAATATGACAATTATATAAATCTGAAATTCGGTACAGTTCATACTTTATTAAAAGCTGTCTTAGGCAGGAATCACACTGCTCGACCACGTCGAACACATATAACTGTATGCGCAACGTCACACTGTTAGACCATCGGCCGTCCACCGTCGACCATGCTCGATCGTCCAGCTTGGAATTCAAACGGGTTGGAATTTTGACCGATTGTGGTCGACGATCGCATGCGCGTTATTACTTTGCATTTCCAAACACATGGGCGTGTTTGCAAAGTTTTGTGTATCAGAACATAACTTATGTATAAAGTTTATAGGCATGGATGTAAAAATATTGCGATTTTGTTTTTTTGCAGCAAGATATACTACAAAAACTACATGTGAAAAATAATAATTCAAAAATACATTTAAAACAAGCACTTTTATATTTATTTTTGTCAAGTTTACAAAAACCGCCTTTAAAGAATTTTAAAAGATTATTGATGACGTGCATCGGAACTTACATGGTATGGACTATATACAGTAAAACTTTTGCATGCATAAAAATAAACATGAGAGCATAACCTAAAATTTATAACTGGCAGCTGCTGACTATTGTCACTAAAGTAAAAGAGACAAAAAAGTATCTCTGTTCCAGACAGCTTAGTTTTGGCCTAAAAAGAGATAGATTTTGACATCCGTGTCCTAACTCTTAAATAACACAGTTAAAGTTTCCATTTAGGAACTCTAGTTTAGGTATGTGCAACTCCATCGTTCCTTTCACACAGGGAAACTTTTATTAAAAACATAGAAGAAAAAACAAGAAAAGAGTTTATCTTACTATATCAAAAATTGTCAATTGATGTCCTTTATTGTTATGCAAAATGTCTCTCCAGAATTTGCAGTTATAGAATAGTTATTAAAAAAAGGTTTGTAATGCCCCCTTTCACAAAAAACTGGCATTGTCTCTCATGCATCATTTTCAATTTTGAATGTCTACGAAATTAGTTGGCGTGAAAAGTTGTCATTACAAATTTATTCTTGATAAAAGAATATAATTTATGTTGGTATTACGATTACTACGTTTATTTGCATCTTCCAGATGAAAACAATTATTCATTGTTGTATCAATACAACTGTTTTGTCATTTTGGCAAATTGAAACGTCGAAGAGCTTATTACACAAAATGAAAAATGAAATATCAGAAATCATTGGCATTTTCATTTTAACATGTTTACAAAGTAAATCACGTGACTAATGACATAAGACCTCTGGTAGTCTATATGTATCTATAATTTGGTTTTATAATATATAAATGGGAGACATACAAACCACAATATACTACATGTCAATATACTAAATTTTATCATGCCTCCACTAGTTTTCGATGAACTTTCTTACCAAAGAATAGAGAGGATAAGAATGGAAAGCTCCATAAGAACTACATACAGTGCGATTCTAAAGTATGAAATAAATCCGATAAAAGGGGAAGTATCGATTTTTGGAAAAATTCCAAAAACACGTCAATTTTCTTTTTAAATCCACACTTTTTGACATGATATTCGAATATACAGGGTGATGCGTTTAAGTGTGGTGATGTCATCGGCATTTTTTTAAACGGCAACTTGCATTTTTTATTCCATATTCTGACACTTCATCCAATTAACAGCCTTGGTAGTGTAATGTCTAGAGTGCTGGACTTGCACCCAAGCGGCCCGAGGTCGATTCCCGGTGCCGGCAGATCTGGTTAAGGTTTTCTGCAGTTTTCCTTAGCTGTGACACAAATGTGGGATTTGCGCTGTTCCATCTGTAAGTAAGCTTCTGGGGCCTGGTTTCCAGACTATGGGTTGTAGCAATTATTATTATTATTATGATAATAGCCAAAATAGTAATGTAATAAGTTTGTTACTTTACATAAGGAAATTTTTTAAAAAAATAATTATCAAGGCGGTAAAGTGCTATAGTCACCACACTTTAATGCAAAGCGAGACGCAAAGTATTGAATTTTGGAAAAATTCCAAAAAACATGTCAATTTTGTTTTTAAAGTCCACACTTTTTGGCATATCGGATATACAGGGTGATGCGTTAAGTGTGGTGACTATAGCAGTTTCCCAATTATTTTTTCAAAAAAATTTTATGTAAGGGAACAAACTTATTACATTACCATGTTGGATATTAGTTGAAGTGTCAGAATATGAAATAGAAAAGTTGCTATTTAAAAAAAATGCAGATGACGTCACCACACTTAAACGCATCACCCTGTATATTCGAATATTATGTCAAAAAATGCGGACTTTAAAAACAAAATTGACGTATTTTTGGAATTTTCGCAAAAATCAATACTTTTCCTTTTATCGAATTTATTCCATACTTAGAACCGCACTGTATATGTAAAAATCCAACCTTATTTTGCAGTAATAGTTAACACCTGACACGTAAAGATAACGTAATAATCGCTAGACATTTTTAAAATTTTAATACATCAAACAAACAATCTATAATACTTTTCATAAAAAGATCTATCTAACAAGTATTATTAACAGCGAAATGTTTACTTTTCTGAACCTATTTGATTCAACACGTGTTAACAGCACAAAACTTACGTCAAAATATAATCAACTTCCCATCAGTTAACACCCAACACGCTAGATGGCGTACTATTTTTGAGGTGGTCAAGGTCCGTTGATGCATGCATAATTATATCCAAAGTAAAGGTTATCTCACCCATTTCCACTATTGACTTTTGAAATGGGCTCAAAAATGGCGCCTTTTTGGTGGCAATTTTTATTTGTCATGAATTTGTCAAATCAAATATTTACATAACATACAGAAATGGTTACGAATATTTTAATTAAAACAAATCAGTAATACTATGTATTAACTTATTAACAAATAATATTTTTAGGCATTCGAATTATCTGTTATTGAGTAATATTAACTACTACTACTGAATAAAACCACGAAAACATTAACACATTAAAAATGATGGTCTAAAATGATTTATTAGTATTATAAAAGATTTATTAGTTATATGAACAAAAGTTATATGAACAAAACAACAATAACAACTAAATCGAATATTTTAACTGTGATACAACTAATTTATCAATGGTATCCCCCTCAAACAGTATTTGAGTTTCTCTTTTTTGTTATCCAAATATGGCAGAAAGCCATATAAAAGCCGTGGACGAAAATCTAACTTCTGTAAATGTCTGTACAGAATGGAGTATGATGCAAGTGGATGCTGCAACTATTTTTTAAGCTTTTGTAACCTTTCCAACCAGCTAAAAATTAAGAATATATTAAGTAGGTAATCGAAAATTATCCTGCAAATCATATTTATACTGCCATTTTTTTCCAGCGGCCACATCAGTATTTTTTTAAACCTGAAGTGAATAGTGTCTCTGTTTCTTTTGAGGTGATGCAAATTTCTTTTGCGCAGTTTATAATAAATTGATGGTTTTTCGTTTGACGTCCGCTATTAATTTGTTTCCATGTTCCATTCCAATTTCATGTTCATTCCGAGTTATTACTTTCTTCTTTCTCGTCAGATGTTGCCGTTAAATGTCGTCGAAATGTAAAACGGCAATAAAAGAGTGTACGTAATCTAAAAACTACATTTTCTCTATGCTTAAATAATTCATATTAGTTTTACATGTAATTTTATTAAGACTCAAACTTGCTTACTTCGCATAATCTTGAGTATTCAGTAATTTCCAATTCTGACGGCTACGCATATCTAACCAAATTTATCTTATTTTCGTATCTTTTGGAAAAAGAAACAAACTGCTAGAACAGTTTGGTGCACTACAACCAGTCATTTTTTAGGAAAAAGACTTTGGCGGTTCACTTATGTCAGAAACTGACATCGAACTTGGGCTCAAATATGGCTGTCTAAAACTTTGATGAGATGACCTATGTATGTGTACTAGGTATACATACACATGAATGGACCTTGGAGGTGGTTAGCCCTCCATTCTTAAGCGCGCGTTAGCGCCGCCAGTGTTAATAATAGGAAGCTTCAGAAACTATAAACACCTAAAGATGGCGCTACGGTCCGCAAAACGGAATTAATTTCTTTAAAACTAAAATTTGAAAATGTAAATAGAAACATTATTTGATTGCATCGCAGTTCCCTGCTCACAGTGTTGCCAGACATGCGTGAACATTCAAAATATATTAAGTTTAACTGAAATTTTTAATTTTTAAATGCTAAGGAATAATTTAAGGTAGTTGAAATCAAAAAGGGGAATATAAAACTGCTAAATATCTTTAAAAATATCAGTTGTTCTTGCTGGTTTTAAGAAAAAGAAAAGTATTACTATATTAAAATATATATTCGTTTTAAGAAATTAATCAGGACTAATTAGGAGTGAAATAGCTTATTCAAATATTAACCGTCACATGCTCTTAAGTAAAGAAAAACAACATTTACTATGGGAATTTATTAAATAATAGTTAAAAGATTAGGAAAGTTAAATTACTTTTAAATGTCCCGCGAATATTACCACCCAACGCTTCCTGGTGCAGAAAGCGTTCAACTAAAAATGACTGGTTTTCGTGCTGCCATATTGAAATTTCCGCGCCGTGTACATCTATTTTATTTCAATCAATAATAAATAAGTAAGCAAAAACATTTATCCATTGTCATAGATTTTGCTATTAAACAGTGTTATAATGACAGTATTATGTTTAGTTTGGTTATTTTTTAGAAAACATTAATTCTACAAAATTGGCGATGTTCGACTATGATTATAAAATTTATTTTAGATATCTACTCCTTACAAACTATGATCCACACTACCTTAACAGTTTAGCAATCGATATCAAACGTTATCTTGCTAAAAAAACGATTATTAAAAGAAAACTGAATGAAGAACGTGAGCTATATTTTGACTCTAATATTTTTAGAGTCACTCTATATTACTTATAAGAGTTGAGCCAACGCGAATGTCAATCCGCCATTTTGGATCCAAAAATATACATTGCAAAAATTATTGGTTATGTTTGCCTGGCAAATGTCAAATGTTTCATAACCTGACATTTACTTCATTATAATTTACCATAGCTTATTTGAATTGATTAATATAATAAAATTCTTAAATAGAGTAATATATATATTCATATTTTATTTGCAAAATTGGGAAAAGAAGAAACTACTCTCAGCTAAAAAAAACTGTTAATGTCTCTTGTGCTCTAGTAAGTCAATTTCCATTTGAATTATTTCCGTAATAAAAACACTTGAAAAGCAGTGAAAATATTTTGCTTTATTAAATCGTTTTATTTCAGAGTTATTACTCATTAACATATTTTGCATATTTTATCAAATGGGCCGACTAAGAAAGATATTTTTAATTTCAGACTGTCGACTGATAAGTTTTTTGTAAAGAATCCTCGACCACCTATTCCACTAAAGTTTTCGCAAATGTATGGCATACATTCAGGCACTAACATTTTTGTGTTAAATAAATTTATAGACTAAGTAAGATATAGCGATTCTGGAACGTGGAGACAATGCATAATTAGAAGCAAGACTCTATATTACTAGTGAATTACAACTTGTACCTATCGAGATCAATCATGCAAAACTAAAAGATCTTCAAGCCCTTTGTGAAGTATTATCTAATATAGAACACAGTAGTTTCTATGATATTCTGGACACCAATGAAGACCCAGGTAACATTGTCGAGGGCGACAACAGTAGTGCTTACACATATTTTTTCGTTCATGCTAGAGATATGAATCTTTTGTTAAAAAAAGTATATATTTTAGTTTTTTTTAAATCTGCCAGACCGATATATTCTAATTAAAATATCTTATGTTTAATAAAAAAGTAACAAATCTGTTTTGCAAATTTTCGTCAAAAACCACAGATTTTTGGACTGTGCAAGAATCTTTCATAAACTGCACATAGTTTCAAATAATAAGAATTCTGGCCTGACATTAGTTTTTGGTTCTCCTAAGGGTTATAGTCTTGGTTATAGTTTTCGACAAATACCGTGTTTGACATCAAACCTTCAATTGCAATTTATATTTCTTAAAAACTTGAAATAGATAAGAGAAATACAAGAGAAATACATAAAAATTCTTCGATTTACTAAACATCATATTATTTGTCAAATTAAGGGCGATCTTTTCACCACCTTGTAACTTTATTTGGCAGTTGATTGTTATGGATACAATTGTAGAAACAGTTGTAACCATAGCAAGTAATTTCCACATAAATTTATGAGGAAGTGAAAAGACCTGTTCTATTATTACCTAATTTTGTCAAACTTCGTGTTTTTAAATTGGCATTAGTGCAAATGGATCCAACCAATCAGCGTCAATTACCGCGTTGGCCCAACTCTTATAAGTAATATAGAGTGACTCTAAATATTTTGCGCCAATAACGCCCCCTTAAGGTAGGTACTTACAGCAGCGGGTCCGCAGGCGGATGTCATAAGATTTTGAATGTTGTCTGAAGGCATACCGACCAATCGTATAACATCCGCCTGCGGATCTGCTGCTGTAAGTACCTACCTTTATATTCTCTCTATTCTTTGCTTCTTAAGCTAAGTACTCACAGCAGCGGATCCGCAGGCGGATGTCATACGATTGGTCGGTTTGAGTCAAATCGACTGAATGATCCAACTCTATGGCGTTACATCAGGAGAACGAGGAATAAACGTAACAATGATGGTGACCATAAATGCCGTTGGTAATCAGGTTCCTCCGTTGTTGATCTTTCTAAAGATTACACCTTAAAGTGCACATGTTGATAGGCGCCTCACCCCAACTGGAACTAAAGGGGGTTGCAAATCCATCGGGGTGGGTAAATGAAAGTTTATTCGTAGAATATTTAAAGCACTTTATACGTATTTCATATTAAGCCAATTGCCGAAGAAAAAGTGCCAATTGGATAATCACGAATCACACATCTCGACAGGGACGAACCCATGGGGGGGATGGTAGGGGAAGCTCCCCCCTCAAAGTTGATAATTTTGAGCGAGAGTTGGCAATTTCACAATTTGAGAAAAATGAGAAGATAAGAAAATGTGTCTAAAACAATTTATATTCTTAAATTTAATCTAATTGCCATGCATACACGTTGGAGAGTTTTAAATAAAAATAAGATTTATGGAAAATACTAATTTTGCTTCATATAATGTTAGGTGCAATGGTGCAAATAAAAATACTTTCTTACTAGTAGTTGGTATTTTCATCGTAATAAGTTGGCAATTTTAAGGTTTCCCCCCTCCAAAACAACTCTTTAGGTTCGTCCCTGCATCTCGATTGCCGCAATCAATCTAGCAAAGGAGAATGGGCTGCTCGGCTACTACTAACCATACCTCCTCATACATCCCACAAACTGATTGGTCCAAGGTACAACGTATGGTTGTACCAAATCACTTTTTCTTTCTTTATTTTCTTCGGCAATTAAGTATAACGGGATTAGGGTAATAACGGGATAAGTATAACAGGAACCTCCTAACCGGCTAGTTCGGGGCGTTAATAAGAAGTCCAGCTATATTAAAATTTATTACACAAAACATTAACCTTAAACTGACTGAATGTTTGGGTCTGGCAAACGTCTGCTTTAAGATAACAGCCGCCGTTTGGACTCAGCACTAGCAATAATAGAAATAAAAGACAGGATACAAAAGAAACAGAGTTATTTATTTAAAAGAACACAATGAACAGTGAGGATTTATACCAAACTCATTATTTACGGTAAAACAAAAAGCAATTATAGATCTCGCAAACATTATTTGCAAATAACCCGTATCAATATAAAATAATGTGAGGAATTCAATGAGTCTTATATAGTTCTTACATACAATAATTTCACATAATCGAAATAACAAATTAATTCATTACACAGACATATTTTAACAGAAATGAATATTAGAATATCACTTACTATTTCTGCAGAAAAGTTGATTTGTTTACAAGTGGCAATGGCGCCTTTATATACTTGAAAACACAAAAGACTAATGAAGTTACTCTCTTACATAATCTAAAAGTTGGAAGAAAGAAAATGTTTATACAGTTATAAGCGGTAATTCTGTGTTGAAAAATGTTTTGGTTTTGTCTTCTTTCTGTTGTTGGTTGCTGATGGTTAATACTCTTATTATTCACAGTTGCAGCTCCAATAGCAGCTTTGCTGGTGGCCAATAATACCCAACGTCTTGGACGGTATTTAACAAGGTATAATGGCTAAGGCCAGGGTAGAAAGAAAGAAGGGGAAAAAAGAACCTAGAAAGAAATTCTGCATAAATTAACGGTTCGCCAACGTAAACTAAAGCCTACCGGAAAAGATGTTTTCATCAGCTTTAAAACAATGCACAAAGGGTAGATTATCACCTCTTGAAATTATAGTGTTGAAAGGTATTCCTACAAAAATAAGAAATTGTTAGAGATAACCATAATGAATAGAGTAGTTAAGAAGTGTACCTTGTAGTATAGTTTAAAGACCAATGAGTTGGATTCATGCATCACTAACAATCACCACAGATCACCTAGAATTAATTGTACTTTATCCACTAATAAACTCGTCATGAGGGAACTTAGCAATATTTCTTAAAACTAGAATAAAACACCGCTCTATTTGCAATACAAATTACAACTCACTTTTTCAAAAGGAGAAAAGTGGTTATCTTTATCAAGAGTTTCTAGAAACTGTGATAAAGCCGAAATCGACCAATGAGGAAGCAGAAACAGAAACATCATCAAATAAGGAATAACCAATAAAAGGGTGTGCCCACAAACACTTCTATATTTGGAGTGACAAAAATATAATAAACACACTGAAGAAAAGCCTTTTAAGAAGGAAAATTTTAAGTTAAACATTAAAGTGAAATTGAACTGGGGAAAAGCCTTTAAAAAAATTGTAATAACTAATTCAAATATACTAGTTGTAAATATTAAAAGAAAAGACTATCAAGAAAATGTTCATGCATAATTTTATCATATAGAAGTAACTACTTTTGCAAATATAAAATTTAAAAAATGGTCCTAGGCACAACACTCCCCTAATTTAATTATTGTTGAAATGGTTTGATCATGAAATTTATTCTATGATCTTGCTAGCTGGGATTTCTTTTGTTCATATGTATATTCTGTCATCTTACAGTATTGCTATTGTATTTCTAAAATAGAAATTAGAATATTAATTGAAATTGCCCTGATTAATTAATTAAACTAAATATTAAGCCTGCGTTAGTTAGGGAAGAGACCGTAAGTGTAGTGATTAGTAATTTCTTGTAACGTAACTAAATTCACTATTTCACAGGTATTTCAAGTACATTTAATTACGTGCATTGTAATCAAACTGATGTACAGTCTTTAGCAAATGTCTTGTCCCGAGTAGGCAACACATTTAACAATTCTAGTAAAAGAAACGACGAACGTTTCGGTGTATAGTTTCTTTTGTTTACAAACAACACAGCAAATATAACCAGTTTTAAATGTTGCTACCCTACCTAGAGTGGCTTTGTATAACAACAATAGAGCAATAAAAACTGCTGTTTTCAAGTGAGTTTCTTATTTTACTGGAATACAAACAGCCGTTTCACTTCTACTATCGTTTCTCCTATTTTAAGAAATAAATATCGTATGCTTTTTTTACTTTATTATAAACTCTATTAATTTATTTACGAGTTTGATTTGTTTATCTACAAAGTTTAATTATTTTGTAAACACTAAAAAAAACTAAATTTTTAGTACTAACTGTAATCAGTTTTTATTGTAAAAAATAGGAAAAATAATAAATAATCAAAACTAATAATCGTTCCCCGAGTTTCCAAAGTAGAATCAGATTGGGCATACAAACGAGGCATATTTAAACATTAAGGGCCAGTTTATTCACCTTCAGGTAAAATTCCCAATAGTTGCCGGTCAAATAAATTAAGTTCACAGTTTGGGTATATTCACAGGATTATATCTTGAAAGTAGTTACTGGAATGCTTATGAGAAAGGGTCCAACTTTTGCACTCAGGTAATACATGCAAGAGAGAGATGGGTAATTGACAGAATAATGTGTTAGAGAGAAAAATTAAACCCATTGACTAATCTACATAAAAGGAAACGGGATTTAAAAAAATCTGTAATCTTTCACAAATATTTTCTAAAAATTTTAGGTAAACAGATATTAGTGTTCTATGCTTTGCCAAGGTTGTTTCTTTTGTTTCGTAGCTTGTTTGTAGCCAAGGTTGTTTCATAGCTTTTGCTTTTGGAAAATTACACTCGTCTCCTGCGTCGACTCGTGTAATTCTCGTTGCAAAGCTACTCATATCTGAAACGACAAATTTTGTCGGAAAAAATCAGACCACTTGTGATATTATATATGAAAAAACCACTAGTGGTTTTTTCTTAGTGAAAAAATGTATGTCAAAATGAAATGTCAAATTTAATTAAATTAATATTAACTACACACGCTAAATAAAAATTTACTCGATGGATTGTCAAGCCGAATACAACTCGTGGTCTAATCTTTTCTTGCAAAATTTATCATTTAAGACATTCGTAGCTTTTGCTTTTGGAAAATTACACTCGTCTCCTGCGTCGACTCGTGTAGTTTTCATTGCGAAAGCTACTCATATCTGAAATGACAAATTTTGTCGGAAAAAATTAGACCACTTGTTATATTATATATGATAAAATTATGCACTACTTGTAAATTGTATAAATATTTATATTGAACTCATTTGGGTCAACCACATTTTATTTAACTGATTTGTCCCAAAAAAGAATTATATATATCTTAATTAATTGTGTCGCTCAATAACTTTGAATAACGATTATTATTTCTTCTTTATTATACCTGTTGCTTTTAGTGGTCTTTACTTTTCTACAATATGCTGCTCTCAAACTTTGCATCCGTATTAATAATACGGAATGAACTGGTAAACATTTTTAAATGAATTACATTTCATACTGTTTGTTCTTAAACTTGTTGTAATTCATGTTTTGTTATAGTTGCTGTGCGAAAATTATTTAAAGATGCAACTGACGATAAAATTAGACGAGTAGTATGCAGTTGGTTACTACAAGCGAAAACAAGGCAAAACAGACGGTAAGCACATACAGGTGTAACTTTAAAACTTTTTTCTAAAACATTTTAAATTTTTTACAAATTATTTTGCAATGTCCAATGTGTTACAACACATACAGTAATTTTAATATTAATTGTTTCGTTTTGTTGCAGATATCAACGCAGCCAGGAAGAAAATTAAAAATAAATTATATACATGTATTATAATAGTTTTATGAGTTTATTTTATTTATATATTTTTTAGCTATGAAATACATTAAATAAATACATACAGCCGTACTTGTAGAGAGGTTACACGCGTGTAACGTAATATTTTTTATTATGTTATACGCACGTAATTTCTGTATAAGTACGGCCGATAGTGTTTATTTACTCCATATATACTTTTATTTTTATTTGATATTGTCTACTGGAAACATACCATCTAGGTATACTAGCTAAAATTCAATTAAGCTTGTTTTAGAAAAGCTAAATCAAAATTATATCAAGTATGATACACACTTGCATCAAGCTTGAATGACACTTGAATAAGCTTGCATGCCACACTAATAAGCTTAAACTAAGCTTGCAAAACAAGTTGACTGCAATTTATACTTTTGGTAACTAGGATGCTTGACTCGAACTTGCCATAAATATAAACCATTGTCAGAACAAGCTTACTGCAAGGTTCGACGTTTGTTACGACAATCTTGTCTCAAGCCTGTATCCAAGTAGTTCTGCTATCTGGGGCAGCGCCCTTACTCGGGACAAGACATTTGCTAAAGACTGTACACGTTGTTTAAATAAATACACCACATCGTACTGTGTAGTCACGTAATTTTGTTGGAGTTTCATCACTATAGAATCTTTGGAAACTCGTACTGTTGAATCGGTTCCCCAATTTTTTTCACAATTATCAAGTTATAAAAACTAAAAACCGAAAAGGAAATTTAAAAAACAGCACAAACAAAGCTATATGTAGAACGTAATCTCTTAAGGTAAAATAACAATTCAAAATATTTGTTTTAAAAATTGCTTAATTGTCTGGCAAATAAAATATAACAAAATCAGTATTTAAATTTAATCTTTATTATCTTGAAAACAGGTTTTTCCTAATAAACCAAACGAAGTTTCGACAATATAGCTGGAATGTACCCAAATTATTAATTAGTAATTATAAAAATAAAATATTACAGGCACACGAGGAGGGACACTGGTTTAATTTATGAGGACAAATTTTGAGAGTGCCTGCGAGAGTTCAGCGTCTTTTTGGACATGTTGCTGCTACATGGCGTGGCATTTTATTTGATATTCGCAGCTGTAAATTTTATTATTATAATATGGTTAAAAACGCAAACGCACATAAAAAGAAACAACACTTCTATGTCACTTCAAAGCATATAAAACCACAAATACTTATAACTATTTGGTAATTTTGTATAATGCATCACATGACTTTCTATTTTTATATAATTATGTGATTTAGAAGAAATTGTTAAGCAACAATTTGAATCAGTTGACATAATCAAGTAGTTACTATAAATTTTTAAATCTCTTTGAAATTGTAAAATGTGTATATAAATATGAAAAAATTACATTGTCGAATGCAACTTTATTATGCTCTTAACTTTATAAATAACAATTTCAAAAGCAGTAAAGAATCTGGTGAGTGTAAATTATGTACATAGATCATAGGTTACTTTCTAATAGTGTCAATAATTTATTTTGTAATACATCAAGTGTATTTTACAACTAAGAATATAATTTATTTATAAAACAATTGTGGGTGTGAACCGTTATATTTTTGAATTTGCCTCCTTTTACAGCGACATCTTTTAACTGCTAGCTAAAAGCGACTTCTGATTAAATTGGGTACATAAACATCAAAGACGCCGTTTTATACGCTGTAAATACCTGGTAAATACAGCGGCTGGTAAATCAAATTAACTTTTTAGTTTAAAAGGTGTTTTTTCAAGTGCAGTTTGCTAGGTCTTTCTCTGGTCAGTTAAGTAACGGTTAAGTGCATTTCTAGCGAGGGAAATTTGAAAACGGATTATTTAATGAGCAGAAGTATTAGTGAACGAACTGGGTTTGTATCCTTACTTTATTTGCTTTATTTCAGTGATGTACCCAGGCTTTTTTTGACCTTTTTTTAGTCCTTTACCTTATAGCGTTTTCGATTTATATGCATCGATGCTGCACGGACTAAAGCTGATGCCGTGCAACCATTCGATTTATACTTTTCAGTTCACACTAAATAACTCTTTGCCGAGCGTTCGATTTAGCGACAGCTGATGCACAGAATATCGAATATGCACCATACAAGTTTTTTAGCATGAGGTCGAAGAGCTCGTGCAGTGCAGCGTTGCCAACTTGGACGAAAACGGAAATAGTACAGGGGCATTGAAAATTATAGTGCACTTACTAAAAATTATAGTACTCTCAAGCAGTTTTCCAACTGTTAGAAATGCCTAACGTAAATGAACTAAAAGCTAAAAAGTAAAAACAATAAACATATTACTTTTATTAAAAGACGGGCGCGAACGCGAAATTTGCGGCAGTTAGCTGCAGATTTCGGCGTTTTCGCTACCTAATGCTGAGTCATGAAAGTATTTAATTACCGCTAAATTATTTAGGTATATCTATTTTATCTAGTTCGTAGAAGAATGTTATTGTTTGTTTTTAGCGATAAAATAATATAAATAATGTTTATAATGAAGAAGTTTTTCATTTATTTTTGCATGATAGTATATGTGTAATTTAATATTAGACAAATACTGAATAAATATAGTACATTTGGCGTACCTACTATTTACATTTTAAAAGTACATAGTACCGGTATACTATACTATAATTATAATACGGTTGGTAACGCTGGTGCAATGGTAGTGCATCAGCTGATTTTTGTTATGATCGTTTAGAAGTTTTTGGCGTCGTTTCATGCGTAATTAGAAAAATGGACTAAGAAGAACTAAATATTAATATGTATAATGCATTGAACTGAATACTATAACTGGAAGGAGTACGCAAGCGGACGTTCTATTGTGTTTTTGTGACCATGTTGTGAGAACGATAGCGCTGCTGTGGAAGGGATAGCTTTCTCATTTCAATACACGACGCTAAACGGTAAACTAGTTGGAGAAGCAGTTGAAAAGTATTAAAAAATGGTTGTTTATTGTTGCGCGTATGGATGTAACAATGAACGGACTCCTACAAGTAATATTCGTTTTCACAAGTAAGTACATAATTTAAATTATAATTCTGGTAGGAAGAGAACATTAAAGATAATAATTGTTCACTTAACCTAGCCATGTAGGTTGGTTAGGTAGATATCCACCTTTTTGTGTTATTTTGTTACACTTCAAAGTTAAAAAATTAAAACTATCATTCATACAGGGAATTTTTTCAATTAATGGAATTAATAACTACAAGTATAATAAATCGTAATAATACCTATCGTCCCCACACTAACAGACCTTTAATGACTTTTCTTTAAAATAATGTTTGACGCTTTATTAAAGTCTGTATTTTTTTTAATACAAGTGTGTATGTGTATTACAAGAATGTTGTAATTTTAACCCATACTTAAAAAAATTTAATGGTGCTATACTAGAGGTTGCGCTCACTGACTATCTATTTTATTTTAAGGTTTCCATTATCCCGTCCTGAAATTAATAATTTGTGGATAAAGGCAGTTCGACGAGAGAATTTTAAGCCCACTAAATATACAGTTATATGTAGTGAGCACTTCACACCTGATAGCTACATGGAATCATCGGCAAATCGGAAGTTACTAAAAAATGATGCTGTTCCTTCCCATTTTAACTTTCCGAGCCACTTACAACCCAAAGCAAAACCTTTACGTGGTATTAAAAGAAAATATGCTCCTGAAGCATCAGCCTCAACTTTTGAAACAATTCTTAACAATAATTGTGATGTTGATGTAAGTTGGATAATTACAAAATTGGAAATTTATTGTTTGATTGATGTTTTGTAGGCTCCAGAAAATAGAACTACTGGTAATTCTGTGAGGAATGTTGGTGTGCAAACTTGCTTCCGAATATTGAAAAAATCTTTACCTGAGATGAAAATGATGACTAGAAAAATGAAAACCTTACAACAGAAAGTATCAAGAAAAGACAAAAAATTAAAAACAATGAAAGACCTGATAATCCACCTCAAAAAAAACATCAAGCCAAACAGTACTTTAGAAGAAACCTTGATGAATAATTTTGAAGGTCTCTCTTTAGAATTGTTACAAAGTGAATTAAAAAATGTACAGTCAAAGAAAACTCACAGAAGGTACAGCAACCAATTGAAAGAGTTTTCACTGACTTTATATTTTTATTCGCCAAAGGCGTACAATTTTGTTAGAAAAACATTGTGTTTACCACATCCCGCAACTTTGAGGAAATGGTTGTCATCCCGTAATTGTGAAGTTGGTTTTCTAGATGAGGTTTTTGAATTTTTAAAAAAACAGGCGACTCAATGCAACTATCTAACTGAAGTTGCCTTGGTTTTCGATGCGATGGCGATTCGATCGCAAATTGTTTATGACAAAAAAAAAGATAAACATTGTGGATATGTTGACTTGGGTGGCGCAGCAGCTGTCGACAGTCAAGAATTGGCTACAGAAGTATTAGTCTTTCAAATAGTATCATACAGTACCAATTTTAAATGCCCTATTGCATATTTTTATATAAATAAAATTACAGCAACTTTGCAAAAGCAGTTTATAATAACAGCTTTGCAAAAACTGAAAGACATTAATATTCTTGTGCGTTCTGTACCTTGTGATGGATGCGTTACAAATATTAAAACTTTCCAGTTATTAGGGTGTCATTTAGATCCATCACATGATATAGAACCTACATTTAAATTACCCAGCACACAACAAACTAATACTTCACATAATAGGGGTGATGAGAGAAGTGTTGTTTTCATCTTAGATCCTTGCCATATAATGAAGTTGTTAAGGAATGCTTTAGCAGAATCAACCGACTTAAATTCACCTCGGGGAAAAATTGATTTTAATTTTATTAGAAAATTACACGAATTACAAGAATCAGAGGATCTGAAGTTTGCCAATTCTTTGTCTGGAGCCCATATAAATTTTCAAGGGAAAAAAATGAATGTTCGCCTTGCTGTACAAGTCATTAGCAGTAGCGTTGCTAATGCAATAGATTTTTTAAGAGTTTCAGGTCATAAAGACTTTCAAGGCAGTGAAGCTACAGTAGAATTTCTTAACATTTTTGACAGGATATTTAATATGATGAACTCTAGAAGTCCATTTGCAAAAGGCTACAAATCGCCACTAACTCTAAAAAATTATAGCTACTGGAAGCAAATTTTCGTGGAAACGGCAAATTACATTAGATCATTAAAAATTGGAAGTTGTTCTATTTTACAACATAGAAGAAAAACATTTAGCAGCTCTTGGGTTTCTTATCAACATCTATAGTTTTGAAAAATTAGCTTTAAGTTTGCTAAATAGAGCAGATCCATTAAAATATTTTTTGACCTATAAATGTTCGCAAGATCATTTAGAGCTATACTTTTCATGTATTAGATCAAGAGGTGGTTGGAATAATAACCCCAACGTGTTACAGTTTAAATGGGCGCTACGAAAATTATTATTCAAAAATAGTGTAGAGCCCAGTGTTAATGGAAACTGTCTATTCAACGATGATTTTGATTTAACACCAGTGTTCAGTTTTGGCGAACAAACTATTAACGAAAATCAAAGAGACACAGTTGAATTAGACCAAGAATTAGATCAATTATCTTTAGTAATAGATTTTACCTCACTCTCTTCCATACAAGAAAATATATTGTACTACATAGGAGGTGTGATTGTTCGTAAAATCATTAGTAAAAATCCGTGTGTTCCGATTATTAATGTGAGCATTAATAATTGTAAAAGTTTTACGAAATTTGTATCTAATGGGAAATTGTACTATCCGTCAAATGCCATTTTTAATATTGTTCAATATGCAGAAAAAGCTTTTCGAGCCGAAATAAATTTGGGATTTATGGGCAAAAACAATTTTAAAAGAAGGATAGTAATGCTTGTGATTCAAAATTTTATTCATAAAATCACGACTATGTTTCAACCTGCACATCCTATTGTAGACATATCACAAAATTTACATGAGTTACAAATTATTAAATTTGTAGCTAGTACCTATGCAGATCTTCGCATACAAACTCATGCTAAGAAAACAAGTTTACAATTATTGGGAGAAAAAGCAACACTTCGGCATAAATTAAACAAAACCATACTCTTTTACCACATTTAAAAAATTGTACATATTACAATACAATAAAAAAATTTGAATACATATTTTTATCATAAATAATTGTCGTGAATGTATCATTTTTTCTGCACCCAAAAGATACCTACCGTCATCATTATCGTTCCCTAAATTATTTTAGAGCCGTACCGGTCACACCTGCCAATTTATTCAACATACAACAGCGGAACCGCCAGCTAAGTCGGTAACACCTGGGTAACACACTGTGTGCGCGACAGAGAAAGCATTCCCTTCTACAACCGCCGCACGTGTCTAACGCTTGGGTCACAGTTTTGTAGCGTTTCATACTCCTTCCAGTTATAATGTTCAGTTCAATGGTATAATGTGATAGAGCAATACAGTGTGTCAAATATTTATTCTACAATAAAAACAGCTCGGAGCACGTGTTGTTTCTTAGAGTTGAGGTTAAGTTGTTTTGTTTATTGACGCGCCCGGGTTCGATTTATAGGTCGTTTTTATATGCTCGGTATTCGTGCTAATTTGCACTATTTCAGAACCTGCTCATTGCCAGGGTAATATTAGTGCTCATAAATCGAAACGTTATTACCTATGCTGGATTCATGCTAAAAAATTGTCATTAATTTAAACATTAAATTTAATTTAATATTTAACTTTCATAATAAGATATTAAAACAACCTTTTCATGCAAGACATCAATTTATTTTAACAATCAAATCGTATTGGAGGTGAACTGACCTAACCCACACCAGTGATATTTTAAGTTAGGACTATTCACCTCCAATACGATGATATGTTAGTCGTATTCTTTTTACCATTTTTCAGTAAGATTCTTACTAATTCTCATTGTCTTAGTAAATTGTTGTGTTCTATTTACTTGTCACAAGTGAGTTGGTACTGAGATAACTTGTTCCCCCCTTGCCCCAACTGGCCTGCTTATTATTTAACTTACTTCAAAGCACGACCTTCTAGATTTCACGAGACGACGTCTCTTATCCGGCCTGGGCACTTTTAAGATTTCCCATATAAACTATGTTTCTGAGAAAACGCAAAATTTCGCCGTTTTGGCGCTAGCTGACACGCTGATGTTTATTTGTCACTTGATGTATAGGTTAGGTAACCCTTACAAATGTCAAGCGTTGCATGTTTACGTAAATATTTTGGGAATTAATTAAATAAATTTATATAATTAAATGAATTATGTTATTAAAATTAATTTACAAGTTGGTAAGTGGTTTAATAACATTATTGAAATTACAATTTTATAACTTTCCGTGAGCTGCGTTTAGGATATAGAGAAAGTGAGCAGTAAGTACATTATCTGTTCACGTTTTTGCGATGTTTCTGTTTGCCAAACAAGGTTTTAGCAATTTTTAAAGAATTATATTACTAAGTTCCTCCTTGTGGTCGTGGCAAACAAAGAACTGTGAAGAAGCAATTGGAGTTAGAAGTACCTAGTGATGTTAGAATATTAGACGGATTACGTTCTCCAGGTAAATGTTCTACAATCTGTATTACAAGTTCGATTATTTGGTTGAATAAAAGTGTAAATCTTCTAGTGGAGTATTTTAATGCACCTCTGTCTTGAAGATTTACAAATCCTATCAGTGAATTTGAACAGGAGGCAGCTAACAGAGAATCTAACAGAATCTGACATTCAATCCTTTCTTCAGTTTTTTCGCAATGAATCCTGCCGGAAGGGCTACAGATGCTGAAAGAATTCCGTAATCGAGATGCATAGATAAAGTTTGAAGTTCTTTTATTAATTTTGTTATATTTTTAGGAAGTTCGATGTTGAAATTTATTCTTTCAGGTATCTGTAATTGTTGATCTGTCGAAATAAGGAAGTATATATTATTTTGCTGTTGAGTGTTGGTGTCCATAACCCCAACGTAAGATTTTAAACCATTTTTATCGTAAGGTAAAATTTGAAGAAAATTCATGACATGATATTGTAGGATCACTTCCTACTATTACACATTGCAATGCTGCATTTATACTTTTTTCTGCTAGTGCTTGCCATTACTAAAGTGAACGAAAAAACAGCAACAAAACTACGAAAATTTAAACAAATAACAAGGAAATAACGTAATTATATTAAAAAGTAAAGAAAACTGCCCTAGAAGATTAGGAAAATATAATTTATTGACGATACGCGCAAAACCGACAAACATATAAAAGCGCGCGAAGTTAGCGTAGTTTGAAATTGGCGTTTAGGTGTTATATATCCGTTTCCGCCTTTTGCGTGTTTGGTGGCGCCAGCGGAGAAACACTTGAACTAATTGAGTGCGCAGGCCGGATAAGAGACTTCGTCTCGTGAAATCTAGAAGGTCGTGGTAGCGACATCGTGGAGCAAACATGATACAAACTTTAATAAAAAAAAATTACTACATGCATGGTGTTGCGGAATTTTAATAAAAAGTTATTCAAAAATTAGAATTACAGAAGTATATGTCATATTAATATGGTCATTTTTACAGAACATGAATGCTCATTATCAAATTAATGTTAAACTGTGAATATTTCTGTACATGATTATTATTAAACCTAAGACTTATTGTGACAGAATGTCAAATCTGGTAACATTCAATGTCGCCAACATGATTTTGCTCCAGCGGCAAGATAAGAGACTTCGTCTCGTGAAATCTAGAAGGTCGTGCTTCAAAGTATGAAGCGAGACAGAGTTTTTTGAGGTTCTTGTGTCAAATGTAAACAAATGTTGGATCATAGAAAATATACATACTATAGGCGTTTACGAAAATTGTGTCGGATATATACCGATGTACCGAAAGCGTTCAAAATTGTGTTATACGCTATTGACACATCGATAGTGGCGCCTCTGTTGGCAATACTTCGCAATATATTATATACAAAATATCATTAATGTCAATGCAGCAGCTTTGAAAAATGAATAATTTCAACAAAAAAAAAGGTTTTACACGCGGATGTTATGTCGTGGGGTGTAAGAGAAAATAAAAGTGTTCATTTCTATTAATTTTTTCTTATTCTCGTTTTCTAGAAAAAAGTTGACTC
This sequence comes from Agrypnus murinus, assembly GCA_929113105.1. Taxonomy (NCBI): domain Eukaryota; kingdom Metazoa; phylum Arthropoda; class Insecta; order Coleoptera; family Elateridae; genus Agrypnus; species Agrypnus murinus. Next base: position 197,205,456 of record OV816024.1, read on the forward strand.
GATATCTAGATCTTATAAATAAAGGAAATTAGGATTTCAAAAAAGGCGAAATTCCTTGTACGTATTGGGTTAGATAAAAAAATGACTAGTACACTGTACTCTCCTAAGAATTAAGTTGCCAATACGAGACTTTCATCCGACTGGTACCAAGAATAATAATATCGGCTGATGGATTTTGCCGAAGAGATGCTAAGGTAAAAGATGACTGGAGCTCAATCGCGTCCGGCTCGCAACGATTTTTTCCGAGAAAAAAGTAAAAAACCGTTAGGGCGCGTGGTTTACTCTCATTATTTCTTCGGGCTCATCACGTGCAAGCGGTGGCGTAGGGGGTTATTTAACAGCTCACAAGAAAGGCCCATGCAAAAATCCAAGGACTTACCTCAACATTCCGCTATTTTTTCTAATTTGACTGAGCTATGTGTAATATTTTTCAATATTTATGTGACAATTAAAACCAATATTTCTATATTTATGCAATATTAAAAAAAAAGTGCAATATTACTGCAATATTGCACGCTCATTTTTAATTTATCAAAACATTACAAAATTTCTCATTAACATACTTCCACAATGGGTGAGTAGAAGTTTTCTTTTTTTACAGTGCCTCTTATTTTACTATTGTTACTCTCTCTTGATCTCCTCTTTCACATGCCCTACACGATGGCTGTTAAAGGCCCCCTTAAGTCATCGAGGTCTATTTGGGTTATTTATTATTTTAGTTTAGTTTGTTGAAAAAAAAACGGTGTATTTAAAATACATATCGTTACCAGAAAAACGTTTGTCAACCTGTTGCCATGTGGGGTGGTGACGTAGTTACTACCGGCCAGCAATGCATTAGACAGAGCATCGACTCTCTGACGGACGGCTCGGCTGTATTGGTAGAAACAACGTTATGAAAATTTTTTAAATGCTCATACCTCTCTTATTTTCATGATGAAAAGTGCGGTTTTTAATGCGAATTTATTGGTGCGTCCCAATTGTTTAGCCAGTCTCGATAGATTAATAGTTTGCATGATTACTTCCTAACCCAAGGGTCGTATGTTCGATGTCCCGATAGTCCTTCATAGCTATGAAAATTGTTTTTTTCTCGTCTTCTCTATTAATGGATGTTGTCGAAGACATATCTTATAAGAATTGACGGTTATTACAAACTTATGCGGGGAGGGCACCCCACAAAACAAATTGATGGCTAACTATATCATATTTTAATTAGCTGCTTCACGACTTCAGGGGGGCTTTAATCATCATTTAACCAACACGGCAAATACTTATAGACCAGCAACGTATTTCGAGTTGTCATTTCAACAGTCGTGAAAATTTGGGTACTAAATCTTATGTACCTGCTGAACACTAAAAGTCGATTCTGGCAGCCCCTTGCAGTCGGGATACTACCCCAAAATTACTAAGAAGGTGAGAAATAAGATTCAATTTATTTAAAGTAACAGTCATGAAATTTCAGGAGGTTACTTTCGATAGTATTCTTTATTTATAAAAAATATTGCCAGAACATTTCCTCCCCTTCTAAATGTTGCCAAACGCTGTAAAAGTTGATTTAAAAAAGTGACATTTGTGTTATTTTAAAAGTTGAATTTTGACACAATAAATAAAGTAGGTATATGTAGGTTTACATGTTAGTGCGAGCGAGACAGTTATATAGCGGCCTGTGGGTTAGAGAGAGAATCTTATTTTTCACCCTCTTAGTAATGTTGGGGTGGTATAACCCGGCCGCAGGGGGCTGCCAGAATTGACTTTTAGTGTTCAGCAGGTATATAAGATTTAGTACCCAAATTTCCACGACTGTTGAAATGACAACTCGAAATACGTTGCTGGCTCTTGGTCTATTATATTTACAGCTTGAAAACCTCATGCAATTATTACAGACATTTCACGACAAACCGTTTAATTCCTGTCCCGTATCTAAATTCTTTAATTAGGTATACTACTTGCAATACAATTATGCTCATGCTTTTCGCTGAATAATAATAGTCACAATTTTTATGTTCCGTTAATTTTATTTGCATTATGTCAAACATAAAATTTAAATATGTCTATGATTTACTTACGACTCCATCCGGCAGATGGCGCGTGCGTCACGCAAATCATATAGCCCCTTTATTTTCAAATAGTAGCGACAACCATTGATCTTGCCGCTGGAGCAAAATCATGTTGGCGACATTGAATGTTACCAGATTTGACATTCTGTCACAATAAGTCTTGGGTTTAATAATAATCATGTACAGAAATATTCACAGTTTAACATTAATTTGATAATGAGCATTCATGTTCTGTAAAAATGACCATATTAATATGACATATACTTCTGTAATTCTAATTTTTGAATAACTTTTTATTAAAATTCCGCAACACCATGCATGTAGTAATTTTTTTTTATTAAAGTTTGTATCATGTTTGCTCCACGATGTCGCTACCACGACCTTCTAGATTTCACGAGACGAAGTCTCTTATCCGGCCTGCGCACTCAATTAGTTCAAGTGTTTCTCCGCTGGCGCCACCAAACACGCAAAGGGCGGAAACGGATATATAACACCTAAACGCCAATTTCAAACTACGCTAACTTCGCGCGCTTTTATACTTTTTGTCGGTTTTGCGCGTATCGTCAATAAATTATATTTTCCTAATCTTTTAAGGCAGTTTTCTTTAGTTTTTAATATAATTACGTTATTTCCTTATTTGTTTAAATTTTCGTAGTTTTGTTGCTGTTTTTTCGTTCACTTTAGTAATGGCAAACTAGCAGAAAAAAGTATAACTGCCGCAATGCAATGTGTAATAGTACTGATCCTACAATATCATTTCATGAATTTCCTTCAAATTATACCTACCTTACGAGAAAAATGGTTTAAAATCTTACGTTGGGGTTATGAACACCAACACTCAACAGCAAAATAATATATACTTCTTTATTTCGACAGATCAACAATTACAGATACCTGAAAGAGTCAATTTCTACATCGAACTTCCTAAAAATATAACAGAATTAATAAAAGAACTCTAAACCTTATCTATGCATCTCGATTGCGAATTCTTTCAGCATCTGTAGCCCTTCTGGCAGGATACATTGCAAAAAAATTGAAGAAAGGATTGAATGTCAATAGCCTATTAGATTCTCTGTTAGCTGCCTCGTGTTCAAATTCACTGATAGGATTTGTAAATCTTCAAAACAGAGGTGCCTTAAAATACTCCATTAGAAGATTTACACTTTTAATCAACCAAATAATCGAACTTGTAATACATATTGTAGAACATTTACCTGGAGAATGTAATCCGTCTAATATTCTAACATCACTAGGTATTTTTAACTCCAATTGCTTTTTCACAGTTTTTGGTTTGCCACGACCACAAGCAGGAACTTAGTAATATAATTCTTTAAAAATTGCTAAAACCTTGTTTGGCAAACAGAAACATTGCAAAAATGTGAACACTGTGAACAGATAATGTACTTACTGCTCACTATCTCTATATCCGAAATCCAGCTCACGAGAAGTTATAAAATTGTAATTTCAATAATGTTATTAAACCACTTACCAACTTGTAAATTAATTTTAATAACATAATTCATTTAATTATATAAATTTATTTAATTAATTCCCAAAATATTTACATAAACATGCAAAGCTTGACATTTGTAAGGGTTATCTAACCTATATATCTTCAAGTGACAAATAAACATCAGCGTGTCAGCTAGCGCCAAAACGGCGAAATTTTGCGTTTTCTCAGAAACAAAGTTTATATGGGAAATCGTAAAAGTGCCCAGGCCGGATAAGAGACTTCCTCTCGTGAAATCTAGAAGGTGGTCGCTACTATATGAAATAGAGGGGCTATAGCAAATCAGATGTGTCAATAGCCTACTGTTTGATTTGGTATTATTTGATTTTGGAAAAAAAATGGAAATTACAAAACGGATAATGGCTGTTTGGGGATTTACATTGGTTGTGTTTGAAACCCATAACGCCATACAGCCTGCTTGAGCAAATTTCGCAGGGATTGCTTCGGAGAGTATGACAGATGAGAGACAGCGTAAAATCACTTTATTTCAGACTATATCGTATTATCCATGTTTACGGTAGCGATTACAGTTCGGAAAATGCGATTTTACGGTCTACTATGAATGTAAATTTTTTTATTTCATACTGTCCGGTAAAAGGGTATTTACCGGACTCATTTGAGTCCGGTAAATGAATTATTACGTTACAAGGCCGGTAAAAAATTTTACCGGACTGAAAATCCAATTTGAGTCCGGTAAAAAATTTTACCGGACTGAAAATCTAATTTGAGTCCGGTAAAAAATTTTACCGGACTGAAAATTTTAAATGCATTTTTTTAAAAAATGAACAATGTGAGGCAGTATGAAATAAAACGCCTTACGTCATACTTCCGGTAAACCATTACAGTAGCTCGTTTCAACATTCGAGACTCGGCTCCTTCGTCGCCTCGTCCCGAAACGTTTTCAACTCGCTACTGTAAACTTGGGTTTACCGGACTTATAACGTAATATACTATTACCGGACTCAAATAAATCAATTGAACATTGCTTTAGTATTCAGTTACCATGGACATTCGTTCTATGTTCTGAATTCGACTAATAGTTGCATAAATGCTCGTTTTTCATAGATGTCCATAATTTAAATTCGGAAAATTATTTTATATATTTTTTTAAATTAAACCAATAATTGCACAATTGCAGTATGAAATAAAACGCATTACGTCACACGTCCTGGAAATGTTCTTACAGTCTCGTTTCTTACTCGACTGTAAAATTCCATATCCAGGACTTATAGCGTAAATAACTCGGATATTTTAGTCATCGTTTTATTTTAGGGTGAATTTGAACCTCTACATAAAGCAGGAGTTTTAAGGTTTGTTTGTAAACAAACTGTAAACCCGCCGCATGAAGTTTTATGATTTACTATAAATTAAAATCTAAAATACAGATAGGAGTTTGTTGAATGCGTGAAGAATTGTGCTGGATGTAACAAGGATTCGTCCATTTTAAACGATTTTAAAGAATTAAAGTCACAGAAAAGTTAGGTTAAATTCGAGCTGGCGAGTAACGAGAGAACTACCAATTGAAGCGTCCGAAACAAAGCATTTATGTTGCAGACTGCAGCCACAGATGAAAGAACTATATACTGCAGCACTACCAATATAGCGTTTTTTGTTTCGCTAAAATGCCTTCGAATTATAGTCGACTTGCGCAAATGCACTTTCATTAACTTTAAGAGCATAGAATTCGACAATATACGACAAAGATAGTCTTATAACTGAGGGCAAATGAGATGGGCAATGCAGCTTTTTATTCTTTAATCTTAATATTACTATTTAATTAAACAAAATTTGCATAAAATAGAATTATGGTTAGTTACCTATATGTTTATAGATTAGAGGGAAGTACTTGATGCGGTTCAATTAAATGTAGTTAGTCTAGAAATTGAATGTTTTAATACATATAGCAACGAAGTTTGGTTTTTAATGCCATTTATTTACACAAATATTACAAATTTGTTCAGTTTAACGTGTTTCCTCCATTCTATAACTATTTAACTATCCAATTGATTTAGTTTTTTTTTCTAATCATTTTCTTTTTGCTACATTTGCAGTTTTATAAAAATACAAATAACTCAGTCTATTTCCTTCTGATGTTTCGTATATGGACGTTAGTAGAAGTAGTCGCGACGCAGTACGTATTTTGTAATTCATTTAATGTGGGATAAGCGTGTCCTATCGCCTTAAGAATAAAAGATAATAAAAGTTGTCCAACTTAAATTTAAATTAATTTCTAACATTAAGTACTGTATTTTAAATTAGTGGTAACATTCTTTACATGAATCCAGCATTACTATCCCACTTTAGTTTTAAGCAGTGATTATGTCTTCCATAACATCTGAAGGCGTTAATTGGAGGGTCACCGAACGCCAGCGCAGGCTAGCGCAAATGAGAGACGCAGCACGTTGCCGATTAGCGAGGGAAAATGCTAAAGATCGTGAGAGCAGACTTGCGCGAATGAGAGAGGCCAAACAATTGCGACTAGCGAACGATTCTGCTGCAGATCGTGACCAGAGACTAGCGAGAAGGAGGAAAGCGGACCGCTCTCGACGCCAGAATGAGCATGCTGAAGATCGTGAGCGCAGATTCAGTACGAACTCTATTTTAAAGCTTTTATAAAGCTCAGATTAGACTAGCGAATAAGGCGAGTGTTTTGAACCTTGACCAAGCAAATTCAGCAATTCAGAAACAAGACCAGGCAATCTCATAAAACCAGAATCAAGAACCAGCAGTACAAGAAAATTCACCAAGTGAGGAACAAAAACCCTTAGCCCAACCCACACACTGATCTCGTAACTCCTGTTCCAGTTAAACAGAAGATTAAATGGAAATGCTAATGTGGCTTTTTCTTAATTTGGATTGCAGGTTGCACTGTTGTAGCCACATCTAACATTTTCCGTTGAATCAACAGTGCAATTGTGGGATCAGTCTTCTGTTTAACTTTGGTACTGGAGTTGTGAGATCAGTGTGTGGGATAGTCTAAGGGTTCTTGTTCCTGACTTGGTGAATTTCCTTGTACTGCTGGTTCTTGCTTCTGACTTTGTGAATTTGCCTGGTCTTGTTACTGAATTGGTGAATTTGCTGAGCCAAGGTTTAAAGAACCGGACTTATTCACTAGTAAAATATAATTGCATAAACAGCATTTCTTTGACATTTAATCAATTTGAAGTTATCAATTTATCAGAGATTTGATGTATGGTCCTGGATATGCCCTTAAATATACGTGTTTATAATTACAACTCTTCTAGAGTAACAACATTCCTTCCTACTATCTACGAAAACGAACGCCTAAATATCGCCAAATGGTTTGATTCTTGGGACCCACGTCACTAACAAGCCCACGCATTCTAGCATTCGCTTTCAGTTTGGTGCTGAATTTTTGTTCGCTTTTTAACTAAAAGTGGAAGCAACGCAGTAAGCAATCCGGGATTGAACGATATTTTTTTGAGTTGTCTGCAAATAGTGCTGTACGATAAGCTTTCCATCCAACAGCTCCAACAATCCAATTGAATAGCTTTCGTTACTAAGTTTGGGAATCATTTCCTAACTTTACTTCCGGTACATAAAATTTTCTTGAGTTCTTCATCTAAAAATGGGTTACTGTTAATTATGTCTTGTAGCTGTTTATTCTTCGTTTACAACCGTTGCAATTCTTTTTTGGTGCGGCATAATCTCTGCTTAACTTTAGTTAGATCTGTGACATCATATGCACTAACTTGTTCCCAAATAATACCCTTAAAAGTAATGCAATATAAATTATTTTTAAACTATTTAATTTGGCTTCATGTTATTTACTTACATTTGAATCTCCTAAAACATGCAAATTCGAGATTTATGATGATTGTGGGCCAATACCAGATAACAGCGACTTAGAATATCACAATTTTCAGTCAATATGAAAACGTATACAACTAGGTTTACTCACTGCTAGGTCTTCGGAAGTTTTAGTATCACTTGCCTTTGGTAGATGTGGTATTTCATGCAAAGTTGGAACAGCATTTGGTTTTAGTTTCTTTTTGCTGTCTTGCCGTTATTATATTGATTTATATCGAAATGTTTCTAAAGCAAAGCACATCTAACATTTATTGTAACTACAACGTTTCAAACTTTTTTTTATTAATACTTAACGAGCAACATAGGTTAAACAGGATATTATCTTTTTTAAATGATAATTCAAGTTTGTATACAGCTACTTGCAAACTGCTACTTAGAATATTTTTAGGCATCCACTGTTTGCAATTACAATTCTGTATTCAAATTTCTTCCTTGGTAAGCAGAAAACAGGAATCATCGAAAACTCTTCTTCCCATTACTGTTGCACTTCGGTGCTGCACAACTCGGCATTTTTACAGATCCGGCAGATACTACATAAAGCGTTATTACTTCAACATTTTCGATAGTCACACAACTAGTATATAGCAGAGTTCGGCAATTGCATCAAATTAATCTGATAGCTCGAGTAACTATAGCAACCATTGTTAAGACAATCATCTCTATAGTTACTCGATCAACCAGATTAGTTAGATGTAATTACCCACGACCTCCTTGATTTGACGTTTCGTTTGACGTCTTATACGGCCTGATCATTTGCGAGTTTTAGGCGTTCTCCGCTTGGCGCTGCGTACCGGGGGAATGGACGCGTTCAATGTAAGTCAATGCGTTCACACATTCAACGAGTGCGTTCAAAATAAAGCCCGGACTTTTTTTAAGGTTGTTGACAGTGTTGTAATGTATCTAGATACAAGTATCTAGATACAGTATCTAGATACTTTTATGGTACCTAGATACATATCTAGATACTTTTAAAATTTTGTAACGGTATTTGGATCTAGGTACATTTTCTGTAGTATCTGTGTATCTGTATTGTGCAGATACTATTTTCATAATTTTATAATACAAAAACTACCATAAATGATGTGTGGAATTTTAAGTTTGAAATAATTTAATAATAATAATAGCTACTACCCCTTACCTAGCGAACCAGGCCCCAGAAGCTATGAAGCTTGTGCGGGAGGGAGGGGCGATTATTACTATTATGCAGGCTCAACGTGCGGCTGCAGGACTTGACAGATGGTATAAGCACAAATCCCACATTTGTGTTACAACTAAGGGAAACTGCAGAAAACCTGAACCAAATCTGCCGGTGAACCCGGGCCGCTTGGGTGAAAGACGTGCACGCAGGTCCCTGCTACTACCAAGGCAACCGACAACATAATAAAAAAAAATTTATTATGTAATTTCTTTAAAAACTACTCCTATGATAGTCATCTCGTTAAACAATTAGTATCACTACATCTAATCAGCCATGCCAAGTTGACGTATCAGAGTGTACCGCAAGCGACACTATATGATAAAGGAAGTGTGAAATCTAATAATTCCTAAATTAAAATCGCGTTTTGCGTATTTAGCATATTACAATTTGGGGTTGTCACAAATTCAATGGGGATAATAATAATTAACCATTTCGGGCTTTTCTCGCCCCAAAATGGCGTCGTTTGTGGTACTCTGTCTGCCAACATGTCCTGGCTGACTAGATGTAGTGACTATAAACCACGACCTCCTGGATTCGACGTTTGACGTTTTAATACGGCCAGTTCAAATTTTAAAAATATCATGCACATGTTCTCCGCATGGCGCTAGCTACCGGGGGATTGGAGATCAGAACCGCGCCGGTAATTTGAAATGGTTCGAAAATTAGCTTAAATTTTTACACTTTTGACAGTTAACATACTTCAAATAAATTACAATTTATGCCATCGGCAGTGGTGATTCTAAGAAAAAGCATTTTTTTATGAAAAGTATTTATTTGTCAATGTTTGAGTACTTTTTTAGAAAGAAGTTTAATGTACAATCGCGTTCCAGATATGTTGTTGGTGCTTTTTTGGCAAGGTTAGTTAATATTGATTTTAGAAGTATATTTAAAATTATTCTTCAAAGGTCCTTGTTATGAATCTTGAGAATAGATAAAGAAGAATTCTAAGATAAAGAATTCTAAGATAAAGAAGTCAAGATCAGCTAAAATACTGCAATGATTGCATTCTTGAGGTAAATATTGAAATCTATTTAAAACCAGTTCTGTTACTTGGTTTATTAATATGAAATTTTTACTAGGGCATTTCAAATCTCCACTGTTGATTGATTAATCCTAAGAGCGATTTGAGGAGCAATTGCTCAAGGAATTGGTCAATACATAATGTACATCATGAGGAGTGTTCGAAAAACATGTCTAAAATGTGTTATGATAAAAGATTTTTTTTAAATATATTTCAGAAATTCCTGTATGTACTGTAGGGCACCACATTACATTTTAATAACTTTCAACCAGAAGATCCGTCTTTATAGCAACTGCTTTTAAAGTGTAATTTACAGATAACAGTACTTTCGGGTATTTTCGTATCTGAAATAAATTAAAATTCTACGTTAACTATACTGTCCGGACTGTCCCTTTCTACTTACAATGAACTAAATACGATGTAATTTAGAAAATGTATAAAGTAAAATAAATGAACATTTTACTAAAGTATATGTTTTAATCCTACCAGAAGGAAGAAGTAAATTTTCAATCCACCTATTTCGTAAGCTAATACTGGAAGAAAATGCGAAGAAACTCGTTGCATTTTTGTAATTTCTGTAAGTAACACATAGCACTTCTTGTTGTGAATTGGCATCTTTTTCAGTAAAATTACTATTTTTAAATCAAAGACTTATCAAACAAAAGCAAACGCACTAAATTCGTTAACGAATTATTCATCGAACAATGCTTGGAGTTTGCATTCTATATACGTAGTATATTATTATATTATCTATGCATGAATTCATAGATAATATAATAATATACTACGTATATAGTAGAATGCAAGCTTCAAGCATTGTTCGATGAATAATTAGTGCGCCATCTGTATTTTTGGGGCTAAGTATCTTAAATGCATTTTACCTGTACGGTTTCATCTTTAAGAATTTAAATTATTTTTTCTTTTTGGCTTAGAAAAAAATCCAAGTCATTATTTAAATTAATTTATTCTTATATCGTAACAAATACATTTTTCTTGCTGGTTAAATAGTTCAGATTGTATTTACAATTTCTACTACATTTGCCTTATTACTGTTGTTTAAACCAACTATCTTGCAAACAATGGTATATTTTAAACTAGCTTTACGACTACTAGAAAATTTATCTGAATTTTTTACAAAACGTATAATAAATTGTGTATTGATTGCTTGTTTTAACTTAACTTCCTGATATAACTTTTTTGCTTCTGGACACAGTTTTGTTTTTGGTTGGCCTGACTTAAAATTTGAAATTGTATCCTTGGTACATGCGGTGTCTTCGAAATTGATGTGTGGCTTTCAGCAATACTTATAACATCTCTAAATTCTTCCTGCGCTACAATAATTAATTCGACGAAACATTTACTCGGTCTGCTTTACAACTTATCAGCATGAAATACCTTACCTTTAGAACAGGCACTATTAACTAATTTTCCGGTGCTAGTTATACCTATCACAAATACAGTAATTGTTGTGTATTTTCTTCTCAATTGGTTTTTCAATGTAAGGGTGTTAAAAAATTTCTTTCATTTAAAAAATGTCGTCAGGTTCTTTGCAGAATTTCAAAATCGATGGCAAATAAATTTTGTAGCAAAATCTTAAAACGGCACAATTATATTTTGGAATATTTCATTTTTTGAGAAATGTCAGTTTCAATTTTAAAACAAAAATTTGAATTTATAGGATACAGGATACAGCCCACGTGGTTATATTATACAGTGCTATTAAATTAAAATGCAATATGCGTATATTGCAAAAGCAACCACGTTTGTTCGTGGTAAAATTCATAACTACTTGTCGCAATCAATCAATTTAACCTAATGCATGGACTTGATTATTTTTAAATGCAACATGGAGCATATTTCATGTTAATTTAATACTACACTCGGGCCGCCGAACAGATATAGTAATTACAACCGCCTACAATTACCCCCTCTTTTTAACAAACACCTTCTATTGGTAGCATTCAAATACACCGCTCAAATTGAAAGGCATGTTTAATTGTACCAAAAAGATATCAATTCGTTTACTATCAAACTGTTTTACTCACGAACTTTTATTGGCACTTTTATTAAATTAATAAAAATGCAATTTTTTAAAATGTATGATTATTATTTATACTAGCATCTCTCGACGTAACACTATTTATAATGAATTAACAATTCATATGCAAAAATGTTTTATTGTAAATTACACTTTCATATAAAACCAATCAGAACAATCTGTGCATCCTTGATTTTCTTGTACTATATTTATTCGGCGGCCCGAATATAGCACTGTATAGATATTATGTAAACAGCATTGATACGACTATAATAGTCACTAAGTTTTAGAGCAAGCTGTAGGTCTAATAGGTCCATGGCCAGTTGCATCGGGCCTTTGCTTTATTAATGGAGATGGTTATGGTAGACCTAGAGATCCTTGATGAATAATTAAGATAAGAGATGAGACATGTTGGACGCCCGTTTTGATTGTTTGGAACACGACTTCCTTGATTTGACGTTTCGATTGACGTCTTATACAGCCTGATCATTTGCCAGTTTTCGGCGTTCTCCGCTTGGCGCTGCGTACCGGAGGAATGGACGCGTTCAATGTAAGTCAATGCGTTCACACATTCAACGAGTGCGTTCAAAATAAAGCCTGGACTTTTTTGAAGGTTGTACACAAACATTTGACTTTTCTGTTTTATTCTACTTTAAAACGAATTTAGTGCGTTTGATTTTGTTGGTGAAAATTGAAAAATTTGTGGTATAAGAATAGTTTAAGAGCAGTAGTAGTTTTGAAAAATGTCAACTCATAAAAAATGCTATGTGGTAACATGCAGAAATTATAAAACTGCAAAATGTTTCCACGAATTTCCTTCGTGTCTTAGCTTGCGAAATAAATGGATTGAAGGTTTACGTATTCCTCCTGGTAGGATTAAAAAACTACGTACTTTAATAAAATGTTCATTTATTTTATTATATACATTTTAAAAAGTATATGTATTTTAGTGCATGTACAGTAGAAAGAGGCAGCATAGTTAACATATAATTTTAATTTATTACAGATACAAAAATACCCGAAAGTGCTGTTATCTGTAATCTACACTTTGAAAACAGTTGCTATACAGACAGATCTTCTGGTCGAAAGTTATTAAAATGTAATGCGGTGCCTACATTACATACAGTAATTTCTAAAATGTATTTAAAAAAATAGCTTTTATTAACATAACACTTTTTAGACAAGTTTTTCGAACACTCCTGATGATGTACCGATTATGAAAGAAAGATTGCCTGCATCTGGAACTATTCCTTTGCTTTCAACATCGTGTGCTTTCATTTCTACTTCCAATCTTGTGGGTAATTAATAACAATCCATGAATAGTTAAACTGTAATTGAAATTCTAGATATGTAATGAAAGCACTCAAGTCAATTTAATTTCCGAAATTGCAATAGAAGAATATAAAAAAGAAATTAAAGCTTTAAAAAGGCAAGTTAAAGGGCTCACTGATCAAAACGAATTAAAAGACCAAGAAATAGTAGAACTAAAAAAAGTAGTACATAATTCACGTTTTGAAACAATTACAAAAATTGAACAAGATGCAGCTGATAATAATTTGTATGCTTCTTTCTTGTTAGGCCAAATCTTAAATTATGGTAAAGTAAAACCAAGATTTTCTGAAACCATTATAAGAAACTGTGTTGCATGGCGAATATCCTCGCCAAAAGGATACGAGTATTGTTCTCATTTGTTGAAATTACCATCTCGATTAACACTTCAACCTTATACTGGGGCAGGTAGATGTGTAACAACTCTTATAAAATCTAGAATAAAAGCAGAAGCCGATTCTTTACTTCCTATAGAACGTGTGTGCAGTCTTGTAATTGATGACATGGCTATTCGGGAAAAACTACAGTACAGTAGAGCACAAGACCGTTTTCACGGTTTGGAAACTATTAGTAAAAATACCATTGGCAGAAGGCCACTATTAGCTAATAAGATGCTTTGTTTTGTGATTCATGGCCTATCAACAAAATTTACGATACCAGCTGCATATTTTTTCCATAGATCCCTTAAGACATCAGATTTTTATAAATTTACTTTTACTGTTTTACAACAGTTACATGAATGCGGATTCGTTGTAATACGAATTGTTACGGATAATCACAAATCCAATGTGGGGTTGTTTAAAGCATTTTCAAATAATAAACTTTCCACACAAGTTTAACATCCAGTAACACCAAATATACCACTCTTCTTTAGTTTTGACTTTATCTTAATTTCTACATGCCATCTTGTACACAAATGAACGTGTTATAAATTGTATATTAGAAAGTTGACAGATCCTATTAAATGCGTATATAATTCATGTGCGAAGATAACTCTCCCTTATTTAGGTTAAATATTTCATATATTGATTTATGTTAAATGATTATTAATGCTAATGTAGTGGAATAAAGTTTTGGTTATTTTTCTTCTTTCAACATTTGAATAATTATTAAATTTTGAATTGAATAATAACAAAATTGTAACATGATACCAAGCTAGCACGCTGTCAAAATAATAATAATGGTTTGACAAGTCAGGTGGGCCTTGGTTTCTGGTTCATCATGTCTCATCTCTTATCTTAATTATTATCAAGGATCTCTAGGTAGACCCACGGCCTACTAGATTCATATAAGCTTCGCTTCGAAGCTTATATTAATCTAGTAGGCCGTGGGTAGACCGCATTACAGGTGCCATCTGTATTTTTGGTGCTAAGCTCATAAAATTTTCATTGTATTCAGTTTGCATTCTATATACGTAGTATATTATTATATTATCTATGCATGAATTTGTACTGTAGTGCCATCTACTGACAGTAATAGAAAATATTGACAATTTTAAAATGTCATTTAAAAAAAGCAGCACTAACATCCACGGGGCCAATAGTTAATGTCCTAACTGGTTTTACCTGTTCTGTACTGTAACTATATTTTGAATACTCCTACATGTTAATTATTAATTAGTGTTAGTTATTAATTCATTTTTACATTAAATTAGATTAGAAATGAAAATCCATATAGAAAATCTTGCACTCTGACTGAGGATAAAACACAGGTCTCGCGCAGTCCCGCTTTCCGGGCGGACGCTCGGTCGCATTAAATGCTCGACTAACGCCTTGCATTTAAATATTCCAACCTCTCAGTTAAAGACCTGTTTAGAGGACTTATGACAAATAACTAAAAAAGAGGTTTTGTAATTATATGCATTGTACATAATTTACTTTTTTTACATATTATGCAATCTGTACATTAAATGCTTTTTCCTATTTATTGTATTTACAAACAGAGTTCGCTAAATTATAATGGAAACTTATAGTAATGCTGTTTACTTGCGGTTTACAGTGCATCTTGGTTAGATCGTAGCACACAACTTATAATATTGAATCTAAAAACTCCTTGAAAAAGTTTTGTTTAGTTCTATTTGGAAGAGAAATGGATAAAGCACCTGGTCGGCAATTATCCATGACGAGAGCTGCTATTGCTGCTAGGAAACGAAGAGCCCGAGAAAGTGCAGAAAAAAGAGAAGCACGTTTAGCTGCAGTCCGAGCTCGAAGGGCAAACGAAAGTGAGGAACAAAGGCAAATTCGATTAGCAGCTAATCAGCAACGACAACAGCAACGGCGTCAGAATGAAGATGACCAACAACGTGAACGGCGTCAAGCCGCCGACCGGCAGCGCCGTCAACGTGCAGCTGCAGCTCTAACAACTATGCACAGAGCAGTCGTAGCAGGTACAGACAACAGAACACCAGTGGTGCCACATGATTTGGGGCCAATGGCAAAAGTCTGTGAATTCAACTTTTGTCAAGCATTACATTTCAATGCTGAAAAAGGGAATTTATTGCATAGCTGTTGTCACACGGCAAGGTATTAGCTCCACCGTCATTGCAATATCTGTGGGAACTTGATGGTTTATTGACAGGTGACACAGCCGAAGTTAGAAATTTTCGAAAATTTATTTGGCAATATAACAGCTCGTATGTGTTTGCAAGTTTTGGTGCAAAAATAAAATCAATACAAACATAGAGTGCAGTAATTAATTATTGATCAAGCCCTTCAATATTTGAACCTAAATAGAGAGGTGTTGGATAAAACGTTGTGAGTTAGGGATATTATCCACTCAGAAAAATTAACCCACTTGGGCCTAATGGTCCTTGTGCGTCAATTGTTCATTTGTGAATAATCTTTCTTAACTTACTTGTACCATAAATAACTAATTATTATCCACAATCAGCTTATAATTAGCTTATAATTATGCTCATTACAACTGTATAATGGGACCTATATTCAGTAGTGGAATAAAATAACTTTATTCCACTGTTAGACAAATGAACACCAACCTGCCATTGCAACGAGTTTGACATACTGTTCTAATAAACGTCACTATAGAATGCATATAATTTTTGACAACACGTATCTAGAATTTGATAAATTACAAAATTAAAAGATGTAATGTAATTTAAGGATGTTTATCAGTCATTGAAAGATGATGAGAATTCAATGAAATTGAAATATTTTGGTGATAATCCAATGATAGATTTATTAGCAAAATTTAATAAAACTAGACTAAACCATTATTATGACATTACCATTTAAAAGTTTTTACTATTTAGTTAACTGGAAAGCATCCATACCACAAAATAAATCTGCAAATATCTATGAAGGAAACTTTTTCAAATTTTTTGTACTTAAAAAAATGAAACATTTAAAACAATAGTCATTTTTACCTGCTTTCATCATTTTACAGATACGTGTGCATATATTAAAATGTAAATATGTAGTAGAAACACATGATACCCTTTTTACAATACAGTAAAAAACATTTCAAAATTTTTTTCGTTGTAGACCACAAGTTTTTATGTTCCCTAGGCAGGTCTTGGTACCTAATAGTACGTGTGAAAAGCGCTGGTTTATAGAAAAATTTGTGCCCTTGCATTTTGAAGTTTCGCCCAAATGATCAATTGGAGTGAGTTTATATGTCTACCTCACAAATATAGGAAAGGATTACCCCATTTTTATCTTTACTTTAATTACAGTAAAAAATATAGTTTTGGTCAGTATCAAAAAGCAACTGTTAGTTTAGTCAGTCCCCCTGTAATGCAATAAAGCTATCTTGATATCAAATGCTTGCGTCATGTAGCTACAACTTTAAAATACAAGATTTATGTATAACATACACACCTCACACAAAATCAAATTTTTGTTATTGTATTAGAAAAGGGGTAATAATTGCATATTGAATTATGCTAACATAGGTAATAATTCATTTATAATTATCTGAATCTAAACTTTATTTTTATAGAATCATCTTCTGAGTCATATAGGGATATGGGTAGAAATCTATGCATGGTTCAAAAGTGTTACAACCACAGGTTGAGTTGTCCAAATCTTGCTTTTTTTAAGTTACCTAAGGATCCAGTAAGGTACAATTTAATTTAATATACATATGTGTATAACAGAGTCAATATATTTGTTTTTAAAGAGCAAGAAGATGGGTTGAACTTGCAATGCGGGAGGATCTACTACAGAATGACATATTTCTAAAAAGAGATTGTAGAATGTGTAGTGCTCATTTTACAGATTTACAGTTCCGAAAGAAGTATCCTCGGATTTTATTGAATAAAGATGCATTACCTGTTAATTTAATCAAGGTGACACCATCTAAAGGTAAGGTTTATTGAAAAACAGTTTTAACATTTAAAGCTGCATTTTTTATTGTACCTAATACAAATATATTTTAAAACTAATTTCTATCAATTTACAGAAACATCTGAAAATTATACTGACACTAATAGAACATTCACCTTCAATGAAGAAATAAATGGTTACATTACAGTGCCAGTAAAACAGGAAACAGCAGATAAATCACCTGAAGGTCTGTTTTAAAATAAAATATACGATCTGCATTTTTTGAATGCACCTAATACCAATTTAATATAAATATAATCTTCATTTGAAATAATTACAGAAACTTCTGAACATTATTTTGGTACTAATAAAATAGTTATGGTAAAAGAAGAAAAAAATGGTTATGTTACAGTGCCCATAAAACAGGAAGCAATAGACGAGTCGGATAATCAATTAGTTGTGGTACCTGAAGGTACGTTTTACTTAATACAGAACCTAAAAATCTGCATTTCTTAAATGTACCTAATTTTAATGTAATATAATCTTCACAGAAACAATTGACATAATTAAAATAGAAATGAAAGAAGAAAGCACAGTACCGATAAAACAGGAAACAGCAGATACATTAGATGATCAATCTTTTGTACAACCTAAGGGTATGTTTACTTTAAAACATAACTTATAGATCTGCATGTCTTAAGTACATCTAATTACATGTAATATAATGTGTAAAAATAGTTAATATAATCTTTATTTGTAATAAATTACAGAAACTTTTGTAAATTATATTGGGAGTAATACAACAATGATAAAGGGTAAGGAAAGAAATGGTTTTATGACAATGGCACTAAAAAAAGAAACTGATGATGAATTAGATGATCAACCTGCACAGGAGAATCAAGTAAATCATTATTTATTTCATAATATAATATATAATATTCCTTCATAATATTGACGCTCATTCCAAAAGCAGAAAAACTAGTTAGTCCATTGTCAATTTAAAAGTAAGAAAAAGTAAATATCTTAATACTAATAATTTCCAAAACAGGGATAAATTGGAATTTGTACAATCTGAAATGACCCTTTCTGATACTAATTTTTTGAAATGATTGGCAAATGATCTGTGTGTGTCCATAGTCCAATGGAAATGACACTACTGTCATGCAGTCAAAATCTACAGGTATTAATGCATGAGGTACTTCTATTTAAATGCACGGGAGCTAGCTTTGCAGTAAAAATTCTTAAAATTGACTGGAAATTTCTTTTGCAGAAAACTTGTAAGAAAAATAAATGAATAATATTTTTGTATATATAATCCATAATGAAAAATTATTACCAAGGGAAATAACAATTTTTCGTACGTACTAAGTGCTTATTAATGCCAATATACAAAAGGACTAAATACATTAGATACAAATAATTATACATTAGATAAAGGTACCATGATGTTACCTTTTTGTAACATGGAACCATTGGTTTCATTCCGAGAAAAAGGTAACATCGTTTCCAAAATACGTATTGACAACTAATCAAATACAATGTGTGGTTAGGAGACACCGTTAAATATAAATATTGTTGACTTTAAAAATTTTCAAACAATTCAGGTTACACAACATCAAGGATCCTGTATTTTACATGTTAACTTAGGCTCAAATGGACAGCTTATTGGAAAGGGACCTTTTAACTTGAAGATGATTGTCTTTTCTGATGCAACACAGTTGTCAACTGTTAGATTTATATCCTGTTATGGAAAATAGCTCATTTCTTTTGTGTAATATAGTAATATATGATTTTGTTGCAGAAAATGCACACCGAGAAAAGCATACAGAACACACATTTAGTGACTTGACAAAATATATTGAAGTTCTTTAAAATGTTGGATTAATGTTAAGACATTGGAAAAGGAGAAAGTTGATCAAGCTTAATCTAATACTGACTGTTAAATTCACACATATTATTCTGATATCATTGATTAAGATTTGTCTTAGGCCCACTCTATAAGTATGACGTACTGTACTTGTACATTATTTGTAAAATAAATTCTGTTTTCATATGAATATACATTTCTTTATAATATCCTAAACCATAAGATCTAAATTAATGTGAATAAGATGTAGCAAATGCTTTTACTATCATTAATAAAAGATAACAGATATGATTTTTAATTATAATAATAATAATAATAATTGCTACAACCCATAACCTGGAAACCAGGCCCCAGAAGCTATAAGCTTGTGCGGGAGGGAGGGGGCGATTATTATTATTACGTAGGCCCTATGTGCGGCTGCAGCCGACTTACAGATTAATTAATATTAATTAATAAGAATAAGATAGATGTATACTAAAAGCTTTTACTACATTTTATTCAATATGTGATTTTTGACTTTTTACAAATCAATTAATGTAAAACTTGCATCTATATTTTGAAAAAGAATTTACATTGTCTTAAAAGCTGTTAATAGTAGGAGAGATTTGATATAAGAGCACTATCTGTTAGATCGAATTCCAAGCACAGAAGATCACCAAGCGTAGCTTCGTAAACAAACTAATTCATAACTTTTCACTGAATGTGAAGATAAATAAAATACATGTTCATGGTCATTTAAGAGAGCAAACTCCAACTCCGATTTGCCTATTTCGGGCTAATGGCAGCGTTGTATTTACATGACAGTGGTGACTTTCTCACTAGGCACGAAAACAGCTAGATTTTGAATTGTCCAATGAAACATTGCTCCCAGTGAACAACACTACCAATGTCACTGCGTCAAATCCACTGGTATTTCACGAATATTATGAACGAATTAAAGAATTTTCATCAGCCAAAGTATTTTTTGTGGCATTTCATTAAATATTTAACATGATTCAGAAGTATTTGTTCATTTAAAAGTGAAGTGAAATCAGTAAATTACTGACAAGAATTTGATGTGGTCAGGTTATAGGTTGTAAGTTATAGGTAACAATAGTTCTAGTAGGGTAAATTGTAGCTGAATAACTTGAATAATTTTATAATTTCATCGTTGGGTTATTGATCTACAATTCCCACGAAGAATTCACACTAATCTCTTACAGGACATTCACTTTACTAGCTCCTGTAGTAGTTCAATTAAATACTTTAAATATTAATTCAATTTAAAGAATTCCAAATCTTTCTCATGGTAATTTTAAATATTGCTTAAAGGTGTTTTAACTAATTTACGCTCATCTAAGAAATGTACATCAAAATAAGAAATTTCTATTAATTTTAAAACAACAAACAAACAAGAATATTAATATCTCTAACTGAAGTAGCGTTAATAAAATTGATGCAATATTTCCTTTCTGCACTGCTACTAAAATTCTTTGAAGAAATGATGTAGAACACTTGCGGAATGGAGGTATGGTTTTAAAATATTAATTAAAGTTTCACAAGTTTTTAATAAATTCTTAACCTTATAATTGTTTCAACATTAAATGTCATTATCAAAGGTAGATAAGATTGACAAACAAACATGTTGCTAAGGATAGATACAGAAAATAGGTAGGTAACTATTTTTGTTTATTTAGTAAAAAAATAAAGTAAAACAGTCTTGCCAGATTTGTCTCTTATACATCAGTAAAATAATGTACTCTATTTACATTCTACAAATGTAAAAATAAAAATATATAATAAAAAAAAGTTTAAAAACGATCTTATTGTACGTCTAAAAGACGTATTGAAGATCAGTACTTTCATGATATTTGACATGAGATAGGAAGTATGCACCCCTATTTAAAAAGATGTTAGTTGGATTGAATAACCTATATGAAAAAACTTTTTTTTATAATTTTTTTAATAAAGCCAAGGAAAAAGTTTTAATTTAATAAATATGCACCGAGATATGCACTCTAGAACACACTATGCAGTAAAAGGATATAACTAACGATGTGGTATCGTTATTTATTTATGCACATAAAAAATGAATTTGAAGCCATTTCAAGGCATGTTGTTGCGTTTTCATACTACATTCTTATCATTAATTACATTAATAATCATTAAATCGACCGCTCTTTGTATTGGGCCCTATCGCCAAGCAACGAGTGTTGTGTCAATGGCAAGTTTTTCTATAAAATTGTGAAAAACGTACGCCATATCCCGCTACCTATATAAAAAACCCGTTACCGCTGATGGCTCCTAACAAGACTACGAAAGATCTTCTCAACACCTCCAGCCCTAAAGGTAGGTCCAGTAAACTAAGTTCGGTCAATTTAGAAGTGAAATAATAAATTATAACCAGTAACAAAAATTACTATTGTTTATTATACAGTCCACTCGATAAACGCAACTAAAACAGACACGGTGCATGGTAGTGATAATGTATGCAAATGTTTGCTACCTTACCTGTATTATTAATGTGAAGAGACACCTCAGTAACTGATAATTTTGAAATCATTAAAAACGCTTTGAAAGAGTTTTTCTAATAATATTGGATGATGTAGGTATTTTTGACGAATATTAAAATTTACAAAAAGCAAATTAGACTATTTTACAATTTCCAAGAAAATAAGCATAATTTTATTAATCTCTTTATTAAGTTTTGAAGTAGTAGTTTAGTGTTAAGTTGTTTAAATTATGATTACAACAATTCTTGTATTATTCAAATGTGGCATAATAAAAAAAAGATTAATAAAATTATGAGTTATTTTCTTGGAAATTGTAAAATAATCCAGAACCTTCCATGTTTTTCTTGATAATTTTAATATTAATTTGTCAAAAATACCTACACCATCGAATATTATTAGCAAAATATGCTACGCAACTGTTGCCTTTCTATTCATTTAAAGCGTTTTTAATGATTTCAAAATAATCAGTTACCGTATCAAAAAATGTTATAAAACAAGATTTTCCTTATGTCGGAATATCTCGATAAGTTCAAACTCGATAAATCAACGTAAAATGTCAGTAGAAACATTTTTTCTTAATAAGTTTTTTTCATATTTGAACAAATAAGGTCATTTTTCGCCAATTTTAGAAAACAATGGCGAATTTGACAGATACCTAATGTCACCAGTCAACTTTGACATGGCATATTTCAAGTATTTTTGGAAGCAGAAGTGATTAGCCCACAAAGTTTTTTTTCCAAGCAGAATATTAAAAAAATTTCCCATATGGATTCAACTTTATGGTAGACACTGTATATTATAATTTTTTTTTAAATTTTGATCACAATGAAAAAAGAATGTATTGTTACATCTACAATATATAATACTCCTAATTGTTATTATTTCACTCTACACTACGGGGGAAATCAACAGTTAAGGTCATATTGTACCCCATCTAACAAGCAACACAAAGGCACACGCCCATAGTTGAGGTGGCGGAATTTTCCAATTAGAAAAATCGCGCTACCCCAAGTGGGACTCGAACCCACGACCCTGGGAATACGAGTGGTACGCTAACACCACTCGTCCTTCACTGGCTTTATTTATCTAATAATAATGTGATTATAGATTAAATTCGTTAACTTGATGATTTCTAAGTGTGCGACCAGCCTTAGAATGCAACCTACGATCTATTACATAATTTACAGTTACATAATGGGCCGCATGCATAAACTGAAGTAAATGCTTTTGCTTCTATTAGTAAAATGAAAACGATATGATTTTTAATTAGTAAGAGTGAGATCAACTTATAGTAGAAGCATTTTATGCATACGGCGGAATATGTATATGTAAGTGTAAACTATGTAGCTCATAGGTTACTTTCTAATAGTGTAAATAATTTATTTTGCAATACATCAAATCTATTTTACAACTAATAATATAATTTATTTATAAAAATTAATTATTGTTAATGTAAACCGTCATAGTTTTGAACTTGCCTCCTTTTACAGCGACATCTTTTAACTGCTAGCTAAAA
The DNA here is from genome assembly GCA_929113105.1 of Agrypnus murinus. NCBI lineage: Eukaryota > Metazoa > Arthropoda > Insecta > Coleoptera > Elateridae > Agrypnus > Agrypnus murinus. The sequence continues at coordinate 197,228,595 of OV816024.1, forward strand.
GGGACGTCGTCTGTTGAAATTGAGTGCATAAACACCAAAGAAGCTTTCCTGCTTGTTATTCCTATACGCTGTAAATACAACAGCTGGTAAATCAAATTAACTTTTTAGTTTAAAATGTGTTTTTTAAGCGCAGTTTGCTAGGTCTTTCTGTAGCTAGTTAAGTGCATTTCTAGCGAGAAAAATTTGAAAACGGATTATTTAATGGGCAGAAGCAGATCAATTAATAAATGTAATTATAAGTCAGCGTGAACGAACAGGGGTTTGTATCCTAACTTTATTTGCTTTGTTTCAGTGATGGACTCAGGCTTTTTTTTGACCTTTTTGCTTTAGTCCTTTACCTTTTTTATGCCGATTCATGCTAAAGAATTATCACTAATTTAACATTAAACCTAATTTAATTTAATATTTAACTTGAATAACATGCAAGACATCAATTTATTTTATGCACAGATAAATTATAATTAGACTATTATTGCTAGACTCGTCTAAACATAACTGTCTTTATGACCCAAGGGCCTCTTTATGGTCAGATTCAGTGGCGTAGCCAGAGTTGGCCCTTGGGGAGGGATATACAATAATAAAATAAAATCCGCGGGCTTGGCTCTCAACGTATACCTATAGTAACTGTTTATTTAGGTTTTTTATAGATTGTATGAAAAAAAAAGTGGAAATATTAAAGAATACTGAATAAAAAACAATATTCTTAGAATACTAGTCTTTATTCAACAAAAAACATTACAAAACAAAATCTAGGCGCCGTGGTTTTTTGGTCAGTTCGTCAAATATTTCATCTACTTTTTTTAAGTTTTTGTCTGGGGGGGGGCGATATATCCCCTATATCCCCCCCGTGGCTACGCCACTGGCCAGACGGGTTTTTTTAGAACTTGATTGGTTCTTAATATAATTTATAAACTTATCACCAATGAAAATAAGCTGCAATTAAATATTTTGGAATAGCAACTATAGTAACGTACTTCGTATAAGCACATAAGTATACGTACAGGTGCTTGATGTACCTACGTACTCATTTAATTATATTTTTTATACAATAATAGATTTGAGATAAAAACTTAATCTGTGCATAAAATAGTGTATGTATAGCGGGCATAACTTGCTTTTATGGTCCTACAGTCTTTTCCTAGCAGGAAGAAATAAATAATAATAATAAATAAAATAAATAAAGAAATAAACATAAAAAGAAATAGAAATAACACTTCGGTCCATAAAAGCTTCTTTATGCCCTTAATACATAAATAACTATTAAGAATCATACAAGATACATAAAATTTATGATGTCAACTCGCTGCTATTTCGTCAACCAATTTTAACGCTAGCTAAATTTCTGTAGATGCCGCGACGTGCGTTGCACGATTGTCATTCTACAGCAACATAACCTGTAATAATTAAAAATTACTTTTGGCGGATTTTTTCGTAATACAAATTAATTTTTTTTTATGATGTGGGGGTACAAGATACTTTGGCACTATTAAATTGCTAAATTGTGACTTCATTATTTAAAACATCTTTGATAATAAAATTGAAATTTTATTTTTTATTAAATAAAATTAAACATCTTTTTCATTTTCGTTCAACTTAAATAATAAGAATACAAATTTACTTATACAAACATTTCTTTTGGGAATTGTAATTAAATTAAAGGTAGTATTCATGAATTATTTTGTAATATTTTACAATAAATTATTTTTATAATGTTAAGATTTTGTGTACATGAAACATTTTTAAAAGAGATTTGTACTTGAGCAAGGCTTATTCAAGGGGGGGTTTAGGGAGTCTGAACCCCTCCCCGGAACTTAATACAATAAAATGACAACAAAATAAAATTATTTTTCTATTCTGCTTCCCCCTGAAAATAAATTCCGCCAGAAACCCCCCCCCCCCCCGGGAAATAAATTTCTGGCTACGGCCGTGTACTTGAGCATTCCTTAAGTAATCTAAATTTAGTGTGAAGAACTTTCAACATCCTAAGCAATCCCTACCTTAAACTTAGGATGCATAACTCTTATCTAATCCTGCTCCTGATCGTCAACAAGCAGTTAGTGTACTACCTATAAACCAATATACTAACAAGTGACTACTTACAACCAGGCCCGGCGAGAGAAATGCTGGGGCTCCTTACAGTAATTCTATTGTGCCCCCCCCCCAGACCCTTGGTCCGTAGTTTACGATAGTTAGTATATTGTAGTAGTAAGTAGGATTACATATTACATGGGGCCTCTTATTGTCCAGGGCCCGGTACAGCTGTACCCGTAGTCCCCCCTGTTGCCGGGCCTGCTTACAACTAAGATTGAATCAGGGTAAGACAGAAATCGATTAAAATACTTATAAATACCTTGATACAAACACAATAAGACACACAAGTCATACCAAAATTAGAGCATTCTGTTCACAAGGCTTCTAAGCTTAAATGTCATACCCTGTTATATCAAGATATATGTCAACATGTAATAGAAGGATGGAAAGTATAAGCCCCTGTAAAAACGAATGCGTGCATTGATATCTTGGAAACATTAGAAAATGAGTAAATATTTGAATACTGTTCTGGCTATAAAGGAATACTTGTTATGATACCTTTGTGTTTTAAAAGAATAAAAGTTGACCAACTTAAATTTAAATAATGAAATACTGTATTTATAAACATTTTAACTTTTAGTAATTTTAAATTAGTGGTAATTTTCTTTGCATGAATCAAGCATTAGTGTCCCACTTTAGGGTCATTCCATGCCAAATCAACCAGGGTCAATACCTTCTTGTCTGAAATTTCTATGATTTTTGGTATTTAAGATGTACCTAAAGAGCTTATGAAAACCTTCAATTTTCAGATTTTTTGAACATGTTTTCCTGTTATTGATTTTTGAATATTCAGTTTTAATACCACGAGAGCAAACGAAAATAATCGATTATACCTACCGAGCGACGAGACGTATTCTGCGAAACACCAAGACAGCGTAGCTGGAGTGGTGTTTTAAGGAATACGTCGTGTCGCGAGGTAGGTATAAGATTATTTTCGGTTGCTCTAGTGGTATTCGATACGATTATATAACAAATAAAATTTAGAATCAACTATTATTTTTATATAATCGTATCGAATACCACTTTTTTGACAGATTAATTTAATTTATTGCATGCACAGGTATGTCGATGACTTCAAAATAATTGTTACTCTGACAACGATTGCTTGAACCAATAGTGTTGCAGGCTTGGAAATACCGAAACGATTATACAACGTCGTGAAGCGTATATTCACTTATCTATATGTGGTAACTAGGATAATTCGCAACTACTATTGGCTAATTTTATTATGAGTTGTATAATCAAAAATATGTCAATTTTTCTGTATATTGATTCATTTTAATGAAAATATCTCAACATCTATTTGAGATAGAAAGTTCATTTTAAAGCTTCTTTTAAGGGCTCTCTTATTATATACATCATGACTACATTGACAGAAAAATATGTTCTATTTCTTTTTTCAAACTCTTTGATTGTGAAAATTTTCAAAAAAATATATATATATATTAAAGAAAGACCTTTTGCAAGCATCTGTACAAAATTTCAGAATGGGACAATTATGGGATCATAATCAAAAAAAAATTTTTCAACATTACGTTAGAATTTTGAGATATTGTATCATAATTAAGGTTATCTATTTGACTTAATTCAATTATTTTTATTCATATTAAAAAATATAAGGTAAGAATATGTTAATAGCTCTCATCCTACTTTGTTTAAGTTTAATTAACAGTTACAGTTAAGTGTAATGTTGAAAACAATCTTGAAAGGTTTACAAGTTGACCGATGCACGATGGAAACAGTAGTAAAAGTTATTGAGGAATTGTGAAAGATGTTTGACAGTTATTATAAATAAAAAGCTATACATTCCTGATACGAATTGAAACTGCCCTTTTAGGGCTCTTTTGACTACATTAAGTGTTAGTAGTGCATCACTCTACTACACTATACTACATTTTTATAAGTTTTATAAATAAAATAAGATAAACAAGTTTTTATAAATTGTTGTCTTATTGCTTCATTCACAATTCTTCTACATTCCTTTCTATATCTCATTCTCTTCCTCCATTCTGTGATTCCTATTCTCTTTAGATCTTCAGTTACTTGGTCTTTCCAACATATTTTAGGTTTTCTTCTTGCTTGCTTTCCATTTTGTCATCCTTTTTACTGATGAATCTTCACTCATCCGGTCTATGTGTCTGTACCATCTTATTCTTTTGGATTTTATTACTCTAACTATATTTTCATTTTCTATTATTTCTCTTTTCTTGTAATCTTTATATATTGTTTCACAGTTATTAGTAAAGCTAAAAGCTCATAACTATGGTCAAGATGCAGATGTCATTCTATATAGTGATGAAAGATTCTTTGAAGAAAAGGCACTTGTATCATGTGACTTTGCGGAGAGCTACAGTTTTGTTTTGCAGTCGAAGTACATACAGTCTTATCATAGGACGAATGTACTATTGGTTTCATAATGATCTAGGACAGCAAGGCAAATATGATGCTATGTTTTATTTTATTCTATATACTTTTGCACTAAAAAAATAGAATAAAGTAGCATCATATTAGCCTTGCTGTCCTAGATCATTATGAAATCAATAGTACAAGTAATAATTCACCCCTGTTTTATATGCTTCAGGAAAAATGGAGAAGTCAAGCACAGGACTGTAGTCTTCATTTCGGAGTGTTTGTGAACAACACAACACTGTTGCTGTATGGGTGAAAATCTGCTATTTGGGTACTGGCTACCCATTTTTGTGACCAACAAAAAATATAAAAATACATTTGTGTTTTATTATCTAAAAAGTAATTCCTATTTTCACACTAATTTAAAGTGGGCCAGTAATTATTATGTATTTTCGGAGTTTCATGGTGACCAAGGGAAAATTGCAACCCAATGGGGTTGCGCAAGAACCAGGGTAGTGACAATTTGATCAAAGATATAAAAAAGCAGAGTAGGAGACACTAAATTTATGGGCAATGAAGAAAATTTTAATAATTTAACTTTGTATTAATCTTCACTATTTCTTACCTTCTAGTGATACTAAGAAACTTTCTGGTTTAATAATACCAACGATTGAATATTGGAAAGTGAGTAGTTAACAAATAAATTAAACTTTTATACATAAATCGGATAAAAAGACATGCCAGGATAGAGACATTTTCAGCATTCAAATATTTTTCCTAGAAAATTGTAGACACCTTTCCTCTTAAATTCCAACGTGCCTGATAGTGCAAAATTATTGCTACCTTACGAATATTTTATATTTATAATATAAATTACAGTTCATTAAATATTTGCAGAAACACACTAAAATAAAATAGCAGATATTCACCAGTATACACATTCATGAAGAAGCTAATTCCAATTCTTAAAGGTAAAATTCCAGCTCTAAGAAAAATCTGTTACTTTTCTGATGGAAGTGCTGCACAATATAAGAATTGTAATAACTTCTTCAATTTGTCCAAGGTATTAAAATTAGTTGTTTAATATGGAAGAAATCAGCGGTTAATAAAGAATTTTATCTTCAAACGTCAGAAAAACATCACATTTTAACCCAGTTGACAAGGTAAAAGTCTGTTTTTTTTTAATGTTTATCGGCCCTGGCAGATAATAAGACATCTTAACCATTTTTCTCAGTAGTATTGATAGTGTTTTCGAAGTTTATGTTCTTGAACGATCTTTTTGAGATCCCACGAGTATGCCCTCGTTTAATTTTGCTTCAGAGTAAGCTGGAAACTTCGCACATAAATTCTTGCATCATTGTCTATTTTTATCAAGAATCTTCTCTTATTATTGCTTGATCAGGCCAAGCTTTACATGCAGAGAAGGCAACTACATCTTTTGAGGATCAACTAAAGTAGTTGCGGTAATGTATATATTTTCCCGTGCGAGGTTTGCTCATAAGGGCCATACCTTCTTAGTCCAGTGCCTATCTTGTGCTCAACTGTCCCATTCGGAGAAAAAACATGGAACTTTTTATCCTGATTGCTGATTTGCTTACATAGTGTTTTATGATTAAAAATTTAAAATATTGAAGTAAAGTAAATGTGACACTTAAATGTAAATAAGTAAAGTTAAAGTAAGACAAGAATCATTAAAGTATTCTTACCTCATATGTATTTTCTGATACCAATAAAAATAATTTAAGTCAAATAGATAAACCTAACTAGTTGTACTAATACAATATCTCCTGTAGCTGTGAAGAAAAAAAAATTGTTTTGACTATGATCCCATGATTGTCCCTTCCTGAAACTTTACAGAGGGCATACAAAGAGTATTTTTTTAATATGTTAATTTTCGAGAATTTTCAAAAATAGTGTTCTTGAGATTTTTAAAAACAAAAATTTTGGGAAAAGAAATAGGAGATATTTTTGTTTCAATGTATGTCATGTTGTATACTTGAAAAGAGCTCTTAAAAAGAGCTTTAACATGAGCTCAATATGAGCTATTTAGCTCAAATAGGTGTCGAGATGTTTGCATTAATGTGAATTAAGATTGCAGAAAAATTTACTGTTGAATTTTCAAAAATCATTACCATGTAAATCACATGTCCAAAAACCTGAAACTTAGCAGTTTTAATAGGCTCGGTGGGTATATTTCATACACCAAAAATCACAGTAATCTAAAAGACAAAAGTTGAAAATTAATTGTTCACTGATTGGTTTGGCATAGAATAACCCTTTAGTTTTAAGCAGTGGTTATGTCTTCCATAACATCTGAAGGCGTTAATTGGAGCGTCACCAAACACCAGCGCAGGCTTGCGCAAATGAGAGACGCAGCACGTTCCCGACTAGCAAGGGAAAGTGCTAAAGATCGCGAGTGCCGACTTGCACGAATTAGAGAGGCCAAACGATTGCGACTCGCGAATGAATCTGCTGCAGATCGTGAGCAGAGACTAGCGAGACGGAGGATTGCCAGCCGCTCTCAACGCGAAAATGAGCATGCTGAAGAACGTGAGCGCAGATTCAGTACGAACTCCATTTTAAAACTTTTAGCAAGTTCAGAATAGAATAGTAAATAAGGCCCGTTCTTTGAACCTTTACCAAGCAAATCCACGAATTCAACAAGACCAGACAAATTCACAAAGCCATAAACAAGAACTAGTAGCACAAGGCAATTGAACAAAAACCCTCAGCCCAGCTCACACACTGATCTAACCAGAAGACTGATCTCACAACTGCACTGTTGATAAAATGGAAATGCAAGATGCGGCTGCAATTTTTTTTTAATGTGGGGTGCAGGGTTGCAATGGCATCTAGCATTTTCGTTTAATCAACAATGCAGTTGTGAGATCAGTAGGTGAGCTGGGCTGAGGGTTCTTGTTCCTCACTTGGTGAATTTCTTTGTGCTGCTGGTTCTTTCTTCTGGCTTTCTGAATTTTCCTGGTCTTGTTCCTGAATTGGTGAATTTGCTTGGTCATGGTTCGAAGAACCGGCCTTATTCACTAGTATAATATAACTGCATAAACAGCATTTCTTTGACATTTTTAATCAACTTGATGAGAGATTTGATGTACAGTCCTGGATATTTTATAAATATACAGGGTGTATTATCGGTTTTGTAACATAGGAATAACATACGGAAATAGCATGTAAAAACACAATTTCTCAAATATTGGCTCCCCTAATTATTTTGGAGTAAAAGTCACTGTAGCAAAGTTGTAGATCTTATAGAATACTGTTCAAAACACCCCCATTTTAGCATTCTGTGTTAAATAGTTTCCAAGATATAAGCGATTTTCTGGCATTGAAAATTAACATTGTAAATGGCAAATACGCTAATAGCAACTGCCATGTTATATTTAGATCTTAGTTGTAAATGCAAGAAATATTAAGCAGTTTCATGGAGCAATATCACTCATCAGAATGTTACAATTGCTACCGGTGTGAAAAAAATACATGAGAATTCTCCAAGAAATCTATTTTTATAAAATCTTATTAGCCATGACAATAGCTGTCAAATTAATCTCAAGAATCACTGAGAGGTTATGTCATGCTTTTCTATTATAAACATCACGACCTTCTAGATTTCACGAGGCGAAGTCTCTTATCCGGCCTGCGCACTCAATTAGTTCAAGCACGACCTTCTAGATTTCACGAGACGACGTCAGCGTATAGTAATAAGAAGTACGGACAGTTATTCGTTTTTCATGTACCCAATTTCAATGGCCTTCAAAGGCTTTGGCGTGTAGGTTCAGCTAGCAGTAAAAGATGTCGCTGTAAAAGGAGGCAAATTCAAGAATTCGATTTACATCCACAATCAAATTAAAGGACCTAGGATAACGCAGGTTAAAGAAAATAAAAAGGCATTTCCACATTTTGCATTAATAAAACAAATAAAACTAATAAAACCTTATCCTAGGTCCTTTAATTTGATTGTGGATGTAAATCGAATTCTTGAATTTGCCTCCTTTTACAGCGACATCTTTTACTGCTAGCTGAACCTACACTCCAAAGCCTTTGAAGGCCATTGAAATTGGGTACATGAACATCAAAGACGCCGGTAGCAACTGTCCGTACTTCTTATTACTATACGCTGACGACGTCTCTTATCCGGCCTGCGCACTCAATTAGTTCAAGTATTTCTCCGCTGGCGCCACCAAACACGCAAAAGGCGGAAACGGATATATAACACGTAAACGCCAATTTCAAACTACGCTAACTTCGCGCGCTTTTATTTTTTTGTCGGTTTTGCGCGTATCGTCAATAAATTATATTTTCCTAATCTTCTAAGGCAGTTTTCTTTACTTTTTAATATAATTACGTTATTTCCTTGTTATTTGTTTAAATTTTCGTAGTTTTGTTGCTGTTTTTTCGTTCACTTTAGTAATGGCAAGCACTAGCAGAAAAAAGTATAAATGCAGCATTGCAATGTGTAATAGTAGGAAGTGATCCTACAATATCATTTCATGAATTTTCTTCAAATTTTACCTTACGATAAAAATGGTTTAAAATCTTACGTTGGGGTTATGGACACCAACACTCAACAGCAAAATAATATATACTTCCTTATTTCGACAGATCAACAATTACAGATACCTGAAAGAATAAATTTCAACCTCGAACTTCCTAAAAATATAACAAAATTAATAAAAGAACATCAAACCTTATCTATGCATCTCGATTACGGAATTCTTTCAGCATCTGTAGCCCTTCTGGCAGGATTCATTGCAAAAAAACTGAAGAAAGGATTGAATGTCAATAGCCTGTTAGATTCTCTGTTAGCTGCCTCCTGTTCAAATTCCCTGATAGGATTTGTAAATCTTCAAGACAGAGGTGCATTAAAATACTCCACTAGAAGATTTACACTTTTATTCAACCAAATAATCGAACTTGTAATACAGATTGTAGAACATTTACCTGGAGAACGTAATCCGTCTAATATTCTAACATCACTAGGTACTTCTAACTCCAATTGCTTCTTCACAGTTCTTTGTTTGCCACGACCACAAGGAGGAACTTAGTAATATAATTCTTAGAAATTGCTAAAACCTTGTTTGGCAAACAGAAACATCGCAAAAACGTGAATAGATAATGTACTTACTGCTCACTTTCTCTATATCCTTAACCCAGCTCATGGAAAGTTATAAAATTGTAATTTCAATAATGTTATTAAACCACTTGCCAACTTGTAAATTAATTTAATTATTTTATTTAATTAATTCCCAAAATATTTACGTAAACATGCAACGCTTGACATTTGTAAGGGTTACCTAACCTATACATCATGAAGTGACAAATAAACATCAGCGTGTCAGCTAGCGCCAAAACGGCGAAATTTTGCGTTTTCTCAGAAACAAAGTTTATATGGGAAATCGTAAAAGTGCCCAGGCCGGATAAGAGACGTCGTCTCGTGAAATCTAGAAGGTCGTGATAAACATATTTATAAATTTATTTTTGTTTTTGCTTTTTTTTATAGTTTGTTGTTTAATTTTGTTAGATTACTATAATTGTTAAACAATATAAATGATGTAACCCCATAATATTAAAATGTTTTTTTCTTGTATTAGTATCATTCTTATAATATATTTTAAATTTATAATACAAAAGCATGACATAGCCTCTCAGTGATTCTTGAGGTTAATTTGACAATTAACGTCATGGCTAATAAGATTTTACAAAAATAAATCCCTTGGAGAATTCTTATCTATTTCTTCCACACCGGTAGCAATTGTAACATTCTGGTAAGTAATTTTGCCCCACGAAACAGTGCTTAATAATTCTTGCATTTACACCTAATGTCTAAATCTAACGTGGTAATTGCTATTAGTGAATTTTCGATTTACAAAGTTAATTTCCTATACCAGGAAATCACATATCTTGGAAACTATTTAACACAGATGACAGAAGTGAAGGTGTTTTGAACAGTATTCAATAAAGTCTACAACTTTGCTATAGTGACTTTTCCTCCAAAATGATTAGGGGAGCCAATATTTGAGAAATTGTGTTTTTACATGCTATTCCCCTATGTTACAAAAACGATAATACACCCTGTATAGGTTTATAATTACAACTCTTCCACCTTATGATGTAGGATAATAAATAGTTTACTGACAGTCACGACCAGAGCGTACGAAAACCCTGTCGCTGTCCCTTGGGTTGTCGCAATGCAAAATATGTTGCTTTAATGTGTGCGTGGAGCTGTTAAAAAAGAACGTTTGCTGAAAAGAGGAGAAGGGTTCATCGGTTCATTCAGGTAGGGAGGGGGTTAAAACAATACGAACGTTCATTTTGTTGTCGGATCATTTAGAAATTACAAACAAATAAACAAAAAATGTGTTACATTGCTGAAGTTCCGTTTACTCATCATTTGGGGGGGGGTATGAATCGTGTACGTTCGAGGAAGGGGAGGGTTAAGTTTTGCGAACAAAAACAAACGAGGGGGAGAGAAGGTGCAAAAATTACCAATTTTTGCAAACGTGCCTTTTGAATGGCCTCGTACGAGCATGATAGCGATATACGTTCCATTGCTGCAGCCCCAGATTAACTATGCGCTGACTGCCATGGAATATACTACATATATTTCACAAAATTATTATTTTTTCTTATTTATTCTGTTATTAAATTTGTTTTGTAAGCACGACAAAAAAGGTAAACCACAAAGAGCCATATATTACAGATATTAAAATAACAGCAAGTTAACCCTCATAAGGCCAAGATCTGTTAGATACGTTGACGGCCAAGTGGGGTACAAGTGCACCCCAAGTACTTTTTGCTTTTACAGTACATATGCAAACGTTTTTAGGGGCTACTGACTGAAATAATGGAAAACTAGTTTCTAACTAAGATTTATTTATTTTATAAGATACATGAGTCATACATTTAGTTTGTATTATTATTTTTACATTTTTATCAGATAAATTGTTTTTCTGAATGTTGTAGACGTGCAAACCTGTGGCAAAAAACATTTATTTCGGAATTTTTTGTCTCTGTTTATCGGACGCAAAAAACACCGACCAGAGGAAGCTTCTTCACTGAACTAGATCCAGTTGCACTATTCCGTAATTCTGGCAGAACCTTAAGCATGTGTTCCTTTGTGGATAACTGTATACGAGGTATATGGTAACGTTTAGTAATTTTGGCAGATACTAGTTCTTTTCCCAAATTAAGATATTTCCTCCGAGACTCTAATTGGCCTTTTAAATATTCGGGATGTTTCAAGGGCCATATTCTGTAGGAGTCTATGGTAGCAGTATCTACGAGGTGATAGAAAAGAATAATTGGCCATCTGTTTGTTTTTCATAGAGTGGTGTACTGCTGTGACATCTGATCTACAGTGTCAACTGCACCCTTTGTCTTGTAATGTAAAATGATATGTGGTTTTGAATTATTTTTGTCGTCGCTAATTTGATCATCGACGTGCTCGCTAGATAACAAAATTACTGATGCATTCTTTTTGGTCACGTATGATACCAATGTTCGATTCTTCATAAAAGAGAAAATGGAAGAATTTTTTGAATGACCTTTTTAGGATCACGAATTTCAAAAGGGGCACTCATTTTCACGTCTTTTCTCAACTAAACGCCACTAGCAACTATAAATCTAGATATAAATAACAAGCGTAGGATTCCCCGGCTTACAGAATCTTGACCTAATGTAAAATAGGGGATTCCTCAGCTTATAGAACCTTGACCTAACATAAAATAGGGGATTCCCGGTATTGTATGGTCCTGACGTACGAGAAATGGTTTTACTCGAATAAAGGAGAACGTATAACTACATCAGAAGTGACACACTCAAACGGCCGGGAGGGGCACGGGGGTACCTCAGAGGAAATATCCTGTTTTATTTTTAAAACTACAAATATTTTGGAAAAATTGCAGATGAAGATAGTGCAAAACAATGTAAGTGACAAAGTCATAGACTACCATCCGCAAGAAAAAATTATATTTCTAGATATAATCCAAAAACCTAACCTGGGGTACAACTGTACCCCACTTGGCCTTATGAGGATTAAAGGCATACCACATTATAAATTGAATAGTTTACGATTTCTTAGAAATTTTTCAATGTGTTGAAATTCTATTGTAAACAAACATTTCTAATAATCCCATGATAATTTCTATCTAGCAAGCTGTTCAGCTTGCTAGATAGAAATTATCATGTTTGTATTCACAAACATGTAACTTGTGAAGTATAGCGAAGTGGAAATGCATATACACTTTTTATGTGAAGTATACTTCACATATGAAGTTTATACTCTGAATCTTACCATTTTTGTCTTAGATATTATCTATCAATCAAAGATATTCCCCTTGAAAGGTTTAATATTTAATACATTTCTGATGTATGATTACTATTTTTATATTAATAACTTTATTTTTTTTCTTTATTATCAGATAAAATTCGAAGATGACTTATTTATTATAACTGTGACAATATGCACAATGATTTATTTGAAAAGTGGAAAGGCCATCTATTGACAGCAATAAAAAATAATACCAATTTTAAAATGTCACACTAACATCGAAGTAGCCAATAGTTAATGCCCTTACTGGTTTTGCCTATTCTGAAAAACATTCACTTTATAATAAAGTCAATTTACCTAACTTATAGCCTAGAGCAGTGCTTTTCAAATTGTGGGTCGGAGGGGGAAAGAAGAATTACTGCTTAAAAAGACACGCAATTCTTTTCCCTGCATCTAAATATCGTGCACGTAAAAAATTGTGTGCAAAATCGCTTTTTACTTCTTGTATTTATGAGCCCATAAGTTGCTTGCTATCTATAACATTAACTTGGTTATTCTGTGTGATGTTTGCTTCAAACATTTCTACTGGTCCACGAGGAATGTATACATATAATAATATATTTTAAAAAGGTTTTCTAATTATGTGCATCAGACATGGTTTACTTTTTTTTACATATTATGCAGACTGTACATTAAATGCTTTTTCCTATTTATTGTATTTACCAACAGAGTTTTCTACATTATAATGGAAACTGTTTTAGTAATGCTGTTTACTTGCAGTTTACAGCGCATCTTGGTTAGATAGTAGCACACAAACTGATATTATAATATTGAATAGAATTTTAAACACCTGTTAAAGTTTTGTTTAGTTCTATTTGTAAGAAATATGGATAAAGAACCTGGTCGGCAATTATCCATGACGACAGCTGCTATTGCTGCTAGGAATCGGAGAGCTCGAGAAAGTGCAGAAAAAAGAGAAGCACGCTTAGCTGCAGGCCAAGCTCGAAGGGCAAACGAAAGCAAGGAACAAAGGCAGAAACGATTAGCAGCTAATAAGCAGCGACGACGGCAACAGCGTCAGAATGAAGATGATGAACAGCATCAAAAGATCAATTGGAGTGAGTTTATATGTCTACCTCACAAATATAGGAAGAGATTATCTTTATCATTATTTTAATTAAAGTAAAAAATATAGTTTTGGTCAATGTCAAAATCAACTGTTCATCTAATCAGTTCCCCCTATAATGTAATAAAGCTATCTTGACATCATATGCTTTGCTTCTTGTAGCTAAAACTAAAATACAAGATTTATATACAGGGTGTATTATCGGTTTTGTAACATAGGGAAATAGCATGTAAAAACACAATTTCTCAAATATTAGCTCCCCTAATTATTTTGGAGGAAAAGTCACTGTAGCAAAGTTGTAGATCTTATAGAATGCTCTTCAAAACACCCCTATTTTAGCATTCTGTGTTAAATAGTTTCCAAGATATAAGTGATTTTCTGGTATAGCAAATTAACATTGTAAATGGGAAATACGCTAATAGCAACTGCTACGTTATATTTAGATCTTAGTTGCAAATGCAAGCATTATTAAGCATAGTTTCATGGAACAAAATCACTCATCAGAATGTTACAATTGCTACCAGTGTGGAAGAAATACATGAGAATTCTCCAAGAAATCTATTTTTATAAAATCTTATTAGCCATGACAATAGCTGTCAAATTAATCTCAAGAATCACTGAGAGGTTATGTCATGCTTTTGCATTATAAACATATTTATGTCCGATTGCACTATAAAGTACTGTTTATTGTATTGTTTTGCGGCAGTGAACTGGCTTATTATTGTACTCGTAAAATAAAGTGGTAGTAGTAAAATAAAGTATGACAACTGTATATTACATGTCAAATTTTCTTCTGTCAAAAATAGATATCAAATTTATAAACTGATTTTTTTTATAATTAGCCAATTTTAGGAATCGAACATAAAGCTTTGTATGCAACTCTTACATAATCGGACCTTATAGACTCACCCTTTTTATAGGCCTTGCTCGCTTCGCTTGCTCGGCCATAAACAGGGCTTGTCTATAATGATCCATAATTGTCCTACATTATGTTTGTTTGTTTGTGTTTGGGCGAGGAATCAGGATGGCGGAGCATCCGTTGTACCTCATGGCACCGATTGCTATGATCATTTGGCCGACCCTACTAGAATTTAGCCGAATCTGGGGGAATTCCACCCCCAGTAGGGATCTTTATCGTGCCAAACATCGCATTGACACGGGACTTACAGTTTTACTTCCTATCCGAAAAGAAGGCATGTTTTAAATTTTTCTCCGCTATGAAAAATTACCAGTTTGGCCGGGGATCGAACCAGCGATCTTTGGATTATGAAGCAAACATGCAAACCACTAATCCACCGAGACTGGCTCCTACATTAAGTACTTGTTACATAAATAGCTATTATAAATTTATTCTTGTTTTTGCTTTTTATTTTGTTTGTTGTTTAATTTTGTTAGATTACTATAATTGCTAAACAATATAAATGATGTAACCTCATAATATTAAAATGTTTTTTCTTATATTAATATCATTCTTATAATATATTTGAAATTTATAATACAAAAGCATGACATAACCTCGCAGTGATTCTTCAGATTAATTTGACAATTAATGTCATTTCTAATAAGATTTTACAAAAATAAATCCCTTGGAGAATTCTTATCTATTTCTTCCACACCGGTAGCAATTGTAACATTCTGATAAGTGATTTTGCCCCACGAAACAGTGCTTAATAATTCTTGCATGTACACCTAATGTCTAAATCTAACGCGGTAATTGCTATTAGTGAATTTCCGATTTACAATGTTAATTGCCAATATTTGAGAAATTGTGTTTTTACATGCTATTCCCCTATGTTACAAAATCGATAATACACCCTGTATAATACACACCTCAAAACTAAATTTCTGTTATTGTATTAGAAAAGGAGTAATTATTGCATATTGAAGTATGCTAACATATGTACTAATTCATTTATAATCATCTGAATCTAAATTTGATTTTCATAGAAGCATCTTCTGAGTCATTTAGTGACATGGGTATAAATCTCTGCATGGTTCAAAACTGCTACAACAACAGGTTGAGTTGTCCAGATCTTGCTTTTTTTAAATTACCTAAGGATCCAGTAAGGTACAATTTAATATACATATGTGTATAACAGAGTCAATATATTTGTTTTTAAAGAGCAAGAAAATGGGTTGAACTTGCAATGCGGGAGGATCTACTACAGAATGACATATTTCTAAAAAGAGATTGTAGAATGTGTAGTGCTCATTTTACAGATATACAGTTTCGAAAGAAGTATCCTCGGATTTTATTGAATCAAGATGCATTACCTGTTAATTTAATCAAGGTGACACCATCTAAAAGTAAGGTTTATTGAAAAACAGTTTTAACATTTAAAGCTGCATTTTTTTACTGTACCTAATATAAATGTATTTTAAAACTAATTTCTATCAATTACAGAAACAACTGAAAATTATACTGACACTAGTAGAACATTAATCATTAATGAAGAAATAAATGGTTGCATTACAGTGCCACTAAAACAGGAAACAGCAGAAAAATCACCTGAAGGTCTGTTTTTTAAAACAATATATGACCTACATTTTCTTGAATGCACCTAATACCAATTTAATATAATATAATCTTCATTTGGAATTAATTACAGAAACTTCTGAAAATTATTTTGACACTAATAAAATAGTTATGATGAATGAAGAAAGAAATGGTTATGCTGCAGTGCCTATAAAACAGGAAACAGCAGACGAATCAGATAATCAATCAGTTGTGCTACTTGAAGGTAGGTTTTATTTAATACAGAACATAAAGATCTGCATTTCTTAAATGTACCTAATTTCAATGTAACATAATCTTCACAGAAACAATTGACATAATTAAAACAGAAATAAAAGAAGAAAGCATCGATGACATTACAGTGACGATAAGACAGGAAACAGCAGATACATTACATGATCAATCATTTGTACGACCTGAGGGTATGTTTATTTTTAAAACATCTCATATAGATCTGCATTTTTTAAATGCATCTAATTCCATGTAATATAATGTGTAAAAATAGTTAATATAACCTTTATTTGTTATAAATTACAGAAACTTTTGCAAATTATACTGGGAGTAATACAACAATGATAAAAAGTAAGGAAAAAAATGGTTTTATGACAGTGGCACTAAAAAATGAAACTGATGAGGAATTAGATAATCAACCTGTACAGGAGAATGAAGTAAATGAATATTTACTTCATAATATAATGTATAATATTACTTCATAATATTGAAACTCATTCCAAAAACAGAGAAACTAGATAGTCCATTGTCAATTTAAAAGTAAGAAACAGAAAATATCTTATTTCCATATACTAATTTCCAAAACAGGGATAAATTGGGATTTGCAGAATCAAATGACCCTTTCTAATAATAATTTTTTGAAATGGTTTGCGAATGACTGTGTGTACATGGTTCAATGGAAATGACGCTACTGGTCATGCACTCAAAATCTACAGATATTAGTGCAGAAGGTACTTCCATTTAAATGCATGGGAGACATCTTTGCAGTAGAAATTCTTAAAAATGACTGGAAATTTCTTTTGCAGGAACTTTACAAGCTAAATAAATGAATAATATTTTTGTATATAATCCATAATGAAAAATTATCACCCTGGCTTGGAATTGAACCCAGGACCTTCTGCGCTACGTGCAGTTATGCTACCATCTGCTACACCACAAGTGATTACCAATGGAAATGACAATTTTTCATACGAAATAAGTTATTATTAATGCTAATATGCAAGAGGACTAAATACATGCTTCTTTAAGTTAATTGATTGATAATTTTTCATTACAGATTATACCAGGTGTCAGTTCTCAAACTTGAACATACGAATTTAACATTGTATTGAACGTTTTTGATGATTTCTGCTCGCCAAACTCAACTACAGGAAAGATAATGGTATCAATAGAAAGAGAAGATTATTTCGCATCAAATGATATGAATAATAATATTAACAGTGCGATTTTTATTTTAAAATACTAGTTTAAAAGTTGACTGTTGTTAAGTATGAGAAGCCATGATTTTTAAATTTGAAATTATTTGTCAAATAATTGTATAATTAATTGGCTTAATTAATTAAGTAATTTTCACAGCATTACTGATTACGTATTTACGGAAAAATGAATAAATATAGCAACGAAAAAAGAATTTGTATGTTAAAAAACTTTTACAGTGGTGTTAATTTGCAGAGAGTTAGAGACTTTTTGCCACTACACGGTGCCATCTCTGTAGGCACTATATCAAAAATATACGTGTACAAAAATTTGACCGGTGTGTAAATATATCAGTAGAATCAGAAGCTAGGGGTGATAAGTAATAATATTGTTTATTGTTAAAACGGAATATTCTTGATGATGGTTTTTAATAAAAACTATTTAAATTGTTAATTTAAACTTTAATGCTTATTGATTTAATATGTATAGCAAAATACCTAAAAATATAATGTACAATGTTAATTGTTAATTATAATGTTCAACTTTGAGAGTGGACACCAGATATACAAAAATATTATTTACTATTATATGTATTAATTGAATAATTGATACTTATCTTAAATTAAATGAACATTAAGGATCCTGTATTTTACATATTAACTTAGACCCAAATGAATGACTTATTGGAAAAGGACTTTTTAACTTCAAGATGATTGCCAATTCTGATGGTAACACAGTCATCACACACTGTTAGATTTATATCCTGTTATGGAAAATAGCCCATTTCTTTTGTGTATTAAAGTAATATCTGATTTTGTTGCAGAAAATGCACACCGAGGAAAGCGTGTCTTCAAATTGTACAGAACCACATTTTGGGAGTTGGCAAAATATATTTAAATTCTTTAAAAGGTTGGATTAATGTTAACTTTTTGTGTATACCACTTAACTATTAGTATTAGACATAAGAACGAGTGATTATTCTGCGCATTGATAAAGAAGGGTAACAGAGTTACGTATTTATATATAGTTATGCATTTACATTTTTATTATGCGAATTACTTTTCTTGGTACCTATTAAAAATTTATATAAGGTTTTTAATGCTATGCAAATGTAAGATAAAAATCGCATTTGTTGTAAATTATCTATATATATATTTAACACATGATACATTGGAATTTTTAAAAATATCTTAGGCTTAACTTAAAGCTAGTCACTTTACCATCTTACGTGTCGAATGATGAAATAGTAAGCAGCCCTACCTACTATACCGCAATGGGCCTTCATGGCCTGCGAAAGGGGACTATTATCATATATGTATTTAAAACACAAGATTGATTATTGTTCCAGTTCATTTGAGAATATTTAATTCGAGACGCTCGAGATCGGCCACTTTGAGCGCTATCTTAGTTCCCAACATGTTAACTTTTGGAATTAGGTACTCATGCTTACAGACGGACCACTTCCATCACTAATAGCATCTAGGGACTGAAGCTGTCGGTATATGCTGTAGCTATTTCTAGCAGTTCTAATTTTATATTTCAATGGTTATAATACTCCAAACATATAAAAAGCTTATAATAGTAGACAAAACTCAATTCAAAATAAGAAAAGTAGTTATTTCTTTATTAGGGCACTAAAGTTCAACTTTTTATTATGAATGTGGATATAATTTAACATTTTAATAAGATTACCATATCGATGATAAGAAAAAAATAATTTTTTTCTGAAAATGTGAAGTTATTTAATGTGAAGTTATATTTAATGTTCAGTGCACTTTATGTAAATAACTATAAAAACTACAATAAACGTATAGCTATAAAAAGTATTTGCACAAAACTCAATAATTTTATATTACCTATATAAACATACAACATATTTATTAATATTTATTGTAATTAAACAATTTTGGTTTGAAAAAATATTTTCAGCTTGCATAAAAAGTGTAATAATGGATTATTTGACGGGCAATTTCAATTTTGCCATTTTTTTCGATTCTACATTTCATACCCATTATTTCTTAATTTATATGCGTGGATTATTTAAAAGTGCTACAATAAATTAATTACAAATACTTGAAATAGGCATAGCACATGTCAGTGACTGCATCCCATAGAGTCTGGCCTTCCATGATCCTTCATTGAGTGTTATAGTTCTCCTATACGAGTTCTATAAGACCGATTTGCTAATTCATTTTTATAAGCTCTGATACTATATTTTATTTAGTCTTTAGATTTTTAAAACCATAAATTTAAAATACTTTTACCTATTTAAAACGCAACGCTTATTTTTGTTACGGTTTGCTTGAACATTCTACTGGGACGCTGTATGCATTTCCAAGTTAAAAGTTTTACGCTGTAGATTTGCCAGATCTTCTTAGTTTTATGATTTTTTTAATTATTTATATATTAAAAACATTATTTGTAATTGATGCATTTCTATATGCTCGAGACCGATTTTCATTTACTACACTCGCTTCGTCATGTCTTGGAACTAAACATCCTCTACTTGCTTACTACATCACCAATCGCTTGGTTACAAATCATATCACAAACAATGCTCAGCCGAGTGTTGTAGTATTTGCTGTGGAGCATTCTCATGAAATTTCAGATTCGGATATTTGTTGAAAAAGTAGAATAGGAATGTCTGAAGAATTAATGCCCTATCTCTTAAGGAATATGGACAAAACGAAGGATAAAGTTTAGAAACTTGGTATATTAAGCATGTGATAGTCTGAAACGGGAATAAGCTGGAGCAGAGGGGTAAGTCAGATTGGGTGATATGTCATCATGTCTTGATGGGATTTCCCTAGTTTTTACTTAATAAAATACATAAGAACAGGTGTAACGAGATAAATAATATCAGCAAGCATGTCTTATCATCGCACACATTCTCTGGCCGGTGATGTAGTGAGAAATGCAGAAGAAAATCTAGTGCCCTGTTGCCTGTTCCATTCTGAAATCACTGCTGTCGCATCATATCTGTTCAGAATAATCACTTGTACATATACAGTGTGTAAATAAAGTAAGAAATAAAATTTATATATTTTGTATTATCACTCTTTGGAAGATGACACATCAATTTTATTTTTTTCCTGCAAATTTAATGGACATTAATTTGAATTTTTTAGTTTACTACTGTGCGACCTACCGACTTGTTTTTTAAATAGAACTCCCTTATGTTTTTGCTAGAAACTAAAAGTATTTTTTTCAGCAATATCCCATATGTGCTACTTAAAATTAGTATTTTTTGAAATATGGATGACCAAATGTTATAACTTTCACGAAAATAATTATAAAACTCCCCTCCATATTTCAAAAAATACTAATTTTAATTACCACATATCGACAGTATACCTGCTAAACCTTGTAAGTCTGAATTGTTATATTAGCATAAATATAACATACAGGATTTACAACCCTACCCTCCCTTCCAGACTTACAATAAGTTATTTTAAATGCCGCTAGATATCTCAGACAATTGATCTAACAGTCACAACACTTTGCACAAATCCTCAGGGACCTCCGATATCATCAGAAACATGAAAGTCATTTTTAGACAATTCAGACTTACGAAGTTTTGCAGGTATACCACATATCGACATATGTGGTAATGCTGAACTCAGAAAAAAGTATACTTTTAATTTCTAGCAAAAAACTAAGGGGGTTCCATTTAAAAACAAAGTTGACTTCATAGGTCCCACAATAGTAAACCAAAAAATTAAGAAAATAAAAGTGACGTGTCCAAGCTTTTCTTCCAAAGAGTGATAATACAAAAAATATGAACTTTATTCCTTACTTTATTTACACACTGTATATCTAATACTAATAGTTAAGCAGTAAAAATAACTTGAAAAGGAGACATTTGAATAGGAGATAGTTGATCAAGTTTAATCTGGTTCTGACTGATAAATTAACACATGTTATTCTGATACCATTGATTAAAATTTGTCTTAGGCCCACTCTATAAGAATGACGTACTGTGCTTGTAGGTTATTTGTAAAATAAATTCTGTTTTCATAGAATATGGATTTCTTTATAATATCCTAAACCATAAGATCTAAATTAATAAGCCATGTAAATAAAATGTAGGAAATGCTTTTACTACTATTAATAAAAGATAACAGATATGATTTTTAATTAATACGAATAAGATAGACGTATACTAAAAGCTTTCATTACATTTTATTCACATGACCCAATATGTGATTTTTAACTTGTTACAAATCAAATAAAATAAAAACTTTCATCTATATTTTGAAAAAGAATTTACATTATTTATTAAAAGCTGTTAAGAGTAGTTGAGATTCGAAATAAATGATTCTTACGAGCGGTATGTTAGGTCGATTCTTGGTCCCATTCTTGTTTTTGCTAATAAGGCGATATCATTTAGTCTAGAATGGTCTTTTAGATGCATTTTTTGTACAGAATCACAAGATAGTATCAACAAATAATTATTGATCTAAGTTTATGTGAGATTAAATGATTTTCCTTCCGCACGATAGTAGAACCCATATAAAGACAAACCTGAAGCGGTTCTTATACAACTTTATTACAGAGAATATGTAACATATATTAATTTCATTATAATTATTACAAAAAAGATTTTATGCAATAAACTAAAGTAAAAAACTTTTGGCTAATATGATGCTATTTTTTGTATTAAAAAAGCACTAAAAAATATTATCATGTTAGGCTTACTGTCTTAGATCATTATGAAACCAATAGTACTTGGGTTCTAAGGCTGCATATACACGTAGACACTTTTGCATCTAGAGAAGGTCTATTAGACCAGATGTTAGTGTCTGTATATGGTATACCGCCGAGAGCACTGTTAGACCTGTTAGCCTAGATCAGACATTTGATGTAAACACAATCTAGAGTAGTCTATATACTACGTGTATACACAGCTTTAGACCAGATGTCAGTGTCTGTATACCGTCGAGAGCTGTGTTGCTAGGTCATTTGATGTAAACAAATCTACAGTAGTCTATAAACTAAGTGTCCACAAATGTATACTATGTCTTTAAATGTATACGCAGCCTTATAAAGCACCGCAGTGTCGAGCACAGAAGGTCGTCATGTGTAGCTTCGAAAACAAACTAATTATAAGATTCATAATTTTTCACTGAATCTGAAGATCAAATAAGTACATGTTCATGATTAGGGCTGTGCATAATAATCGATTAATCGGACCTTTGATTATTTTAAGAAAATAATCGTAGTTCCTAATAATCGATTAACCAATCAGTTGATTTAATCGATTTATTTTTTTAATCGATTAATGACTATTTTTATTATTAATGTTCATAATCGCACAACCATAGTTGCTTCTCAAACTTTGGTTGAAGTAGCATTAACAATGACCACGAATTGCACAAATTGTTTCTCTACTAAACCACAACATTGGTGATGTATGATGTCGTATTACTCGTATTCGTACTATGTATAATAAGGTATGTATAATAATAAGGTATGACCAGATCACCAGACCAGGACCAACCAAAACATACAAGTGCATGACTGCACACAAATTGAAGTAAATGGGTTTGCCACC
This sequence comes from Agrypnus murinus, assembly GCA_929113105.1. Lineage (NCBI taxonomy): Eukaryota > Metazoa > Arthropoda > Insecta > Coleoptera > Elateridae > Agrypnus > Agrypnus murinus. The sequence goes on from OV816024.1 coordinate 197,251,942, forward strand.
CCGATCTCCCAGTTATAGGCCTGGTATGCCCCTGACAGAGCTTCGTTTCGAGGCTACTTCATATGGCCCATCAAAGTAGCATCCCGGTGTATACCCGTTAGGGAGAACTTGTCTTGGAACATGAGAGGCTATGTATCTTCGCATCAGCGTCCCTTAAGTGTAGGTCTCTAGACGATTTCTGGAGATCCGACGACTGGAACTGCACAACCAAAGCCGGACTCCCTTACTGTCATCTCCAAAATGCTACCTGGTGGTATGCAGTTTCTCGTAGATTAGCGAGCGAACTATCTGACGGAGATAAACTTCACTTGATTCTCCTCCATTCGTCTAAGTCAGACAGCGGGATCCTTAGCTCTATAAGAGACCCTGACGTCAGGTAAGAATTAAACCACCCATACCGGACCCTCTTGTTAACGGGGCGCTCTCTCCGCAACGTTTTAGAGTCATCGTCGAAAAACACTTGCATGTAACTCGACCACACATTTCCTTTTGATTGCGTCGTCTGTTACCCAGACAAGACTGGGATTGGCAACAACCAGTTCTAAGGGTGAACACCGTGTTGTCTGTCCACAAGCTAGTCTCGGATCCTGACACCTCTAACAACTGCCCACTCTCCGTCTTCTGGGCTAGTTTCAGATACTAGTGGAGTCTGACACGTCGAGCAACTGCTTGTCCGTTCACCCTGTGTTGTACATGACAGTGGTGACTTTCCCACTAAGCGCTCTTAGTGAACAGTACTACATACCAATATTACGGCGTGAAATCCACTGGTATTTCACAAATATTACAAACGAAATCAAAGAGTTTACATCAGCCAAAGTATTTTTTCATTGCATTTCATTAAATATTTAACATGATCCAAAAGTATTTATTCATTTAAAAGTGAAGTGATTTCAATATATACTGTATTCAAAATAACGAACAACTCAAAATAAACAGAACTAACATAATCTCATAAGCCATGAATGAGTCAGTTTTATACTCAACAATTTTTTCTCCTAATGTCAAAATTGCTTATGGCACATTTATTTGCATTGATTGCAAAATAAAAGTCCTTTAACAAAAAATGAGATAAATACGATTCTCAACATTTATACGGCATTATTAAAAAACAATGCAAAAATATAATTAAAAGCTATAGTAAAACAAACAGCAAATCTGGCAGGTAAGAGGTTTTTTAGCATCATTATCTCATAAAACATATACATACACAGCTTCTTGCAGGTATTTCATGGGGAACAGTGTATAAAGTCATCAAAGGATACATAAGTATATAAAAAAACGCAACCTTTCGCCGCTGAAAGGGATAGAGTGAAAAAAAGTTTATTGATATGGTTGACTCCCACACAAGTTATGCGATTCATAAAATTGTTCATCAGTACATTTTTATAAATGAAATGCCTACAATAATTAATTGGAAAAATATTACGTGATGTTAATGCCGACAAAGATTTACCCAATTTTAGACAAGCATTTTAAATACTACTTGAAGGTTATTTATTGGCTTTGGATTTTTGCAAAGGTTTCCAAAACAAATACAATACGTATGATATTGATGAGATTGCGAAGGGTAAAAATATAACCGTTTCGCGACTATACTTCCTTACTTATCATAGTGAACTTAATCCAATCGAGTTAGTATGGACACAAATCAAACAAGAGGTTGCTCAAGAAAATGTATGTTTTAAATGTAAAACTTATTTGAGCAGGCAGTTCAAAATGTAACGATGGGAAATTAAAAAATTAAAGTGGACTGTTCTTCCTCATCCGTCCTATGGTCCAGACCTTTCCGTCCTCAGATTTCCACGTGTTCGCAACCTTAAAAGAATTTTTAGAGAGACAAAAGTTTTACTCTAATGTAAAGTCGTTGAAGCTGTTTGAGAATCAAGATTTTTTTCTCGAGGAATACGGAAGCTTCCTGAACGATGGATACGTATTCAAAAGGAGGGAGACTTAAGTGCTAAATAAAGAATCATTTAGTATATTGAAAAATGATGTAGTTTCGTTTGTTAATTTCCATATAATTATTGAATTATTCATATAAATGTTTCTAATTATAAGTGACTTTTCAGAATCTAATTAATTCTAGAAAGATAATAAATTTTTGTTGTTGATTTGTTTTTTTTAATAAATTAAGGTACAACCTGCTTTATCGGAGTGAATTGACATGCCGATAAAGCAGGTTGTGAATCATGGAATAAAATATTTTTATTTTTTAGTGTAATAACGTCTTTATATAACCATAGAAACATCAGAAATGTTCATCTGTTTAGTTGTTCATTATCTTCTTGGTTATCTTGAATACACTATAGATTACCATGGGTAGGAAAGTCTTATGATCAAGGCCGTGCAAATCATTTGCGCGCGAATTACAAATTATGATTTATCACTAGACGCAAGAGATGGTGCTGTTGTTTCTATTGGCGATAAAAACAGGTAGTTGAGATCTACTATACCTTAAAACAATTGCTGACCGCGAAAAAAACTTTGTTTTTGGCAATGTCACTATATTATTACATTTTTTTATTGTATGGACATTTTAGTAATGTTAACCGAAGGAATAAGATAAAAAAAGTAAAATAACAAAACTAATATAGAAAAATTGTTAAAAATGGTGTTTTCCTGTTGTGTGCCTTCATGCAAAAATACAAATAAAGTACAAATAATGCATATGTTTCCAAGAGATGAAAGGGTATGTATAATAAGATATGAATACTTATATTGCTTGTAATATTAATCTACACTACATATTAATTTATCTGAAGCTGTTTGGAGATTTTATAATTTAAATCATAATTTATAATATGTGTACCTAAACCTAATAGCTAGTACATATATATTCTGAAGTGAAATATATACTTCTAGATATATAAATTATGGCTGAAGCAAGTGCAAAACTCTAAACTTTCCCTATCAGAAAATGTGACTGTACGAAACAATTATCGAGTATGTGATATACATTTTTCTGAAAGCGATAGACTTGTTGGTTGAAGTGGAGCAAATTTGAGAATTGATAGTGTCCCATCATTGAATCTACCACCTCAAACAGAAGGTAGCAGTATTTTGTATTTTATTTGTTAATACATATGTTTTTGTTACTGTAATATTTATTTACATAAGTAGATATTACATATTATAGCTGTTAAAACCAATTTCAATTTCAATTCTCTGTTTTTTTATATTTTCCTCTTCTTATAGATCAACAAGTGACTACACCTGAAGTTAAGGAACCTTATGATGAACCTGCAGGATCTCAGGCTAATTTTATAATGGAAACTGGCCAAGCATCTTCATCTAGAGGAAATTTTACGATGGAAGAAGAAGAAAGATTAACAGACAGAAATTAGTGAACCTTTTCCTAGTATTGTGGGAATGGATATTGATAGACAGGTTCCTAAATTAATGGCCACCGCTACAATGATATCAGTAGAAGGTATTTTTTTTTCATAAATGTATTTATGCTAATACATCCTTATTTGAAATTATACTACAGGTTTATGAACAGCCAACAATAGGAGAAAAAAATAAATAAATCAGTTTACTCTGTATTTACTCTAGCTAACAGGTACTCTTTTGCAGGTAGTTCCACAGTTCACACAAACATCAAATGTGTCGATAAGTCACCTCCTCTTAGTTTAAAAATCTCTGGGAGACGCGAAGGTAATTTTATTAAATTAATGTATATATAAATTTTTCTGCAACCCAATAAAATGATCCATGATTATTAGTAAATATCGGTTACTTGTTTCAGATTTATCAAAACGAAGCAATATCCTTCATTCCTTAGGAGTGAGAACAAAGAACCAGCTAAGTCCAAAAGCAAGGAGACTTCAAAAAGTAGTAGGGCACTTGAGGATAACTGCAAAACGTTTATTTGTACAACGAGTAAACCTCAAAGAACGTTTAAGAACAGCAGAAGAATTTTTAACTTCACCACAAATTCTAAGCTTGAGGCTTAATGCTGTAGCATACACTTTGTGCGCATGCAATTACGTTTACAAACAGTACCTGATAAATCTCTTTAATTTTCTTCTCATATAAAAAATAAATAGTTTAGCGTTACTTACTATGTTAATAATTAGTTTATTGAAAGATATATCTGTAAAAAATTATATTATTATAGATATGAATGACCATATTTTTTATATCGTTTTTATTACTATAACCACAAAATGTCAAATATTTTAATAAAACTACTGATGGTGTAAATCATAGTAATTTATTAATATATATTGACATTTTCCTTTTAATAAAATAATGGCTGGTATAAAACTTTTTATTTCCTAAATAAAATTTACTACTTTGAGAATAAATTAATTTATTCTATCAATTTAATACGTAAATTGATAGAATAAATTAATTTATTCTGAAATTAAATTTTATTTAGGAAATAAAAAGATTTATAATACCAGCCATAAATTTATATTTTACAAGAAATATAATAGGACAAAACAAAGAAAACTGCATTTAAAATTAAGATAGTTCGTTACTAGAGACACGAGATGGCGCTGCTCTTTTGGAACTAACTATATACAGTGACTTTCTTATCTATAAGTATATTTATTATCTATGATAGATTACTGAAAAGAATTTCATGTTGTCAGGGTAGAGGTTATAAATTATAAGTAATAATAGCTGAATTACTTATAATAATTTTATTGTTGGGTTATTGAGCTACAATTCCTTCAACAAATTTACGCTTATCTCTTATAGGACGTTCACTTTACTATACTGGGGCCGCCGAATACATATAGTACAAAAAAAGCAAGGCAGCACAGATTGTACTGATTGGCTTTATGTGAAAGTGAAATTTACAATAAAACATTTTTGCATATGAATTGTTAATTCATTATAAATAATGTCTCTTTGAGAGATGCTTATATAAATAATAACCATACATTTTAAAAAATTGCAGTTTTATTAATTTAATAAAAATGTTATTAAAAGTTCGTGAGTAAGACAGTTTGACAGTAAACTAATTGATATCTTTTTGGTACAAGTAAACATGCCTTTCAGTTTGAGCGGTATATTTGAATGCTACCAATAGAAAGGTTTTGTTAAAAAGAGGGGGTAATTGTAGGCGGTTTTAATTACTATATCTGTTCAGCGTCCCGAGTATAGTTCCTGTAGTAATCAGGACAATCAGGTCATCTTCAACTACTTTAAATATTACAAAATTAAAGAATCCCAAATTGTCTTATTGGTAATTTTAAAAATTGCTTGAAGGTGTTTTAACTAATTTACACTCATCTAAGAAATGTACATCAAAAGAAATGATGTAAAACACTTGTTAAATGGAGGTATTGTTTGTATGAGCAATACTCCCTTCCCCTGTGTCCCACATCTGGCCAACCCCCGCCAAAGCCCCAAGAGCATGGGGAACCCGCCGAGGGAAAACAGGCAAAGGTAATGTTGGCTCTTCTGGGTGGGCGGGTGGTGTTGACGGCTGTTAAACAGCTGGCTGACTGGATACAGCCAAGGAGGAGACTACAGCAAGCAGAGGCGGCGGTCAAGGGAAGACAAGAAACAGCTTTAACCTACTCGAAGGGAGGAGGGAATAGATTAAATAAATATTGCGAGTTATAGTGTTTGTAGGATTTGATTTAGAGTTTTGTGATTTAATGATAATAAAATTTAGCATGAAGGTGAGATATTGAGAAAAAATAAAGATATATGAGTAAATAAATAAACAAAAGAAAAATTGTAGCATTTTCATTTTTTTTCTGACTTACCTTTAGATAGTTGGTTGCCATGGAATTTTCACCTAGTTAGTTCCCAAAGAGCAGGATTATTATTGGTAAGTTTGGCATTCAGATCTATTTAACTCGTAGAGCTCCTTTTCCATATAGTATCCATTATTGCAAATAATTGTAACTATGACAATAGAGCTTTTGGAGCAAAAAGAGTTACAATGCCGAACTTACCATAGGGTAAGTATATATAATATATAGATATTATAATAGAATAAAACCTGTTCTTTAAATTTTTTTGTAAAAGAAAAAATTTGCTTATGTGCATCTTTAATGTGTGAGCTTTGGAATTAATAAGTAATGTTAAATAACAAAAAAAATAATTAATGATATCACCATTATAAACAGTGGCAATTCCTCTTTAGTAACATCTGTCACGTATGCATCTTTTTGCAGTGCAAAGTAGAAAATTTACAATAAATGAACGAATTCAAGTTTATCTCGCCTATTTGTATACGCCTTATACTGCCGTTAGCAAATATCTGTTTTAAGGTAAGTCTTCTTTGGGTATGCATAGACGCCAACTTTTCAAAATTTTAATGTGTGCTGGCCAGTTTAGAATTTTACCAACTGTACTAAACACGGTCTGCATATATAAATATTTCCAGAGAATTTGATTAAACTTCTATAGTTATATCTAGGTATGTTTAAATAAAAAATTTAAATAATACGCATATCCCCAAATCGGAAAAAAAATTTAGTTCCTTTTTCTGCTGCAATGGCATAGGGAGCAAGCGCTTTTTTCTTCATTTTCGGATTACTTCGCTGATGACTTGTCCTCCGTAAACCTGTGTGAATACCCCTTGCTGGAGCATTTAGCCCAAAAGTAATAACACAAAAACAAAAAAGACTTAGGCTTGGCACAATAAAATCAGTAAGGCTTTTCGTAGCTTCGTCTTCCAAAAAAATCTGATGAAAAGCTAGTTTCAAATCAATTTTTGACAAATATTTAGCTTGGTGAAGACTACCCAAGCAGCATCCAAGTAGCAGTAACCGAGATCGGAACTTTGATTAAGTAGTTGTTACGTAACTACAACTATATTTATGACTTTATAGATTTAATTACTTTAGTGCGGAATATTTTAGTAATTATGTAGTTGTTTTTACTATTTATTGGAACTACATATGTAGTTTCATTACTTCTGAGTAACTTTTAAAGTATGTGGAACGGTATTGCCACTTATCCCCTTATTCTGTAAGACTTCGTTGACAAGATAACGAACGTTAAAATATCGAAGTTCGTTATAATATCGAAATTCGTTATTTTTGTATTCTGCAAGACAAATTCTTACGAAAGTCGTTATCACGCAATCGATATTTTAACGAAAGCCTCTTAGGTATCGTTACGCCGTTACGCGGGAGCTGAATGTTATAATTTGAATGAATTCAAACGCGGTTCAATTAGAAATCAGGTTTTAAATTAAATTTCAGAAGAATGATTGGTGTATGTATAAAACTTTAAATCGGTTTATTTGTAAAACCCATTATATGCAGTTTTTCACAGTAAACGAGAATTCTTGTAATTTTCATTCGATCGGTATCGTTTTATTAGGCATGTGATTTTTTATTTTCTAAAATATAGTTGTATTTTATATTTTACTTTAAAGGTTTTTAAAATACTGACAGAGAAAAAATGAGAATTGAAATTTGAACAGGAATGAATTACGATCTGGCCTGCATTTGCAACTTGTTTTTTTTTAAAAAAGTTTTTCTGTTTACTTTTTGTAGTTCTTTCACAAAAATACGGACAAATTCTTGTAATTTTCATTCCTGGTTCAGTATCTTTAAGCGTACGGGTTTCGATTGTATTTAGATTTTACCGTAAGCGTTTTTAAAAGCCGATAAAGTAAGGATTAAATGATTAAACATAAATTATTACTTCTGACCTTTTTTTTGTAAAAACTTGAAACTTACCTACTACATATGTAAACATTTCAAAAAAGAGTTATAAAGATATTTCTAATTATAAAATAATAATAACAATCACAATATTACCAATAATATTAATAACAATAACAATTAAAAAACAATACAAATTGAAGAAACTACACTTCAGATACATCAAGAACGAAAGCTAACGTAAATTTGAAAATTGGCGCGAAAACAACACATGTAAACAGAAACATAACCTATTTTAAATAACATCATCATAGTCACAAACTGACAAACGTACTACAGGAACCAAAAACATTACAGAATAACAAAATAACGAACTTCGTTTGAAAGTACGCATCTTATCGAAAATCGATATATAACGTTCGAAATATATCAAAATTTACAGAATAAAGGGGTTAGTATAATCACTTTATAGTCGTTGCAATCTCAAAGTGGTATTGTGATTGTATCAGCAAGGACTAGAACAGGAACCCAAAAGAACCGGAATCGGAACCCTTACTAAAATACGTGTTAATGTTAAGATGAGAACCCGAACCGTTATAAATTTTCGAAGGAACCGGTATTTTTCGATTCCACATTTCGGTTCTATTGGTAAATAAAAAAAATAGTTCCACACTCTCCAGACAGCACTACCATAACCATTTCTTACTGAGTTGATGTTGATACTAGATCCACTTCCACTACCAATTGACCAATAGTCTGTGAATTGACTGCAAAAGTGTTACGTCACATTTTATATTGGTAGCTCTAAATAGCTCCAAACAAATTTCATCTTGAATAGTTATTTACGTTATAAGTCCTGGAAATGGAATTTTACAGTCGAGTAAGATGTTACGGACAAGGCGACGAAGGAGCCGAGTCCAGAACATCGAAATGAGACTGCAAAAACATTTTCAGGACGTATAACGTAATGCGTTTTATTTCATACTACAATTATTGGATTATTGGTTTAAATTAAAAAAATTATATAAAATAAATTTCCGAATTTAAAATATGAACATCTATGAACAACGAACATCTATGGCAACTATTAGACGAATTCAAAACATAGAACAAGTGTGTATAGTAACTTAATACTAAAGCATTGTTCAGTTGATTTATTTTATTTGAGTCCGGTAAAAAAAATTTATAGTCATACTAGACAGTAAAATCGCATTTTCCGGACTGTAATAGCTACCGTAAACATGGATAATATGATACAGTATGAAATAAATAGTTATTTACGATACAAGTGCGGGAAAACAATTTTCCCGCGTGAACGCAAGTTTGAAGCACGAGCGACCGCAGGGAGCGAGTGTTTCATCTGCGTGAACGCGGGAAAATTGTTCACGCACGAGTATTGTACAATATTTTTTGAAACGAACAAAATCTTTCTTAAAAATATCGAACAAAAATTATATCTCTTGGATTTTACTTTTGCTTCAAACATTTGAAACAGGCAGGCCATGGCCGTAACAATTGCTACTTTGACAGTTATTAATATTGTGGTGGTCAGTTAATTTTTTTGTGTTAAGTCTGTGCCCAAAAATTATAAAATGTCCGATTCCGAAATAAATTGTACACCACCCGAAATCCGGGACGCTGCTAATGCAGCTGTAAAAAATTTGCTTCCCGACAAATCTAAGCATAGATATGAATTGACGTACACTAAATTTATAACATGGTGCAAGTCCAACAAAGTTCATAATTATACAGAAAATTGTTTATTGGCATATTTTCAAACTTTTCAAAGTAAAAAATCGTTGTGGCCGACATACTCTATGTTAAGATCATGTTTATTGATAAAAAATAATATAGACATATCAAAATATAACAAATTAATAGCATTTTTAAAAAAAGCAACACAAAATTTACAACCAAAAAAATCAAAAACTCTACAGAATTGCGAAATTACTAAATTCATTCATGAAGCCCCAGATGACTCATTCTTGTTAATGAAGGTATGTACACAATATTTATTATTAACATTACAATCAACGTAACATTCTACAGGCAGTGGTAATAATGGGTATCTCTGGCGCCTGCAGGCGTGAAGAATTATGTAAAATGTCAATTAATGACATTGAATTTAAAGGTGATGTTATCTTGGTTAGTGTGCCAGAAACAAAAAATAATGTTCCACGACGTTTTGCTATCACAAATCCAGAATGGATAAATTTATTGCTAAAATACAAAGAATTAAGACCAGGAGCCACCCAACGATTTTTTTGTACTTACAGAAATGGGAGGTGTATAAATTCGTCTGTTGGGATTAATACAATTGGCAAAATTCCATCCCAGGTGGCAGAATATCTGAAATTAGAGGCTCCGAAAGATTATAGTGGTCATTGTTTCCGAAGAAGTGCTGCCACCCTGCTAGCTAACAATGGTGGTGATTTGTTAACATTAAAAAAATTTGGAGGCTGGAAATCATCAAGTGTAGCGGAAGGATACGTGGATGATTCCGTGCAAAATAAAATCAACGTTGCCGAAAAATTGATGCAACCAATAGCAGGACCATCATCTTCAGTACCTAAAACTGTAAATTTAACACAGTCTACCTTTTCAAACTTCAACCCATATCCTGCAGAAAGTTCCGCAAATTCAATTTTCAATTGTACAAATTGTACGATTAATGTGTACAATAATAACGCTAGTAACACAGGTTAACCTAAAAAAATATAGTTTAGTTGAATCATATTTACTAGTTCAGTGTGGAATAATAAACAATAAAGGTTTATTTAAACATGTTTACAAATATTCTTATTAGTATTATTAAGGAATAATGATTAATACTTAATTTATTTACTTGCTTGATGTGTTCGCCCACTGTTTGTCAACCTTGCAAAATTCCTAACCTCAAATAATTCGCAGTTCGAAGCTGGTTCGATGGGAGACCACCAGCTAATAATTTTTAGTTAACTGAAATTTTCAATTTGAAATTGAAACATGTACTAAATTTTTAGTACATGTTTCACAGACAAGTGGCCAACTCGTGAAAAGTAGGCCATGTATTTCCCGGTTTAGTAAACCGGGAAATGCGTGTTCCCGGTTGACTACAGAGTGCGTCGAACGCTACTTCCTAGTTAGTGAGTTGAAAATAGCTATTTACACTCGAATGCGGTAAGTCGAACTTTACAGGGCGACAACTTTGTTTAAGGCACGAGCCCGTAGAGCGAGTGCCTTATTAGTTGGAGCCCTGTAAAATGACTTGACGCATGAGATTTGTATAAGATTTTTTGGCCGACAAGTTTTATAGAAAATAAAAAAAAATAATTCAAAACATGCACATAATAGTGTGCTCTTGGATGACATTTGTAGTTTCCAAACGTACAATAGATGGCGCTGCGGCGATTTAAATTAATTAAATTTTAATTTTTTCTATTAAAGCCCGAAATATTTTTAATAATAACTTAGGTAACATGTATTTTATTACATAAACTTAATTATAACAAGAATAGTTAGTTTCTTAAATATCTCTAATTGCTCAGTGTTTTTTAGTATTTTTACCACATTCGCTTGTCATTTTACGACATCATGCGTAAATATGAAGCTACAGTTGACGTAAACAAAACTGAAACAAACGTTTTAAAATACAGGAGGCCAAAAAAAAAATTACAATACCCGCGTTCGATATTTGACATCCGTTTACTCCAAGAGCTCAGTTTCTATGGTATCTACAATAGAGCTTTTAGAGCAAAAAGAGTTGAAATACCGAACCCAGCAAATATATTTATCACCCATGTTATAAACAATACTTTAACCTAACATGTATCGACTGTCAGTTATCAAGGTCATATTTGTTTGTAAATATTTGAAGCTATATACCAACATAAAATATTTCTATTGCTTCCGCAACCCTTATGGAACCTAAAGAAATCCTGGAACCGGAACCGGAACCTCAATGTTTAGAAAATTAAAATTGGAACTGGAACCGAAACCCTTATTTTAAATTTCCAAGAACCGAAACTGGAACCGGAACCTACATTTGTAAAGGGTTCCAGTCCCTGTGTAGCAGTAATTTGCCAGAAGCTACTTTAAAATTTTGAAAACTTTAAAGTAGTACTGAAAGTTCCTGCCACCTACCTGGAACCATTGCTCAACCCTTTAAAGTAACGGAACCTCACAGTAGTACTGAAAGTAAAACTTACGTTTTTGCTACCCAGGAGAATCATTTTAAAGTAATTTTTCGTAAACTACTCCATTTTCATAGTTACTTGTAAAATGCTGGAGGCCATTAATCAATTTGCAATTTGTTATGATTGTTATTAGATGTTTTACTACATAACCTTCAATAAAAATAACAAATTGGTGCCAAATTGTGCCTTAGGAATTGTTATATATGTATGTAACTTGAATTTAGCAACGTTTATTTGTAGTGATGTAACTAGCCAATGCTGGCCCGTCCATCAGTACCACTCTTAGAATATAAAACTGTAGGAAGGAACATAATCATCTACCACATACGACCGGGATGGGTTCTTAATATGGCGGAGAAGGTGTTTCCGGTTTTGTAATGAGATATTTCCATTGGCGGTTCTCACTGTATCGAAATGCGCACATAAACTACATAACCTCAATTTTAAAATATAGTATTTTGAAATTAATCTTAGAATATAAAATTAATATTTTTAGTCCAGTCAAATTAGAAAATTGAGGAATAGCGGAAATATGAGGGAAGTCCGTGAATTTTGCATAGGCCTTTCTGGAGGGATGTTAAATAACCCCCTAAAAGTCACCGTCTGTAGGTGGCGAGCTCGAGGAGATAATGAGGGTAAACCACGTCCCCTAACGGTTTTTGTCGTTTTTCTCGGAAACTATTAGGTTTATCGAGATGAAGGAGGTTAGGTAAATTGAAGTTTATTTGCTCCAGTAAATTTGCTCGAGGTACTTTCGGACGTAACGTTTTGTGGTCTCATATTCGTCATGAATTAGATAAGAAAAATTCGTTGAGAGCCTGACGCGATCGTGGTCCAGTCGTATTTTACCTTAGCATCTCTTCGGCAAAATCCATCAGGCGATATTATCGCTTGGTGCCAGTCGGATGAAAGTTTCGTATTGGTAAATTAATTCTTAGGAGAGTACACTGTGTTAGTCAATTTTTGTATCCAACCCAATACGTACAAGGTGTTTCGCTTTTTTAGAAATCCTTCTAATTTTCTTTATTTCTAAGATCATGGTATTGTCCACATTTACAATTTAATATTGATACAGTACGTTGCATGCATGGCAAATGTGGAGCAAAATCTTTATAATTATCTGTTAACAGACGTTTTAAGATACAAAACATTCTGCGTTAGTATCTTGGTTGCTAGTTTACAACAAAATTGCACCTACATAAATATTTCTAAGGATGTTATAAACTATGTTATAAACGGTAATTTATAATGCAGTCGTACATAATAGATATTTATGCACAGATGCATTATAATTAGACTACTAGGATAATGGGCCCTACGGGCCTAAGCACTTAAGTATGATAGAAATAGCATTTATCGATTTTTTTTAAAGTAGGTCAGTATTTACATGACCTACATAAATCTCCAATCGATTCTCTATCGATAGAGCACATATTAGTACCAAATAACACTCAATAGCACTAAATAGTACGATAGAATCAGCATTTATCGATTTTTTAAAACATAACCTAATTTAAAAAATTTTAAAACATAACCTAATTTAAAAAATTTTTCGGTCGTGCATTATCCTCGGCAAATTACGCGTCGAATGAGCCCAAGCCCATCTCTCCAGCCCTTATAGAACGCGAGAATGGGGCTCGGACACACATACAAATCAACTTTAGTAGTATTGGATTATTGCAAGACTCATCTAAACATAAACGTCTTTTTATGGACCAAGGGCCTCTTTATGGTCAGACGGGCAATAACGAAAAGTCAATTAAATGTCAGAAGTTTTTTTGTAGAACTTGATTGGTTCTTAATATAATTTGTAAACTTATCACCAATGAAAATAAACTGAAATTAAGTATTTTGGAATAGTAACTATAGTAACGTACTTCGTATGAGCACATAAGTATACGCACAGCTGCTTGATGTACCTACGTACTCATTTAATTATATTTTTACACAATAATAGATTTTACATTAAAAACCTAATCTGTGCATAAAATAATGTATGTAGAGCGGGCATAACTTGCTTTTAGGGCCCTACAGCCTTTTCCTAGCCCTAGGCTGACGCCTCGGGCTAGAAATAACGCTTCTGGCCATAAAAGCTTCATTATGCCCTTAACACATAAATAACTATTATGTATCAAGGGCGTAATGAAGATGTTTATATTCGAGGGCAGATGTTTACAAAACCGAGGGCCTTCGGCCCGAGGTTTTGTAATATGCCCGAGATTTATAAACATCAAATTATACCCATGGTGCATACAACATTTAATTTTTCACATTTTAAATACCTTATCCGAAAATCTTAATGAAATGTTTGAAAACCACGAGAAATAAAAATTAGGCTGCTATGGCTTGTATCTATGACAATGAACTAGGTTATTCCTTTTATTTTTACAAAACGCTGTGCTGTGCTTGTGTGCTGTGCTCCAACGCGAATAATGGAGGAAGATATTCCGGCCGTAATAATTGAGCGAGCGTTAAAAGCTGATGAGGAATTACTTCCAAAGAAATCAAGGCTTCTATATGAAAAGAAACTCCAAAAATTTGAAGATTGGAAAGAAAAGAATTCCGTCAAAACTGTCACTGAGACAGTTCTAATGGGCTATTTTCAGGAATTGGTGATGCTTATTATTAGTCGAATTTTTGCATTTACTAACATTTTATGTTGATTATATATTTTTTAGTCAGAATCATTCAGTCCGAGTTCATTGTGGTCGAAATACTCGATGGTGAAATCGACACTGCTGGTCCACAAAAAAATAAACATAGGGAACTATAACCGGTTGGAAGCTTTTCTGAAACAAACTTCAAAAGGGTATATTCCGAAAAAGTCGAAAACTTTAACACGCGAAGATGTTTTAACATTTTTTAAAGATACTTGTAAAAACCTGGAAAAGGTATAAACAAGCTGCTAGACTTTCGTATTTAAGTTTCCATTGAATTATGTACGTACGTAGGTTGTATTGGTGATGGGCATTTTTGAAGGATTAAGAAGAGACGAGCTGGTCAAGTTAACTGTAGATGATGTAGATGGCAGAGGAGCAGTTGTGGTGGTACAAATTCAAGAGACAAAAACTGGGACACTAAAAAGTTTTACCATTGTGGAAGAGAATGAGATGAATGCCCTGGAATTGTACAGAAAATATGCAGCTTTGCGTCCGAAAGGACTTAAAGAACGACGCTTTTTCTTGTGTTACCGAAATGGGCGATGCACGGCCCAACCCGTCGGAAAAAACACATTTGGGGGCATACCTTTAAAAGTCGCAAAATACTTTGGTTATGCCGACGCCAAAGAGTATACCGGACATTGTTTGCGCCGTACATCGGCAACTTTGTTGGTAAGTGCTGGGGCTGACATGTTGACATTGAAGAGACATGGAAAATGGAAGAGCGACACAGTTGCATCAGGATATATCGAACATAGTATCGCATCTAAAAACAAAATTTCGCGGATGATAGCTCAGGGCGACAAAACAGACGGAGAATCCTCGAAGTTTGAAGTAAATATGTCGTCAATTAGAAAAAACGTGATGGAGTCCGGAAATTGCTCACTTGGAGGTGAACTTAGCGGATCGTTTTCTAATTGCGTTTTTAATTTCAAAGATTCCAAATGAAACTAAAATTGTATCTGTTTAGCCTATTACTTCGATTATTAAAATATTTTCTAAATCTAATGTATCTTTCATTTTTGTAAGTGTAATTCTACAAACAAGCGGGCGTTATGATTACGCCCGCTTATTATGCCCTAGAGCGTAATGAAGTCGTTTATATAGCTCGTATCACAGACATAAACAATAAATTATATAAAAGTGAAAAATAAATATAATACTAAAAATAATCTCATTAAAAATTAAAAACAATCTATTTTTATTCTACTTTCATTGTTTTAAATCATTCCAGACAAAATACTTTTTTTAACGGGCCCAGAATCCTGTATCCTAACTTCTTTTCACACTTAACGATAAATTCTCTTTATAATTCAACTTTTCCATTAATACCAACTTTTAAATTTGTTCTTTTGTTGCATGGAGTTGCTGCAAGGCAACAATCCTAATTATATAAATTAATAAGAACATCGTCGAATTTAATTTTTTAAATATTTTTCTCTATTTCCTGGCCCCAAAATCTACATCTCCGTAATTTGTTCAGTTAAAAATAAAAAGTTATGCAATGTATTAGGGTTAATTGTCTTTTTCAGTACTTCTTATTATAAACTCCATATTGATTAATCCGGTTTGATCTGCCTAAATCGCATGAAAGGGACAAAGTTACAATAAATAAAAAATTGCGACAACACCAAGTTATATATAAGTTATAAGTAATATAAATATAAAAAGATAATTATTTTTGTTGGCTCATCCTGTAAGTAGGTATATATCTCGAATGACGGCAACGTTGTGCTTTACTTGTAGTGGGATCACGTGGGCGTTTGTAAAAGCATAAAAGGTTTGCGAGAGCGTCGTTTCCTCCCATTTGCCATGATTACTTTAGCTGACGTTGTTGTTCGCTATTCTTCAGAAGCATTTAAAGGTATGTTTATTTTTATATTATCTAAACGGTATAGAGCACAGGTTAATCGCAAAATATTTATGTAATCGGCAGTTTTAAATTAATTTTTAAATTATAACCACTCCTGTCTTGTATTCATGGGTTTTTAAATAAATCTGTTTTATGCAATGGAAGATTCCTACAATGTGATGAATTTTTGTCTCGTTCGTATGAGTTTTTATGATTCAAATTTTATCAGTAATCTGAATAATTTTTTAGTTAGCTTTAGAATTATTTATAACGAAATTGATTGTTATATTTGCCTTTTTCCTTTCATTTATAGGTTTGAGATTGACCACGCGGTTAGTGGAAAATGGCGGCGACGCGGCGTTTTGTTTTTGAAAGTGAGGTTAGTTTACAGTTTGTTATTTGGCGACATTAATATTATGGATTAATAATAATAAATAAGAGAACAGTTTCTATTTGGAAGCTAATTATAAAATTGAATTACAAAAAAAAACTTAGTTTTAATGCAAATTAAGTATATTTTGAGTTGAGCACATTGTGTGTTGGCTGCGAAAGTTACCAAAAAATTTAGCAATTAATAATAATCCATTCCCCTTTTACCCACATTTTGCAGTGTCGGGGTTCCACACAAACTCTTATGCGAGTGCAACGGAGGTAATGGAGTTATGTAGCAAGTACATTACTCTCCCCCATACTTTATCACTCGTACAACTTTCATATCTTATCCTAAGAAGCTCAAACCCGATTGTACTAAATTTTTAAAATTATTTCTTGTAAAAGATAAGTTTTTCATATAAATATGATGTCATGTGTTTCCGCCCCAGTCTGATTTCTCTGACTGATTGGATTTTCTGAAAAATTTAAATAAACTATAATATTCGTGAAGCTCTTTAAAAGTTCTTTTTGTAAATTCTTATACTTTGGTTTCAGGAAATGCCCTTGCAAACAAGATGGTGTTTGAAAAGTTGAAGACATGAACAAATCTAGATTTCCATTGCTCAAGGCAGCAATTATCGAAAGAGGGATTTTTAATGGAGACTTCGGCTAATCACTAATGTTGCGTATGTGATGTCATCTGACCAACATACAACGGATGGAGACCTATTTGGTAACTTATAAAATATTGTTGAATGCAGATATGGGTTTTCTAAAGTCTAATTCACAAATGAATGGCAAGTTATAAAAATTCCAGATGTGAACTGCCCTTAAATTGTAAATTAGTTTTTATTTCGTGATGACTTTTTTGACAAGCATATGTCAGAGATTTATTGTTGACAAACCTAAATCTGATAATTTCCATTAAAATACTTGAGATATCTTTGATATATTCCCTCAATAGTAATCACATTTTTATTATTTATAGGCTGATTTAAATGAGAATGGAACGCTTGTATCCACTTCCCGATGAAAAAGCACAATTTCAAACAGGTTAGTTTCACCTTTTATCTTATGACAAGTCGCATTGTAATAATTGAGAATTTTAAAGGATGATATAAATTACCGTCTGAATACTATGATTATATGTAAGGCTGTTTTTATATACTGATTTATAAATAATGTTAACTTTCTCTTTCAAACTTCAAAATACCAATTTAGTGACTAATTTTTAATTTACAGATCATTACCACCGCGAGACTTGCTGTAATACTTGAAGATGTGCTAGAAATGTTTTGGGAAACTTTAATGACCCTTCCAAGTATCAAATTAGTACCTGTTTTGAACTCTTTAAGAGATGATTGATTTGTTGTTGGACTCGACACATTTTGAAGGAGTTCTGAAAACTGGCAAATTCACCAGTGTATCTACAAATATGGTAATTCATATTTAACTATCAATTTTATTTTTTGATTTAGTATATGATGACTTATAGTTATCCCTGTCTTACAATACTATGGGGAGAAATTTCGTGGTAATCCTGATACGATAATGAGCTTTGCAGTAGTATTTTTTTAAATCAATTGACATCTACATTGGTTTATTTTTGTTACAGATTTAAGATCTTTGGATAGTAACACAGTCACATGATGAAGGATAACTACACATTTTGGTTAGTATTAAGCATTTACCTTTAATCAATAATAAATAAATTTCTGTTACGTATTCAAATTTAATTTTATGATGATATACAATATACGCTAAGATGATTTTTCAAATGATATCTACTTGCCCTCACTGATACAATATACATAAACAAATTATTTAAAATATCAATTTTGCGAAATATTTATCAAGGCATGTTTCTTGTTGCAGGTGTTGTGGAGTCCACTGGTGAATGCAAAACTTAAGTGGATTACAATTCCTGTTCCATAAATTATACAATAATTTTTACCATTGTTCTATAAATTATTTTGATGTAGTTTTCTTACTTGTTTGATGTACCGATGTTACTAATAAAATTTTATTATAAGAACATTAATGCTTTCTCTTATTGTAGTTGGGAATGTTAATAGGTGTACTAAATGTTTCTCAATTTCGATATAAGTAAATGAGTAAATTTTCATTTTCATAAGGAATATTGAAATTTAATAACTGAGAATTAATTTCCAACGGGTGTCGTTCAATCTCAAGCGGGCCACCTTTTTGGGTAACCCTCGACAATAATTTTCACCTATAGAGATATGTTTTGGTGTAAACATTTTATATTGGAAAAGCCAGCTGGTTATCTAATTATGGAGCTTCGAATTTTGATGATGTCTGGGTGCGTGTTTCACTTTAAGTATTAGTAACTTTCAAGTAATTCAATCTGATAATATAATAATTCAATTCTGATAATATACACCGTTTGAAAGGCTTTTTAATGCTCCCATCATATGGTAGTTTTGTATTTTTTTATGAGGTTAAAAGTTTTAAAGATATAACCGAAAACAAAGCAAATATATTGTGACGATATTTTAGGGTAAAAAGGGTTGTTCAAAAGGTTAAAAATTTTAATAAAAATTCAAGGAGATACATTCCAGATTTTAAATATAAAAAGAGTGATTGTATTTAATAATACAAGAGTATTGTAGGGATAGTATGGATGAGTCGGCTATAATCATTGTTGATGAGGTATCTTGTAAATTGACTTTTCTTTATGAATATAACGTCATATGAATCATCCTTGGGTTTGCCACGAACTAAAAAAAAAAGAAATTGTATTAGATTAACAAATAAAATAATAATCATAAGAGGTTTTGACAAAAGTGATAAAACTTAGAAAACAGAGGCAAACGATTATTGATAAAAGATAAAGGATGAGAAAAAATATTAATAATCGTTTCCTTGAGAAGAATAAGAAAAATGGAAATATAAAAATTTTTGAAAGAAAAGTTTTGATAAAGAAATTTTAACGATAAAAAATGTTTATTGAAAGAAAAATGTGTAAAATATAAATACTATTGTGGTTGTAAAAGATTAACAACAAAAGGTTTGGAAATAAAATAATACTACATACCTGTAAAGCATATCTTATGTATTATTTATCAATATCATTAAGAAAATCGAGGAATAGGTATCTTAAAAAGAAATCATATCTGGATTAACCTTCATGTGAGTTTTGGAGACGACATATCTAAAAGAAACATAGGGTAAAATTGGAATAAGTGGTAAGAAGAGCGGAACAAAAAAGGTAATTAAGTGATAATATGTGTGTGTTATAAAAGCAGAGTAAAAGTGTACATAGTTGGTTAAAAGAAAAAGTATCAGCAAAGAACCATATAAGCAAATCAAGAAGATAAAGTTTACTTACTCAAAATAAAACTTTTAGAAGAGTAGATAGTTTAATTAATAGCAAAATACTGAAAACTCCATATACTTTACCAGATGTGAACAGGCGACATTTTTGTGGCGCTATCTTCGCAGATGGGTTTGCAACTAAACGCTGATTTTTCGATTATTTTTTTATAGTAACCTACATCTAATTAAAAATTAACACTATTTCTGTTAAATAGCTGTTTATTACTATTCTGTTAGTATATATAAACTATTACAATCTATCTAAACTACTCAATCTTTTGTCATAATAATAATTTTTTAATTACACTTCAAATATTTTTGAAATGTCACGTTTAGATGCACACCACACCGCAAGAGGCGCTATTAAATTTTGTCTCCCACTTTTGAAAATAAGTTTTCGGTATTAATAATATTAAAGTATTTGTTAATAGCAAGGAAGTTTAAGTAGGTGGAAGAGGCATGATGCAATAGGGAAGACGCACGTATTTTTTTTAATTTTTGTATTCGTTCATTTTGGTTAGAAAAATATTTCCAGATAAGCGAAATTTCTAAAAACCCTCAATTTATTTGAAAAAATTAGATTTAAAAATTCTCCTCATTTAAAACCGAATTTGGCCTTGAGCAACTTCCTCAAAGCTATTTGATGTAAAAAAGTAGGTACCGCTGTGAATGAGAAGAAGCAACATTGACGATCTACTCAGCGTTAGATGGCGCTGATGAAAACCAATAAACTGAATTTTGAATTAATATTACCAGAAATATTTTACACCACTTTAATTATGGCAGTTAATTACACAACAGCATAACGTACATTATTATACTAATTACTCGTTAATAAGTAGACGATATTTAAACTTGAAAATAAAAGATTTTGCAAACTGACGGGTAATACAGGACTCTTAACTGTTTCATTAGCACCAACAGTGGGTCGTCTTTGGAACTGTAAGAGGTAACAAAGTTTCATCCATTAGAGGACACCAGTATTGCATTTTAAATTTATTTAAATTTTCAAGGTTTTCAAAAATTAATTACTTAAAATTGGTAGTTGTTTAATGCATTTATAACTGATATTCTAACTAATTTAGTAATGACGTTTATGAAAATGGAAGAATCTCCTCAATTGACGACATATGCGTCTTCCCTATTGCTGGGCTGTAAAAGTGAAGCCTGCAGTGGAGTAAGGGGACTACAAATTTGACAGCACACATGTAAATACAATGCAGCGTTGGGTTCAGTAAATTGTTTAAAATACTATTCAGGACACCGTTAATATGAAACTCTTTTATTTTTTCCATTAATTACATTAATTTATTTGTCGCCTTAATTACAATTATTAAATTGAAATACATAATCGTATAATTTCTAAGAAATCTGCAAATTCTGTAAAATAATGATTATTTCTAAATTTTTAATTTCGAATTTCACTGTTATTGATTATCTGTATGTAAGTAATTTTTACATGTAAACGCCGCGCCGTGTGATTCCCCTAAACGGTCAATAACTCCGCCAGTACGAATTTAAAAGTTTACTGCGTACCGATGACAATGCATGTATACTTCATAAACTGTTTTAGAGATGGTTCTCTGTAATTATTTAATTAAAAAAGAACATTTTTATACAATACGTGATAACACTCCCAATATAAATACAAATTATAAGTACTACGGACCTGATGTTCGAGTAAAAAGTTAGTAATGATGCAAATTTAAGGAAAAACTACTTAATGATGCATTATTACTCCAGGTTCTTGTTTTTGTGATATCTAATATCACTTCTACACCATCTAATCGAGTATCCCGACGTTTTTATTTGTTTTTAATTTAGTTTTTAACAAATAAAGTCTTTATCGCACCGTTTGACAGCCAATTTTAAAACTTGACAAGTTGTGCACACTTGAGGCTTCATGTGCACACCTCTTGTGCCACTTCCCCCTATTTAAACTTCCTTGGTTAATAGTAACAACAATGTGTTTGGTAAGTCGCAAACCATGATTCTAGAATTTGCCTAAAAGGGATAAAGGAAAGTTAGATAAAACTCGTAAAGGAAAGTAATACTTTACCTGTCACACTAATAATAAAAAAAAATATTTTAAGGTTAAAAGTAAATTTTGAATACTTACGTCGAAAAGGGATCTAAGTGGTGTGGAAGTTGTCACTTGTAACTGATGAAATTGACACTGTTCATGAAGAGAGTGAACCCTGCTATTCATGATACAAAAATTGTGTCAAATAATTATTAAAGGGGGTGTAGCGCAAAAAATTATTTTTTAATATGATCTAGAATAAAAAATTCTAAGAATGAAAATGAAAACCGCACTTTTCTAGTGATAGTAGTTTCGCAGATATCGGCTTCTAAAGTATAGGGTGTTTAGTGTGTGACGTCACACCGACACGACTGCCTAGACTACTATCCATTTTTTTCTAGAGTCCTCTGACTTTGATACCTTATTGCTCGAGAACCACTGAACCAAATTAAGTATTTTAAAAACTACCAAATGGTAAATTTATTTCTACATGCAACAGTAAAATATCATATTTCTAACTGATATACTTTTATTTTTATCGGACGATACATAATAAACGGTACCCATTTTTAGGGATAATTTCATTGAAAGTTAAATATTTTTTTCTCAGAAAGTATATCTCATATATCTATGAGATTTTTGTAGGGGTTAGAAAGAAGCCTTACGGTTGTTATCCTATTAGTTTTCGGACAAAAAAGTGTTTTATTTAAGATTTATATGAGAAAATAGTGAATTATGCGTTCTTGTTTATTAATGGAGATAGCGTCAAATTTTTTTCGTTAAATTAACACTTTTCGTATGTCGACATTATTTTCTTTAACAAAATGTTCCGAATTTTAACAATAAAAGTGCAGTAACAAAAAAACCGTTTTTTGTCGAAATCGCTTGTCATCAAAAATCGTTTTTTTGTTTCCGCATTTTTATTATTAAAATTAGGAACATTTTCAGTGATAAATGACGTTTGGCATTTCAAAAACAAATATGAAAATAAATCTTACAACTGAAATCCAACTAAACCAATTAACCAAAAGAAAAGCGTTTGTTAAGATTTGGTTGCAACAGACAAAATTGCGACAAGCTAAATGCCGCAACAATTATAGTATCGTTGTCTTTCTTCTTCCGTTTTACAGTTTAAAAGTAAATTGTGCCTTATCATATTTAAACTATCTAAGTGTAAAACTACATTTACAAATGATTCGTGAAGAATAATGCACGTTTTCTTCACTTACTCCATTTTCAAGAGCATTTTCCTTGCAGCAAATTACATTTTCCTATATACAAATTTCCTTACTGTGGTTCTTAGATTTTTTTATTGTAAAATTTATTTTTTTGCACTACACCCCCAGTAGTAAAACAAAGCCGTTCCGGCACCATTTTCTTATGGGATTTAACATGGGCCCAAAAAAACGCCGTCTCTTCCGGTCTGAGCTCGACCGATGACGTCATGAACTTTGTAACGAACTTTTGCTCTAAAATTTGAAATAGGATGTAGCATCCGGTCCCAAGCATCCGGCCCGAAACATTTTCAGATACATCCGGTCCAGAAACAGGTAACGACATCCGCTCCAAAATTTAACGAACTTTTACATCCGCTCCAAAATTTTACATCGGACCATTTGTAACGGTCTTTTAAATCCGCTCCAACATTTTAACACATATACCAACGAACTCGGGGTACAAGTACCGCCGAGAGAACTCAGGCAGATTTAGAATAAAAAAGACGAGACAGGAAATACATCAGTTCATCACCAAGAATCGTTGAAGCAACATCTCAAAGTTCAGCGAAGCGCTATAAGTAAGTATGATTTTTAAGATGTTTTAATTTTTATTATAATTTTTATTTATTTCGCTTCTAATATGTTTAAAATTTTTAATATGTTTTAATATTTTTTATTTCGATTTTCAGTGAGTCAACATGATATGAGCGAGTTCCTGATAAAAAAATCCGTCGACCAACCCAACGATAACGCGGTAGATAAATTTCCATCAGCGAAAAAACCAAAATACGAGCCGAAAGAAGTTCCACAGGATCTGCAACTGATTTCCCAAAGAAGTTTTTGGCTAAACAAATCGAGGACGAACTACATTGCCGTAGGGTACAGCTCATCCGAGTCATTTACCCCAGTTGTTAAAATTGGGGGTGATAGGCAATCCATAACCTTCCTACCTGAAGAGTTTGGGAGATTGATCGCATACAAACTTACGATATCAGCATATTTCACGAAGCCTGAAGATACAGCGCCTCAATACTATATAGGGTGTGAGATCCTATTTACATCATTCAATTCAACGCCAGTAATTAAAATTACTAAAGGCGAGAGAAGCATCACCTTAGGTGAACGCTCTTTTGAATATCTTTGGGAAGTCCAGAGCATAATCTCAGGGCATTTAGAACTGTTGAAAACATCAGGATTTTACATCTATTACAAGAATACGCTGATAGCTGCAGTCCAAATTCCGGGAGAATTCCTTAACAACATCTGGATCTTGATTGCTGATACAGTAAGATCCTATAATACTGTTAGTTTGCTTGAGGTATTACATTTGTATCCTGAACAGATTGTTGAAGATCTTAAAAACCATTTTTAAACATGTGTAATTTAGGCATATGCATTCTATGCACTTATCAAATTCGAGTAAACGCTTTTCTAATCGAACTAGAACGTTTAAAGTATGATATCAAGATTTATAAAATTTATTCAAGCATTTTAGTATTAAGAAATAATGTATGTTAATCTTTTATATCAATAAAAAAAATAATCTAAACACATTTTATTATTATCTCACTGAGGATATCAACTTCCTATAGAAGAATGTTTTATCTCATTCAGAAAAAAACTTTTAAAATTGAAAGATAATTAACTTTTGACTAAAAAGGAAGATTGCGGTTTTGAGAGATGAAATAAAACTTTATTCAAATCTTCCTCTGTCTTACGATAAGTAAATAATTAATATTGATTCGATAAATTGTTTATATTAAAAAAGGTAAATTTCAATTAATGAAAAGGCAGCCTGCGGTTATAGGTCTTAAAAGGCCGTTTTATATGATTAAAAAATTCATGAAGCCGGAAGCTCTTATCATCATTAAAATAGAAACATAAGATAGACAAATTGAATAATTTATTCAGAAACAAATTATTAATACGAATTATTAAGAAAAGACAGTCACTATAGTTATTACATAATCCAATAAAGCCGTTTATCAATTTCCTACATTTTACACCTGTAAAGTATCTTATAATTTATCAACATAAGTTACCCACAAAAGTCAAAAATTATTTCTATATATCGCATTTGATTTCTCGAACTTCTTATTACTTAGGATGTTCATTTTCTAAGAAATTGCCTGAGGTATCGCCTAGATAGCTAGACAGATTTACATTTATTTGTACCGATAGGGTTTGCGATATGATATAAATTTATAATGATAAAACTATCATGTAAGTACACCGAAAGAATTTAAAAGTCAATGAGCGTTATCAGCTTGCGGTTTTCTATGTAGTATAATTTCATATAAATGAGAGAAAAGATCGTTTAGTATCTTCGTAAAGTATCTTATAATTTATCAACATAAGTTACCCACAAAAGTCAAAAATTATTTCTATATATCGCATTTGATTTCTCGAACTTCTTATTACTTAGGATGTTCATTTTCTAAGAAATTGCCTGAGGTATCGCCTAGATAGCTAGACAGATTTACATTTATTTGTACCGATAGGGTTTGCGATATGATATAAATTTATAATGATAAAACTATCATGTAAGTACACCGAAAGAATTTAAAAGTCAATGAGCGTTATCAGCTTGCGGTTTTCTATGTAGTATAATTTCATATAAATGAGAGAAAAGATCGTTTACATTAAAATAATAATTTATTATTAAAGCTAGTTTTACGAAATGTCCTGCAGATCATACTTTCCATGTATAGCTCAACAGTTAAACTGCTTAGCCTAAGGAAGCATACATTAGCAGATTTTTTATGTATAACTTCCGACAAAAGATAGGTATTAAAAGGTTTTAATGACAAAACTAGTTTTCAAGTAAGATTAGTTAAACAATATATGTTAAAAAATCTCTTTATTATAATTCAATACACTTTATATTCAAAACATCTTTAAGATTATTAATTATTTCACGAGGTGAAGCGAAGGACGGAAATAATCCCGAGTGTTTCAATTCGTTTATTATTTTAATAGCTATAGGATATGTATACAGACTATCCTTCAAAATACTATAATAAAGCTGAAGCCGGTCCATTAGGCCGCGCACAATCATCCAATTTATTTCAGGCTCTTCGTCACTTAAATAGTCGCTAAACGTTCTCCAATCATCATCATAAGAAGGGGCTACAACCTCATTGAACTCATCTTCTATAGGGGAATTCACAATATGTTTATTGCTTTCTTTGTCATGCTTCAGGTTCATATGCCTTTTATAGCTATCGAGACGAGAGAATCTCTTAGAACATTTAAAACATTGAACTTTATACCCATCATGAATATGACGTCTAAAATCAGATTGTCGAATACTCTTACTGCATACATTACAGACACGACTCTTCATCTTGAAAGAAATAAATGAGGTGATGCTACTACCTCTATTTATACCTACATCTATATAGCTCACACAGATGCATGTTACCACCACACAACCCCATATTACAGCTACATATTACCGCCACACAGTCACACATTACAGCCACACAGTTACACATTACAGCCACACAGCCACATATTACAGCCACACAGCTACATAGTACAGCCACATATTACCGCCACACAGGCATATATTACAACCACACAGCCACATATTACAGCCACACAGCTACATATTACAGCCACACAGCCTTATGTTGACGCCACTTAGTTCTCCTATTATCATTGAGGATCCGGAAGACCGTTAGTGCCAATAGAAATGAATATAAAACACATACCTATACATTTACCTCAAAGTTACATAAATATCATCGTTATTTAAAGATAATATATACTGTTGAATTATAAGGTTAAGAAAAAGGATCATCGAATGACCTCAAAATTCAATATCAATACACCATTGATTTTCTTAAACCTCAGATAAATCAAAGCCAGTCAGGAATATAAATAGTAGCTCCAAATTCTCTCTTTCCTAAATGTATAGCAGATACAGCCTTTTATTTATGATCAGAATAGCATCAACATTCTATACCAAGCAAATATCTGTAGGGTTAGGAGATATTGCTATAATAGCAGCTGTAGTATGCCGCAGATTATCATGACTTCAACATATTTAGGAATATACATAGGATATCCATATTTTCTTTTTCCTAAAGGTATAGACCAAACCTATTGATATTATAGCAGATTTACCTTTTTATTTATGATCAGCATAGCATCAAAATCCTTTACCAAGCAAATATCTATAGGGTTAGGAGATATTGCTATAACAGCATCTGTAGTATGCCGTAGATGATCGTGATTTCAACATATTTCCTAGATAAAGGATCGTACTGATTCAAAAACTCTTTGCCTACATCAGTATCTAATATGAATGCATCGTCATCTTCTTCTTGTATTTCCGGAAGACTCTCCCATTCCTGAGTATATTGAGGAAGCTCAGTCTCTATAGCAACATCGGCATACTTGATAGGTTCAGTCTGCATATGTTTTTTAAGTACAGGCACCGTTTCAGTATGCATATGCCGTACAGATCTCTTCTCAGTGATTTGCTTCAGCGGGGTCACTATCAGTTTGTAAATGTCCTCAAGAAGGCACTCGGTATCCTGCTTACCCTGTTTAAGTACCTTATACTTTCTCTTAATGTCTTTGCGGACTTTAATGAGATGTCACTTTATTATCTTAGACTTTTCATTCATGCTGATAGGAACACTACTTTCATACATCTACACTCCTTTTAGACAGACAGGTAGCCTGCAGTTATAGGTCTTAACTGTACAGCTCCGATACAGCTTTTAGACAGACAGGCTATACACGGGCTAGACAACTTTTAGGCAGGTACGGCTTCATTTTCTTATGCAAACTAACTTAGGTTGAAAAAACTATATCACTTCCAGTCTAGCCAATGAAACAGGTTCTCTGACACCTCATCTAAGGAGCACCTACTACAGATAAACGTTGAGTACCCCAACACCTCCACAATTTGCACAAAGATATATCCCCGCTGCCCGACTCAAAAGAAAAGGAGTTGATGATCGCATTGTACAACAAAGAGCGATAGGTCATCCACTATAGGACTCTCAAACAGCCGCTTAAACAAAGTCTCATACTAACTAAGGTGTTACAATTGTTAATAGTAGGGCAACAGCTATTTTACTTCCAGATTAAGATTTGTAGAGGTTAACACACACCCCGCTGAGAGAACATAGGTAAATTCAGAATAAAAAGGTGACGCATAGTACATATGTTTCAGTTCCGAAAAAACTATATCACTTCCGGTCTAGACGGTCAATAACCGTGAGGTCTCTGACACTTCGTCTAAGGAGTACCTGATAGAGATAAACATTGAGTACCCCAAGACCTACATAATTTACACAAAGACAACCCTGCCCACTTACATCACCGCTCCAAGCTCAAAGAAAAGGAGTTGATGATCGCATTGTACAACAAAGAGCATACGTCATCCACTATAGGACTCTCAAACAGACGCTTAAACAAAGTCTCATGAGGACTAAGGTGTTACAATTGTTAATAGTAGGTCAAGAGCTATTTTACTTCCAGGTGAAGATTTGTAGCGGTTAACACACGCACCACCGAGATAACTGAGGTAGATTTAGAATAAAAAGGCGGTGCATAGTACAGATGTTTAATAGTTACTTGATTAGTATATGTGTTTAAGAGAAAAAAAACTAACAGAGCATCATCAATATTTCACTTCCCGTCTAGACGGTCAATAGCCGTGAGGTCTCTGACACCTCGTCTAAGGAGTATCTGATAGAGATAAATATTGAGTACCCCAAGACCTACACAATTTGCACAAAGACATAACCCCGCTGCCCACTTACATCACCGCTCCAGGCTCAAAGAAAAGAAGTTGGTGATCGCATTGTACAACAAAGAACATACGTCATCCACTATAGGACTCTCAAACAGACGCTTAAACAAAGTCTCATGAGGACTAAGGTGTTACAATTGTTAATAGTAGGGCAAGAGCTATTTTACTTCCAGGTGAAGATTTGTAGCGGTTAACACACGCACGTGATTTAATAATGACGCAATACAGCGATAGCAGGCAACTAGACGGAGGTTAAAATTAGTGGGTAATTTTCGTTTCTAGTGACAAAAGTTAACGTTATGGGATTTTCTTTCACTAGTGATGGAAATCAAATTTTCGCTGGAGTCTTCGGTGACGAAAAATGTCTTTTTATAAAGGGTCGTAGAAAAAATTGTTTATTTTATTCAAATACAGCAGCTAGCTGGACTTTAGATTTGTGTGACTTCCTACCTTAAACATAGTTGTTATGATCAATGATGCGGAAATACAACAAAATATACCGACATATAAGAAATTTATTGATTACAAAAAATTAAGAAATAATCTAAGTCTAGAGACTTGGAATTTTTTACAACATTCTATCGATATAGATTCAAAAATGGACTGTTTTATAAAAACATTAGCATATTACATTAATAACTCTACAAATACTATCAAATTTTCATCAAAGAAATTAATAAAGAAACCTTGGATCACTAAAGCTTTACTAAATTCTATTACAACAAAAAACAAGTTATATGAACAGCTACAAAAAAATCCAAACAATGCTACACTAGAACAATATAAAAAATACAAAAATAAATTGAATTGTTTAATACAAAAAAGTAAAAAAGACTATACCAAAAAATTTATTGACAAAAATAAAACATCTTCTAAAAATCTATGGACTTGTGTAA
The DNA here is from genome assembly GCA_929113105.1 of Agrypnus murinus. Classification (NCBI taxonomy): domain Eukaryota; kingdom Metazoa; phylum Arthropoda; class Insecta; order Coleoptera; family Elateridae; genus Agrypnus; species Agrypnus murinus. The sequence goes on from OV816024.1 coordinate 197,281,838, forward strand.
ATAAGATTTGTGGGAAAACACAACCTGAAACAAAAATAACAAGCATTAAAACAGAAAACAATGATATAATTACAGACAAACAAACAATATCCAATGAATTTAACAGATATTTTAGTGGTTTGGGACAAAATTTTGCTAATAAAATTATGACTCCTGACAACTTTCAAGATAATATTCCACGAATTGATCAGACTATGGTATTATTTCATACGAATCAACTGGAACTAATGAAAGTCATCAGGAGCCTAAAAACAAATAAATCACCAGGGCTGGATCAAATAAGAGCAGAAACTCTTAAAGAGGTTGCAAATCTTATTTCAATACCCTTAACAAAAATAATAAATGAATGTTTTGATAACGGTTATTTTCCCAAATCCTTAAAAATCGGACTTATCAAGCCACTATATAAATCTGGAAATAAATTGGAACTGGGCAATTATCGGCCAATATCCTTAATATCCACTTTAGCTAAAATAATGGAAAAAATAATAAAAGACCGAATCCTTAAATTCCTGAATAAACATAGCATAATTTCAGATCGTCAGTTTGGTTTTAGAGAGGGTAAATCGACAGAAGATGCTATATGCTTTTTGACTACTTTAATCTGTGATGCTATTGATAAAACTATGCCAGCTTTAAGCATCTTTGTTGACCTCTCTAAAGCTTTTGACACTGTATGCCATAAGACCCTTTTGCAAAAAATAGAAAGATATGGGATTAGAGGAAGACCTTATGAATTACTAAAAAGCTATTTAGCAGACCGTCAGCAGCAGGTTTCCATAAATGGCACCATCAGTGAAACAATGACAGTCACGTTTGGTGTACCTCAAGGAACAGTCCTTGGTCCACTACTGTTTTTAGTGTATATAAACAGCCTTCTAGATTTAAACATAAAGGGAACAATACTCAGTTTCGCTGATGATACCACAATATTTTATAGGTCAGATAGTTGGGAAAGTCTAAAACAAATAGCAGAATCTGATTTTCAAATTATAAAAAAATGGTTTGAATTTAATAAGCTCACATTAAATATACAGAAAACTAATTACTTACCATTTACATCTTATTCTAATAATTTACCAAAGTTGGGAAACTTGAAAATCAATAAAAACACTGAAATACCTGAAGCTGAGTCTGTTAAATATCTTGGTATCATTATAGATAGACACCTAAGATGGGACTTACAAACAAATAGTATCGCAAAAAAGTTAAGGGGATTAATAGGAAGATTTAGATATTTAACACAATTTTTAGATATATTTCATCTAAAAACAGTTTATTCCCTTGTCCAATCTCAATTGTCCTACGGCATACTGGGCTGGGGAGGAGTGTACGACTGCTATCTGGAAAAAATCAATATTTTACAAAAGTGGATTTTAAAAATAATATATGAAAAAAATATTACCTTTCCTAGCGATAATTTATACCAACTGAGTAAAATATTTGATACTAGGCAACTTTTCTGCCAAAAACTTCTTATTGCCATCCAAACAAATAAAATATCATTGCAACCTATTTCTCACTCATATCTTACCCGACACAAAGAGTTTTTAGCTAAAATCCCCAAATGTGACAAAACCATTGGACAGAGAAGTTTCACCTACCTGGGACCAAAATATTATAACATAGTACCAACTGAAATAAAAACTATAAATAAATTAACTTCATTTAAACAAAAATTAAAGTTATGGATACAAGAAACCGATAGACAAGTATTCCACGATATTATTACAAATGTGATATAATCCCAAAAACCTGCCCAAAATGCATTAATTCTATATAATTAATTTATCCTGGAGTAGATATTATACATACCGATTTAGACACTACATTCCTGGCTGCAACACTCCCACATTAATATTGAATCAATACCTGCCATGACAGAAATTTTGCACGTTTATACTGTCTGAATTTTATATTTTATATATACACATACTTTTAAAATGTTACAAAATTTTCTTTTATGTAATGTATTCCGTGTTTTATATTTTATATTATATCTATGTAAGAATTACACCACGTACAAGCTGTTAAATAACAGCTTCTGTGGTCACCTATGTTTATTTACATGTTCAGAGATTTGTCATTACTTAAATATTTGTGGATTTTTAGTAAATAAACATATAAAAAAAAAAAAAAAAAGCACATTGGGAAGCCCAAAACTACAAGATTACCAAATATCCTGTTTTAAATAACTATTTGATATTAAAAATAACCAGATAAGTAATTTGAAAAGTGCAAAACTTCAAGTAGGTACATAGGTGCAATGGTAAAACTTCAAGTAGGTAGCTGTAGTGATATATAATTACTTGTTACATTTTATTTTTGTAACTGGGGGTTACTCAGATGGTAGTAATTAATACAGCATCGATTAAATTGTATACTATATTTGACTTAAACTAATTTACAAAATAACTTAAAATCTACTTACATACATACAATAGTTAAATTGACCTCTCCAAAGACTTGTCAGGAACTCACTTAAAAAACTAAAATTGATTGCTCCATCCCATCATATAAAAATTGCTTACAAAGAAATGAAGTTTATTACCCTTGGCAACCTCAATAAAATTGATGTGCTTTGATATTAATAATTATTTGCATTATGCAATTATATTAATTTTGATTTCCAAATTAATCTTTTCATTTTATAATTTAATCCTTCGTAACATTATTACTATGGAGACGGGGTAAACAAGGGTAGCCAGTTTTCTAGCGGGCTCTAAAGAATTTTTTCATCGCTAGAGCTCTAATTTAGCAACTTTCTCTCTAAAAACAGGCCCATAAACCGATCAAAATCGCCCGATCGGACATAAAATATATTAAATATCAACAAAACATAAAACAACATTTACACTACGGAGTACTGAGTGTCCTAGATTTATTTGAAATCATTTGTACATGTCCTTTTGTTTTCATGGTCTTTAATAAAGGGATATTGTAAAAAAAATGAAACCTTGGGATAAGTTTTACAATAACAATGGTACCTACTTAATTTAACTTACTATTAATAGGGTCAACCGGGGTAAATATGAAACACCAAGAATTTGGGGTAAATGTAAAACACGTTGATAACCACTCTATCTTCAATTTTTAGAAAATTCTAAAAAGTTAATATAATTACTTCAGGTTTATATTACCTGCCTTTTATACATAATTTATATTATTCAATATAAAATCTGCTAAAAACCATCAAAACAAATTTGAAAAGTATATATAAAACTTTTCCGGTAATTAAGATTCTATATCAGCTACTCTATTAATTTTCTATTTTTAAAATAAAGAATAGATTACTTAACACAGCTAATATAATAAATTGCTTTCATAACATCATGATTTTGTTTTATTCAGTTACAAAGTTCAGGGAAAGAATGCAACACAAAATTGGGAAAAAGTGAAACACGGCCTGGGAAAAAATACAACACCATTTGCAAGATTCAACATGAGCTAGAGGTAGAGATGTTATTGGATTTACTTCTCATTTCTTATTAATATTTTGTGTTACTTACTAAAAAAATTGTACTAAGTATTCAAGTGAACAAGTTGAAGCGGGAAGAAAATCGCGAAACCCACTCTAACATTGGGCTCATTCAGCAGCCCTACCGGTCTCGATCACCTGAAGTTGTTTTGCTCACCACATTTTAAATGCGGTTTGTTTACATACCCTACCGGCACAATTGAAGTGAGATTACAACAGCACCCCTTGACGTTTATTTTGTTGTGCTTAATAGATATTTTTACAACCTCTACCTAAAAACTGTTGATATTTACAATTTAGTTTTATTATCCTCATCTACTATTAGCTGCTCCATTATTATTAGTACAAATATCGAATTAGGTTATGTCACTCTATATTTGACAAGTAAATTTAAATATATTAACCGGTAATTTTTCATAATTCAGTTAAAATCTACGAGTGAGCAACACCAGTTTATCACTGGTAAGTCTGCTGAATGCGGCCATTGTATTGAATGTTTTTGGTGATTTTTGCGTGCCAAATTCAACTACAAGAAAGATAAAGTTATTGCGCATCAAATGATACTAATAATATTAAGAGTGCGATTTTTATTTTAAAATACTAATTTAAAAGTTGGCTGTTGTTAAGTATGACAAGCCATGATTCTCAAATTATTTTATTTTAGCGCATACACGCTTGTTTACGTAGGTTATTAGGAAGATGTTTTCAAACCACACAATTGAATAATGACTATTTAAAATGTTCATTACTTTAATATGTATTAGTTTAGTATAGAAGTACAGCAAAATACATAAAAATAAAATATATAATGTTAATTGCCTATGATCGACTTTGAGAGTGGACACCCGGTATGTCCTTGACGTACTTGATACCTCATTAAATAAAGACTTAAGGTGATGGTTCACTTTTTCCCGTTTGCGTTTCATATTTACCCCATATCCAGATTAAAAATGAAAGCAGTGTTTACCTCTTCATGACTACAAACATAATTTTATATAAATTGCTTTTATATGGGCTTATAGGTAAGGCTAAAAGGAATCCATTGATGTATAAAAACAAAGACATTTTTAATTTTAAGATAGTTTAAAATTAAAAGTTTTATTTTTCATTTCATATTTACCCCGGTTGACCCTATGATTACAAAACGATTTTGTTAAATTAGTCCAAATTCAAGACAGTTATTTTATGAAGATAAATATGATACTACTTCATTGACTAAATTATTACGATTGGCTCGATCAACCTGCAGAGAAACATATTTACAATATAGATACCACGACCTCCTCGATTACGACGTTTGACTTCTTTATACAGCCAGTTCAAATTTTAAAAATATCATTATGCACATGTTCTCCGCATGGCGCTGCCTACCGGGGGATTGGAGATCAGAACCGCGCCGGTAATTTGAAATGGTTTGAAAATTAGCTAAAATTTTTGCACTTTTGACAGTTAACATACTTCAAATAAATTACAATTTATGGCATCGGCAGTAGTTATTTTAAGAAAAAGCATTTTTTTTATGAAAAGCATTTATTTTTCAGAGTTTGAGTACTTTTCTAGAAAGAGGTTTAATGTGCAGTGGCGTTCCAGATGTTATCGGTGCGTGTTTTGGCAAGTTAGTTAATACTGGTTTTAGAAGTTTACTTAGAATTATATTACAAAGGTCCTTGTTGTGAATCTTACAGATGAGAAATTTTGAAGTAGTTAGTGGGTCAAGAAGAAGATCAGTTAATGTACTGCAAGGATTGCATTCTTGAGGTAAATATTGAAATATATTTAAAACCAGCTCTGTTAACTGGTTTATTAATAATATGAAGTTTTTACTAGGATATTTCAAGCATCCACGATCTTTTAAACTGATCAGACCTAGTAACGGATTTGAGGAGGAATTAGTCAATACCGAATTTAGACAAACTTCACATTCGATTCTTTCCTCTATAGTTCGTGCTACATAACCTGCCAAGAAAGCTATTGAAGCTGATATAATTCCAGAAGGTAAATTCGTTGAAAAATTTTTTAGTTCAACTATTAACTCTTTAGTTTCTTCAGGTAGTGGAACGATAAAGGATGACACCACATGTTCGCTATCTATAATTCGTCCGATGTTGCTGCTGTAGTCACATTCAGCAAGACGTTAGCTAATGTTGATGTTTTAAGTAATCCACATTGAACTATTCTTTTAATGGCACTTTCAGCAGTCTATGCATCTGTGGCATCTTGCGAACCACCTTTTAAACGAACGTCGCTAAACATGGATTCAATTGCATCCGAACTAAAACAGTGTGTTAACACATAATAAAAACCAATATCTTTAAGAAGATATGTAATGCATTCTGTAGTGCTTTTTGCAGTGAATTTTAGTGCTTCTGCAGTTTCCTTTATTAACACTTGCATGCCACTGTTTTTCGAACATTCCTGTATTGAATCAATGTATCCTGGAAATGTATCTCTTAACCAAATCAATCTCTCATCGTTTATGTTGATGTACGGTGCACATTTTTCATCAAGCTGATTAATGTGTTTTGTTTTATTACTTACATCATGTAACTGGAAAAAGGTGTACATCATCTCCATAAATGTAACCGTTGCCTTTGCTCGGGAAAAACCATAACGAGAATTTTTGCATACTTTTGTAAATATTCTAAAGCAGCAGTTACAGGTGGTGAAAATAATTGTACTGCTCGTTTAACGTTCATCTTTTCGAGGTTAGAGGGATGTTACATGTTTTGCAGTTTAAAATTTAACAGGCTTTATAATTAGGTTTTTGTAATTGGTATAAATTTTTCAAATATATAGAAGAAATAACACCTTCGGTAGCTTGCATATTATGGTCAAGAAATATATTCCTTGCATTTTTTATTGCGTGGCAATAGTCAAAACTAAAGAAGAGTGGTATATTTGGTGTTACTGGATGTTGAACTTGTGTGGAAAGTTTATTATTTGAAAATGCTTTAAACAACCCCACATTGGATTTGTGATTATCCGTAACAATTCGTATTACAACTAATCCGCATTCATGTAACTGTTGTAAAACATTCAAAGTTAATTTATAAAAATCTGATGTGTTAAGGAATCTATGGAAAAAATATGCAGCTGGTATCTTAATTTTATTGATAGGCCATGAATCACAAAACAAAGCATCTTATTAGCTAATAGTGGCCTTCTGCCAATGTTATTTTGGTAATAGTTTCCAAACCGTGAAAACGGTCTTGTGCTCTACTGTACTGTAGTTTTTCCCGAATAGCCATGTCATCAATTACAAGACTGCACACACGTTCTATAGGAAGTAAAGAATCGGCTTCTGCTTTTATTCTAGATTTTATAAGAGTTGTTACATGTCTACCTGCCCCAGTATAACGTTGAAGTGTTAATCGAGATGGTAATTTCAACAAATGAGAACGACAATACTCGTATCCTTTTGGCGAGGATATTCGCCATGCAACACAGTTTCTTATAACGGTTTCAGAAAATCTTAGTTTTACTTTACCTTAATTTAAGATTTGGCCTAACAAGAAAGAAGCATACAAATTATTATCAGCTGCATCTTGTTAAATTTTTGTAATTGTTTCAAAATGTGAATTATGTACTACTTTTTTTAGTTCTACTATTTCTTGGTCTTTTAATTCGTTTTGATCAGTGAGCCTTTTAACTTGCCTTTTTAAAGCTTTAATTTCTTTTTTATATTCTTCTATTGCAATTTTGGAAATTAAATTGACTTGAGTGCTTTCATTACATATCTAGAATTTCAGTTTCAATTACAGTTTAACTATTCATGGATTATGTTATTAATTACCCACAAGATTGGAAGTAGAAATGAAAGCACACGATGTTGAAAGCAAAGGAATAGTTCCAGATGCAGGCAATCTTTCTTTCATAATCGGTACATCATCAGGAGTGTTCGAAAAACTTGTCTAAAAAGTGTTATGTTAATAAAAGCTATTTTTTTAAATACATTTTAGAAATTACTGTATGTAACGTAGGCACCGCATTACATTTTAATAACTTTCGACCAGAAGATCTGTCTGTATAGCAACTGTTTTCAAAGTGTAGATTACAGATAACAGCACTTTCGGGTATTTTTGTATCTGTAATAAATTAAAATTATATGTTAACTATGCTGCCTCTTTCTACTGTACATGCACTAAACTACATATACTTTTTAAAATGTATAATAAAATGTATATAATAGAATAAATGAACATTTTTATTAAAGTACGTAGTTTTTTAATCCTACCAGGAGGAATACGTAAACCTTCAATCCACTTATTTCGCAAGCTAAGACATGAAGGAAATTCGTGGAAACTTTTTGCAGTTTTATAATTTCTGCATGTTACCACATAGCATTTTTTATGAGTTGACATTTTTCAAAACTACTACTGCTCTTAAACTATTCTTATACCATAAATTTTTCAATTTTCACCAACAAAATCAAACGCACTAAATTCGTGATAAAGTAGAATAAAACAGAAAAGTCAAATATTTGTCAACAACCTTTAAAAAAGTCCGGGCTTTATTTTGAACGCGTCCATTCCCCAGGTACGCCAAGCGGAGAACGCCGAAAACTGGCAAATGATCAGACCGTATAAGACGTCAAACAAAACGTCAAAACAAGGAGGTCGTGATAGATACAATAATATAAAAACAGAACATACTGTGATTAAATTATAATTTGGGTTTGTTATCAGAGACTCTACCAATGGAATACTAGCACCTTTAAGAATAGGTACTGTAGCTAAAATTGATATGTCAGTTCTTTTAAAGGCTTCTCTTACTTCTACTTGGAACTTGTTACTAAATAATTCCATTTTTCCTATTTCATCTAATACTAACACTCCGGTTTTAGACTTCAGCTAAAAAATAACTAATGGTGTACCAAATATATCTGATAAACAATTCTAAATTACCTCTGCAAACAATGGCAAGCAGATCTGTTCAAAATTATTTGGGAAAACATAATATTGTCCCACTCTACAGCGTTTTGGATCATTTGGATTTAAATTTTCTCTAAAAAATTAAAACCACTTAAAAAATTTTAAATCACATTTATCGTTATTTTACGCTGTTCGAGAGAGCCTCCCGCGTTTACCATCTAAAGACACAATATCGAAACCACTTCTTCGGTTAGACTCATTTCGAACTTCTTCAGTATAAAATCCATAAACATTGATTTCTGATTCGCTGTTATTTCTGAGAACATCACATACTTTTTTGATTAAGGTCGTTTTGCCAACACCTAAATAGAAAATTAAGCTTGTACAGGTGCTTAAAAAATTGTTATAAAGGAAATGCACAAAAAATTACCTGGTGGTCCGGTAATAAGGACGTGTCTAGAATTATTATAGGACATTTTGAAATAATAGAGTAATAACTTTGGACTGTTTTGCTAACTCGGTTTTGATAATTTAATTTATTTAATGCATTCTACAATTATTATGTATGTGTTGCATTTAGTTCGGTAATGTCAGATTTCCGGTTTTATATTATTATTATTATATTATAAGTTAGATAAGTTTTATTTTTAAAAATGTCAAAACATTCGCAATTGTTCTAATTATCACTAAGGTAGCTTATTCTCATTTATTCCATTTCGTATATTTTACAATTTTTACAACAATGACGCATTAACGCTGTGCTACTAACACGTAATTTAAGACATCAATATGTATTTAAAAAGATTTAATTTAAATCTTAAAACACCTCGTATTAAATACAACTAAGTAGATTACAAATAGTGATAAACGTAATTAAAGAGTAATTTTAATTTTGAACTATCTTTATTCTAATAAAATTATGTATAGGTATAGGGTAAATTCAGGAGAGACGTCACGTCGGGAGAGACGCCACAGTTGTCCTATCTCCACAACTAAAAAAGATAGAGATATAGTTCTAACGCATTTCAATAACATTATTTGTATCTATGAAATCAAATTAGCACACGCTCGATTTGTTGCTGCGCATGACGTGTCCGATTGGATCAAGTGCTCAAGTCTTGCAAAAATGATTTAATGAGTATTAATCAATGTACGTCCCATACTGTAACGAATATAGGAGAGAAAATATAAGAAACAAAAATATAAAAATGAAGTAGTGCACGTGGCATCTCACTAGAGTCACTACATCTAGTCACCTAAGCGCTGGTCTATCACAGTATCGCAAAACGACGCCATATTGGGGCAAAAGAAGCACAAAATTGTTCATTATTTGTATTTGATTGCATTTAATCAAATCGACGTTTACTTTAAAAGGTTTTTCTTATCCTGAAAGATCAAACCTCTAATATGTCAAATACGTAAAACGTGGTTTTAATTTGTCCATTATTAAAAATCACACTTCTCTGCCCCAATATGGCGGCGTTTTGCGGTACTCTGATCAACCAGCATGGCCTAGGTGACTAAAAACCAAAGTGAAAACGTTTATTTTCTAATGTTTGTAGGGTAAATTCAGGAGAGACGCCACCCATTTTGCCTGAAAGCTTCCAATAAAAAGGTTTTTCCACTTATTAAAGACATTTATTTCTTATTTTAATTAAACATTTATCTTCTTCAACAAATAAAAACAATTATAAAGTTTTCTTAAGCAGAATCAACAATTACTATATAAAAAAATAAAAAGGTTAGTAAAGTGGCGTCTAACTCACATCTTGTAGTAGAGATGCCATACTTATGAGGTGAGATGTAGAATCACTGCATCTATACTGCGTTTACCCAACAGATATAGTAATGAAAAACCAGAGACATTCAGATGCAACTTGAAACTTGAATATCCATTGGTTGAAATAAATGGGGCGGTACTCGATAGAAGTCTCATTTACACATACAAACACAAACGGCAAACGCCAGCTTGTTACGCATGCGTTTACGTCAGTTGTTTTGAAAGTTCCGTCAGTTTTTCCAACTGTGTTACATATTAGGTACATTACAAGTCTTTATTAAGACTCGCACCATTCAATACACGAACGGTTGTCAATAAGTAAGTTAGAATTATATGAAAAGTTAATAATAATAATGAGTTGGTTAATTTGTAGAATTTTCCTTACTGCAAAATTATTAAAAATGGATGATGAAAACGTCAACAATATTCAGTTGTCACCACCAAAAAAGCACTTTTCTGTAGAGGTGAAACCAATAATTATGAACGCTTTTAAAGTGTGTGCAGAGCAGCACCCTCAATGGAAAAAACACGAAAAAGTGGAAAATGTTGCTAGATTGATAGGTTATGTTTTAATTTACCTTCCAATCGACTGGCTTGAGAAATCCATCGGGGAAAGGAAAGCGGCTCATCACCCTTCATATAGGATCTGATGACGGTTTTGTAGATAATGGATTATTGTTATTGAAATCCAAGAAAACAAATGACTACCATGAAGAAATGAACGCAGATACATTTGAACAATGGTTTAAAAATATTTTGCCCAGTCTTGAAAAAGGTTGCGTTATCGTCTTGGATAACGCAAGTTATCATACAAGAAAAATTGAAAAGTTTCCGTTTAGCAACACAAAGAAAGCTGACATACATAACTGGCTGCAGAAAAAACTATCCCCTACGAAGACAGTATGGTGAGAGCTGAATTGTTATCTTAAGTAAAACAGCATGCACCTAAACACAGTGCTAACGTAATCGACGAATTAACACAGGAAAGCAACAGAACTGTTCTGAGATTGCCACCTTACCATGCGACGTATATATAGTATGTTTGTATGTAATTTCTTTGTTTTATGGTAAAAAATATTTATTATATATTATAATATGTATAAACACATAGCACTCGCGAACTTTTCATGGCTTTTTTATTAAATTAATAAAATGCAATTTTTTAAAATGTATGGTTATTATTTATACTAGTATAAATTTCTCTAAGTGACATCATTTATAACGAATTAACAATTCATATACAAAAATGTTCTATTGTAAATTTAACTTTCACATAAAACCAATCAGAACAATCTGTGCTGCCTTGATTTTTTTTAACTATATCTGTTCAGTGTCCGGAGTATAGAAGTAGTAACTCTAGTCACCTATGCCAGCTGGTCGATCAGAGTACCGCAAAATGCCAGCAAAAGGAGCACGAAATTGTTCATTATCTTTATCTGTATGGAATTTAATCAAATCCACGTCTAGTTTAAAAAGTTCTTTTTATTCTGAAAGTTCAAACCTCTAATATATCAAATACGTAAAATGTGGTTTTAATTTGTCCATTATTAAAGATCACTCTTCTCTGTCCCAATATGGCGGAGTTTTGCGGTACTCTGATCTAGAGGTGACTATACTCCGGACACTGAACAGATATAGTTAAAAAAAAATCAAGGCAGAACAGATTGTTCTGATTGGTTTTATGTGAAAGTTAAATTTACAATAGAACATTTTTGTATATGAATTGTTAATTCGTTATAAATGATGTCACTTGGAGAAATTTATACTAGTATAAATAATAACCATACATTTTAAAAAATTGCATTTTATTAATTTAATAAAAAAGCCATGAAAAGTTCGCGAGTGCTATGTGTTTACATATATTATAATATATAATAAATATTTTTTACAATAAAACAAAGAAATTACTTTCCTGTGTTAATTCGTCGATTACGTTAGCACTCACTGTGTTTAGGTGCATGCTGTTTTACTTAAGATAACAATTCAGCTGTCACATACTGTCTTCGTAGGGGATAGTTTTTTCTGCAGCCAGTTATGTATGTCAGCTTTCTTTGTTGCTAGACGGAATTTTTTCAATTTTTCTTATGTGATAACTTGCGTTATCCAAGACGATAACGCAACCTTCTTCAAGACTGGGCAAAATATTTTTAAACCATTGTTCAAATGTATCTGCGTTCATTTCTTCATGGTAGTCATTTGTTTTCTTGGATTTCAATAACAGTAATCCATTATCTACAAAACCGTCATCAGATCCTATATGAAGGGTGATGAGCCGCTTTCCTTTCCCCGATGGATTTCTCAAGTCAGTCGATAACCCTCTTAAAAATGGATCTCGTGGATTTGTTATGGACATGTCAGCCCACACTTTTTTTGCCATTTTTGTCTTCTTCGGAAACATTGTCCAAAATAGCTCTTGGTCTATGACACGCCTTAGGAGCCGCAAAATAATCAGGATGTTGCTTGTGCTCACGAAGTATGTTGTAAACACTGGCCAGACCAATTCATAAAATTATAGTAAATAAGCAGTGGGATTGGAAGGTAAATTAAAACATGACCTATCAATCTAGCAACATTTTCCTCTTTTTCGTGTTTTTTCCATTGAGGATGCTGCTCTTCACACACTTTAAAAGCGTTCATAATTATTTGTTTCACCTCTACAGAAAAGTGCTTTTTTGGCGTTTTTTTTGGTGGTGACAACTGAATATTGTTGACGTTTTCATCATCCATTTTTAATAATTTTGCAGTAAGGAAAATTCTACAAATTAACCAACTCATTATTATTATTAACTTTTCATATAATTCTAACTTACTTATTGACAACCGTTCGTGTATTGAATGGTGCGAGTCTTAATAAAGACTTGTAATGTACCTAATATGTAACACAGTTGGAAAAACTGACGGAACTTTCAAAACAACTGACGTAAACGCATGCGTAACAAGCTGGCGTTTGCCGTTTGTGTTTGTATGTGTAAATGAGACTTCTATCGAGTACCGCCCCATTTATTTCAACCAATGGATATTCAAGTTTCAAGTTGCATCTGAATGTCTCTGGTTTTTCATTACTATATCTGTTGGGTAAACGCAGTATAGATGCAGTGATTCTACATCTCACCTCATAAGTATGGCATCTCTACTACAAGATGTGAGTTAGACGCCACTTTACTAACCTTTTTATTTTTTTATATAGTAATTGTTGATTCTGCTTAAGAAAACTTTATAATTGTTTTTATTTGTTGAAGAAGATAAATGTTTAATTAAAATAAGAAATAAATGTCTTTAATAAGTGGAAAAACCTTTTTATTGGAAGCTTTCAGGCAAAATGGGTGGCGTCTCTCCTGAATTTACCCTACAAACATTAGAAAATAAACGTTTTCACTTTGGTTTTTACATTTGCGTTTGTGTGCATTTACTATTACGAGTAACCGGGTGGTGTTAAACATGTTTGTTAAGCAATCATGCAATTGGCAGGGGCGGATCCAGAGAATTATTTGGAGGGGGGGGAATTTTGGAAAAATAATTGTTTTAAATAAATAATAACTAAACAAACATTGTTTGTTTTTATCCTATGTATATTTATTTATAAATGTTATATATTGCACAATATTTAATAAACATTAACTACTTTTATATTCAAAATTTATTTAACTATAATACTAAAGTATATAAGATTAAAAATTGGGGGGGGGGATTTTCCCCGTATCCCCCCGTGGATCCGCGCCTGCGAATTGGCATAAATTTTTATTCAAAATTTATAAATTTTATTGAATCTAGAGTAGAGTAGATAAGTTTTCATATTGACACTAAAAATAGTTGCAATATGAAATATTAGTACTTGTTTAAATATGACAATTGTTATTTTGACATTTATGATGGCAACAAAAATTGGGACGCACCTTTTTATATTCAAAGGGACGCACCATAGTGTATATTAGGTGCGTTCGACATTCATCTGATCTGAAATACGCTATACGCGTGTTAACTCTGCCGCGTTCTACTTTACTAGATCGGAGTAATTGGCATGAACTCGAGCTGCTCTCGATTCACAAAACTAATTACATTGTTCTGTGTGTCACAATCCAATTTGTTGCAAAAAACCAGCGAAAATACTTAGCTCCGTATCTCTTTTATGGCATATACAGGGTATATTATCAGTTTTGTTACATAGGCAAAAAAGCATGTAAAAACACAATTTCTCATATATTGGCTCCCCTAATAATTCGAGAGGAAAAATCACTATAGCTAGCAATATTGTAGATCTTGAATACTGTTCAAAACATTCCCACATTTAGTGTTCTGCGTTTACAAGAGTTAACACGTTTACGACAGTGTACAAGATATAATAAGTGATTTTCTGGCATAGAAAATTAAGTTACAATTGCTACCGGCGTGGAAGAAATAGATGAGAATTTTCACTTATAATATTCCAAGTGCATTGATTATTGCCGGAAATTTTTTGAGTGGCATTTCTGCAACGTCCTAATTGCACGACACGGAGTGGAGTGCAATTACGTTGCAGAAATGCACGAAATCAAAATTTCTAGGCAGAATCAATGCACGAGGCTATATTCGGTAAGAGAATCGCACGACGCACAGAAAAAAAATGCATTATGATTAATTGGTTTTTATTTCTAAAATCAGTGTCCCAAAATATCAAAATATAAAAAAGGGCACCCATTATTTCAATAAATTATTGATTCAAGTTTTATGTACAGAGACTCCATGTTTTATGTAGCTATATATGTTACAAGTATAATTTCCAAAAAATTTCCAAAAAATTTCCAAAAAATTACTCCTTGGTAGCATATACTGAGTGGAAATAAATGATTTTCATCAAGTTACCATTGCATTCCCCATGTAAAAGCACGACGTGCCGCTCTACGAAAATAGAGAAGGCAGTACCATAACCTCAAAATATACAACAAAATAATTTGTGTATTAATTTATTTAAATTGAAAATAAAACTAACGAAACTATATCACAATGGTGTGCTCGTGGGCAAACCATCCGCACTCGGGGACACGCTTTATAACATGAAAACATAAAACATGACATAAAATAACAGTTTAATGATCAGCGGAATACGTTTCACTCCGGTTCAATTTTCAAGTTTGGCGCTGCCTCTTGAACTGCGCTCTTGTATCGTGCCATTGCCATCTAAATATCTAGATGGCATTGATCGTGATCAGCTGATCAGCTGTTGCTCACAGCAGGTGTTGCAAATGGCCACCATTCTGCTGCATGCATAAGACTACGCGACGTTCATGTTGTTGAAAATGTGCTGCAATATATCCGGTGTTATCTCGTTGCATTTTAATGTAATCCGTGCCGTCAGTTCTTGCAAATTGTTAATCCTTCTTTAAAGACCTCATCTTTAAGAAAGCCAAATATGGAGAAATCTAATGGGGTGAGGTCTGGTGATCTTGCGGGCCAAGTTCCCTTGCTTACAACTCGGCCAGGGAAAAACTCTTCAAGAAAGTCCAAACTTGCTTGAGCAGTATGTGCTGTTGCTCCGTCTTGCTGAAAGAAACCACCTTCAAATTCATCGGGATGCAACTCTTCTAAAAATGGAGCCAATAATTGTTCCCTATAACGTTGACCATTGATTGTATCGTGGAAGAATATTGGTCCTATGATTCTACGGCGGGATACAGCCAACCATATTCCTATCTTGACAGGATGTAAAGGAGCCTCGATGAAATTCTGGGGTTTGACAACAGACCACGTTCGGTAATTTTGTGTGTTGACATAACCACTTAAATGGAACCAAGCTTCGTCCGTAAAAAAACTTAGATCGAGAACATCGTCGTTGTTTAAATTTTGCTGGAAAAAGTTGCAATACTCCATTCGACTGTGTGATCTCTAGGGAAGATTTCTTGGACCACAGACACTTTATATGGATGCATGTGTAAACGGCGCTTCAGAATCTTTCTAACAGTAGTGTGGGATACATTCGTTTGAGCAGACATACGACGTGTTGAGGAATGTGGATTTTCTTAGACGAGCTGTTCAACTTGTTCGACGACATTTTGGCCAGTTTGTGGCCTTCCAGTGGATTTCCCTTTCATCACGCTTCCCGTTGTGTGGAATCTCTCGACAATTTGGCAAATGTGGTGCTGCAAGGCATTTTCTTCGACAAAATGATTTGGAAACCGAAGTCGAACCTGTGCTCGACATTCAAGAACAGAATATTGCCATTCTCCATTTACGACGTGCCTAGTTCCGAAATACGCCTCAATAATGAATGTGTTTTCTTCAAGGGTGTACATTTTAGACGCTTATTAAATAAATTCAATAAATTCTATGAATTGTTTGACAGATTGATTTCATTTATTGACAGAACTAATTTAGTACTAAATCAAAAAGAGTAGAGCGGTACAGAAAAATTTACATGTGAAAAAATTCCAAAGGGAACTTGATGAAAATCATTTATTTCCACGCTGTGTATATATATAGATTTCCGGAAAAGTGTGTGATTGTCATGGATACAATTCAAATTTGAATTTTTCTATTGGTTCTCGGCATCGTCGTGCGATTCTCCAAGAAATTTATTTTTATAAAATCTTATTAGCCATGACAACACCAATAATTGACAGACAATAATTGTTGCATTATTCTGAAGTGTTGTTGCCAGATTTGTCATTTAAGGAAGTTGTGGTTGGATAGTCTGAGCCAAAAGTTATGGAGCTGTGCTATTTTGACAAATAGAAATAATTATATAGTTTTGCTTCAAATAATGACTCTGACTATACTAGATTTATTAGAATACATGTGAAAGCAGTTTAGTTATTATTTATATATGTTTTTAATTAATTATTAGTATTTTTAAAGTCAGAGTTTAACTTTTGACTGTCTAGTCTAAACTTAAGAACGTGAAAAGCTGACGAAAAACAATTCTTCTAACCGGAAATTTCATTCAAGTTTACTTTTTTATTAGTAAAAATAAAATAATATTACTAGGTAAACACGAATAGGCGACGATTGGGTGTATTGGGACTTTGTCAAGCAACATACTTTTTATAAATTCCTACTGGGGCAGTTTCTTCTATTATCCCGGCAACTGTAAATGCACGGGAAAAGCTTATTTTTGTGATAGGTACTTGTATTATTAGAACACGTCCTTCATCTTCTTCGCGGGTATTTTCCATAACCATTTTGCAAAATTCGACGCAACGACAGGCACCAAATACCCCCAGAATTAGAACGACCTAGGATATATAAAAATAAATATATTTGTTATAAAATTACACAAACATTATCTTTATTAATAAATATTATTCGTCCGGTGCTTCCAAAAGGAACTGATAAATTTGTGTTCTACTCAAAATTTTTGATTTTTTCGGTATGTAGCCGCCACCCTGCCATTTTAGGAATGCAATTAGCTATTGGGAAAATTTACCAATGTCCAAATTGTCTCTCAAACTCAACGTCGCTTTCACATACTTAAACCACAAACTGGATGGTTTCAGTATCTTTGCCTGCGAGGAAGAATAACCAAGTAGCATATTTTCTGATATCTTCTGTACTTGATTTTGCCTTCTCTGCTCCATGAAAAATTCACTGCCACAGCGGCCTCGTTACGGATTCTAGGAGGTGTGCAGAAAAATTCTACGTCACTGTCATTATCTTTATTAATTTCACTCATTTTACAATAATACGCAGCACTACGAATACTATTTTTGCTTCAAAACAAACCCACAAAATAGTTTTTTTCGTTTTTAAACGTTTTCAACAACTTTTGTTATTACCTTCGATACGTGGTCCACCAATATGATTCTTACCAAAATTTTTGATTGCCAGACTCGGAGACATTAAAGAAGTGCTCGGACGCTGCGCATCCTCGCATTGTTCAACACGCATCTACGTTTGGCAAAAAACCACTTTCATGACTTGTAATGTACTATTAATTTGAATATTGTTAATTAACAAACAAATATTAGTTTAAATACATTTATTTTAATAATAAAATATAAGAAAAATAAGTTAACTTTACAAAATCTTATTTTATTAATAAGTCATTTCTATAAACTCCTCTATAGAAATCTTTTCTATAGACTAAAGAAATAAATAAGTGAACGTCAATTATTATTTACAAATTAATATTATGTTTTTCATACTCTTTGGTTTAAAAACATGGTAAAGTTAATTCTACAAAGGGTATTACAAAAATTCTTCATTTCTTAAAAACTGAAGGGTGGCCTTTGAGGCTATGTAATCAAAATACAACCCTGTGGTCGATTACGTTCGATTATTCTTGTGTGCAGGATTTACTCTAACCACGTCATTAGGCGACTCTACAGAGTACTCTAGATCAGACTTACGAACGTGCTTATTGTAGACATTTCTATAACATTTAAATAATCTTTAAATAACTTAGTACAGTCAATCATCACTTAAAGTAGGTGAAGTGACAGAATAGTATATTAAAGTATTAGTTTCATAAGACACGTTTTTAGCGCACGCGTCCGAGGTTAGAAAACGACCCGCGTATCGGGGAGTTTTCTAGGAGGACAAGTGCGCTAAAACGTCTTATGAAACGAATACTTTATACTATTTTTTCTATTTGCGTTAATTTGTTATTAAATAATTTAAAAAACTTACTTAGTTTTAAACAAATTCTGTTAGGGATGTTTTGGTAAGTAGCATGTCAGTTGGCAACACTAGAAATTATGAATTGTTTTTTACATAACCTCGCTTAATCCGGGCGACGTAGAAATTCTCATTCTTATTTCATAATCACAAAGCCCGCGGGCCGCTACTAAGCAGCAGAACCTCCTTCAAATTTGCCAGGTGTATTATACGTACTGTTGAAAATTATTATAAATTCAAAGTAGAATGTATGCGAATATATTTGTGACATAAATAATTGCTACTTAAATGAATTAAAAACTTGGATGAAATAAGAATAATTAGATTTCATTTCATAGAATAAATACTTTATTTGTCAAAGAAATTAATGAGGTATAAATTCAATAGTATTTTCAGCAAAGAATGATTGTTGTTAACAAAAATAATTATTCATTGGATCTTTTGGATATTATAACTTATAAGGTAAAGATATATAATAATAATAATTACTACAACCCATAACCTAAACCAAGGCCCCAGAAGCTATAAGCTTGTGCGGGAGGGAGGGGGCGATTATTATTATTATGTAGGCCCTATTTGCGGCTGCAGCCGACTTATAGATGGAACACCGCAAATCCCACATTTGTGTTACAGCTAAGGAAAACTGCAGAAAACCTTAACCAGATCTGCCAGCGCCGGGAGTCGATCCCGGGCCGCTTGGGTGAAAGTCCGGCACGCCAGACATTACACTACCAAGGCTGTGTATAATTTTATAAAACTGAATTTTATTACGTTAAGTTCGTTAATAATAAAGTAAGACCTGTTACGCCCTTAACAGGGCTATTTATTATTCGGCGTATTTATGTGGCCTGCAAGACTAGTTTTGCAAGCGTTACATTCCTGTTATGAGTTCACTGCGTCAATAAGATAAGTTTGACATTCTAAGAACAGCTGTCTAACAGTGATATCAACTATAAAAAAATAAAATGTTACTGTTTACAGTATTCTAAAAAATTTCATTAGGAAACGCAAAATGCGTGTCCTAATGAAGCTATTAGGACACGCAAATATAAAAAAGTAATTTTCGGCTGCCATCGGACCTATATTTAAGGTGCGTTCGGCTTCGTTGATCTTTTGGCTCTTGTTACTCTAAACGCGCTAAAATCGTTCGGCTATGGACATTAGAGCAGATCGTATTAACTCGATATTAATTCGGATATTAATGCATGTGTAGCCACTTATACAGCAAAAGTTTGTTTTGGAATCTGCGTAACTTGATATTTTCTATGCGAGAGTTGCGCGCATCGCGCTTGCCATCTCTTTCTGTGATATGTAGGTATTTAATAAATGTATTTTTTGCATGGATTATTTAAAAATGTTTAGCTAGTTTAGTAATTCATTTTTTATTTTTTTCTGGTTCATTAAATTAATATAACATGGATTCTATTCTAAAACAGTAGTAATTAGTAAAAATAGAGATTTTACAAGAAGACGTTGGTAAAGCAGCGCGTCAGCTTTTATTTTTATCTTATCTTCTTTCTGTTCCATTCACCGATTTGATCAAATGCAACTAATATTATTTCTTTATTTCTTTTGTTTATTAGTAAATGATCAGAAGAGACAATTTAAATATGTACTACATGCTGGGTATGGCACAAGAAAAAGAAGAGATGCAAACGATTATGATGCAGAAACCGAGCACCTACGGCCATTGATGTATTACAATGGACGTAGTCTTACATTTTATTGTATATCTCGGTTAATATTTATCTAAAATTCACAAATCTAGGACCATCGTAATTGCGAAGAACGTGGTTACAATTTCACAAGAATACATTTTAGAGATAAAACGGTGTAAAGCAGAAACTGGTCGAATTTAATTAGGATTTGTGCAGTGCTTGAAACGAGAAACTTGCATAAATGTGAAACCTTCTCAATTTGCGCGTATGGGATTAACGTGCATATTTAAACGCAAGCCCTTATTAAGTCTTTGAAATAAATAAGAATCTGTACAAAAATATGTATAATTTTTGTATTACAGTGGTAGCTTATGTATTATATTTTCCATCTTTCCAATTTTTTGACAAGTTGCAATTTTAGAATCTGCAGAACCAAAACTACAATTCTACGTAATGTAATTAAAAAAACTTTTTTTGTTGTTGAGGTAAGTGCAATAAGATTCAATAATAATTATAGTATTTACTTTTGCGACATTCGTATCAAAAGTGACGGCGCTGGGGCTTCAAGCTCCAACCAACCTCAATCTCAACAACTGAGTGAAAGTGTCTCCAGTACCGTTACCATAATTATTTGTACTCTTTGATTATAAATAAAAAATTAACAAGGCAATGGTGCATTAATCTCGTACATTCATCGCTAGCTACCCTAACGATTTTATGATAAAAACCATTTCATAAAGATCTTGCTAGTTTCAAACCCTTTAATAAGTATAACAAAATCTCAATATTACTTATATAATAAATCAAAATATTTCTTTTTTAGAAAAAAAAAACAAGTCCTATATATGAACGCAGTAATAATCAAGTAGCAATATTAATAATGTTACGAAATAGGGTTATTAGCACAATGCAACTCACGTCATCGTCATTTTTTATAAAACTTATTGAAACAAGGAGACTAATATAGAATTTAATCGTTTTTTTAGGGTTAGATGCGGTTATAGGACTCGACAAACCCTAGCTGGCAAGCCTTCAATTCACTTTTTAGGTCCTAAAGAGCCTTCCCAAGTAGTAGTTATATGCATGCTGTAATTACCGTTGGTGAAACCGTTGCCAGCTCTCCGTCTACATGGAATATTTGACGCATTATTTGAAGAGTTCTTGATTTTCCCATCACACAATTATGAATATTAAGTGAATATTACGAATCTTATGTTTTAGTAAACTCATCACCTTTTGAGAATCCACGACGTCAGTCTCCCTGAAGCTGCTGTTTCGGTAACATTGTGTCTATTGGTCGTCTCACATTGAGACTACAGTGTGTGTTCTTATCATATATCTATAAAATTCTATATGGTGAATGTCGTATCTTTTGCTGCAAGTGGAATTGTAGCCAACATCTATAGGACAGAAATATATATTTTGTTCTTTACAGTCAGATGGTGTTTACTGCGCATGTTCAGCACTCATCAATTCGTACCGCGAAAATATTTTATATTTAAAAGATTAATAATCTTAAATTTTCTCACGTTAATATAAAAATATTCATATACATTCGATATATCTCTATTATTATTATTGGATTGTAAATAAATAAATTTGTAGTTACAAGAATTGTATCAGATGCTAGGTTTGAATTGGTTGTTTTTGGTGCTGTTAATTTACACAAACACAACCTTAGGTTTCTGTTTAAGCTTAATTAATTAATAATAATAAAAATTTTATATACGCAATATGCAATGTCAATAAAATTTAGCAAATACTTTTACGTCTATTAATAAAACGTAAAAGATATGATTTTCAATTAGTGAGGATGAGATTATACATACTTATGGTAACTAAAACTTGTTTTCGAGTTGCACAAGAACAAATCCTCGTTTTAGAAATATTCATTTCAGAAAGTACTGATTTTCGTCAATATAAAACTGAAAAACTTATATTCAAACGTATGCGAACATTCATTCAAATTATAAGGTTAAGTGAAAGTAGTAAATAAATAAATCTTTTATAAAATATTTTTGAGAAAAATCCTCGAACACGTCGATTTTTAGCTTAAAGGAGACATATTTTAGTGTAATCGTTATTTGTAGATCGTCTTTTGTTGCCGAGTTATGACGATAACGAAAATCTTTTTAAATGGAAACCCTAATTTTTTATGATGGATTTGGAAAGATAATGTAATGCTAAGACCAAATATGCTAAAAAAGTATGATACTGTATTAAGACTAGAACTGAAGTAATATTGGTTGCCTAGTTCACTGTAAATTCGTATTTCCAGCATAATCTTTTTCTTGGATGTTTCTAAATCAATTTAACAAAGTTAATTTAAAGAATAAATATTATAGAACCGAATGATTTATAAATGATTCAAGTTTGATCAAATACAATTAAAAAAAACATTTTTTGCATATTTTGTTTAGTATGGAGATAATCATTCTAAACAGGATGTAATGCGATTTTTAAAAAATAATTGTATATTTCATATTTTATGCTTGAAACAAAAATATAAGATTTTTAGCTGGGTTACCAAAGCATGGCCATTGCTTTAGTTTAGCCATTGTGTTAGAGGGGGTGCTGCCACTAATAAGCTACTCAAGAGAGGCGGGAAAAAATATATGCGTTCGTTCGAGTTTTTGGTAACAGAAAATTAGTTGCATTCTCATAATAAAAAGTTGTAAAAACACAAATTAATAAGAAAATCAACTACTAGTAATTAATAAATAATTATTAAGAATCAACTATTAGTAACTAGCAATTACTAAAAATCTTTAAAATAATCTTCGATTGTGTACTTGCTGTAATACTGTAGTATAAAACAATACACAAACGCTGTTTATTACCAACCTATCTATCTCTTACAAATACTGCTTGTACACAAATGTTAAGTCCTTTCCCTTTAGAAATTAAATATTCCAGTAACTACTTTCAAGATCTTATAATCCTCTGAATAATACCGAAATCATGTATTTGCTACCTGTTAATTTATTTGATCCCTAACTATCCGGAATTGTACCTGAAAGTGAATTACCAGATCCTTTAAGAAACACATGTTGCTAGGTTGCTACATCCTATTCAAAACTGGAAGAAATTTGATAATGACCTAAGATTCTATTCATGCGAAGAAAAGAGCACCATAGTCGGTTTGGAAGGTGGTCACTTTTTAGGGTACAATAACTAAACTGCAAATTATGACACGAGTAACCATGCTAGATGTCTGGGGATAATATCAGTGAAAAGAGCGGACTTTCTAATATATGACCCCTATAATAGGTCCCTTTTTTCGCCCGCGGTCACATATTACATCTCTAGGTCTACGATGGCTATAAGGATATGAAATAATTAATAATATGGATTAATTAATAGTTGAAGGAATAAATGAAAATTAATAAAACTAAAATTAAATATATAACTATTTTATTAATCGGTTTCTTTACTTCGTTTGTTTCTTTATTAACACAAACTACACCCGGACAATAACTAATGACTAATTACTTAATGAATAACGGGATTTGGTAGTGCAAACAACCCTAAATTCAATATTATATACTATGTAACTGCCCAAGTACCCACACAACTGAAAGAAGTAGAAATATTTGTATATTTGTATTTATTACAGAGATGCGCCAAACCAGAGCCAAACCATTTGTTATATAACTTGTAATTTATGTTCATTTTGTTATTTTGCTAAAAAGATTGTTATACAGTAAGAGCCGCTTCTTAAAATCACGTTCGTACACGGCATTTTTGAGTCAATTAAGCGGCCTTTGTATAAAATGTATATTTATGTGATTAAAAGGAATTTATGAATCATAATAGTTAGTAGGTTAGGTAGTATGTATTTTTGTTCGAACTAAAATTTTCCAAATTTAAGCAGATTCTTCCAAACAAGATTCTTTCGAAAATAAATAAAAGAGAAAAGATCCGTTATAATCCTATTCATTTAAAGCGGCACGTTCAAGAAGTATTGTAGATAAATCTAAAATCTCAACCCTAAGATGGCAGGGCAGGTAGTAAAGAAACTGTTAAATACAAAAGAAGTTTTGTATGTTATTAATTTTTTTGTTTAATGATGTAAATCCGGCGAATATTTTAGTGAATTTAGTGATTCCAATAAACGGAGAATTTTATAAATAATAAAATTATGAATTATTATTATTTTTAAAATACTTTAATTATTAATAATTTTAATAACAATAATATAATTACAAAATAAAATATTTATTCAATTTGTGCAGAAAAACAGGGAGATTAGTTAAAAAAAAGAAAAGCCCAGAGAAGACAATTTCTAAATTTAAACATGACTATTTTAAAAAAAAATAGTATCGACATCTGTTGAAGGGTAGAAATATTATGCTTTGAAAAGTAAATTTTTTTGTTGAAAAGTAAATAACATTTTCATTACTAACCAAAATTTAGTACTCATGATTATAAATTTGTTGTAGGGGGCTTTCATTTCTGCCCTTAAGAAATTTCCGAGATAATTGCTTTTAAAGTTTTAAAACAAAAATTACAAAAACAATCAAGAGTTCCAAGTTTTAATAAAAAAAGGAATTCTTTGAAGAACTGTCATAAGTTTAACGCTAAGTCACTTGTTATATGGATACTTGATTTTTTTATTAAGAAAATTAAACTCTTGATTGTTATTCAATCAAAGTTCAAATCAAGAGTTCAAATTTTTTGATAAAAAATTAAGTAGCTATGTAACAATTGAATTAGCGTTAAATTTATTTGAATGAATTTGCTTATATGCGTTCGGTGACAAATAATAGTGCCGACAAAAAACGTTATGCTATAATTTCACTAAGTACAAACTGTATTATGTAGTTTCATGAAGTAAAAGTAGAAAAAACCAGAAGGGTTTATTGTTTACTAAAATCCTTTGCATTTGCTGCTAATCCTAAATTTCCGTTTTTGCAAGTTTCTTTTGATACAAGTTGAACAAATGAATGATTTTATCATGATGAATCATTTTTTTACCTTAAAATTACGTTTGGGACTTCCTTTATTTACCTGTGAATTAAAAGATTAAAAAGATCATACAGAAGCTAACCAGCCGTTATTTTTATGTTGAAAGAATTTGAAGACGAAAGAATTAAACAAAAAAGTATAAGTAATAAAATATCGGATATTTAGATACATATACGATGTAACAATCCCAAGTAATGTTTAATAAAATAACAAATACATGTTAATAAGACTTTCTTTTAAATTCTCCTTTTGTATGGTTACGATTACACTTTTTCGGTTACTGTTTTCAAAGGTTTAGAACTTCTGGAATCTTAATCCACATTTCTATAGATTCATACAGTGAAATCGGGGGCAGCAACGAAGCACAAATTCCCATAAGAAATACATTGGCTATCTTTCCTTCGCTGTAGTCCCAACGTGAGACGGACCATAGATACTTTTTTTAAATGTGAAGTACATTATACAGTCGAGCTTAGTGTATTTAATATGATAGGACAATTTAGGGTGGCCTTATCAAATTTTTCTTTCTACAAACAGGTGGAAACGATCCCAAATGATCAAAAAAGAAGGAGCAAATTAAGTTTAGCTTTTTTTTAAACAAAAAACCGTGCCGCAATAGACTTTTTTGAAAAAATGCGTTTTTAGCGTGTAATTTTTTGTTTAAGTCAGACGTTGACTTTCTCCTATTTAAAATAATGTTACAATTCTTTTTTAGATGATTCTAAAGTAAAAAGTTTCAAATTAGTTAAAATTAAATTGAATTAATCTTTGTTTTTCTATGAAAATACTTTAAATTGAAACAATATTTCTCAGTAAATTTCACAACTTCGAGTCCGTTGTGGCACAGTTTTAAGTTTACAAAAAGCGCTAAAATGAATTTGCACCTTCGTTTTTCAGCATTTGGGATCGTTTCCACCTGTTTGTAGAAAAAAACTTTTTTTAAGGCCACCCTAATAGGACATATAAGTATATGGACAATAGGTGTGGTGACTCGTTTTTATGACTCGACTTTATGAGTTGTGAGATTTTTTGGTTTACAACTTTATTGACATAACCAAAGTAGGAATAAACCCAGGAACTTGTTTTTGTTCTATATTTTAAATAAATTAACAACAATAATTTAAAACACTATAATTTTTATTACAATACTTAAAACAGTAATATCCATGAATTATACAACAGTAGATACACTGTACATAAGAATATTTACATACCATACAGTTATATTTTATATATAAATATAAAGGAGCGTGTTTATTTATTTATACACATAATTGACTAGATCGCTTTTATTTATGCACAATTATAGGTACATAAAAATAATAAAAAATTCCTTAACACTTATTATTTAATACTGTATATTTTATAAGTACGAAATCTTTTCCCCTTTTGAGAACAGCAATATTTTCCAATAAAATATTTTTTATTTTATATATACTATTTACATACTAAACAATAACTTAATGATTCGAGGAACTTTTGGAAAAATGCTGTTACTTTTTACAATATAGAGCACTTAGAGTTTTCCGAGTTTTCAATTTCATTAAATTACTTTTAGAGTGCAGAGTGAACAAACAAAATGAAACAATCAAAAAACTGTATCTTATGGATATAGTGATAAGTTAAAATAGTTAAGCTGTAGCAAATTGAGATGTATTTTTGTGATAGTTGTATGGTTTAGTTGGAATTTAAATGCCATATAAGCTGCCTACTTAAAAATTCTGCTGATGTACGATTGTGAAATCTTTCAGGTAATGTATTGAGAACTCAATCATATATATGATGGTTAAGTTGTAGGAGTATTAAACTCGATAGATGAGAGTTTTTCTTTGTAAATATTAGAAAATAGTTTTCATATTACAAAAAATATATTTATGCATATGTCGCAGGCAATTAGCTCCCCCCTCCCAATATCTCACCTCTGAGCAATTTGTCAAAGAATACCACTGATCAGTTGCTCGAACCTTTCCCTTACCGCCATACGCTCATCCTACGAAGCTTTGAAGACTTGTTTGTGGAAAATTACATTTATAACTGATTTCTAACGGAAAGCTAGGAGAAGATTTAATATGTGGTAGATCGCATACAAATAAATAATAAAAAATTAGAGAATAAAAAAATTTTCTTCTATTTGACTGGTTAAATTCAGTCATTGAAATACAAAGCTTCCTAGACAAATAGATAACTACTGTATTTTTTGTTATAGCTTAGATGATTTCAGTTGTGTAGCTAGCTGACCGATTGACTGAAATCAGCTAGATGATAACAAAAAATAAAGCAGTTATTTGCCTAGGAAACTTGATCTTTTAGGTAAATGACTGAATTATCTACTTAGTCAAATAGAAGAAAAATGTTTATCTAAATCACTGCACGTAGTAGCTAAACACGTATCTATTCATTTAGTTACAAAATGATTTATTCTATACAGTTGCTTGCAACATATACAGGGTGTTTCAGTTGACACGCCCCCAGCCGATATTTCAGAGAGTAATAAAGATATTCTAATTATGCAAAAGGCATTTGACTTTTTATGGTAAAGTTTACCGGACGTATAAGATACAATGTTTTCATTTAATTCTGTGTCGCAATTTTAATTAAAAAGTAATAATTTTAATAATTAATCAAATCGTCACCGTAAGATTGCAAGGTTATGCGACACAGTATAAAATAATTTTTTTTTATTAAATCAATATCGTAGTAGTTTTCGAGATATTTCCATTTTTTATGCGACTTCTAGATATTGGAAATAATTTTGAACTTGCTATAATTTTTGTGGAATCGTTTTACTTGTTTATACTGTAGAAGTATTTACTGGTAGTAAAACATTTTTAATATTACTTCCGATTTTACCCGAAATTATCTTTAAAATCACACAACCTGTATATTATTAAACAAAACAAAAGTACTTTTAATCATTATCAAATTTCTTAATACAATCTGATTTCTCAAATTAATAAACACAAAGAAAATTAACAAAAAGCAATTAGAAACTTACGAAAAAACTGTAGTAATTATTTTGGCAACTGCCAGAAATTTAATTTTCATTACTAGATTGTCAATTTAAGAATATTCTTTCTAACTAACTTGACGAAAGTATGGCCCTTATAACTAATCAACTTAAAAACTTTTAAAAAATACGTGAAAAAAGACAGACACCAAGAACTGGCGAGAACACGACATTAGTTTTAGAAACAGTCAATAATCATTCTCACTCATCATCGCGGCAAATAAGCGCTCAAATCAACCTATCAGTATCGCCATGCCAAAGATTTTTAAAAGAAAATAAGTACATCGCTATACGGTACATTTAGTACACCACTTACGACCTGGTGACTACGAAGTGTCCATATACATATACAGCGTTTCATGAGTTAGAACGCATTAATTTCAAGGGGTGATAGAAGGCGCCAAAAGGAACAAAAAAGTCTTATACAACTTTGTTCTAGAACGTACTACTTTTTCAGAAAAAAATAAGAAAGTTGGAAATTTTAAACATCATTTTGCCGCGTTAATAATAGTACTTTAAGTACGGGGCTTTGTCGGCAGATGCATTTCATCTATCACAACCACAAACCTTATTGAACGTTTTATCCTATCGTATGTTGATTCCGCGTAAAATTGAATTCTTTTTACAATTACAAATCCATTTTACTCAATTAAGAAACGTGACAATCCTGTAAAGTTTGTAATAAAATTTGCTCCACATTCGCACAAAATGCTGATGTGGAAGTTTCTTGACATTGAAATAAAGCACGTTTTGTTAAGAACTTTGCAATTTAATGATTTAATGAAGAATATTTGGGTTAATGCCTGATCGCAATTGTGTCAATAACACCCTTTTATTATTAAAGTGAGATAATACTAAGTTGGTAGTTTGTTGAACTTTGAAATAATAATTTGTCAATAAAGCACTTTGTTTATCTAATAACAGTTTTTAATGATTTTATAAGAGAATATCTTTTAAAGAGAAAATTTACCTAATTTAAATTAGATAATTAGGTTAAGGGATTCCGTTAACACCTCGTTTTGGCTACATTAAAAAAATCTTTAATTTTATGATAATTAGGTGCCTTAATCAAATTTTTTTACATAAGACAGTATTTTTTATTAAAAAAACAAATACGTCAAGAAATTTTGAAAATATTCCGGAAATTAATAAATATAAAATGTAGATCAATTATTGTCTTATTTTTACAGTTGGTTTGTTATGAATCAGCGTGATTTTAACGTACAACGTACAAATTTTGTTTACGGTGCCGATTACAATTTTCGTAGAATTAGTCACCCGACTAATCTGCTTCGGATGTTTATTATTTTTAAACAACGGCTGTCATCATCAGTTTGTTTGTTTGATTTTCTAAAACAAGGTCAAGACCCAGCTGCGATTATACTTAAGCAAGGTTGCCAGATATGGCAATGGTTTTTTCTAAATTACTCGAAAGCTTATTAACATAGAAAAAAATTTGTTAATACTTTTTTGTTCCTCCTTCTATCACCCTTTAAAATGAATGCGTTCTAACTCATGACACCTTGTATGTCTCGAACTTTCTAGTTGAGTTTTCTGCTGTGTACGAAGGAAATGGTAATTTTCTTGAAAATATTCTTTGATGTGAAGAAAGATTATTTAACAGTAATGGTACAATAATAAAACATAAATGTCGATAGTGGGCGGATAACAACGGAAGATTCAAACAAGAAATCAACAGTTTAGTGTAAATGTATGGTGTAATATCTTAAACGGTTATATTAGTGGTTCGTCTCTCCACCATGAAAAACTAACTGGTTTTTCTTATTTAATATTTTTGGAACATGAATTACCAAGAACACATTACATTACAAAAATGTACCCCCATAGCTGAAATATGGTTTGAGCAAGTCGAGGCACCACCTCACCTTAATATTATTGTTATTATTTGAACAACACATTTCCAAGGCGGTGGATTAGAACCACATGATCGGTTAGGTGGCCCCTGACTTTACACCACGGTACTTCTTTATGGGGATATTTGAAGAGTCGAGTGTATCAGATCTACGCAAGTGCTGCTGGAATTACTAGAGCAACATTATAATAAGGGCATATAACCAGAAAATGCTACATTGGTTTGATATGTGTATCCAAACAGACGGAAATAATTACGAACATTTACAGTATGTAATATTTTTAAGATGAAGGTTAATTTTATTAAGTTAATGATTTACATTAAATTATATTTTGAATGCAAATTCGTGAAGAAAAATGTATCGCTTGGTCTGGGAATCGAACCCAGCACCCTCCACTGTCTAGGTGGTATCTCTACCAACTGAGCTATTAGAAAACGACTATCAGCATAGCGACAAATTTTCTATATGAATATTTGCTAAAATTTTTCATATGAATTAGATATTTGTCGCTATGCTGGTAGTCGATTTCCGGTAGCTCAGTTGGTAGAGATACCACCTAGACAGTGGTCCTGGGTTCGATTCCCAGTCGGAGTGTGTTTAAATGTTATGTATTAATTTAATGTAATATTTTTTATATTTTTAAGAAACTTTATTAATATTAAGTGATTTCTAGTGCTTTTTTGTTAATTTTTATTGTGTTTATTAATTCTAGTATTTAAAAATTTGATAAGAAATAAAAGTAATGAATTTATGACAATTTTCGGTAAAACCGGAAAAAATATCACTTTTAGTTTTACCGAAAATTGTCTAGATTCAGTACTTTTATTTCTTATCAACAATTTTCGGTAAAACCGGAAGTGAAATTAAAATATTTTACTGTCAGTAAATACTTCTATATCAGCAAGTAAAGAATTCCACAAAAGAATAGCCTGAAATTAATACTTAAAAAGTTTTAGCAATTTCAAAATTATTTTACTTCCAATAACAAAATTACAGAAAAAAGAAAATATCCCAAAAGTACTAAAGATATTAATGATAGAAATATAAAAACTAAAATCGCTTTATTACTTTCCAAAATATCGACTGCACTATGTTAATTGAAACATTAAGCATACATTTCCAAATGAAACGTTTAAACTAGATTTAATTAGAACGGCGAAAATAAATCGTTTAGGCGGAATAAGTAAGGCCTTACATGAGAGTTGGCTTGTGTGCCGAAAATGTGCCAGTCAGTAACATATAACCATCACCACTTTTGCAGTCACAAAAAAATCATAAATTAGTTTACTTTAATCCCAAACGTGTAAATTTTTTATAGAGCCAACTGTACGTTTCACAGAACTTATTCTGTATTTTACAAAAATGCAGATAGCTAGTTTTTTTAAAAATTATAGTGTATTATAAAATGTAGGTAATATGTGTCGTACATCTTCGAAAATCTAGGCTGGAAATTTTAAATTGGACAGACTGTATATGAAACTACATATATGTAATTTATGTGGACTACAACATAAAGGGATGTAAAAAAATATAACATAATGTAAAATTAAACAAATCTTAATTTTTATGAAAATACATGCATTTTTATGTAGTTTTAAATGAATTTGAAAATGAGTTTGTTAAAAAAACTTTGTTTCACTCATTCACATAATGCTTGGTTATGTTTTGTCTAATTGTGATATAGCAACTCATTTTTATTGTCATTCAATTTTATATTTTTTGTTCACTTATTAGTATGTAACAGTAAAATATCATAAATTGTGTTATTATAATACAATTATAAAAAGACCATAGTATAATAAGGGTTTTGAAAAAAGGCTAAAACTACAAATCTATTTAAGGTAATAAACTGCTAGCATATAGTTATGTAATATTACACTGGATTCAGTACGCACTAGATCTTTGCACAACTTTTTACTTAAATCTTAAAAGTTAATTCTTATTTCATTAAAGACTTAGTTTATATAGTAAAGTCAGAAATCTACTTCTTACTTTATACATAGTGTTTAAATTTCCTTTAATATGTCCATTATTATATCATACCTATACTTTTCTGTTTCTTACAAAATACAAATATTTGTGCGTTAACGTTTTCTCCTCTAAGGCAGCTTTACTTGATTGGTTCTAGTACTTACTAAAACATAACACATACATAGAAAACGATGCAATGACAAGAGATACTTAGTGAAGAGTAATCAACTTTTTATATACAGGTACGTTTTGTTTAGATAGCAGTCAAAATTTGTAGCAATTCCTAGTCATGATTGGAACTTTAACAATTAATTCTCACATCATTTTAATAATCGCTTGCAATCCTAGAAATTACTTTAGAAACTAAGCACCATTTTCAGACTCATAAAAAGGTTAATCAATTCTAACTTAAAATATTAATGTTCATTCGGCATAACAGGATTTCTGGTGAGAAAATCTGGGGGAAATGTAGACAAATTAATGGAACATGTTTTTATTGAAACAAAAAAACACTAAACTACTAAATTCACACTTTTTATGTTCTAACTCTAAATATGGATAAGCAAAACTAACAAAATGGTTGAAACAAAAAACGAGAAGATGAATGACAGATATACGTTTCTAGGTCATAAAACTTTTTCACACAGAATTATAACTCTGACATAATACTGCAGCTGAGCGGTCAACTTGATACTGTACTAATCCGAATACTTTAGAATCAGACTGGCTAGTAATGCTATTAAAAAGGAGGCTTTGTATGTTTTAGGTAGATCACGTTTGGTATTATACTTAATTAATTGTTAAATGTACCAAACTCATTTAAAGAGTTTAAGAGCAGCATTTAAAAATATCAATAACCAAAATAACCAAAAATGTTACTTTTCAAAGCTTATTATCGGTATTGTAACCAGCAGCAGCGTGCGGTACCATTGCGTACGAGCGTAATAGCGCATACGTTGTATCGCAACTGCTTTCACTGTTTCGTATGCACTGCACGCTGCTGGTAAACAATGTAAACGTTATACCTTAGATATCTTGGAAAATTTGGCACATAGTTTGTAATTAGCTTTTCTCTCTCTCTCTCTCTCTCTCTCTCTCTCTCTCTCTCTCTCTCTCTCTCTCTCTCTCTCTCCCTCAAGTGTTAAATAACTAAAAAGCAAATGGATTTGAAATAGCTTAACAAGGAAATAAAAAGTAGCTTTAATATAGCCAAAAGATTCCAATAACAGAAAAAGGTTAAGAGTTAATCCATGAAGGTATAAACAAGCTATTTTGAATTTACATCCTATAACCTATACCTGCAGTAGGCGTATGAAATACACATTCCATATATATCCTGGAAATCCATCTTTAAATATTGATGTATCTTTTAATGTTGCTTTCACGTGCGTGTACATGTACTTACATACATAAATATGCATATATTAAGGAATATGTTTACTATTATCGAAACTGTTCATCGCATAAATATCATACATACCTTATATGCGTAGGTGACTATCCATTTAAGTATACAGATGAGTACCGCTCTCTAGTGTCATGCGAAAAAAGTCGTTGAGTTTACAAATGCCCATTTTCTTCATGGCCTTGCATTATTTATTTTATATCCTCGGTGTTCTTCTAGTATAGTTTTACATTTAATTATTTAGTATTTTGTTTTGTATATCGTATTTAAAACTGTTTGCGTTTTTAATGCATAGCGAGTCTAAATTTAAGGAAATATCTTTTATTACTGCTTATTAACAACTACAAACAAATTTTAAAGACTGATATTTATTCTATTATAATTTTATTTTAATATCAGAAAACGTATTGATTAATAATAGGTACATAAATTCATAAATATATCGTATATCATAATCTCAACATTCTAGGTACAACTTCGTTCTGCCCAAATAGTGCTAAACATATAAAGCAGACGAAAAGTGGATAGAAAAATGCGAATTTGTAAATTCGACTGCATTCATTGCATGACGCTAGAGTGCTGGACCTGCCTGTGTAATTGTCTCTATCTATTTTGATGACTTGTTTATAAATTCTGATTTACGGTAGATTTTACATATTGTTTCCAGTTTTGTTTCTTTTTGTGATGGACTAACTGTATAAACCCGCAAAATACTTTTGCTCAAGATTGTTGAGGGCATTTTACACTCTGTTACAAGGTTTTATGTAACGACGTATGATTGGCTATAATCACTTTTATTGCCCTACTCTCCGAATAGTTTGAGTGAGAAATTGTTGTTCCAAGCTTTTGGTTTTGAACAAACGATGTTATATGTACTATGCAGTAATGCCTTATAACCTACTTTCTTACGTTTAGATTGCCAAAAATCTCCAAATTGAGAATTATTTTTGTTCTGTCAATGGGTAATTATTATTATTGAAAATGTATTATTATTCAAAATTTTTCAAAAGGTCCAAGACTGTACTTGACCTTTTTCAAATATAAGGGCTTTTACTTTCATTCAAAGTAATTTTCTAGTGCAGTTAACTGGAATTATCCAGACGGTCATACTACATTAAATAAAAAAATGACATCTTGAAAACACTTTAAGCAATTTAAATTAAAATTTAAAATACACCTGTATGGTATTGTCTGTAGATTATATCAGGCTGTAGACCAATTTATCTCGAGTAGACAATTTCCGGCTGTAGACGACCTTGAAGTGGTCAGTTTTGAATACACCAATTCTGACTGTAGACCAGACTTGATTCGAATTTAGAGCAAACCAATTGCCAGTAAACCAATTCTGATCAACCCAAAAACACAGATGCTTGACTTACATAGTAAGATGCAGCTTTTAAAGTATGATTAACAACGACATTCGCTAATTTTGTTAATTCAGAGTCTGTAGCAGAATAAAGCTTGGCCTAGCGAAAGTATGAACTCCAAGAACTAAAAAAGATGGCCTATGGCATGCATATCTGTAATCCATGTACAAAATAGATGTAGTATATACCTTATGATATAATCTAATATATCAGAATTTTGTCTATATCTATACGCGTTCAGAATTACTCTGTACAAAGAGCATATGTCGATTCATCCAACAAAGACTGTAGTAGCTGGTATTATTTTCCTGTTTAGTTACTGCAGTCTTCGTTGGATGAGTCGATGTGTATTTATAAATACTGTCTTCCACGAAAATATCGAATTTAAATACTTTTGCCATAATAAATACAAACTAGGTATTTAAGAAGCTTACATACGAAGTGACTTTAATAAATTAGCACACAGCTAAGAATAAACAACAGCTTGTTTATTCTTTTATTGTATCAGCTCTTGGTCTCTTGGTAGTGATATATCAAATCTCGAACAAACATTATCTGGGAATTTTTTATTAAAATTTAGAGTTTTTCTATTGCCAAGTTGGGTACTGTCCACAACTGTAAGAACAGTCAATGTATGCATAAAATCATTATTTCCCAGTGTCCCATCTTTTGCAGCCAAATTTCAGACTCTTCAAAAATTATATAACCTTTCTTGCTGTTTATTTAATATTGTTATTTTTTTGTCTGACAAAACAGGTTTAGTATGTTTTCTTAATAATATTATATGAATATGAATCCACGTCGAACGTAGGTTTCATATCTACTTACATTTGGTTAATTTTGATTTAAACGTACAGCTGATTTCAAATAAATCTAGGATAGTCAATATTCCATAGAGTAAATGTTGCTTTTTATTTTTCTTAATATTTAATAAATTTTATGTAGTTACCTATGAAAATGTAATTTAAATCCGGGTTCACACGTTGTTGAAAAAACAAAAATTACTCTTTAGACTTGTCCTAGATTTATTTGAAAGTAGCTGTACTATTGCGTTATAATTAATTGGTATGGAAGGTTTTCTGTTTAAATATATAGCTCGTCTTAAAATAAGATTGATAGTCGGCAGTAAGGTACTCTGCTTTTCTACTGGCAGTCTTATTGCAATGCCGGTTGGCCGGTCAAACATTAGGTTTACCAATTCTTGAAAAACTTGGTACTACTACTTATTGCTACTTAAATTGCGCGACTCTCTAACAGAAAATACATTCAGCATATCAAGATTATTAAACCGTATTATAAATGAAAATTAGCATAGAAAAATTAACAACCTGACTGGGGATCGAATCCAAGCCTTCGGACTATTGGCACCAATACTCTAACCGAGCAAGCTATCAAAGCCACCCCACATTAGAATACAATCTCTCCATACGTATTAATTGTATTCGTACAAGGAGTACTTAGATATATGCTTTATGAAGTTGATGAAC
Source organism: Agrypnus murinus (assembly GCA_929113105.1). NCBI lineage: Eukaryota > Metazoa > Arthropoda > Insecta > Coleoptera > Elateridae > Agrypnus > Agrypnus murinus. The sequence continues at coordinate 197,318,290 of OV816024.1, forward strand.
CGGCATTTCGTCTGGGTTACATCCCCAGCCAGGGTCTTAATCTTTCTATGGAAATTTGCATTTATAATATGATTTAATGATATAAATCTTTGTATTTATATTATATTTCATGATTATGGAGTTCCACAAAGTAAGGCTGGATACAGTAAACGCTAATATTTATTTACTTTAAATATGAAGTATATATTTTTAGAAAATAGAAGTGTGGCCATTTAAACTAGTTTATACAGTTGTCAACATTTTGAGCCTACTCAAAATTCTGTAACGGCACTGTATTAATGACTTATGATGTCATCGATATTTCTTTTAAATGATTTTATGGGGTATATTTGAAGGACGTTTTAGGTTGTATATCACTACCAAATTTTACATTTATATCGCTAACCATTCCTAAGATATGACAGATTAAAGATTGCTTATTGTTTCTAGTTTTACATGGTGAAACTCCATAATCTTGAAATAAATAAGAGATTAATAAAAGCTTCACAAGTTTATTATAATCTATCTGACAATTGTTTCGATAGCTGATTAACACATTGCTAAGATAAATAAAAAATAGATAACTAGATAACTTAAAAGAATAAAAAAAAGGAAAAATTAAAAAATTAAAGATTGCTTAAAAAACAGGAAATTATAATTTTTTGTTACTAAGGTTCAAAGTATTACTCATTTACTTGCTGGCAATAATAAGAAATAAGTCTATACTCATGTTTTTTATTTATTCTTTCAGAACCTCCACACTTGCCGATTTTGTCTTGAAACCTTTGCTTTTTTCAAATAACTCCTATCCATCCTCCTATCTATCTGCCCGAGAAAATCTCATCCAGATATTCACGCACATGCCTTGGACAATGTGGAAAACGCGCCATCCTGTTGAAACCCCTGCTTCTAGGGGATTGAGAAATAAGATAGCAACCTTCGGAATAAGTTCTTCTTGCAGGAATTATTCTAGGATTATCGATGAAGAATATTGGTCTTATCACTCGGTCACCCATAAGTCCAGCCCAAACACTGATGTTTTCTGGTCATTAAGTGTGGCCTTACGAAATTACTTCGATTAGTGCCAGTATGACTAAATTAAAGTAGGCAACTGGCACTTACGTGAAAGATGATAAATTTTACTTGAAGACTAGATGTAAACAACTTATTTGAAACATTTACACTCGGACCGCCGAACAGATATAGTAATTAAAACCGGCTACATTTACCATCTCTTTTTAACAAAACCTTTCTATTGGTAGTATTCAAAGATACCGCTCAAATTGAAAGGCATGTTTAATTGTACTAAAAAAGATATCAATTTGTTTACTGTCAAACTGTCTTACTCACGAACTTTTAATGGCATTGTTATTAAATTAATAAAACTGCAATATTTTAAAATGTTATAATTAGTATCTCTCGAAGTGACATTATTTATAGTGAATTAACAATTTATGTGCAAAAATGTTTTATTGTAAATTTCACTTTCACATAAATCCAATCAGAACAATCTGTGCTGCCTTGACTTTTTTGTACTATATCTATTCGGCGGCCCGAGTATAATGTTTTGAAGTCAATAAAGGTGGTTTATGCACAGATGCATTATAATTATTAGACTATTATTGCAAGACTCATCTAAACATAAACGCCTTTTTATGGCCCAAGGGCCTCTTTATGATCAGACGGGCAATAACGAAACGTCAATTAAAAGTCAGAAGCTTTTTGTAGAACTTGATTGGTTCTTAATATAATTTGTAAACTTATCACAAAAAAAATAAGCTGAAATTAAATATTTTGGAATAGTGACTATAGTAACGTACTTCGTATAAGCACATAAGTATACGCACAGCGGCTTAATGTACCTACGTACTCATTTAATTACATTTTTACACAATAATAGATTTGACATAAAAACTTAATCTGTGCATAAAATAGTGTATGTATAGCGGGCATAACTTGCTTTTATGTCCCTACAGCCTTTTCCTAGAAATAACGCTTCTGGCCATAAAAGCTTCATTATGCCATTAATACATAAATAACTATTATGTATCATTAAGTAGACTTGTTTTATATCATCCAACTGCTGCATGTTTATCAGATTAATGCATTTTTATGGAGTCTGTTCAAAAGAGCAAATCTAATTTGGTACTGAATAACTTCAAATTCTTTATTTGTTAAAGGTGGAGATGCTCAAAGCACGAATAAAACCGTGTTCAAAAATGCGCTTGGCCTAAAAACATCTAAATAAATAATTTATTATAAACACATTATTACATGTTACAATAGGATCATAGAGTATTATATTATAGATATTATAGTTATTTATGAAGTTATTCTTTATTCGCGCATGAGCGCACTTCTTGAAACACTAGCGACCAAGGAGAAGTTTATTTGTGCAAATGCGTCAAAGATGACTTCGCGCATTGAGTTTTGCAAAAGAATTGTTGATTCTCTTTCTTTTGATTCTCTTGTGGCCAATAGATGACGCTCGTACATTTGTCAGTCGAATTATTAGCGATTACTAATCTTTAAGAGATCTAATTAAAGAATTCCCCCACCAAACATTTTTTGACCATACTGGTGTCATAATAACGGAAATTTTATTTTTGGGCAAACGCTTCAAAGTAGTGGTGGGAACTTGGGTGTCGAGTGTCGTAATACTATTCGTGGTCGTGACACTTGAAGTGTCACGATTCTTAGTGTCGAACAGTATTGCTCTTATTAGAGTGTAATTCGAAGTTGCTTGATCATTCTTACAAAGAAATTAAAGGCAGATTTGTTGAACTGGCCAACAATCATTGAATGAGACATATAAAAATATTTTGTTGTGGATTTTTTTCTTTTGTATTAGTATAATATTGACGGTGATAATTTTATCTTGGGTTTCAGCAAAATAAATTCAAATCAATAATTGAAGTTGAATAAGTTCCTCATGTACCTAATTATTATTTCAGCTTCTTATACTCGTATTTATACCTTATAATGTATTTTGAAGGAAGACTACTGTCGAAACACGTGTAAATAAATACAATGATCATTAATTTTCATTAATTCAATTTATTTTGTTGAAAACACAAAATAAGAGTATCATCTTCAATCTTAACAAAAACACGTTCTCGACTGAAGACCAACGTCGTCAGCAAAATTACATTTTTAAATAGTTTTTATAATAAATACAATTAATAGACTTGAATTAAAAGTTATTTATAGAATTTGTTTCTTTTCTTTTAAATTTTTGTTTCATAATATGCATTTGCTTTTATAAATAACTTAGTCTTTTACTTAATGCATAAATATATAACCATAACAGAATTTACTCATATAATTGTTTTTTAATCCATAGTTTGCTTATGATTTATGTAGCTATGAATCTTGACTGCTTCTCGTTTCAATTGGATTACATTTACACTAGCGCATGCATGATGTAAAGGCGAAGTGTCGTTAAAGTATCATGAAGAGTCGAGACTTCTCCCGCCATATTGTTTCGACTCTCAAGTGTCGCGACACACGGGTAGTGTCGAGACCCCATCACTACTTCAAAGGCATCAAATTTGGAGATCAAAAGTAAAAAAATGCATAACCTCCATGGCAATAAACAATTATTATATTAAGTTTCTATTAAGTATTGCCAAATTGTGTAATTTACAATTACACAATTTAGTTAGGTTAGGTTAGGTTTAGGCAAATACTTTAATATTATTAATTCCGAAAACTCCATATGCAAATAGGCGACATTTTTGAAGCGTCACCTTCGTAGATACTTAGGTGTGATACTAAACGGTATTTTCTCGATTAGTATCCTGCATCTAATTAAAAAATACATAAACGTTTACAATTTATCTAAACTATTCAATCTTTCAGCGTAATGATTATGTTTTAATTACACTTCAAATATTTAAGAAATGTCAAATTTAGATGCACACCACAAAGCAGGAGTCGCTCTTAAAGTTTGTGGCCCGCTTTTCAAAATTCCCGGTATTAACAATATTAAAGTATTTGGTTTAGGTTAGGTTAGGCTGAGAAAAATCCGAATTTGCTTTTGCATAGCGTTTTGGTTAGGTAGTGGTGTTTTTGTGGAGGCTAGGTTAGAAGCAACCAATTTTGGAGACTTAGGGGGGTTTTCCCCAAACTGATTTACAATCAACACAAAATTTCCGTTAAAGTGATGAAATCTTTGGTGGGAGGAACCCTTTAATTGTTCCAAATTTCATTATTATCAAGTCAAGTTATTTTTAGAGAGCCTAAAAGCACGAGTGTGCGAAAACTACGTTCTTGCGTTTAACAGTTACAATCGCACAATGTGACTTCGAAAATGGCGAGTTTAAAAAATTATTTCTCTGGCCTTTTTCGTCGCAAAGTTTTTAATTACGTTATCAAAATTTAAATAGGTGAAATGGTGGGAGTTTGCTTTGCCACTGGTGTGGGTGGATTCGATTCTCGCCTGGATCACGGTCATTTATGGTCACCGTAAGGAACCCGCTGTTTGATTAAATCTAAGTAGGAGAATTGAAGTGAGGTTTATCCCGGTCACAGAGGGGTAAATCTGGACCAATGAGAAACTGCATGCCACCAGGTACTGGCTCCGGAAGCTGCTCGGATCAGTAATGACTCTAAGTGGCTCTAGAATCTTTACACTTAAAAGGAGTGATGCGAGAAGGGTACATAGCCTCTCACTCTCAAGACAACTTCACCTGAAAGGGTACATATGGGGGGGGGGGTCTATAACGTGTAGACCTGTAAACGAAGCGCTGTCGAGGGCATACCAAGCCTATAATTTGGTAGATCGGGGTGGCAAAACCATTAAAAACCAAGTCCTGCCACATTTGAGGTTGGGTTCGATCGGGCAGTGGTCCTCGATTCTACAGAATTGGGGGATAGTCCGAAGCTGGACGAGGTACAAATTTCTAGGAGAGAGTGCCGACGGGTGAGCACGTTTATCGCTCCGGTACTAACCTGGATAGCTAGTAGAGGATGGATAGTAACCTCGCTCCTACCAGTGAGTGACTGGTAGCACTATCTTTGATAGTCCCGCGCTAATTGAGCGTAACTCAATTCATGTCTAAAAGACGGGAAGGAACACCCGAACGTTCATAAATAAAAAGTATAATAATACAGCCAAATCAACTACGGCCTATTATAAATTATAAGGCGATAGGCTATAAGCCACTGTTAGAGTGAACTCACTCGTATGAAGGTCACTCTGTTTTATATCCTAGAGATTGTCTTCAGGACTCCTATGCAGCGAAGTAGGGCGGTGAAATTCATTCGTCAGAACAGTTAGTCATACCAGTTAGTCATACCAGTTTGCTTTGCCAGTCGTTAAGTGACACAGAAACATCGATGTGACTACAGCAGCAGAGAAAGCGCGCGTATTTATAAGTTGTAACGCGGCGCCTTATAAAGTGCGGGGACGTCTAGAGCGCGGGGCCGGGTTCCGGGGAACGCGCTGAACCCACCTCGCGCCGGCCCTGCCGAAATGAGTTTTATTTCCGTTTAGGACACTGCTAGCGAGTCAATAGGCAACACTTTAAATATTTGTAACAAAAAGTCGTTATTCTCATTAAATGCTCCTATTTTTTAAGCAACCTTTAATTTGCCACATCTTAGGAATGGTTAGAAATAAAAATATAAAATTTGGTAGTAGGTATTATACAATTTTAAACGTCCTTCAAAAATAGCCCATAAAATGGAGGTTGTCATTTAAGAAAATGTCTGTGACGAGAAAGTGTCGACAAATGTATACATTAGTTTACATGTCCAACAGTTTTTTTTTGAAAGAAATGTTGTGTTTGGTATATTGAATTTCTGTTAGAGACTCGCACGGGAGGTATACACTCATTTATTCCAGAATCCTGAGATATACTCGTAGTTCCTACCGCATCTCGTTAGTGAAACAATATTCGTTTGACTTTAATAAACATCTCTTATAAGTAAAGCTCTTATAAGATCCTAAAACTATCCAACTTTCTATATTTCTAAATTACAATTAATTAGTTTCTCGTTTTCGTTTTAGCTAGGGCTTTACATATAATTTATTTATAGATTCAAACCGATGAAATAGTATAAAAATGTATAAAACTCACATCTATAACCTATAAGATTCATTTCAATAATAAAAAACTAGAAAATAAGTTTATATTTTATCTTGAAATACAACGTTTTTTACAAGAATATAGTTTCCACGGTTGTATTGATGAAAAATTTTCATAATAAATGATAACTGTGAAGTAGGTCAACTTTGAACATTTGTCAGAAGGGATAAAAAGTTGTGAGGAAATATAGAAGGGAATGTGTCATTATCGTCATTTTTATCGCAATTCAGACTTCTGGTGTACTAAAAACCATTTTGACTTAAAAAGGTATTAATATTGAATCCGAAACAGGTACTAACTAATAGAGAAATTCTCTACTGGCTGTTTTATTAACTCGTCTTCTGATGGCTAAATTCATCCGAATAAAAATATTTGATAGAAAAAATATCCAATCTCGACTATTCTATGATAAAATATCAAAGCATAACGGTTATTTTCTTTTCCAGTTATAGATTTCCCTCTAGCTAAACGGTTCTTGGTTCAACGCAGGTTTCTATAGTAACATAAACCAACTATGCTATGAACACAGTTTGAAATGACACTGGAACTTTATTTGGAAGAATCACATATTTTACTTTTTTCCCTTAACTGAAAAATCTTGATTTAAAGTTTTAATTTAACATTTTAAAGTTGATATTTAGTTTACAAATAATAGTCAAATTTACAACCTTCGAAGCGTCTCCCGTTTTTTGTAATTTCTGGTCCAACAGATTTTTATATGGTCATTTTTATGTAAATCAGCACAATCAGAGAGAAATTTATGTAAACCTTTTTAGGGTAATTTAATCTTGATAATGCAATACATTTTTCATCTCAATTTGTCAATCAATAAAAGTTTCTAACATTTCTGATAGCAAGTTATTAATCATATCGTTTTAAATTCACTCTGCACATGATTTATACGACGTTACATTCTAAACAGTTCAAGTAATATAAAGTTTTCATTTTCTCTCTTTTTTTCCCTACAATTCGAAAAAGAAAATTATAGGCCACAATGACCTTATTATCTGTAAAAATTGCTTAAAACTTAGAACAAACTTTTAATTAGGTCTCGAAAACTTAAAGAATGTCGTATCTGAAGAATGAAGACTTACGACCAATCACAGTGTAATATTTATAAAACTTGAGTTTTCACACATATATAAAAATATTTTATTATGGTCAATTTGCAAATTATGTCGTAATGCAAATTGGCACGGCACACATACGTACATTGTACATGCATACATACACGTTGCACACTTAATTTACATATTAAAAAATGTCACATGTCGCTGAGAAAACCGTATTGTTTGTGATTCAAAACGCACCACTCATGTCATCCTCAGCGAACTGGGAGTGGGTGATCGCGAGCAGGAGTGAAGCACCCGGTGTGTAGGACTGCTGGTGCCCATCGACGTCGCTTGCTGATGATGCCTCCGCCTTGCGTGCTGTCACAATGTGTACAGCTCATGTTGTCCCACGGACGAATAACTCGTATTACTTGGCGTTGGCTCCATCACGTGTGAATTAAAATACTGAAAAAAATATATAATTGTTTAAAAATATTTAAAACAAAACATGAAACAAGTAAAGTAATGAAAATAGCATTTGTCTAATAACTTTTTGCGAAAACCACATCCTTTTATCGCAAAAATCAGCAAGATTTAAGCAGTATCTGAAAAATATGGATTACTTATAAGGAGGTATTGATAAATAGTTGGCCTAGCCTAGAAAAAAACTGCATGTTCTCGAAGTAATAGTATTTTATTCAACATAATCACCTTTTAACTCTATACATTTAATGCATCGATCAAAGAGTAATTCTAATCCTTTAGAAAAAAAGTTTTATCCTGTTCTACAAACCACGACTCCACAGCATCAATTACCATCTCGTTTGATGTAAATTTTCGTCCTTTCAATGACTTTTTGAGTTTCGGAAAGAGATAATAATCCGATGGGGCCAAATCGGGAGAATATGGCGGATGGTCGACAATTTCAAAGCCGATTTCATTGATTTTTTGTAGGGCAATAAGTGATTTGTGGGCGGGCGCATTATCCTGCAAAAACAAGACGCCTTTGGTAAGTTTTCCTCGCCGTGATTCCACAATTTTCGCTCGAAGTTTGGTTAATAGAGATGCGTAATATTCTCCCGTGATTAACTTTCCATGTTCCAAGTAATCCACGAAAATTATACCATCTTTGTCCCAGAAAATGGAGGCAAGAACTTTTCCAGCAGACTTCTGCACACGAAACTTTTTGGGCCGAGGAGAGCCAGAATGTTTCCACTCCTTAGACATTTCTTTAGTTTCTGGATCATAATGATGAATCCAAGTTTCATCCATTGTAACAAGGCGACCCAAAAAGTTTGATTTTCTATCGTTAAATTGATTGCATATCCACTGAGATGTTGTCACCCTCAATCGCTTTTGATCAGCATCGAGACATTTGGCTATCCATTTTGCGGATAGCTTTTTCATTCCCAATTCATTATGAACGATATGAAAAACGCGTTCGTATGAGATATTCAAAGTCTCTGATATGCCTTTTAGGCCGATTCGTCTATTATCCAAAATCATATCATGGACAGCATCAATGTTTTCTTGCGTTGACACAGAAATCGGTCTCCCAGATCTCTTCTCATCGGTGACATCTTTTCTTCCACGTTTAAAATCAGCAACCCAGTTTTTAATAGTTGAATATGATGGACATTGATCTGCTAACGTTGTTAACATGTCATCATAAATTTCTTTACCAGACAATCCCTTCAAAAACAGGTACTTGATAACCGAACGATACTCGATTTTGCTGAAGTTCCAATCTTCATCTGACATGGTTTACTTTTCTTAATCACAATTTCAAAATAACATCACCTTTTGGGCTGACACTTTGCACGTGCACTTGTCAAAGTTTCAATTTGTTTTCATAGCAACGCGATTTATTTTTGCTTGCTAGAACTATTCAAGGCCAACTATTTATCAATACCCCCTCGTATGTATGTAGGCATATAGAGTTATCTGAGAAGATAGGCAACCCAACAATCATTAGGAATTATCTACGTCATCTACGTTGAATTATAATTACATCGTACTGTAGCTATTTTATAATCCTATACATAAATTTATTGACATTCCAAACACAATGTTTGAAATCACTTATAGTATCAATGTTCTCATAAAGCCAATTCAAAGGTTAATTTGATATATCTCATAGTAATAAATAGGTAAGGTAAACTCGGGCATACAGTGTGTCCCAAATTGACAGTATCGGGAAGTTGTCTCACGGAAGCTTTTTAGCAGTAGAAACAAGTTCGGCGTGTGACGTCTGGTGTGACGGCGTGATGTATACGTATGTATACACATTTATCTTTAATAATTTTAATTTTTGGTGATCGCAATATTTCTCAATAAAGTATCTAAAACATCATAAGTAATAAAACACGTTGTAATATTGTTTAATATTTACTTCTTACTAATCAAAAATTAATTCTAACTTAACTACAATTTACTAATAGTCGTAGAGGTAAGGTAAACTCGGGCATACAGTGTGTCCCAAATTGACAGTATCGGGAAGTTGTCTCACGGAAGCTTTTTAGCAGTAGAAACAAGTTCGGCGTGTGACGTCTGGTGTGACGGCGTGATGTATACGTATGTATACACATTTATCTTTAATAATTTTAATTTTTGGTGATCGCAATATTTCTCAATAAAGTATCTAAAACCTCATAAGTAATAAAACACGTTTAATATTGTTTGTATTGTTTAATATTTACTTCTTACTAATCAAAAATTAATTCTAACTTAACTACAATTTACTAATAGTCAGGTCAAACTATGAGAAAATAGAGCTAGCCTTAAAAAAATTGTAACGGAAGCCAGTCCTTCGTAGTTAGTCTCAATAAATAAAACGTGCTACAATATATATCCAAAATCCGCCAGAATTCATCTACGGGAAATTATTTAAAATTGACTTTAGTTATTCCTATAAGTAAATGTGGCACATGTTTCTAGGCTACTTTTCCATAATAATGACAAATATCCTGTGATAGTTGAACTTTTATTTATATTTTCTAAAATGACAAAAGGAACAAAATGAAGTAAATGAACAACAAATAATTGCGACTTAAAGTCTGAAATATCGGAGAATTCTGAATCAATCTAATATTGGTCGTGTACGAAGTTAACACAGCTAGATTTCTGACACTGCCCACAAGCATCTGTACAAGGTAGACCACTTTCTTTGCAGCTACATCGCATTGTTCAACATTCCCCTGTACACTTGCAGCAGATAATATCCAGGAGATCCCGTGGAGCTGGAGGTCACTCACTTAATTTTGGAAAATACTCATTGTTCCGCACAAACCATCCCCAAGAGCATGCATCAACCATTTCTAGTTTTCCTATCCACTCCAATATTTGGTAGTAGTATCAGAATGAATGGTACTTCACTGCTGATGCAGTAGGTGGCAGCCTCTCTGGTTTAACGAGGCAATTTGATGACGCTACCTTTTCTTTGAAGATGCGATGACGTTGCACATGTAATGTTTCATCTTTCTTGCCTCCATAAAGTAATGACATGGCTCTCTTCAATTTCGGCCTTAGACGTGTTCTCTGAGCAGAAGATCTCTGCTAGTACACAGCTGCTGTCACAGCCTGTAAAAGCATGCAGGAAAAGCAAATACTTGCACATATCAACTCCTAAAATATTTCTTATAGCATGGATGTCGTACACTGTCGAAAGTGACTTGGATACTTAAATATCACTTTTAAAAGGTAAGGAGAAATCACTGTCCGAAGAATGGTACAACAGCAGAATGAGCAAGTCAGTAACTCAACACTCCCAATACAATTGTATTCATACATTTAGACGATGTAACACATAAATAATATGGCATCCTTGTCTACTGAGGTGATCACCAATGAGATGTATCATCCTGCTCTTGTTCACAGCATTCTGCAGACATTGTACTTTCTTGCCAATAAAAGGGGTGTCAGGAGAAAAGTTCGCTGAGGGTGATATTTTTGAGTTCATATCTCGTCACCTATGTGCGCAATCTTTGATGGATGGGGTATTCACACTGTATCTATTAAAAACAACCATGACTGAGCCATAGTTTCTCACTGTGATGCCTGCATAAGATTTTGCGATAGAGTATGTGACTCCAGTCTTCCAAGGCATGCGATGTAGTAATGACCCTCCATCTAAGACATGCCTTAGTTGACCCTTGCGATACTTCTGTAGGGGCACTGTAAGGAATCGAAAAGAGATGTTGAATATGCACACAGTTCTTATTGCAATGCGTCTTTCAGGTTGACATCACCATTGCTTGCAACAACAATTAGTTGAAACAAAAGTAATGGGTCAATGTTTAAATCGTCAGTGTCATCATTTTTCACTTTTGCAATTGAAGCTGTGGTTTTCACTTGATCAGATCTTTTACAGGTGTATGAAAATGCATAGTTTTCAGGAATTTTAGCAACAATTCCACTGCCAATTTCAATTACATCATGAACATTAACCTTATCAACATTCAAGATAACTCCAGTAACTACATTTCTAAGTGATGAATAAGAATTAAATGGTGAGCATTGCTTAAGAAAATTCACTATTTTCTATCTATCTGCTCTATCTCGTAATAGTCTTGACTGCTGCATTTTCTTGTGCTAAGGCCGCTGCCTCTTGTCAGACCACCAATAGTCTTGAGTGTGCGGTGTATTTTGGTAAAAACTGATATCAAATTTAGAATCAGAGTGAAAACTCATAATAAATAGATGTATCACAAGCCAGGTTTACAACCGAATACATTTTATGATCTGTGTCAGTCGACCATATTGAAAGTAGCTACTTAGTACTTACCCAATGTTTCCGAGGTTCGATTTTGTCGGATTTTGGATATGTGTTAAGTTTCAGTCGTCTGAGTCAGTTCTCACTGAATGCTCTTGTTACAATTTTTTCAGGGTGAAACCATAAATTTACTTGACTATAATAGAAAACAAACTTTTGAATATCAAATAAGTTCAGTACAGTAAGAAGCAGAAGTAACCTTTTTTGCTATTAGCATAAATTGTTATACATTTTAGATAAAAATAATTACAATTCTAATTAGACGTAATAAACCAAAAAACCATAGAAAAATCTTTGCCGCTAACAGACTTTTAGCCTTTTTCAATATCCAGAAGGTTCTTCGCTAATGCAGCACTTAAGTAATATCAAAAATAAATAAAAAAAAGCCAATAAAATTAATGAACAATTACAACTACAGTTTGAAATTATACCTCAAATTAGACTCTGTACTTTTATATTTTAGAAAAAAGTATATCAAAATCTTCTTCTTTGCGTGCCGTGCTCTGTTGCAGAGCGTTGGCATTTCCCTCCTATACTTGTGTTGTGCGTGTTCAGTGGATCACAAGTATAGGGGACCTACAGCTTAAGGTGGACTCCGAACCACCCCAAGTACATAGTACTTGGACTTTTTATTAATTTCAGGGAACTTTTCTGGGCAAAGTATACCTCGGTGGTTTGCCAATGCCTTCCGAGGGAAAAGCGATTTTTAAAAATCCGGTGATATATTGGCCGGGGTTCGAACCCGGGTTTCTTGGTCGGTAGTCCCGCACGCAACTAACCGAGCCACAATCGCTCTTATCAAAATCTACCAAACTTTAATTAAATAAAGAACCGAACTATAAAATAACGTTATCTGATAACCGGAAAGTAATAGATTCTTATATAGCAACGACCTAACATCTAAATATTGTTCAGTTCATTTTTACTGCGTTTTACTTAATATTTTTTGTGATTTAAGTGCTGCTCATATGAAATCGTTCTTTTCTCTTAGATTTTTATTTATTTATTATTCATTTCTTATGCCTATTTATCATTTTAAAGAACTCCTCACTTTAATATAAGTAACAGTATTTTTATCTTTTAAAACTATTAAAATGCAAAATTTGACTATATGTTTATTTGATACTTGCCTGAAAGTATTGTAACGAAGTTACTAAATTTTATTAATTATTTTTGGTGTAAGAATGAAAGTGTTTATCAACTGTTGCAATCAGTCGCCGCTCGGATAAGCCGCCGTCTCAAGCGAGAGCACGCGTTCCTTCCCTAACCGATATTTGGCGTGCGCCGCACACTGGGGTTTTTTACCCTTTTTGCTGGCCAAAAGTGATTTTAAAAAGTTGTATAATATTTTATTTTATGCATGTACTTTTTAAAAGGGAGCATCAGGCTAACTGGGTCTGCATAAGAAAAGATCATAAAACAACAGATGCGTCTTTTTTCGTATTTCAAATCTCAACGTTACCACGTGCGGTTGTGTAGTCATTGCGTATCACTTATTATTTAAGTATTGCCAGATAGTGTTTTAAAGTTTATTTAGGGGTGTTATTTAGTATGGATTCTATTCTAGGACGTAAGTAGAAATCAAATTGCTTATTATAAACTTAAAAAAACTTAAGTTTTCTTTAAAATTTAAAAGTAAAAATAGTTCGAATTTCTATAAAACTATGAAAGCTTTTTAGTATCGTTGAGTTATAGTTACGGTCCATAATAGTCCAAAATATAAATTTTGCTTAGCATTATTCTATATAGCTTTGTACAACTTCTCAAGTAAAAAACATTGTGCATGATTGTGCTTTTTTTTGTAATTACCATTTCAGTTGAGAATTGTAAAAAAATGGTTTGGTTAAATGGTTAAATTTAACCAAACCATTTTGTTTCGTTTTAACGTCTACTTGTTTACACACATAAAGTTATATTAATAAACCACATTTTACAGTAAAACAATTAAGTTAAAATTAAAAATTATAAACATTCAACATTTTATATTTGTTTTTTTTTGTTTTTTACATATATAAACCGACTAGAGGAGCGACGCGATGCGACACCACGGTTCTTCTTGCTATTTTAGGATTAAAGTTTTAAATAATTTCATATTATAGTTATTATTCTCATCTTTTTACTGTTTTTACAATAAATCAACAATAATGCTTCTAATAGTTTTGTAGATAATATTTTGAAAACGAAAAAAAAAAGATGAAACACAATAAATGATAACATCTGGAATTGTTATTGACATGCAGTGTCCCTTGTGGCCCTAATTGTAAATCGAATTGTTTTATTGTTACAGCAAATAACTAAATTCGTTTATTGGTTTATTATACCTTTTCAAAATAATTGTTTACATTTTTGTATTTTTGCAAAAATGTGTTGTTTCGTTTCGTTTCGTTTAAAACCCAGATATTACACCTACAAGTTCACAGCTATTTAAAAGGTATAAAGTGTCTACGGTACATAAAACAGTATTCAGCTTAAGCCTTTTTTTAAATTTGTAGTATTTAGAATCATTCATATACATACTAATATTGCTAGAAAATTATTTGTTACTTTTTACACGGAAATAATTAATCGATGCGGAATTTAAAAAGGACTCGGTAGCAGTAATATTACCTTTGCTGTGGCAATGTAAAATTTATATATATTTTTTATTTTTTTGCTTCTATTATGATGTATGTGGCCACACATGATAACAAAAATCTTAAAAACAAAATAAGCAAAAAAAATACTTTGGCCATCAAAAGGTGCGCTTGGTCCCAGTGTGCGCCGCTGCGTTACACTCCTACCATTTCCCCCATGCTCCGAGAGCGCCTATATAAAACAGGTGCGAAGCGACGATTTATTCAGTCCGCGTCCAGGACCAGCCAACCCAGCCCAGCCAGCCCAGCCCAGCCAGCCGCCCAGCCAGCCAGCCACCCAGCCCAGCCAGTCAGCCAGAGCCTACCGGACCGTTCCTGGGGAATATAAGAGTAAGACCTCTAACCGATCCCCTTTCCGTCCGTTGTATTCCTTGCCCCTTTTCCGAGACTTCACTGTGTGTAGCCAGGAGGTCTCATCCTTACATCCCCCCTTTTCCGAGACTTCACCGTGCGTAGCCAGCCGGGAGGTCTCATCCCTAACACCCTGTCCGAGATCTCACTGTGCGTAGCCTGGGGATCTCCTCCCGCTTTCTTTACTCCAGTCCGTCCGCCATTACCCTACACACCGTTTCACGACCCCGTACCCCAAACCCGTATTTGCACGCTTGCTTGTTATTGCACGCCGTATTACACGCCGCTTGCTGTGGCTATTGTAGATAACCGTATGCTTGTTTTAGAGACAGAGATTGAAGCTTGTTGAAGGGTTAGAGCTTTGGTGATAATAAATACTAAGTTTGGTTAATACTGTGTGTTTTACTTGTTCGTATTAATACCCTCTAAGTGAGAGCTTTAGGGACAGGTGGAGTAATCCAGACAGGGCAGGCCTCAGCAACCCCAGCAGTTCCCTGGATTATCTTTTCTCCACTAGCAGTTACCCGTTTCCGTGGAGCATACCACGTTAAAATAACTGGCACCCGAGAGTACCGCCGATCACCGAAAACCATATAAGCGCCACTACGTAAGCGGGCCCCTTACAAATACCGAGACAACCCAGGGGCACCCCAAACCGCTGTTACAATATTAAAGCACAAAAATGTATAAAAGACTTGATTTGTTACAGCTAAATACTTAAACAAGAAAAAGTATGGAATCGTTTGCAAAAGATTTGGCCCCTGATTTTAAATGCGCGTAGCAAAAAACTAACCATTCAAATAAATACAAACAAAAACAGTTAGATAGACAATTAATTTTTGTATAAAATAAAATAATTTGTATAAAGTAAAATTATCGGATATTAGGTTTTTGGATTTTCGTTTTTGAAGTTTAAATAATTTAATAATTAATATTTCAATAACTACTCGACAGAATTAAATTGCAACTTTACATGCAAGTAGCTAATATGTTAGATGTATATGGCAATTGAAAAATAAACCACAGATCAAATTACAAAATTTGCCACATACTTACAGTAGTACTATTTGCAACTTGCATGTAAAATTGCATTCAATTCTGACAAGTAGTTATTGAAATATTAATTATTAAAGACACGATTTACGCCAAACCCTGCATTTTTTATCTTATACAAAAATAAATTGTCTATGTAACTATTTTTGTTTGAATTAATTTGAGCTATTAGTTTTCTTGCTATGCGTATTCAAAATCTTTTGCAGACGATTAATATAATACTAACTTAAATAATGATATATTTGCCAGTAAACTACGCCAATGACGTCAGGTAACCGTCTCGCTGTTCCACTTCCATTACTCATTTCCGTGCCCGCGTTTAACATGCGTTGTATAGGGCAGTGCGCCAACTTCCCATATAATAACTTTGGACAGCATCAACATTGGTATCTCCGTTAATATGTGAGATGGAAAAAAGGTTAAATGGTTAAGAAGTTTTGCAGAATTCCATGCTGCTTTCAAATGTCATTTTCAATTTAACATAGCTCTTTTAGTTTTTGTGAAATTTGAAAAAAGAAAGATACCGATTTTTCCTTGAATAACTCGGAAACCGTTGATTTGGTAACTTTTCGGAATGCTCATCTATACCAAAATATTAGTTTTTGAACATTTTGTTTCGTGGACTATATTAATTTAATGCTAATGTTTTAATTTTTTTATGCTCTATTTTTTTAGTTATGAATCCATCTCACATAACCCCTCCTCAATATGACAATACAAATTAGTTTCGGAGTTATTCAGCATGCACATCTCTTACGCAATAAAAAGATGCAATTTTTACTAAAATTCATTAAAAAATATCTTTACTAGTTTTGTTTTGACTTAAAAAGGTCCTTGAAAGTATCTAGACTACTTTTCGCAATAATTTGCAATAATCAAATGTTTTTCGGAAAGTACCAGAAATCGAGCCTTTTAAAATTCCTAACAATTTAAAACCGAACAATAATAGCAATTTCTTCCCAGAAAAAAGAAGTACATTTTAATTTACTTTTTTAGTTAACTTTTTTTAGATAACGTAACTCAAAGAGTCAAGAAAAATGTTTTACCAAATTTCCACAATGCATTGTTTTCACATTAACACAGCAGTTAACAAAAGTTCTTCAATTAGCGTCATTATTTCATTCCAGCGTTACCGAAGACTGATAAGGGATGCTTTTAATGGCCCTACTTTTCTTCTACTTCTTTAACTACCAATTTATTAACACTTGTAAAAGGAGAATTTGCAAATAATGTAATTTAATTGTATTAACGTATGTTCATAACTTTTAAGAAATTCAAAATTCAAGTAAAATAAGGTAACTGACTAAGTACTTATATTTATAAGGTACTTATTAAGTAAATCCACTAAGTCATCCTTAGTAAAGTTTATGTTTAATGTCAGAAGTGATCTGCTTGAGCGAATTCTGTATTCGTTGTATTTTTTGTGTACACCTTGGTAAGCTTTTCTTACGACTTTCCAATTTTCAGTCAACAGTAAGTTGATTATGATGAATAATTTACATAAGGTCATTTCTAGTTTTCAGCTAACTTTAAGGAACCTTTACAAGTGACACAACGTTCGTGTCGTTTCCATATGAAAAATTATATGAACAGAGACTGATCAATATAAGATTGCACGTGTTTGGGCACAGGTCATAATTTGTATTAGTCTCTCTTTGTCTCTTTTTAAGTATGTTGTGTTTCATAGCTTACATAATTACAAAGTAGGCACAAGCAAAAAAGTTATTCCAAAAGAAGTTTTATCTTGGGCTTCCAAACTCCTTAACCTAAATCTAACCTAACCTTAGAAAAAAAAACAGTTTATTTTAATATCCAAGACTTTTTCTTAGAACTATTCTTATATGTTTTAAAAGATTACCTCAAGCTTTGTCCTCGAACTTAAGTCTTATCCAATTTGAGCCGAATATAATCGTTTGTAATTGGAAAAATAGTTTAGAATACGAAAGCAATAGCTTGAGTTTAAAAACTTTAAAAATGCAATCGTAAAATCTACTTCATTATAATAATTGTAAATTCATGTTACATTATTCAGAAAGTTTGAAGACAGAAGCTAAAACGAAATTCCGCAATTCTAAAACGAAAGTGAAAAAGTCAAGTGTTTACACAGATTTCGGAACTATATTTCGTCTGAAAGTACAAAAACATAATCAAAGTAATTTACAATAAAATTTGCAAGCTTCACAGAAATTTAAATAGGCCTTCAGCCTTAAATACTGCGGATAAATACATTTTCTACAGTCAGAACATTTAAGAAATTTGGTTTTTTTTTCTAATTGCGGCTCTTCGAAGGGCTACCGAAAGCCACCGGCATCAAATCTATGAGGTCCATTAACAAGCTATAGGTAGGAGACGAATGTAAAAATGTTCGTCCTCTTAAGAGCAAACCTAAAGGCAATATATAGTGTGCATAAAATGTCATTTCACTTTTTTAGGTGCTGCGTTTGAATATACCTGGTGATCCATGAATGAGTTCACTAACTATTTTTTAATGACAACTCCTAATTTCTAGTTGACAATTGTCCATTAACCTGTTAAAATGGTGGTATAAAATTTTTGACCTTTTCCATCAATGAAAATATTTTGTGAAAATTAATATTGAAAACTGAAAAACAGAATTTTAATTTCAACGTTACTGAACTAATTGAAAAACAAATCAATTTACAGAATAAGAAACCACTATAAAGACTACTCGATAAACCTAACTCTATTTATATACATACAACATCTTAACCAGAACTTCGATACAAACACACATTTGCATTTTCATCAATTCTCTATCAAATCAGCTTCAGAATTGTACGTTGTTTTTCGAAATTACGATACATATTGTGATGATATTTGATCATACTAGGGGAGAATTTACTCGCACGATAATATTTAATAGGCAGATTTTATGTAATTCTATAACTACCCGATTTAATGGTTACATAACGTCACTTTTAAAATAATAAATTGTGAAAAAGAATTTCTGAATGAAAATAAATGTAGTGAATTAAGACCAACATGCACACAAAAACTCTTTAAGCAGATAAAGTATATGTGGGAATCCAGATTTTCATAGAAAATCAATTAATAAAGTTTAGTTCAATTTAATTTTATAAATCATCTGGAACATGTTTGACAAGCTGCTCCTTTCTAACGTTTGTACAACCTACAAACTCTCAGATAATATTATTAATGGATAATGTTAATAATAATGTAAAAAATTAAGGATATTACTTTAATTTTCAAACCAAGTGTTGTATATGGTTGGATACAAAATTTTCTTTTCTATAAGTTTTGCTTTCCAAAAGAGTATAAAAAAGGGAATCTATTTTTTAACAATTAAATAGCAATATTCTATTAGAGGAACAAGGTGTGTTTTTAGCTACTTCAAAAATTTAAATTGTATGGTTAGAATACAACTTAGAAAATAATAAAGAAGTAAGGTTATGTGAAACGTGAATAATAAATATTTTGTTTGAAGTATGTTTGAATATCTATACAAAATATACAGTTTAAAAAACTATATTATATTCGATGAACAACTATTTGTTCATCGAATATAATACAGCTCTTTAAACTTTTAAAAATCATTTTAAAATAATAACATTCATAATTTTATTCAAGCTTGCCAATGTTTAATTAATTTTGGAAATATCAAAAGGAAGTATCGAATTTTATACTTACCTGTTTAATTGAAAGAAAATCCCTTTTTAATAAACAACGAAAATTTGGTTTTCAATGGTCTGAAAATTACATTTCAATCGATCAATATTTTCGTAATTCGATTGATGTAAGGAGATAATTTTGACAAAATTGTTTGTATCAGAGATGATAGCCGATTAACGAGTTTGTCAAGCAACTCGAACCTAAATAGAGGTGAGATATATGTGGCGCCAAAATTAAAACAAATAAGTGAGTTATTGAGCTATAGAAATTAGCCTTGTGGTCTAGATAATATTTCCAAATTTAAGTAATTTTCGTTGACATATTCTAATAAAATAATAAATGAAAAGATTATCGATTTATATAATTTTTTTATTTGTTATTAAATAATAAGTTTAATGAGATTTGTTTTTATTAGTAATTTATTTCTGAATTTCTTCATAATTTAATTTGGTATCAACTTTGTTCTTTTTTTAATATTTTTCAATTTTGGCTTTTTTTGTTTATATATATATATATATATATATATATATATATATATATATATATATATATATATATATATATATATACGAGGGATGCTCTGTTAATAGTTAGTAGAAGGCCATGGAAGCTCAATTGGCTAGAAACAATTGTAACAATTGAATGTCGCATTAGTTGACATTCGTTACCCACAATTATCAAACGTTCCGATTTCCTTGTGAAACGTAGTTAATTTTGTAAGATAAGTAGTTGTGCATTTTTAATTCAGTGAAGATGAGCATTCCGCGAACTGGCTTTAGAGCTATGATTTTCTACGACTAACGACGGTTTTAAAGAATGCACAAGTGTATTAGTCTGAATGGAGATTATTTTGAAAAACAATAAAGATTTTTTGTTAAAAAATGCAACGGTCTTTTTATAACTAACAATTTTCAGCGCAACCCTCGTATATATAACCTTTTACTTATAAAAGATTAATCTATAATAATGTTCAAACTCTTTAAATACCCATAATTAGTGAAAAGGTTAACATTTCACATTCAATTAATACTTATCCCTCTGTTGACATTCGATACCTGTTGGCTATTTTATTTAGAAATAAATTATTGAAGCAATTAATTTCACTTGATTGGGGGGTTTCTGAAACTGACATTAGCCTCCGTGATGTCCATGTATTGAGATATTTATTATCTCTGTAATACCCCCAAGGATTTGTTGCAACCCTTCCATTATTTGTAGTACATCCGCACGGAAGATTAAAGTTTCCTTTTGTTAAATTTAAACACTTTTCTTTTTATCGTATAGTAAGTAACATCTTTTGAATCTAGATTTATTTTTCAGTTTATCTTATTTATGTAAATGTTTAGTCAAAATAAGTCACACATTGTGTGAACTTATTTACTACTCTGGATTTTATAGAAGAAGAATAACAATTTGTCATTTTTATTTTCTTATCTTTTTATTTTTCTGTCACAAAATGTTAATACTACCATGTGTGAACAATCTTCCGACTGTGATTTGAAATCTGAGATGTTTGCCACTTGTAGGAGTCAAGGAAATCAAAATACCTATTTAAGTATCTATCAAATTTTATTGAATCAGTATACGATTACAAAATAATAATTTAGTAAGAAATAAGTATTTTTCAATTATAATTTATAACATTTTGTTTGATAGTAGTAGTTATAAGAACATATTTCAGACACGCTATTTAGATATCGATGGCAGAACAAGCTTAAGGAGAAGAACACATAAATCCACCCTCAAACCACACTAGAACAGAAACTCTATTCATCTTGTGTAAGAACGAACGAATATTTATACGCCATTTTTATGTAAAAAAAGATAAATTAATCCACAATGAAAATTACGGAATTCACAGAAAGAATAATTGAAAGTCTATTATTTGAAGAAAAAGACGAACCTAACCCTACTATTGAACAACCATCAGCCTCCAGAAAGCGAAGAGCTTTGATCCATTCTTTCAAGAAAAAATATGATTTAGCTCACAAAGTAACAAAATATTGCACGACAAAAATTAAATGGCACCACCCGAACAACAATGTAACATGAATAAAAATGCGAAGGATAAACCATTTTTGTTCGAAATGTTTTGGAGAATTCCATAATAAATTTTGTATTAGTCTCCTGTATGTATTATAGCGAGCGATCCACTAATATCAGTAAATACTACTTAAAAAATACTATAGTCTAACCCCGGCTCCACACATGCGTATACGAATATTCGTGTGCAAACACGAATGTTCGTTTGCGAATGTATTCGAAGAGTTCCCTACACACTTCGCACACTGTAACCGAATATTCGCGTATAGTGTGTAGAGGCCACCATATGGGGGTTAAGACGAATGTTTGATCCCTTTGACTCGCGCTAATTTACCGCTACAAGACGGATCGTGCTCGTGTTCGTGGACGAATAGCAAATTCTCGTATACTAACCCCAGCTCCACACATGCGTTATTCGTTGATGAATGTTTGTTATTTGTACACAAATACGTGAAGTGTGGATGAAACTTTCGTATTCGTATACGAATATTTGCTATTCGTCCACGAATACGAGCACGATCCGACTTGTAGCGGTAAATTAACGCGAGTCAAAGGGATCAAACGTTCGTCTAACCCCCACATGGGTAGCCTCTATACTCTAGACGCAAATATTCTGTTACAGTATGCGAAGTGTGTAGGGAATTGTTGGCATACATTCGCAAACGAACATTCAGCCACGAATATTTGTGTTTGCACACGAATATTCGTATACGCATGTGTGGAGCCGGGGTAATACGAATGTTTTATCCACACTTCACGTATTTGTGTATCGATATTTGCTATTCGTCCACGAATAACGCATGTGTCGAGCTGGGGTAAGTGACTATACTGTAGTCTAGTAATCACTAACACTATTTTAAATACACGCAGGCCTGACGAGAGTGGGGCAAGTAGGGCTCTGGGCCTGGAGGGGCCTGGCCTTACACGATCACCATTAGGAATAACATTTTTGTATCGATTAATATATTAATTATTATAAATAAAAATATATTACTTTATTTTTATGAATTCACGTTGAAATTCAGAAGGGAATCGCCGAGAATCGATGCATCGTGTGAGACCCTTCACTTGCTGGTACTTCACGCGTGCGATCACTTTATCGTGCGAACCACTGATATCTCTATAAGTACATATATTATGTATGTATTACTATATAAACATCTGATATTGGACTGACGATAATTTATTCTCAACGACTATCTCGCGAACTCACGACTCTTGTTTCAAAAGGAATCAAATATTTACGTGTGAACGGTCCTCTCAGCCCCACACCACTCCCAAACTCATCCTCATGACTTATCACCCGCTCCAGAACGAGTCGTCATTGGTTTATTTTCCTTTTATTGGGAACTAGCTGACCCGGCGAACTTTGTTCCGCCTTAGAGGCAATAAATGAGCATTATATAGATATACTCTGTCAGACGTGTTTTATGCTGATTTTGTGATGTAGTAGGAGGATACCATGACGTAAAGTAGACTATCTGATTTGGGGACTTTGACAATGGAATGGGATTTGGATAGACAGATAATCCTATATAAAAAAAATTATATTTGATCCCCTAAAACAGGATAAACACCTATGCAGTTCCAAGAAAAAAAATTTAAAGTTGAAAAAATTAGAAAAAGAAATATTTTCTTAAATTTTTTAACGACATCGCATTCTTCTCCAAAAAATACACAAATTTTGCCCACTGCGTTTTTTCCCTAGAGTGCTTTAATTTCGAGCAAAATTGAGAACAACAATTTGCCATTTTTGAAAGTTTATCATTTTTTCATCGAAAATCGAGTCAAAATATAATAAGACTGAAAAAAATGCTTTATCATTTTAGGTTTTAATTATATTATTCATACCGATAGACAGGCGACACCTATAACCGTAATTTTCAAAATCGCTTTAAATCGATCTATAATCTTTTTTTTCGTATTCATTGAGTTAAAATGAACATTTTTTACTCTTATCATGTTTTTCTATCTCACGCCATTTTCGATGACAAAAATGATAAACTTTCAAAAAGCACTCTAGAAATAAAACACAGTGGACAAAATTTATGTATTCTTTGACAAAGAATGCGATGCCATTAAAAGAAATTTTAAAAATAATTCTTTTTCTAATTTTCTCAACTTTAAAAAAAATTTTTTTAGGGGTCAAATCTATTTTTTATATAGGAGCCATGTGACATTCGAAAGTAGAGGTTTCAAGCTCTAAACTAAGTTGCGCCAATTTTTGGATCTAGCCAGTGGTGGTAGAGTTCACAAAGAATGACCCATTAAAAAGTAGTACCCTTGATTTAACCCATCTCAAGAGGGCCCGCTAGTTTATTTTACCCCAGGGCCCGTACCGGCTCTCCACGGGCCTGAATACACGACAATTACTGATACTTCCAAGTTGTTATTGTTATGGATTTTCTGTAGATGCAATGACCTTGATAACCCGATCTTTTCAAATTCAGACGGTACTTTTTATTATAAACATCCTCTGTCAATAATAGCAATACATTCTGCAGTATGACGAAATTATGAACCCAGCAGTTCTCAATAAGTTTCTAGGATTCTTTTCTGCATTGATGCTTAATGGTCATTAGTGGCGGCTGGCGTGATTTTTTTACGAGAGGGTAACGTTAAACCTGCAACACCTCGTAAAACCCAAGCACTAGGACTTGGGAGGAATTAATTACCCTACTATTATATCACTATTATATTATAAACTGCAAAAAGTTTTACAAGTTTTTTTGATATTTGACCTTCACTAATATTTGAGTAGGATTTAAGCGGGTATTATAATAGTTTTGAACATTAATATAAGATGTTGAATAGGTAAATTTAAACACGTATTATAATAAAAGTTAGTGCGAACTAACTTTAAGTTAGTTTTTTGCACACTAAATTAAGTGTTTTTGAGCATTATTATTTACATACATTTACATACACCAAAACCTCAGATAATACTATTATACACCAGCTTATTGGGTATTTATTCATTTTAGGGCTAAAATATTTTTTCAAGTACCCATAAAAGTTTTACCTGAGAACACGTTACATATACTACGAAATTAAAATATTGTAATTATAATAATTCTAATGTAATAAATTTACTCTACTTAATCAAGAAAAATCAATTTCTTCCTTTTATGATTATGAGAGTTCGGTTCTTTCTATTGCATAGAAGAGCTTTTTTGCCTGTTTTTTGACGAGAGGATCCGAGAGAGGAGAATCTCGTGTTTCGACGGTACCACCGTTGGTAACATTTCTTATATGCAAGATATATAAAATTTCAAAATAATTAACATGATTTTCAAATAATGAATTCAAGGGGTGAACTATCAGTGTAGTATCTAAAGCTGCATAAAAATTGAAAGTAGTTTGAAATACTTAATTTACAGAAAATATGATTTAAATTATTGGGAACGTGGCATATTTTTATTTCTATTGTCTTATTCAGGCTTCCATTTAGTCACCTTCTAAGTTTGCTGCCTGTGGTTATTTGAACTCGAAAAGTAGGTTATGTTTACAGTCTGAAACAATCTAGTCACATGTATTAAAATTTATGAGAAGTTTTCTAAAGGTAACTATTTAAATATAGCGATTCTAAGTTTGCGGTAGGTGTACAGTTAAAAATCTGTAAATAACTATTCTGGTTCTGTTTAACTACCGTATTAATGTTCGGTGTCTAATAACTTTCTCTTTAATAACGTAGATGTTTACTCTACTAAAACGTTTTCTTTGATGAAGGATTTCCCAAATTATCAAACTGAAGGGTAGCGTACAAGAAGCACCTATAAGTAGCATTTTATTCAAAATTTGTTTGTGGCTTTCTGAAACTCTCTTTTATATACACAACAGCATCCAATAAAATGTTAAATAGAAGCATTCAGAAAACTAGAAGACTATTACATAAAAACTCATCTCAACACTCTTAAATGGATATTTCAGTGTCAGTTCAGAATTTTTAAACTTTATTTTCTTCAAATCTAGATTAAGCTACTTATGGATTTCTTATACTTCAGTTCATATAAGTATATTCTCCAGTATGCTTGTTGAAATATAAAAAATGACATATTTTTGAGTAATGCGCCATATTTATTCTACTACGAGTTCTCAACTTTCTATCATTTCTCATTGAAAGAAATAATTGGTTCAAATACAGTTCAACGCAAATCGAGATCAGTGAAGTTGT
The DNA here is from genome assembly GCA_929113105.1 of Agrypnus murinus. Lineage (NCBI taxonomy): Eukaryota > Metazoa > Arthropoda > Insecta > Coleoptera > Elateridae > Agrypnus > Agrypnus murinus. The sequence goes on from OV816024.1 coordinate 197,344,089, forward strand.
TTTTATATTGTTTAATTAAGTTCTTTGCATAGAGAAATATAAATAACAAAATGAATCTTAGATAAAGCAATATTCTTAAGAATCATAAGTTCATAAACTCATTCTTCCAATAAAAGCGTTAAACATTTATTTCTACACTACACACATTCATACAAAGTAAGCTTGGTTCAGTGAGTTTCTCTGGAACGAGCAAACATAAGAACAGTAAAGTGTTGCGGAAAATAAATTTATTTAAATTCTCTCTGCAACAACCAACGATTACAGTGAATGGGTCTCGTGGAGCGTGCTTGGTCCTCATAAAAGTACTACTACTACTATCGCTAACATGCAACAGTAGTAATTCCTTAGAGGAAGTGAAAATGGTTAAGAAGGAATTAACTTAAATATGCGATTATACTAATGCGTTGTTATTTCAATTTTCGAGCTTTCGCCTTTGAATACATACAAACTTTCTTAATGTAAATAAGAGATTTGTTTAGGAAAAACAGTGATAATCGCAATGATAATCTTTTCTTCAGAAATATTATCATATCGTTATTGCTCAATTGGAAGGCTTGGTATAAAAAAGTACTTTTTCAGGTAAGGCACGCAATAAATCTGTTGTTAATACAAGCTTTATTTCATTATACATAATAAAGTTGAGTTTTTTTCCAAAGATTGACATTTGACATTTTACTGATGAGCTAATTTCCCACTGAACTATCTAATTACTTAATTATTTAATAAATGGATTATATAATGTATTAATCTCTATCTACAACTTAAAAAAATAAACAATATCTGTCCCAACTTGGGTGGAGGTAGTAAGTTTTCGAAACTAAGTAAAATTTTAAAAGCAGGCCCACATTAATGCGATTAGTACGTTGGAAACTCTTACTGACATTGAATTCCCCATCTTTAGTCTAATTTATTTAAGATTAACCGTATGATGCGAACAATCGATACCAAGAGGACGAGATGCGTTCGGATAAATAAATGGTGATTTGATTACAATAATTTGAGTTTTACTGTGAGTTACTCTTGAAAGTACACACTTTCCCTTCCATAAACATCTCACAGAGACATATTTTAATATGTTTCCAAGAAATTGCTGATTCGCATTGTGGCCAACATGTCACTTACCGTTATAATTAACATATTGGCAACAACGCAGTTTCCACGTAGAAAAGTATGTTTGTGAGACGTCATCCAAAAACGAAAAATGGAAAGCGAAAAATTTGCACGCGAAATTGAAATGTTGAAAAAAGAAAATCTAGACTCTTGAGATTAAGATAGAGCAACAAAATGTTAATGTAAGTTGGAACGACTAAAAAAAGAAAAGAGAAAAAACAGTAATGTCAGGGTTAACAATAAATACGAATAATATGGTAAAACTGAAGAAAAAATCTGAAAAAAGAAAAAAAAAAACGAGTTGAAACGAAGTTCGGGGGTAGAAATGCAGATTAAATCAGCTCACAAACTAAGCCAGAAAACGTGTTTAATAAAATTCGAAAACGCACAAGACAAAGCAAATGTGATAGAGAAGGAGAATATATCCAACCTAAAAACACTAAAGTAAAAAAGAAATGAAAAAGCGGATTAGAACAAGGAAGCAAAAAGAGAAGGATAAAGGAAGGAGAGTAAAAATTGGTTATAACTTATAACAAACTAATAATAGAAAGTGTGGAGTGATGAAGATGGTACAAAAAAGAACAAAGAAACAGAATGTGAATTTAAAAGGACGGATCAAACAAAATAAAACAAATGTACTCATTTATTTTATTTTGTTTTGTTCCTACTGATAGGTACTCCTACGTACGTAGAACGTTTGAGGAACATTTGAGGAAGCGGCATCGAGACATTTGTAGATAATGAAATAAAGAAATATAAATTCTATGACAGACTTATACTTATTAGTAGTTGAAGAGACAAAACAGAAAGGACATGAAATAATAGAAATAGATTACTATATCTTCTTAAATAGTGGGGGGGGGGGGGTGGGCGGATAATATAGTACTAGACACGGGATTTACCACTAACAAAACTCTTAAACCAATGGTGGTAAAACTTAAAGCAGTAACAGCCATTGGCAGTTGTTAAGAGGTAAGTATAATAAACCTATGTTTATAAACATTCATGCCCCAACTGATGTGTCGGATGTAGATGTTAAAAAAAGTTCTACGACAACCTCGACTGCATGCATGAGGAAATTCCAAATTGAAAATAGAGTTAAGCGATATGAATGCGAGAATTGGAAGGAAAGAGTCTTTTAAACCCACCATCAGAAAATATAGCAAACATGCAACAACATCAGAAATTGGACTGTTGTTAATAGACATAGCAAAAGAAAATAATGTGGTAATAAAAAGTACGTACTATCAAAGAAAGGACATTCACAAGGAAACATGGTGATCACCAGATGAATATTCTGTGACTCAAACAGATCATGTGCTAATGAAGAGAGATATGAAGAAAATAGTATAAAGAAGATAGAGTTATAGAGGACCAGAGACAGACTCAGACCACTTCTTGGTAGGCAAAAAAGTAAGCCAAATAATACCATCACAAAGAAATCAAAGAAAAAGAAAAAAGTAGGATGAAGATAATGAGATTAAAAGAGGTAGAGAATAGAAGGATATACAGGGAGGTATTAACTATTAAACTAAGCGGATAAGAGAAAGTGACGACGATATTGAGAGCCCGTGAATAGAAATAAAAGAAGGATGAAACAAGGAGTTGATAACTGCAATGAAAAGGAAAAAGGAAATGAAAGGGAACCGTGGTTTAACATGGAATGCGTACAAAAGCTAGAAAAGAAGAAAAACTAAGAACAAAAATGTTGGAAGCAGAATCAATGGAGGTGAAGGATAACTACAATAACTAAATAATAAGCTGTCTGGATAACTAAAAAGCTGTCGAGCGAGAAGAAAAGAAAATTCCTAGACATCTTTATTATTGCTATGGCAAACTGTTCTTCTTCCAATTCTTCATTTTCTTCTTTCCATTGAGTAGTTCGTTAAAGTTCCCCCTCCATAATTCTAAAACTCCTCGTCTTTTGCTACCAACTGTCCGTCCTTTGTTTTGTAAAACAAAAAGTTTGTAAAGTTTGTAAAAGTTTGTGACTGATAGCTTTGTTTCTCTTTTTTACTGAATTATCCATAATTCTAAAATCTTACCTCACAGAAAGGTACTTTTAGGTAAAATCCCAAACAGAAACCACTTTATTGTATTCTGTTACCTATGGAGTACCTCAAGGGAGTGTGCTTGGTCTCTTGCAGTATCTACTCTTTATTGCGGACTTACTCACATCTTTTTTGCTGATGACATAGTAGTTTTTTAGGCTCATATCTATCCAAATACATCATTGAAAAACTGACAAGAAAATCCAAACAGCATCCAAACTTGGTAACTAAAATCAAAATAAACGAACGCAAGTCAAATCATGTAACTTTCACATTGAGGTGAGATACGTTTCGGTCTGTCCAACTCAACAATCAAAATTTAACAAAAGCTAAAAGTGACAAACAACCTTGATATTCATTTGGGTCGATTAACACGGAAAACTCCATTTCCAGCAGATTGTCCTCGGCAGATTGTAAATAATTTCTTGCGAGTTAAAAAAGTAGGACTTTAAGTACACTCTGTACAAGTTTCAGATACAAATGTGAAATTGCTAGATTTTCATAGGCAGTCCTCAACCAAGAAGATTGTGAACGATTAATAATTACTGGACAATAATTACAATTTTTTGCTGATTATGATCTGCTTTTAACTAATATTGTGTCAGGTTTGCTAACTGAAATGGGCGTAACGTTTATTCATCAACGGATCCAGCAAATGTGTCTTATTACACAATGGGAATGCATATGATTCGAAGGTTATGAAGTCTTTAAAGTATACAGACCATAAATGGATCTCTGTGTGGAGCTCAAAATGATAAACTTTCTACTTGACTTTCGTGTTTTTGTAACTCTGGGAAAGTCGAGCTATAAACCAACACTGGAATCAGAAACATTGACTTTTTAAAACACCCTTAGATGTTGGAGAAAAGAATAGTATAAATCAACCTTTAGTCGATACGATTATGCATGTATGTTTTACGTGGGGGACTATCCTTCCAGGAGGAAGTAATTGAGATACGCGCAATCAGCGCGCAATTGCATAGAAATTGCTACCAGTTACTCACTGGTCGGAGCGAGGTTGCCTAACCACCCTCTACTAGCTCACCAGATTAGTACCGGAGCGATTAACTTAATACGTGCTCACCCGCCGAAACCCTCTCTTCTCTTTCATACGGGGTCAAGCTCTTCCTCCTAGTCCAGCAATATGACTATTCTACCAAACCAGGCTACGTACATCAGAGCCTTCCAGCCCTCTTGCATGCCTTCAAAAGTTTCTTCACTCAGTCTAAGTTGGGGCCACTGCCCGATCGAATCCAACCTCAAATGTGGCGGGACTTGGTTCTTAAATGGTTTTGCCACCCCGATCTCCCAGTTATAGGTCTAGTGTGATCCTGACAGAGCTTCGTTTCAAGGCTATTTCATAGGGCTCATTGAAGCAGCGTCCTGGTGTGTACCCGTTAGAGCGAACTTGTCTTGAACGTGAGAGGCTATATATCTTAGCATCAACGCCACTTAAGCGTAGGTCTCTAGACTATTTCACCTCTCCACATCAAACTATGTCTTATGAAGCAGTAAGTTATAACTCTAGATTTGCAAGGTGACCATTTCCAGTCCGAGTTATGTGAAAAGTTTCCACGACTCAAACACGGGATATTTAATGAACCTCAAATTAGAACTTTAATGAGAGACCCAAATTGCATCAACTCTATGAACGAAATTGAGAAAGAGGCCTGGACTTCATTCACGATGGTTCTGAACAATTTTTTTGGAAACAAAAAAGTGCTCAATTATAAAAGCTTTAGTGGAAACAATGCTTGAAAAATTTTATCGCCTAGGTTGTAACATGAACAACAGTAGGTCTGTATACACAGCAGAAAGGGTTACAACCGAAAATTGATTCCCTAATTGTTGTTTTTCTTTTTACAAATACCCTTGTGATTTTTAATAAATATTGTGTAAATACTTATACAAGGTGATTCAGAAATAAATGATATCGTTTAAATGGTAGGTAGAGGGGAGGCAGTAGAGCTAATTTACCTTGACAAGTATAGGTCAAAAACGAAGTTTTCCAGAAAATTAATTTTAAAGTTTTATGAATTTTGGATCCGGTTCTGACCTTGGATCCTTTTGGATCAAGGTAAATTAGCTCTACTACCTCCCCTCTAACTACGATTTAAAGGATTACCTTTATTTCTGAATCACGCTGTATAGAATTAATGAAGGATAGTGAAGGATAGATACTGAAGGATACAAATTCATAAATTTTGGATCCGGTCCTGACCTTGGTTCCTTTTGGATTCAAAATTCATTAAACTTTAAAATTAATTTTCTGGAAAACTATTCGTTTTTGACCTATACTTGTCAAGGTAAACTAGCTCTACTGCCTCCCATCTACCTACCATTTAAAGCATATCAGTTATTTTTGAATCACCCTGTATATAACTAATTGCTGTATTTAAATAAATATATTATTAAAATTTTATACTTTGTTTATATCGTATCAGTTCTTAACATCTTAGCGGCATTTAGTAATTCTTCAAAAAGCAGAGTGTGCTATAGAGTTAAATTATGACGTGCTACGCAAAAACTAATATGATTTCAGCATTGAACTATGAACCTGTTATCAGAATCTAGCATGGATTCGCACTCAAATTAATGAAATAAAGTGAAAGACTTAGATTCTCTAGGCGAATAGTTTTACTTCTTTAGGGTCACGTGACACTTTTAATTAATAAAATGGGAAACCAAGAGGGTTCATACAGTCTAAGACCACTCAATTATGTTTATAACGAAAGAATTTAAGCGAATTTATCCTTTCTTCAATAAGGGTACTAGTAGATGGCATAGAAAGAGATAGGAAACCCAAGATTTTTTCAAGTTTTAAATATATTTGGAAATTACACAATACATTGAGTCGCCCAAAACATCCCATTCTACTAAACCGTACTACTAAACCGCACAAACTTTTTTATTGCAAAACCTTTTTCTTTACATTAAAGACAACTCAGTACTTGTTTTAATTACATTTATTTCCATAAATCTCCTATAGGTCAATACTCTCAATAACTAATTCTAGTAGAATTTTGTAAACTTTGGATAATTCCACACTATGTGGTATTTCTAACGTATGAAATATTGGGACGTACGAATAAAGTAAAGTAAATGCTTCTACTTCTACGATATTCGTAAAAGGGAAAAGATATGATTTTTTTAATTAGTAAGAGTGAGATCAACCTATAGTAGAAGCATTTGCTATATTTTTAGCATATGGATGATTATGCAGACACGAAGTCTACGGTTTTACTTCTTTATCCAAGAATTAATTAAAAACGATATAAAAGTTACACTCTACGAATAATCAGCAACTCAAATAATCTGCATTACTAACATTTTATTAAACTAAATATTACTTTTTTTCCATCCAACTCCCTACTTAGTTCATTAGTTAAATTAAAGTTTACTAAAAAATATTTAAAATGCTAGTACATATTTCATCAAAGTGAAACATGCAGTAGTTTTATTTATTTCTTCCAATTTATATCTGACGTATCAAATTTTGTGAACGTATGTGAGAATATTGATTAAAATCTGAAAAAATGCTCTTCCACACAACATAGTGAAATAAATTGAGTTATTTGTGGCAAATTTCCGTTGTATTTGTCATCCAGGCAGTAGTATTGTTGAAATGAGGAATTCAATTTACTTTTACAAATTAACTGATGGGAAATGTTGAGATTTCTTAATATTATTTACTGAGTCTATTAATAACATTTATTTATTGCTTTTAGACATCGTAGAACACTAATTTTTAAATTAATTCCTGTAACCATAATTATTGTAATAATTAGCTTGGAAATACCTTAAAAATGTCTTTTATAAAATTTTAATCTTTTCAGGAGAAGAATGAAAATCAAGCTATTTACCACTCACAATTGTTAGATAATAAGTATTATAATTTCTTTTTTTCTTGTTTAAAACATAAACACATTCAAGTTGTTCTTTTATTTTGGGTGTTGGGTAATAAACATTGTATAACAACCTGTTTTGTTATTCTTATCACCTAGTTTCCCGTAATTTTTAGTGTAAACCATTCAGTCATTAATTTTACCTCGACGAGTAAAGTTGATTGTGTTGTCCAAAGTGTTAAAGTGGCAATTAGTGTTAATGAGACAACCACTACTTAATTGGTGAGTTCGCTCACGAGTATGTTGTTCATCTTTTAAGGGGTGACTGTGGAGTGAGTTGATTTAGTGAGAACGTGAGTTATATTGTCGATTTTATTGAGTAGCCACACCCATAGGGTTAGACAGTATTATAAACCTTCTTACTTTACTTGCAATTATTCTGGAATGCTTTTAAATTACTCTAATTGATATCTTTCCTTTTGACTTTATAGAGACCCAGATTTTATCTGATCGAAAAGGCAGCGTTCAGTGCTGTTCTGGGTCTAACTAATATTTCCTGGTGTTTGTGTTGTCCCAGCATATTTATCTGATCGAAAAGGCAGCGTTCAGTGCTTTGCTGGAGAGCATGTGTGGCCCAGACCTTATCTGTTCGAAAAGGCAACGTTCAGTGCTTTCCTGGGCCTGTTTGTCAGGAGTCGGTGCTTATCTGTTCGAAAAGGTAGCGTTCAGTGCTTATCCGACTCAACCTAAAATGTGATGTTATATGTATTTACTTAATTTAAGCTGATATAAGACAGTCTTTTGCTGATTGTATTATTCTCTGTGATTTTCTTATTTTATGAGCGATATTAGATAATCCCCATAAGTTGTTACTTTTTAGTTTCTATAGAATAAAACATAGAGCATTCATTGAGTAGTGAGTGAGTGAGTGATCTTATATCAATCTTCTCCTTCTTGGAGGAGCTCCTTTTGAGGTGCGGCAACGTACTCAGGATTGTGTTTTGTTTTACAGTGGTTATATAAAATCGAGACCGAAGAGAGGAAAAACCGGACAAGGAAGTGTTTGCTTACGCAACAAGTCGGTTAGTTAATTAATTATTTTTATTTACCTGTGTCTCTCAAAACGTATCCTTACACAATTTTCTTCTGTTTGATCTACAGTCTGTTTGATTTAAAATGCCACGCTTTGCTGCAACTTTATTTTCAGAAATGGTATAAACCAGATATATTATTAAATGGCATAAAATTCTCTATGTTCTGGTTCAGAAATTTTGTATTTACTAAATCGACGTGAGAGTGATGACGTCATAAAACTTTTTTAAATTACATGATTTTTTACTGAACTCGATCTAGTATTGTGTTTTCTTTAATCATAATAAATATTCATATTCTTAGAGAAGAAAATTTTCAAGAAAAACGTGAAAACGGATCTACTGCTAGTAGGCTTTGTGTTGTGGTTACCTCAATTAATAAAACGAAGTTCTCTAGCAAGCTTAAATAAAATAACAAAACTTTAATTATTCTGATGTTTAACATCTATCAAATTTAGTAATAATAGTGATATAAGGTGGCTTGCACTATCAGGTGATTTACTCCCCTTGGATGATATTTTGCAGGGTACGGTAAATAATAAAGTAAAATTTATAAACTGTGCCTGGCAACATCAAGGAGTTATTATGCCAATTAAAAATCGCAAATGTCTTGATGAACTTAGCAAAGTTGTTAAAATATGTTTATTTGTAATTTTGTTTCCGCAAACCACTCTTTTCAAAAATAAATAATTTGGCAATACGGTAAAAATAAAAACGTAAACCAATATGTATAATAACTACATCGCTGCAATCAGATGTACATAATGTATGCAAAAATACAAAAACCCAATGACGCCCACAAGGAAAAGAAGTTGAATATTGCTCTTCACCCCATTTAGACGCCATGACAAAAACGATGACATATTTTAACTACCCATAGAAACGTGTCCATAAATTAAAAATGTCTAGCTCCATGGATTTTCCTTTAATAAAATAAAAACGATATCTAGGATTTTTAGTGTTGCATTGTGCATTGTGTTTTCATTCATTCATTCATGGATGACCCAAACCCTATTGAACTACGCTATGTAAGAGAGAGAGGTGAGGATGTGAATTCTTGAATTGAATTCTTTTTTCGTATTTCAACAAAAGCAACAAGTGGCGTGCAATCACCACGCTTTGCTTATTCCACTTTGACCTTTGGAGGAAAGAAACTCACAGTAAGGAGTTTTTTTCAACAATGTACAAGAAATACGTAAGAACAGCAGTGTTTTAAGAGTGCGTTAGTTACTAAAGCTTACCCATTAGGCTAAGCAGTTGGCACCTAGTATTACTGAATCTCGCAAGTCTCCCCCAATTTAACCGACCTCATATTTCTTAAAGGGGTTGTAGTGCAAAAAAATAAATTTTAGAATAGAAAAAAATCAAAGAACAATACTGAAAACCGCACATTTTTAAGATAACTAATAACCGAGATAAAGCCACTAGACTAGAAGTTTGTCAGAGTGTCGTGACGTCACACCGACACGCAGCCGTAAGACCTCAATAGTATTACATGCATTTTAGATGCAGTGCACTCTTCGCGTTTATCTATTTCTTTAACAATGGCGTCTAGGTTTTAACCAACATATACACAGACTCAATTAAGGCAAATAAAAGAAGACAAAAAAGAGAAGATCAAAATCAGTCGAATATTACAAGATTAAACATTCTAAATTGATGAAATGCAATAATTGTATGCTTATGTCAACTGTAAGGGGATGCATTCGCTGCAAGAAAAATGCTCTTGAAAATGGAGAAAAGTGGAGAAAACATATGCATTATTCTACACAGATCATTTGTAAATGTAGTTTGATACTTTGATAGTTTAGTAAGAAAGACAGTAGAAGAAAGCCAACGATATTACAATAATTGTTGCGGCATTTAGTTTGTAGTATGTACTAAAAAATATATAAAAAAATATAGCTACCTTATTTACACCAAAAGTAACAAAAATAAATTAGTTTCGAACTACCAATACATAGGTATGATAACACAAAAAAATTATCTTGTTCTCAGCAGTGGCGTGACTACGTAAGATTGCGCGCCCCTGCGAGACTTACGTTTGCGCCCCTCATATACAGGACGGTCGATTTTTCATTGTCCAGGTTATACCTGCTATTAATATTAAAGGTAGAGTAAAAAGTTAATGAGAGACTTGTTTAACATAACCCGATCTATAAAATAGCCCAAAATAATTTTTCATGACCAATTTATTTTCCGGAAAAATATTCAACTTTAATTTTTTAAACGGAACGTCCTGTAAATTTTTACGAAAAAAAGTTCAAAATAAATTTCTCCTTACAATGACATATCACAAGTGACTTTTTGCGTTCAAATTACATCTTACAGTTCAAGAAATAAAATTATCAAAACAAGGATAGACAAGTCAGGTGACCTAGGAGGTCACAAAACGGGTCCTCTGTTACCGATTTGTTTTTGACTAAAATCGTTGTTTAAACCTTTAAACAATTTGTTAATGCGGGCTCCATTATGATGTAGGGCTCTATCTTGTTCAAATCACGTTTTGTCCTGTAAGATTGCTGTTTTGCAAAAATAATAAATTCTGTCCTAGTTAACAGTTCAATCGTGAAAATGAGGTCTAAAATCTTCGTTGCCATTTGACATGTAATGGATAATGGAATTGGTATTAATGTATGGATAGGATAGATACTTATCCCTATCCATACATTACTTGAAAAACGTACTTGCGCACGAGTTTCAACAATCTTGCAGGGGTTCTAATAATCCCAATAATGTGAATTAAGCTTGTTAAAAATTCCATTTCTGTGAATATTGGATTCGTTGTCGTTTCTTTTTACATTTTGGACAGTTTGGACGTTTTGAAAATGCATTTGTGGACTGTGTAATTTAACAGCAAAAGTCACATGTGATATATCATCGTAAAGAGAAATTTATTTAGAACTTAATTCCACAAAAATTTACAGGGTGTTCCATTAAAAAAATTAAAGTTGGATATTTTTCCGGAAAATAAGTTGGCCAACCAGCCATAAAGCAGCCGACGCCCTTCGGAGGGTTGCGCCCCGCCGCGTCGCAGGGTCTGCGGGGGCTGTAGTTACGCCACTGGTTCTGAGATGATCGAGCAAACAGTACTGGACCACTTGGAGAATTTTTAGGTTTTTCGAGTTTCATCGCATTTCCCGATCTGATTGTCAATTTATAATTTGTAAAGGTTTTAGTGTTTTATTTTTGCAAGATTTTAAAAAGAATAATGAACATCCGAGTAGTTTTAAACGGTTCCGAGATAACGATCTTTTTTTGCCTAACGCTGCTCCCCTATAGTTAGTAAGTAAAAATGTTGGTTAGATTTTAGATAATACTAACATAAAATCGTTCCAAGAATTTTATCCCCCTTTTTAAATTTCCACGAGTTCATTTTAATAGTAGTTAGTAAGTAAAAATGTAGGTTAAACTCTTTCTTAGAATACTACTATAAAATACGTTCCAATAATTATTTCACCCTTTTTAAATTTCTACGAAATTATTTTAATAGTACTTTGTAGTTAAAATTGTGGGTTTAATTCTTTCTTAGAATACTACTATAAAACAGTTCCAAGAATTAGTTCACCCTTTTCAAATTTCCACGAATTCATTTTAATAATAGTTTTTAAGTAAAGATGTAGATTAAATTCTTTCGTAGAATACTACTATAAAATAGTTCCAAAAATTATGTCCCCTTTTTAAATTCCACGAATTCATTTTAATAGTATCTAGTCATTCCATACGAAATCGTCTAAAAAAATTTGTTGCTCACTATTTTAGATTTTGCTCAAACTTTGTGAGAATCTTCTTTAGGGTTCTAAAGAAGGAAAGCCATCGTCATTTAATTTTCGCATGCGTCCGTTCTCGCCTGCCCTAATGAAAGCATTTAAAAATCATCATTTTTATGCTTTAATATTTTTACCTGTAAAAATCTTTCTATTAAAGATATCTACACGTTCAAGATGGCATTTCAAAGCTAAGTAGTCTAAGTAGTAAGATAAGTAGTCTTTGTGCAAAGAATATAAATTCACACAATTTATACCACCAAAAATAACACGGTGCTGAATATACGTGTATTTTACTGATTTTTCGTGATTTTTAACTGACTCCTAGTGTCTCGACTGTAGAATGCAAACAGCTAATATTTCTTAGAGGTCAAGTGCACATATCGTGGAAGAAATAAAACCTACAATTGACTCCAGTCAATCAGGATTCCATATTAATGTTTCTAGAACAGTGATTCCCAAACTTTTAAACTCAAGGGTCCCTAGAAATTAAAAAAAATCAGCGAACCCACTTAAAGCTATAAATTTAATAGCCTCTCTCAAATTGTGAAAATGCTCTAAAATTAATTCTTAAATATGATTGTAGCTTAATTAATTGGTTTGGTATGAATTTGATAAAGACTTTACAATAACTTCTAATACGAAAAAACAGAATTTAACAAAAATATTATTAGTTATAACATAATTTTTGTGTTGTTCGCAAACCCTCCTACAACTTGTTACGGACTCCAACGCTTGTCCGCAGACCGCATTTTGGAAACCATTGGTCTAGGGTATCACGCTAAATCCAAAATCGAGGCTATACTCTTGTCAGGTGGGAAACGTTTTTATTATTGGTTTTGCGAAAAAAAAGTCGCTCTTTACAAAAAGTTCAGCTTCACTAAAAACCTCAAATGCTGCCATTAAAATTAGCCTAGCGTATACAGGGCGATTAAAAAAATAGTGGTTTGATTTTAATGTCTACATTTTTTTTGAATATTTAATATTTTCAGTACAGTGACTTCAGATTTTTTACCTACCAAAATTTTTCTTGATTTATGCAGTTTTGTGATAGGTTCAAACGATTCGGTAAATGGTCCCACAACGATATCTTTTGGCTGCAAAATGATCTAAAATGAACATCTTATGATCTTCACTTTTCTTCAGATAAAGGCGAGTTTTAGGCATCGACAATGAAGTTATATGATTTAAAGATTTAATATTTTTATTATGATAATTACATTGAATTCCTTATACAGGTCGCACAGTATTACCATTACATGTTTATATTTCTCATTGTAGCTTGTTTATCTCAAGCTAGGGTTTTATGATTTTCTCATACGTTGATCTTCCCAAATACCAGTCAGGTTTTCAGCTCCTCTCCTATGTTTGTGTGTGGTGGGGTAGTCATACCACAGTATAATAACAACCAGTCGTGCACTCTTGCAAATATGTTCTGCCGCCACGTGCTACCTTGTATTCTGTTTGGGCGGTCAAGGTTAATTTGAATGGCAGCATTTGTGGTTTAGGTAAAGCAAAACTTCCCCATGGTGGAGTTCAAAAACGAGCACTGCATTACTAGTCATGTCTGAGAACTATACCCAACTTTGATTTCATTGACTTTGATCATCTTGTTCATCGTGAAAACCGGTTCTCGCCGTAAACAAGATAACTTGGTTATTGAAATACGCTATTGGCATTAATCAAATGCAAATGTGTGGTTGGGAGACACTGTTTAATCAAATATACTGTTACGTTGACTGATAGCCTTAGCGGTTCAAAATAGCATACAATTGATGTGTCTGTCTTTTACGTGACAACTTGTTTTCAAAATTTTGATAAAATCATTTTTTTTCTAAACTTCTTTGGAAACTAGTTAAATCTGATTGTTTGAAGATAGTGATAAATGTAGTTTTAACTGATAGCAAACAGGTCCTTGAGAAATGTGCTCTTTTGTCTTTTATCACAAGAGTTATTGCCTGCAACTTGCAACGTGTAACTACCAAAATAAAAATCTAGAACTATTTCTACTGGAAACTTTACATGGGAACTATACATATCACTTGGATCCAGAGGGCAATTTCGAATTTTCAGTTACAGAGCAATATGTGGAAGATGTTGATTTGGAAAAAGAGGATTTTGATACAACTTTGCTTATTGCGATTAAGTTAAGGTACAAGTTACTAAGAATAATTGCAGTGCATTTGTCCCCCTGTATGAAATTGTCGTTGATCTAGAGGCAATTCTAGGCCGTTATTTTACGTTTCTTGTGGTCCTTGCTCGCAAGGTGTTTGTCGTTTGATACTTTGGTTACAGTGAACATCAACCAGCGACTCTAACTCTAGCTGCCAAGGAAAGCTTTTTCGCCACTCCTGAACGTTGCAGGCATCTAGTACGATACTGAAGATGGGCTGAAAATATTAAACAAGATTAGATTCTATGCCAAAAAACAAAATAGAATTTTTCGCAACTTCTTTTTTCCACTTTAACTTCGTTCTTTATAAATTTTAAGATTTCTACGAAAGGCACGGTTTCTTCTACATGCCTCTTTGCTGAAAGCCTAGGAAGCTAAAAGCTAGCAAATACTTTTGGAAAACGAATATAAATGGTCGGGAAGAAAGAATTCTAACCTAAGGAGAAACATAAATTCAACACTAAAAACCCTAAGTTAAAGTCAGCTCGGATAGTAACGTTAGCCTCCCTAACAAAAGGGATTTTAAGCAAAGATATTCTAAAGAGAATTATAGAGAGATTATAGAGATTTAAAGCATGATCCCGAATTTTTGCTTAAAGAAGAGTCATGGATTTTATGCAAGTCTCTTATAACCATGGCAAAAAATGCACATAACTGAATATTACAAAAATAAGTATTAATGGTAGCAAAGAAGCTGTAAGGTTGCTTCGAAAGCAGAATAGTCATTTTGTTTTATAAAAACACATCTCGGTACATAATTGAAATTTCTTCCCTTTCAGGTGTTCGAAGAAGGATACATCATTTTCACCATTCTCGACTTTATTTCGGTTTCGGAAAAACTTATTTCTGTTACATGAAGAAGTAGTACTAAGCAAAGAGGTACATTTTTCATCAAAAATCACAATAATCTGAACGTTCTAAAATTACGTAGAAAAAATAGTATATAACACTTTTGCAAAGAGAACCTTTGCAAAAGTTGAATCATGATTTTTCATATTTACCAATTACAATAAAGCCTTCCCAAGTTGTATTCCATTAGCAGTCATTAAAGAATTAGAAGTTGACATCTTCTGAGAAACAAGCAGAATTGTAATTTGCCAAGACAACCTAGGTTTTTCTTGCTGTTGATTGCTTTAATGTGCTGATTTCAGATAAATATAAAATTGACATTTCTTTAATAGTCATCAGACCCGGCTTAATCTCCTGGGCGCCCAGAAGCTCTTCTACGGCTGGCACCTTCTGATGATATATCATTAAAGTCTGGCCGGGATAACTATTCGGAGAGCGTAAACAAGCCAAATGCAACATTATTGATGCGTGCGTTTAATGACTAATGTTTACTTAAGCGCAGAAATGCGGATAAACGTCCACTACTACACGCCTACTAAAACGCCTACGTTTTGGATTCTGCGCACTAAAACGTATACGCTGCTAGTGGTAAAGCGTCATTATGTGGATTCAGCTTTGAGCGCCCAGCTGTTCATCGTTTGTCTACGCTCTCCGAATAGCTATCGCGGCCAGACTATAGGTGAATAAAAGTAGGTAACAAAGTCAACAACTGTTATGTGTTTTATTTATATTTAGGTATGTTTATTATAAATTTGTCAATATTAACAAGAAAAGCATTATTATCAATTATACCCAAATTAATTTACGCAATCATTTTTTTGATCATGACCAAGAGAGGATCTAAGATAATCTTTTATCCTTTTGAGGTCTGAAAATAAACGCTCTCAAAAACAGTTTGTTGCAGCCATTAGTAGTACTTCCGGAGGTCCAGTTCAAAATCTGTCGTATAAAATAATGTGTATTGTGTGTATTTTAAACACAAAGTGTCATTGACGTTTTAGATATAAAGCAGCGCTCCACCATGCAGGCTGAGTCAACTTTCTCTCTCGATCGGCAATCTATCACAGTGCGCTCTTAATACATACACAAATAGCTATTTTGTTGCTGCTACGTAAGGGTAGTATTAACTTTTACACGCTTCTTTATTTAAATGTGTTCGCTCCACTGTTCTTGGATAATTAAGAATTGCTTATTAAAGTAATCTTCAAACATTCTTATACAATAAGGCCTTTAATAAAGTTTCTAATACAGGGGTGCTTTAATATTAGCAGAGAAAGAGAATTTTTTAAGAAAAAAATTCTAAAGATATGTCGATGAATCCTCGTTTGTAAATATTTTCTTTTTAATATTATATAAATATACTTTCCATAACAGTGTAAAGATTAGAGAGCATTACAGCGAAGGATAAAAATATGGAGAGGGGAGAAGCCAATGTATCTCGTCTAATTCCTAATTTATTAGATCTTCGGTAATTAAACTTATCAGACATTGATTTTACAGTAACAATCTTTTTCACAGTTAATATCGCACAGTTTTACTGTTTGTTACCGAACAAAAGATAACAAGTTTTCTTTGTCAAATAAAATCCATTCTATTCGGATAAGCTATGTGTAGGTACATTCTTATTTTCCTGTTTTTATTACATTGTATTGTGTGCAGACGCTTTGGTTTCAGTTATTACCTCTACTATTATTTTCCTTCCAGTAAAGAAAAATAACTTTTTTTAGTTTACGAAAAGCTTATATTTACCATTGTTATGTAAGGGTAGGTTTTTATGGTTCTGCTGAAAAAATTTCACTGAAGTCTAGTATACATGCTAAAAGTGAATTATTTTATCAAACCATGTAATTAAATTTGATGGAAATTCACTTCTGCGTGATCGTGGCTAGAAATTTTTTGTCAACAAATTAACAGCCGTGCGAGCACAACATACCAAAATTCTTGAGTAAGTACCTATGCCACATTGTTTCTGTAATTCATAGTTCAGTGACGTTCAGGCATAGTTTGCGTTTTGACTGCGGAAGGGAGAGACGATAAATTGATAATAAACGTTGGAGAAATTTAATTCCATAACTTAAATAAGTTACATTTTGTCAGTGAATAGCTTTTGTAATAATATTGTTTTACTGCAGATTGTGGTTACCTGCAAGAATAATTCTAGAATGTTATTTTATGTAACTCGAAAATCATTAGATTTACCAAACATCTTTCGATATAAACTTTTACTGGAAATAACCTATTGATGAAGAACTTTATTATGTCGAATACTGTAAAAATCAAACCAAAATGTAATATCAAGAAAACTTAGAAGGCTTCTCGAAAAATATTCACCCAGTTGAAAAAGTTTGGTTCGGCATCAAAATGTTTATCAAACTCTAATACTTAATTGTACTTGATACCTTGTTTTGTGATTTTGCAACACTAACAACACTTAATGAAAATGCATTACAACTACGTATGTATATTAGATACACACTTTCATATATGTATTTGTTATTAAATAATAAATCTAATAATAATAAATTAAACTACGATTAGAAGGCAAATATAGTTAACACAACTATTACATCTGTAATCACATTCTAGTGTTACTTTAATTTAAAACGCCATTAAAAATGATTATAAAATTCGCCTCTAGTACAACAGGAAACAAAATGCTGAAGTTTGTTTTTGGGGTAATCAGGGTAGCGAAACATCTCTCGTACCTCTTGGCTCCGATTGATTTTATCATATGGCCGACCCTACTAGAGACTAGCCGAATCTGGAAGAATTCCACCTCTGATAGGGATTTTTAATGTACGAAACACCGCATTGTCACGAGGCCTATGGTTTTATTTTCTTATCCGGGAAGTAGCCATATTTTTAATTTTTCTCTACTATGAGAAATTACCAACTAGACTGAGGAGTAAACCTGCGACCCTTGGATTATGAGGTTAACCTGCTAACCGTTAATCCACCGAAGCTGGTATTATTAAATTTATGTATTACACTTATATGTACTTATGTACCTTTTTACAAAACCGAAACTGCACGTTGTTAAGTACATAAATATTGGCGTTATTTCCACAGCATGTGCTGTTGTAATAGTTGTAATAATGCAGTGGTAATGAATTACGACAATTTATGTTATCTTTTGCTACATACTATTTTTTCTGAAATTTATGCGTTGACATTCAGGTATGAATTTCTGTTTTATCGCTGTTAGTTGCTAATTAAGGTTAATTTATCTAGTAGAGTTTTTGAGATAAGTATTTTTTAAATTCTTGAAGGATTCATTACGAAATGTTGCTTGCAATGGCTTAAAATTTCCTGTTTACAGAAAGACACATATTTGAAGTGTTTGTTTAGTTAAATATTTTAGTTTTTGGTTCACTACATGTAATTCCTGTCTTCTTGCTGATACAATTTTCCTTAGGGCGGAGTCTTCTCAGCGTGTGCAACTTGTGTAATTAAGAAGTGCAAGGTTAGATCAATGTTTCATATATGTTAAGTAGTCATTTTTTAACAGTTAGAAAAAGTTGACTTTTATCTCATTATCAAAGTGCAAAGTTTGCAATTTCTCCACAGACTTAGTTTTTGTCATGTTAGAAAGAAAAGTCTTTGTATTTTGCGTTAATAATAGGCTCGTTATGATTCTGAAAACAGTTTAATAATAGTGTACAAATAACTATAAACAGATTTTGCATCATTGTTACTCACTACATATATTGCTTTGTTAGTTGTTATAGTTATCCATAATTGTTGTAAACAGACGTCAATAAAAAGTCATGTTAAAAAATCAATCTATAATTTTTTCTACAAGCTATACAAGAATCAAACAAACAATCCATTAACAATTCAAT
Organism: Agrypnus murinus; assembly: GCA_929113105.1. Classification (NCBI taxonomy): domain Eukaryota; kingdom Metazoa; phylum Arthropoda; class Insecta; order Coleoptera; family Elateridae; genus Agrypnus; species Agrypnus murinus. The sequence goes on from OV816024.1 coordinate 197,362,817, forward strand.
AAACCAGAACCAGCACTTCATTAACATTTGTGGACCTTCTAAGCCGATTTATCTTTTGCATAACATTTTGTTGCAGTCATCATTGTTGCATGCAAGTCCATTACGAGTTGAAACAATAAAAGTGTTACGTTCTACGAGTAAAGTAAAGCAAGTATCCAGATTTAATACACTATACAGCATAGTTTACAAGAAGAGGCCAAGAAACAATTAAGAGTTATCAAGTTATTGAATGTATTTGCTGTGGAAGTAATATCAATTGTCAAGACAGTACGAGCAAGGTTGTACTTTTCTTTATCTTTTCGATTACTCTATTTCTTATACTCGTACTACCTTGTAAACTGTAGTACATTCTATCATATTCTATTTATTTTTAGTTTTTCCGTAACTTCTATTACATCTGACATAGTAAAGCAGAATTAAGAAATTGAACTTAAAATGTCAGAAGACGAAGTAAAAGAATTAATTCGCAATCGAGGTACTTTAAAAGCCAAATTAACAAATCTAGAAAAGTTCTTGGATAATGTTAAAGCATCAACTTCTGATGATAAAGCTATTGCTACACAAATTGAGTTACGATTTCAAAATAATAATACTTTACTATCAGAATTTGACAAGGTGCAAGCAAGAATAGAGTCAATTTGTTCAGAAAATGAATTGAATTTGCAATATGAAGAAAGATACTGTTTTGAAAACAGATATTTTCAACTTCAGTCATTATTAGTACATTATCAAGATAATGTAAAATCTGTTAGTGCTACTTCTATATCAGATGGTCAGCCCATTCCGTCACATGGCACTAGCTATGGTGATCCTTTAGAAAATATACTTTTGCCAAAACTTAAGCTTCCCACCTTTGGTGGTGAATTCAGTCAATGGTTAACCTTTAAAACTAGTTTTGTTTCGATAATCGATAGTCATCCAAAACTAAATGACAATCAAAAATTTCAATTTTTAAAGGCATCTCTGGAAAACCATGCGTTACGTTTAATAGAAGGGTTAGAATCAGTTACCAATCCCTATGAAGAAGCCTGGCACATATTGTGCGACAGGTTTGATAAAAAACAATTTTTATTGAATACTCATTTCAAATCATTACTAAGTATTCAACAATTACAAAAGATATCTATCCACTGTTCAGACAGATGCTGGATGAAATCACAAAACAATTAAATGCCCTGGATGCAATGCAACTTTCCAAAGAAACCTTGTATGAATATTTAATCATTCATATCCTCTCTAGTAAGCTAGATAAACTTACCTTGAAAAATTGGAAAGAATGAAAATATAAGTCAGATGTGCCAACATTAAATGAGTTCTTAGGTTTCTTAAAAGCTAAAGTTGATTTACTGCTTTTCCTAAACGATTCATATTCCAACTCTAGTCAATCTTCAGGTGTACCAAGCTATAAGAAACCGTCATATACTTCAAAGTCTTCTGAATCACATCTTGCGGTAACACCTTTTGGGCAATGTTATTATTGCAAAGGAAACCATTCTATTTATAAATGTCTAGAATTTCTATCCTTATCACCAATTGAAAGAATAAAAAAGGTAAAAAAGCTTAATATGTGCCACAATTTTCTTCGCACAAGTCATCCCACACCTAAATGCCATAGTGGTTCTTGCAAATTCTGCAAGAAACGACACAATTCTCTATTACATATCGATTGCAAAGATTTAGGTAGAGCTCAACACCTTGACAATTCTTCTGCCCAAGATATGCTTCAACAGAAAAACATATCCAATTCACCTCAATCAAGCGCTATGAATATGCTTGTTAGACCTAATTCTATAAAATATCATACTGAAACCATCTTGTCGACTATTATGTGTAAGGTGCAAGATTCTACAGGTCAGTTCCATCAGTGTCGAGCTCTACTTGACTGTGGTACTCAATCTAATTTAATAACAGAGAAATTCTGTAAACAGTTGAATCTGCCGCTAAATAATACCAATTTATTCATTGTTGGAATAAATCAAGTAATTTCTAATTTAAATAAAAAAATGCAATTTACAAATCTTTTCCAATAATTCTAAATACAGTTGTAATATTTCATGCTTTGTCCTTCCAAATATTACTAGTGAGATTCCTTCTTTTCACCTGGATATAACGAAGTGGAATATACCATACAATATTCAATTAGCAGATCCAGAGTTTCAAGTTTCTAGAGAAGTCGATTTATTGATTGGTGCAAGTATCTTTTGGGAATTACTTATTTATGGTAACATCAGACTTGGTGTCAACTTACCAATTCTCCAAAATACTCAGTTTGGGTGGATTGTTTCCGGACCAGCACCAATTCACTTTAATTACAAATCTGTTTGCAATTTTACAAAAATTCACATACCTGAAGATGATCAGTTGAAAAAGTTTTGGGAACTAGAAGATATTTCCACCTCCATTCCTTTATCAAAAGACGATTATGAGTGTGAAAAGCAGTTTACTGAACACACATTTCGCAATAAGGAAGGCCAATTTGTAGTCATGATTCCATTGAAACACCACCAAGTTTGTTAGGAGACTCCAAGAAAATTACACGATTTTTATCTTTAGAAAAGAGGTTTTCTAATCTCATTTTTAAGAAACTATATTTTGATTTCATGCATGAGTATGAGGAACTAGGTCATATGAGTAAAGTTTCCAATCAATCATCTTTAAACTCCTATTTCTTACCTCATCATGTGTCCTAAATGAAAACAGTCTCACTACAAAATTAAGGGTCGTATTTGATGGGTCGTGTAAGACCTCTTCAGGTTGGTCCTTAAATGACCTACAATACACCGGTCCAAAAGTTCAAACAGATATTATAAATATTCTTTTGTGATTTAGGCTTTACCAGTATGTAGTATCTGCAGACGTTTCAAAAATGTATCGTCAAGTTATTGTCCACTCTGATCACAGACCATTGCAGCAAATTATATGGCGTGAAAATCCCAATGAGGAATTTTCAGTTTTCGAACTAAATACTGTAACCTATTGTACGCGGGCTGCACCTTATTTAGCTATTAGATGTGTGAGACAATTAGCATTTGATCATCAAAAGACATTTCCATCAGCATGTAATTCCATTCTCAAAGATACCTATGTAGATGATTTGTTAACAGGCTCAGATGATCCAGAAGAATTAAAGACACGCTGTGAAACAATTGTTCAGATTTTGAAATCAGGGCATTTTATCCTACGAAAGTGGATATCGAACAACCCGGAAATTGTTTCTAACTTAGACCATTCTAATGTATCTAACTTTTTATTAGATATTGGTGAAAATGAAAATAATAAGACGTTAGGGATTCAATGGTCACCAAGCATAGATAGTCTAAAATATAAAATCAAGCTTTTTCCTACTAGGTATCCTATCAGTAAACGATATATCCTTTCCATTATTTCTAGAATATATGATCCTTTAGGTCTACTGAGTCCATTTATTATAACCTCCAAAATAATAATACAAGAATTATGGAAACTACGCATTAGCTGGGACAGTTCTCTGCCTCCAGATATGGAAGAGAAATGGTTGCAATTTTATAACAGTCTTCTAACACTAAATGAAATTTCTATTCCAAGATGTGCAATTTCCAAAAATTATAAATTAGTTGACATACATTGTTTCTGCGATGCATCTATGAAAGCATATGCAGCATGCGTATATCTACGTAGCGAAGATCAATCGTGTAATTATAATATACGACTACTGTGTGCAAAAACTAAAGTAGCTCCATTGAAAACGATCAGCATTCCAAAACTTGAACTGTGTGCCTGTTTATTAGGGACTCAATTAATTAATCTCTTAAATGGTTCTTTATCAATTTCTGTTCCCGTTTATATGTGGTCAGACTCTCAAGTGGCATTAAATTGGATAAGAACTGAACCTAGTTCACTACAAGTTTTTGTATCCAATCGAGTGTCCAAAATACAAACATCTACAAACGCGGAAACATGGAGATATGTAGGTACCAAAGATAATCCTGCAGATCTTGCATCTAGAGGCGCCATTCCAAAAAATCTTCTCTCGTCTTCACTTTGGTGGACAGGTCCTTCTTTTCTTAAAAGGCCTATATCTGATTGGCCTTCAATTAACGTATCTATTCTCAGATCTGAATTACCAGAGTTAAAGAAGACTTCTAAAATTATAAACATTATCAATATAAAACCCTTTGATCTATTTGACAAGTATTCCAACTTAAATAAACTGAAACGAGTAACAGCATTCTGCTTACGGTTTGAAAATATTTTAAAAATTATGATTAAGAATCACTCAGCAGTACAGAAGGCTGCCATTCCAAAACTACCATTAACCGTTAGCGAACTCGAAACTGCTAATACTGTTTTAATTAAATTAGCTCAACGTGAATGTTTTGCCTCTGAATTGGAAACCTTAACAAAGACAAAAGCATTACATCCCAAGCATAAGCTGTCGTCCCTCTGTCCGTTCATTGATGATCAAGGTGTTTTAAGGGTAGGAGGACGACTCAGGCATACTTACTTACCATACAATTTTAAACACCCTGCTTTATTATTAGCTAAGCACAAATTTACTGAATTAATTTTCGAAAACAAACACATACAACTTCTCCATCCAGGTCCTCAATTCTTGCTAGCCTCAGTTCGACAATTTTATTGGGCAATTGGTGGACGTGATTTGGCAAAAAGGGTAGTAAAAAGCTGTATTATTTGTTTTAAGTTCAAACCGGTACCATTTTCCTGTTCTATGTCAAACATTCCAGATAATCGTATTAAACCAAGCTTACCATTCCAAACAACTGGCATTGATTATGCAGGTCCTTTTTCAATTTTAAATAGAAAAGGAAGAGGTTCCAAATTAATTAAATGCTATTTAGCAGTTTTTGTCTGTTTTTACACCAAAGCTATCCATCTAGAAATTATTACAGATTTGACTACTGACAGTTTTCTAGCCTGTCTAAAACGGTTTATTTCAAGACGTGGCATACCATCTGCTATATACTCTGATAATGGTAGTACCTTTATTGGAGCAAGTAATGAATTGAAAAACCTCGGTCATTTTTTGAATAAAAATCAAGATTCTATTGTTGATTGCACTAGTAAATTCAATATTCAGTGGCACTCTATCCCTCCGTACACTCCAAATTTTGGTGGGTTATGGGAAGCTGCCGTAAAGAGTACAAAACATCATTTAAAAAGAGTTTTAATTAATTGCAATGTGACATACGAAGAGTTTAATACTCTCGTTATACAAGTAGAAGACATTCTAAATTCGAGACCGCTATTTGCTTTGTCAGATGATTCTAATGATCTCACTCCTATTACTCCTTCACATTTTCTTATCGGTCGGTCTACTCAATCTTTACCTGAACCTGATTTAATGAAAGTACAATCAAATCGACTGTCTAGACTATAACATATCCAGCAGTTATACCAACAATTCTGGTCTCAATTTTCCAAATATGTCACGCAGTTACATCACCAATATACATGGAAGCATGGTCCTGTTAATGTGAAGCCTGGAATTCTAGTTCTAATCCGTAACGATTCTAAACCTCCTTGTAAGTGGACCATTGGTCGTGTCATCAATATTATACAAAATAAGGATAAGAAACCCAGACTTGTAAACCTAAAAACATCAACTGGAGCTATCACCAGGTCTTTGCGTCACATATGTCCACTTCCAAACCAAGATGAGATTACTAATTAACCTGAACGTTGGTTGAAAAGGAACATTGTAGAACTTTGAAGGTACCCTTCAAAGGGGGGGGCCTTTATGTACAAATAACTATAAACAGATTCTGCATCATTGTTACTCACTACATATATTGCTTTGTTAGTTGTTATAGTTATCCATAATTGTTGTAAACAGACGTCAATAAAAAGTCATGTTAAAAAATCAATCTATAATTTTTTCTACAAGCTATACAAGAATCAAACAAACAGTCCATTAACAATTCAAGAAACCAGAACCAGCACTTCATTAACAAATAGAAGATATTGTAAAATTTTTTTGGAAACTATTTGTTTTGTAAGATTGCTAACTCTAGTTTTGTATTGTGTATAAACGTTGTAAAAGACAGTTTTTTGTCTATTTTCTTATCTTAGGATCACCTAGAATGTTAATAAAAATGCTATTGAGTTATCCTTTTAAAGACACCTTGTATACTATAAAATTCGATTTTCATGTTTAGTTGTATTTTTCTCTTCTATTATTAAGCTTAACACTTTAATTGCTAATTATCGATTTTTCAAATTACTTTGGTTGTCCGTTTTCATTAAATTAATAATATTTTTTATGGCGCCATCTAGGTTTGGTATTTCAACTACAAAATATCCATATATTTTTCAAGAATCCCTATATGCGAATACATGTTTTCTAGCATTCTGATCCGCTAACAAGCTATTAAGTTGAAAACGCGTCTTGTGGCGGTAAACAACCCTATCTTCTTGAAAATTGATCGACAAAGTAAGACGTTAGATTGTTAAACTTTTGTGTTTTAATAGTGAAATTCTTTTTTGTTCAGATAATTATGGTATAATTAGTGCACAGATTAGTCTTGTGAAATACTGAAAGTATTAAATCATTGTTTTAAAGGTTTGGAAATTTTAACTTTCTTTGTATTACGAAGTTATGTCTCGCCGTCCATCTTGGAACAATTCCCGCTGAATTTGGAAGGTAATATTCTTATTTAATTAAAGGTTCTTCTTGTTTTATTGATGTGATCAATAAACTTCTTTCTACAAGATCCATCCATCCAAATAAATCCAGACTTTTATTCAAGTTGGTATTTACGTCTAGTGTCCATATTGGAGAATAATTTAGATTGATGTTGGACTAGGATAGTTGAAACTACAAGCTTTATTCCTGTTCATCTTGGTGTTAATGTCGAATATACGCCGAAATCAACTATAATGCATTCTTACTAGTCTTGTCGTCCCCAATATTTTAAGACCCCTTATATTTTGGAAGCCTTCTTCAAAGAGTTCATAACAACCTGGTGATCATCTGCAACGAGTCGACGGAAACAAAGTTTGTAAATAAATTTAGTTTATAGAAACAAGCAGGTAAGTAGGTTTTTTATGTTTCATTTTTATGTGGAAGCGTTACTTAAGTGGTGTTAAAATTTAGCTATGTGTTACAATGTTCACAAAGTTATTTTTATAGGATTCTAAACTTAATTTCTCAAGTAATTAATAAACTTAAATAACTATCAAGGTTGGATTTTAAAAGTATTTTTAAACTAGTAACGAATCGTTTAAGTTATTATTTATTTGTATGTAACAAAATGATTAATTATAGTAATACTTTAGTTAATTAACAACTGAAGGCCTTCTAGTTCCCTATTAATCCAATGAATGAATTAGGAATTTTTGTGTGAATAAATAAATGATAATGTCTGTGTTATTTATGTATTTTTTATATTGTTTGGTAGCTTTGTGTGCTAACGGAGTGAAGGATGTCGGTCCTTACATGATTGAGGCTGATTCTTGTTATGATCTAAAATATTATGGAGCAGTACTGCTAGTATTTTATTTGTTTAAATCAATCATGCTGGCGCCCCTTTCCATAGCTCTGTGAATCAGCTGATATTCCAATTCACCCACAACCTGCCTTAATTTAACAAGAGATAAGTCGTGCTTATTGTTCAGGTTAACCCAAGGCCTAATTAAGTAGAGCGTAGGTATTATTGTTTAGTAGAATTCTTCGGCTACAAATTGGTGCTCAACCAAAGGGGTCTTTTATTTTATTGTTTATTAGAATTTATTTGTTGCAGCACATTCGAATTTCACAGATCTGAACGTTACAAAACGTCAAACTTCATTTGACAGCGTTACCACATATTTTATATACAGATATAGAAAAACAAGTTGGAAGTATCTGCAAAACCATATGTGTGTATGATAAGGAACGCGCTAGTAAAATAAAGAAGGGTTTATATCGGGCCACGCCTTTGCTCGTCTTAGTTTGTGTTAGTGGGAGAATATTCAAGCATAAGAATATTTATTTTATTTTTAGCCATTATGGCTAAAAATTGTAAGCTACTTAAAAGCAAGTGATTATTTGGTCCTAATGTTTTAAATAATATGTTTTTTAATTCTGGGAAAATTTAATACCATGAAATTCTCTTTCAATTACAAACAACTACACCAATTGGTTTGTAGTTTACTAAACAACTTTAATGCTCGAATATTCTCCAACTAACACAATCTAAGAAGAGCAAAGGCGTGACCCGATATAAACCCTTCTTTATTGTACTAGCGCGTTCATTAGCATACATATGGTTTCGTAGATACTTCCAACTTGTTTTTCTCTATGTGTATTTTACATAGATATGTTATAATATGAAATACATATTTGTTTTGTGAGATTATGAAATTCTAATAAGCTGGCATACTTAAAATTCTGGAGTACGTAGTATTGTAAAATAAGCTGATCCAGTTGAAGTAACTTTAGAGCTGTTTAGTGTGCCAGCGATCTGTTAGATTTACATAGCGATCTAACAGCAAAAAATGTATATTTGCTGATCAAAATTCAGTATCACCATTTGAAATAGTTTGAAAGTTTTGTTGTTGTTTGTTTACAATGTAACGTAATTGTTTATGTATTCATTTTTTCTAAAGTTTTTAAACCTGGATACGTATTGAATTATTTAAATAATCAAGAACCTTAAGAAGAATGTCAGTCTATAAGTGAGCCAGTAGTCTGAGCTTGTTAACTGAGTTTATAATCCTTTTCCTAGCAATTAGTGTTTCAAGAGAGTCTTGCATTTTTCTTGTTCTTGTCTTGTTCTTGCACAAATTGCAAGACAATAACAAGACAAGAATCGCAATCAGTTGCGCAAGACAAGACAAGAATCTTTTCTGCAAGAAAAGTGCAAGAATAGCAAGATTTTCTTGCATTTTCTTACAGTCTTGCTAAATTCCAGGTTTTGAAAAGATATTGGTATGTTTGAATTATTATTGGCAGTGTTAGTCTAGATATATCATGAATGTATAATATATTTTATTTATTTATTCAAAAGCTGTATAAATAAAACAAAAAAATATAAAAACAATATATAAAATATCTTTCTATTACACTATTACACATATTTTCTAGTGTGGTGACTAATAAGATATCAACGTTTAGGTGACTAGAAATTACGTAATAACCTAAAAGCTAAAACAATAAAAGAAAATATTACAGAAATGTAATTAAACTCCTAAGTTTGGTTTTATTATTTTTATTATTAGCCATTGAAAACGTCAAACCAGGAATTAAAGTATAAAGGCTTCATCATTTTCAAAAACATCAGGGTGCACTTTTGTATGATTGCACTACACTGTCAGTATCTTCGCTTACCTATTTATAAGCAAAATATTAATTTCGTTCGCTGCGCCATTTATCTGTCCTTAAATGTGTCCTTGCCCCTGTTAAATGTTTTATCGATATTGACTATGTTTTATTGGTCCATACGTATGCTACGCGAACTCCAGTTGATTACTGACAATGATTCATTAACAGAACGACACAGCTAATTAAAAGCTAAATCTCCGAGTCGCAACAGTGTAAGAATTCAAATAATTCAAAATCAAAAAACGGGGAAATCCCGACGTAAATTACAACCGCAAACATGCAAGACAAAAAAATGCAAGAGTCTTGCAAGCAAGACAAGATCTTTGTTAGCAAGAATAAAGCAAGACAAGCGTTTATTAGAATTCTTGTCTTGTTTCGCAAAACAAGACAAGAAGTACTCGTACAAGACAAGAAATCTTGTCTTGTGAAACACTACTAGCAATTAACATAAAGCGTGAATTGCTAAACTTATTACTAAGTTTCGTTTATGAAAGCAATCCATAAAGAGTCGCAGTTCTTCATGATCTTTCATCAGCACGAAGTTCTAAAAAACATTATTGCTATTAGATACTTATACTTGACGATGAAGAGTCAAATGTAGTTAAAACTATGCTAATAACTTTAAAACAAGAAAAAGCTGCTACTTGAAGGGGAAAAGAGCTGCTAGCGATTTGGTAGTAATAATAGTCTCAAGAAATCAACTGAAGTGTGTTACGATTGTCTTAACGCAGACGCTATTGAATTTTAAAATGATGTATAAGTATGTCTTTACTGGATGAAAGGGCTCAAGAGTGACAAGTCGATAGTGACTAAGATTCAAATATTGTTAATACATATAGGTTTTAGACGAAATTCCACATCATGATAAACGTGAAGAAATTTAGAAAACGTAAAATCTCTACATTTATAGCCCCTAAAACGTGTTATGCATCTATGAACGAAGTTGGCCCCAAACATTTAAGCTCTAAATCACATATTCTCCTTTAAAGCATGCACATTGACTGTCAAAATACATACTAATGTAAGATGTTGACAAACATGACAAAACATGTTGATAAAGTATACGTACCATCTTACCTAAGATCTTTATGTTAATTGCATCAAATTCCATTGCATTTCAATGGTTTATAGACAAACGAATTGGTTTTAGAAGCATCATTCGTGTTTTACGAAACAAATTTATAGCTTGTAATTTGAGTTGGATTTGTTGATAGGCCTGTTTTGACCCTGTTGTTTTGTTTTCTATCTGCAATATTTAATAAATGTAGGGGGAAGAGAGACAAGAATTTGTCATTGTTTTACGTGGGGTTCCTATATAAACATCCCCCACGTTCCTTCCAAGAGGAAGTGATTGAGATACGTCCAATCAGCGCGCAATTGCGAACAATTGCTCCCAGTAACTCACTGGTAGGAGCGAGGTTGACTATCCATCCTCTACTAGCTATCCAGGCTAGTACCGGAGCGATTGACTTAACACGTGCTCACCCGCCGGCACCCTCCCGTCCTCTTTCATACGGGGTTAAGTACCTCGTCCAGCAATAGGACTTAACTCAGTTGAATAGATAGAGCGCTCCAGTCCTCTTTCATACCTTCATAAGCTCCTTCCCGAGACAGGGGTTGGGGCCACTGCCCGATCGAATACAACCTCAAATGTGGCGGGACTTGGTTTTTTAATGGTTTTGCCACCCCGATCTACCAATATATAGGTTTGGTGGGCCCTAGACAGAGCTTCGTTTAAGTCTACACGTTATAGACTCCCAGTGTGTACCCGTTAAGGTGAAGTTGTCTTGATTGTGAGAGGCTATGTCTCTCTCCTTAAGTGTAATGGCTTTCAGAGCTTCTCCCAATCACTGTACCCGGCTGCAGTCTGGATCATAGGGTGGTCGGGATAGCTCCTAAGCACATTTACCTGGCGGCATGCAGTTTCCTATATGCCAAAAAGCGGGATAAACCTCACTTCGCTTCTCCTCACTTAAGATTCAGTCAAACAGCGGGTTCCTTTGGTGACCATAAATGACCTCGGTCAAACAGCGGGTTCCGTCGGTGACCATAAATGACCTTATCCAAGGCGAGATTCAAATCCGCCCACACCGGTCGTATATACCAGGGCTCCCCCTGATCGGTATGAGTAACCGTCGAGAATTCTCACGAATTTCTCTACCACACACTTGACCTGACAGCTTCATCCATTGCCCAGTTTCCAAGGAAACAAGGATAGGATAGAAGACAGCCAGTTTTATGGGTGAACGTCGTGTGGTCTTCCGAACACCCAACAAGAGACATGAATGTCAAGATTGTTTTACGTGGGGTACCTGTGTGAACTTACCCCCAGTTCCCTTCCAGAAGGAAGTGATTGGGATACGCCCAATCAGCGCGCAACAAGAGACAGAGAAAATTAAGTCTAAAATTATTATTGGCAATACATCATGTTACATTTAACGTGCTATTGGCTAAAGCGCTATAGAACAAATAGCCCACCTAACACTTACCAAAAAATTTAAGGTTTTTCCGTCTCTGGTATTTTTAAGCTAGTCAAATATAGACAGTACGAGAGTACGTCCACGAGCGCAATTTAGTCCGAAAAAAATTATACACGTTAAATTTATATTGGAGAGAATTACAATTAAGTAGTGCATAGCTGTTACGAATTTACCGTTTGCCGAGTTTTATGGTTTAAATCGTATTTATTTGTAAAATCAATACATATTACGAGAAATTGTCGTTTTAGCAATGTTAGTTAATTTAAAAGAAATGGAATAAGACGTTCTAGTGAAACAACTAGAGAAATTGTCTCGATTAGTTATCTCACCTACATATTTAAAATTTGTTTTTTAAAAAGTGTTTTTATGAAAACTATCATTTCATAAATAAAGCAAGTTTTTGTAACTTCTGGGATTATTTACAACGACTAGTTTCGATCATTCTTGTACTAGGAGTCCTTAACAACTGGGAGCTGAATTTGTTTTAATGTTGGTTTTGATTGCCGTATAATAATGAGTATATTTTGCAAAACACTAAAAAATAATTAATAAGCTAATGAGTCTCGAAGTGGAAGTAATTGAAATAAATAATTCTTTAACAACCAAAATATATAATTATTATCATTAGCTTAGAATCCAATTTACAGAAATTGGTGTAACCTACAATGCTATACCTATTATTTTATAGCAACATATGATAACATCTTCTCGGACTAAAGTATTTGAATATAACGCAATTTAAATGGGAGTCTTTCCCCAAATTGTAGATTCTCATATTGTTTTTAAAAATAACAACAATAATTTGGTGACGCATTTATATTGTTTATTTATTCTTATGATTTATCTGCAATTAGTAAGCTTTTGGAATTAACACTCACGATCGCTGAAAGCAATTAGAATCAATAAGACGTCTCTGCCGGGAGATATATTTAAAGTAAGTAAAAGTGATTGATTTGGTGAAAGAAACTTTATTCTGAAACAACTGATACCTGATAAGTGTGGGATTTGTGTTAATTGAGAATTAGTATGTTACAGCTATTAGTTAGACATGTTATCGACCGTTTAAAGCGTCGATTAGCGAAGTATCTTAACAAAATGAAATGTATACTGTTGGTTTCATAATGATCAAAGATCACAATGCTAATATTACAATATTTCTTTTCCCGAATTTACACTGGAAGCATGGAAAATTCGAAAACGACCCGAATATGTAGTCTTAAACTGGCCGACCCATGTATTCCAAATAGCGAGTACCGATACCGGATTTCTACGAGTCAGTTACAACAAAACTGGCTAACTAATAGCAATTCAGAGGCAAATCCTTGACTCTAGCTAGCTTCGCCTAGCAAAGATAGGTTTAAATACAAGTAGATTAATACAAACCAGGTTTCAACCTTTTTTACAAGACGATTCCAAAAGAATACTTAAAGCTAAACAACTTGAGTGCAATTTGTTAAGTAGTGTTGTAATTTCTGACTGGAGTCATAATTTTATGGAATGCTAGAATTGATGTGCTGGTGTATAAATATCTGCTAAGCTGTATTTGTTGATTCTTTACTTCATATTTATTTTTAGAAGTCACTAAAAACTGACTTGTATCGTTGGCAAATCCTGGTTATATGTATCTGTATAAGAGAATATTTTCAGTGAACAGTGAGTGCACATATGGGTATGAGAATTTATATTCCAATTGCGTAAAATGAATTCAGTACTGTCGGAATTTATGATCTGAAACGAACCCGTATATGTATGTGTTAGCAGAATGTAGCGTAATAAAGATGAACAAACGCTCGATAACGTACACTAAACTGTTATGGATTTTTAAGTAGACAACGTTGAATTTTCCAAGAATTCGTGTACATATTGTGTATTACTTTGGAATAAAGTTTATGGGATATACTCTTTTCATTGTTAAACAATCTGTATCTTTTATATACCACATAAAATATAATTTGCAACTAGTAAGGGACGGTAATATATTTTTGTGTGGGATTAGAATCTTAGTGCTCCTAATTGATGAAAACATAGGATATTATTTATTATTGACAGTAGGTTTCTTTTGACCTTGATATAAAGGTTATGATGTCAAAACCATCATATCATTACCTTTTTTGTAATCAAACAACCATTAATATTACATTATTCTTCCAACATACTATTGCTTTTGTTGACTGACGTGGACCGCCTGCCTTTCAGCTTATGGCTCACTGGGGTCAACAAATTGAGTTACGCACCATTAGCGAGTCACTTACTTTAGTAATAGCTGCCGGCATGCACTGGTGGTAGCGAGGTTGCCTATCCACCCTCTACCAGCTCTCCACGCTATTGCCGAAGCTATCTACGTGCTCACCCGACGAGGTCTGTCTCCGAGGGAGTCCCATCATCCCTAGTCTAGCATACGGACATGTGCCCGGACGAGTCTAACCGCAAGTGCGACTGAAACTTGGAAGCTGGGTCTGCCTACGATATCCCAGAATCTAGCCACAGTGCCCTACCATAATTAAGCCCCGTCCGACTCTACCTAAAAGTAAAGACTCGTCTTATACCAACTAAGAGGTGGGTTTGTCTTAGGTGTGAGAGGTTGATGGTCGTATTCGTTCTGTATTCGTATCAACACCCCTTATAAGGTAATCCCCCGGAGTAGCTTTCCTGGGATTAACCATACCTGTGATTCCTGAGCTAACGCAAGTCACCGATTGCATAGCATAGCAGACACTGTATCCAATCCAATGTATATCATATCAGGTTACATAGTCCTACATTCAAAGATTAGTTCAGGTAAGCAAATTAAATAACCCTAGTTGCTGAGAAGGGTTACGAAGGTTGGTTTGTTATTTGAGGTTAGGTTATACACGTCTATGAAGCAGGGGCGATAGAAAGAAATAACTTGCATGAGCGGTATTTTTATCCACAAGTTCAGTTAACTTGTGGTTCAGTGAACTGTGCTGGTTCAGTCCAGTTATACACAATCCAAAGGGGAAAAGTGTTTTTTTTAAACTATCACTGCCTTTATTTAAAAAGAAATATATATTTTTCCTTGATATGGGTCAACTTCTCATTTTTTTTGTTTCCATTTATTAGAATTTATAGATTATACCAGTCTAATCTGTACAACCCTGTTAAGAAATTGGAAATTGTTCTAGCCCAAACAAATAAACGTATATAAATACTTTGCGAACATGATTCATTGTATCGACGACTACCATGACCTAATTTATGTAAAAATCAATATCTAAAATTTCAGTTCGTCTCTGGTATACATGTACGAAGCTGTAATTAACCACAAAATTGTGGCATAAATAATAGCAGTGCTAATTGACGAACCAACGCAATTGGTTGGAAGTTGCCCGACAGGCAGTTTCTTTAAAATTGATTTAAAAAATGACAACTTGTGATCAATGACGGAGCTAGACTAACGGCGATCTCTGCGCGGTTGCCTTCAAATCTTTCTAATTGTGCACTATAACATTACAAAACACTTGCTCTGTAAGGTTTACTATCAAACCAGACGAAAGTTGCATGCTAAATTACACTTTGGTACTGTAACCTTTTTTTTGTCTTTTTGTTTTCTTGAAAGTGTGGTCTCTGTATTACTAGACTATATTAGAAGTTATAAGATGCACCTCTACCCTATAAGAGATACCATTCTTATTGTCAAACATAACCGATTAAATAAAAATGTCCAGAGTTCAAAAAAAGGAAGATTTACATGTCTAAAAATTGTAAAATTCCGAGATCTTGATTCTCAATGCGATGCCAAGAACATAGCTTTAATACTTTCAAACTTAATACTCAAAACTATCTGCTTAAAAACTCAGAGACAACTGTAGTGACTAACCCAATAAATATAAATAATCTATACCAGAGTTGTATAAAGCACCTATAAGAAAGGTTAAACTGTCAATAACGCAGCGATTTAGTGACAGTGAGGCTATTTATAGAAACAGTTTGAACTATTATGGCTCAAAAAGTAAATTATATTAATCTTCTCAGTAAAGGCAATCGAATTGTTCTAATGCTTAATGCTTATCTCCATCAAATACTATAGATTGTTAATACAGCAAACTCCATATACTTTACCATCTATGTAGAATATTGTACACATGTAATGTATACATTGCATCTAAACAAATAAAACGTTTCAGTGTCACAGTTAGTGTAAAATAAGTTTGTGGACTTCAGGCTTGTAGGTTTCAGAGTACATCGAGGGTCATACGTTCAACTTCAGCGCAAATAATTAAGTGCGCTGTCAATCAATAGGTGTTCACTTACAAAAAAAGACCATGAAAGGTGCATCCAGTAAAAATCATTTCAGTGACCTCTAGAGGCCACCAAAGGTCAAAAATCCAATTTCCACGTGCCTAAGCCAGGTGTTATAGCCAAAGTTCGATTTCGGAAAAATAAATCCTTAAATTCAACTAACAGCATGATAAACAAGAGATACTCACAGGAAGTTATCCTTTACTCAACTTTATTCGACTAACTATTGCTATTATCAAAATTGGCCATTAACAAAAACAACAGAAAGCACTTGACATGACTTGAGAGCTGTGATGACAAAAGTGAATTGTGTAGTATCTGGGTTGCGATGCTGATATGCTGATTTAAAAATGAAAGGGAAACGTAAGTTGCATGATCAACTCTACATACTCAATCTTTCAATCAATTTAAACGCTAGCGCTATAAGTTCAATTTCAATAAATTTTTACCCAAACTCTAATACTAGCAATCATCTGGTGGTCAGACAGCAGCTCTTTGGATCCAGGTGCAATTCGAAATCTGACATACTGACACTATGTGGCCGCACAGTTCCTGATCCCGAACGTTCACGTCTTTTAATAACCATTTGCGTTATTTTTAAGCTATTTCCTAGCACTATTCTCTAATGATCCTAAATTTGTCTATTTCATTCGAAATCAGTTCCTTGCCTATTCGTGATGCTTGAAGGCTTCACAGATAGTTTATTTGTCATGTCATTTTCCAGTGCATCCGCAGTCAATGATTTTACAGCTTAAAAATAATAAGTACATACAACATTGATGTAATAGTGCTAAAATTATTAACACTAGCAACGCAACTTCACCCAAAGATAGTAGAGCTTCAATTAGTGAAAAGTGGTAGGCGTGTATCGCACATTTAAGCTGTCTTGTTTTGTTCGAACCTTTGATCAATAACAGTTACAATAAACTGTTTTGCCTTTAATGAGCTTAGGAGGAGGTAATTATCCTATATAGGCTTGCGTTGCTTTCGAATGACACTTGATTATTTATTTACTTTGAATTTGAACTTTTAACATTTGGTAAGCTCTAGAGGTCACAGTCGTATCTTTCACGGGCTGTAATACTGAAATTTTTTGTTCAACAGATGCAAATATTTTAACGTATGTAGGTGGTCCCATGTCCTTAATTGTACACCTACTTTAATTAGGTCGTCTACTTTTCAAGTATTTAGCTGTATTTGTCTTTCGTTCTAAAACTAGGTAAAGTATTTTTATCCTAATTATGAAACCTAGGCTGGTTTTTATAAAATTTACAGAAACTCTTTAATCAGGATAATAACGCTGGATTGCCTTGAAAGAATTGAAACACGAAAAGTGTTCTGAATGTAAAAAGCAATTAGGATATGGTACTTGAAACTCCATAGGTACTCGAAGGACTGCTTTGACAGATGCTTTTAATGTAAGCTTTTACACATCTAGCTAAGCTAGAGTAGCATAACATAACCCAACTCCTAACGTAACACCCAATCTAATTTGTTTTTTAACCCAACT
Source organism: Agrypnus murinus (assembly GCA_929113105.1). Taxonomy (NCBI): domain Eukaryota; kingdom Metazoa; phylum Arthropoda; class Insecta; order Coleoptera; family Elateridae; genus Agrypnus; species Agrypnus murinus. The sequence goes on from OV816024.1 coordinate 197,380,368, forward strand.
TATAATTTCTATCTTAATAAGTAACCTAATATTTAACTTGAAAATTAAATTAAAGCCTCCGTGACTGTTGATCAAGATGATTTTGTCAAAGAGGAAAGAGATACATGACTCAGGTGCTCATGGGCACATTCATAATATACAGGCTGCCTAAAATTATGTGTTGCAACAGATAAGATGTACTGTGTATCTTAGAAGTGAGTATAATAGAGCCTGTTGGCATAACATTAATTCGAGAATGTTAATTTAACTGCCAGCACCATAATCATATAGTTTTCGGTATCTGCTAGCTATTTTACATCAGATTAAGTAAAGTTTTGCAAAATTCAGGGTAGCGTATTCTGAAGTTAATTTATTCTATAGTTCAGCTCACCTGTGTTAAAATCTTAAATTACAGGACTTCTTTACTTGTTCTTCTATAAACCTGACTACTGTATTTTCTTAATATCATTTATTGTTACTAGTCGTTAACGACTAACCTACAATTTTATTCGGAGTTTCTAAAGACTACTAATTTATCTAACATATTCCCAATGATGTCTCTTAGTTCCTATGAACACAAGCTTAGCTTGTTGTACACAACATCACTATGCTGTGCTTTGGCACTTTGTCACTACACACTACACAAGGTCAAAGTTTTGAGTCTTCTTTTCAGGTCGGCATTGTCCAGTAGTTGTAACACATCAGTGTTGACGTGGGCATGAGTCTCTCTCGTGCTTTTCTGCAAACTTGTATTTTTTCTCGGACTGTTGGTATCTTCAGATCTCTATAAAGGTGGTTATTCCTATAGTACCATGGACCATCAACAATACCTCAGAGCACTTTATTCTGACAGACCTGGATCTTATCTGTGTTGCTCTCGGCTGTACATTCCCAGAGCTGAATCCAATAGGTCCAAATAGGTTTTAAGATTTGTTTGTACAAAAGAAGTTTTGTTATGTACAGGCAGTTGTGATTTCCTCCCAATCAGCCAGTGCATTGTTTTATATTTGAAGTAAAGTTCTTTTCTTTTTTTCTTTATGTGTTCTTTCTATCGTAGACGGATATCCAAGTTTATTCCCAAGTATTTTGCTGAAGAGCAATGCGGGATATTTTTATTATTTATTGATATCGGGAACTGGATATTTTGCTTATAGGTGAAGTGAATGTGTGCCGAATTACTCTCGTTGATTTTTGGTTTCCATTTGTTTGAAAAATCGGTTAGTATTGTATGCTTTTTGAAGTTTATTAGCTGCTTCTTCATACGTTACCTATTGCCAAGATTGTTGTATCGTCAGCAAACTTGTGACGTTTTGAGGCTGTGGGATGTCGCTAGTGTACAGCAGGTATAAAATGAGTCCCATCACGCTGCCTAGGGGTACCCTTGCATGCTCGAGTATTCCTCTTCTTGCTCGACTCGAAACATTCTTTCCGATATATAAGATTTTATTATTTCGGCGTATTGCTTGGCAACATAGTTTTAAGTTTATATATTAACCCCTCCTGCCAGACCTTATCGAAAGCCTGCGCTATGCCTTCTTCATACGCTTTTTCAATTATGTCCGTTATTCGGTGTACCTGATCGATCGTAGAATGCCTGTTCCTAAAGCCCAACTAGTGAGCAGGGATTAGGTTCTTGCTTTCAATGATTGGTTTTAGTCGCTTCAAAAGTAGCTTCACGAATAATTCTGATATTATTGGAAGTAACGAAATGGGTCTGAATGTTGAGGTTTTATTGGGAGGTTTACCCGGTTTGGCGATCATGATTACTTCGGCCATTTTCCAGAAGGCCGGTACATGTTTAAAGCAGAATGCTGCATTTATTAGGTAAGTGAGGCATACCAGTACTTTCCTAGGCAGTTTCTTAAGTATTTCTCCGGTTATGAGGTCATATCCTGGGACCTTTCTTGAACTGATATTGGTTCTAATTTCTCCAGCAAACTGTTTTAGGGTTGCCAGTTCAATATTTATTTCTTCGCCTTTAAATTGTTGCAGTTCTTGCACAAGTTGACTTCATTTGGCTGGAAGATTTGTTATAAATGGCTTGCAAACACTTCGCCTTTTTGCTGGTTATTTTTTACCCAGCTTCCGTCTGGGAATCTAATTTGGGGGTTATGAGTGCATGGTCGTTTTAATTATTTTGTGGCCTTCCAAAGGGAATAGGGCAACAGCCCTATCATCTGTTAATACAACCAGGTATTTATTTATAGATTTTTTTAATTCCACGATTCTTAGCTTTTGAGTAGCGCTGTTTAATCTGGTTTTGTCATCTGATGCTTTTGTTGTTTGCCACTTTTTTCTAAGTTTCCTTTTTTCAGTTACTAATTTTACTGTCAAATTTGAAGTTGAATTCAACACCTCTTGGTGGTTGGGGAAAACAGTGCAAATTAGATGACTTTTTGATATTTATCTGTAGGTTATTATAATTTGCTGGCAGATCTTCTGGCAGACCGAAGCTGAATTCAACATCTATGAAGGAACTCTGGGCAGATGAGTACCTATGTAAATGGACTATTTAACTTAAACAACCGAAAACTACAATACAAGCAGTTTGCTGTTTAGAGATGTAATGAAATGTAGTCAAAGTTCACCAACAAGTGCAAAACAAAATTCAATCAATTATTTTGGGAAGGTGGTTACTTAGTTTTTAAAGTTTTCAATAAAATTATCATATATAATACCATAAGTGGTAAAATTTTGTCGGCAAAATTTTCTTATTGTTACGAGCGTTTGTTGCATAGCAATTTCTCGAGTGACATTGTCACTAAAAACCACGAGACGTCAGTCGAGTGGTTTTTGATCAATGTCACGAGATGAATTGGCAACAAACACGAGTAAATCAAAAAGAAAATTTTGCCAAGACAAAATTTTACCACATATGTTATTCGTTATGACTATTTCGCGAATAAACAACACAAAGAATAAAAATATTTAACATTTATTTCAATGAAACGTACAGTTTGTGTATACTATTTTTGTAGGATCGTTACTATAGCAAAAAAATTTCGGTTAAATAAAGGGTAGGTTGCTTATTTGAACGTTTTCATTGGTAGAACAAGTTCGGAAAATTTTATAAACAAAAAATAGTCGCCGGAATAGAGAGAATTTCGTTCACAGGATAAATTTTTATTGGTTCGTATAACATTGAGTGAAATAGTCAGTCAAATTAAAAAAAGATGCAAATTGCAATTTAGTAAATACGTAGGAATAACTCATTGCTTTTTTTTATTTTACGTGCACCAGCATCGAATGTCATATGATGATCACCGTGACATCGATTCTGAAGCCGAAAAATTCTTTTCCTGAATCTAGGCTCGATCTCACGTCATTTCGGATACTTCGATCAGTTGGCGGCAATATAGTAAAGAGTAAAACAACGTGGGGATCTTCACCACTAGGCCAGTTCGACCAACTCATTACTGTAGTCGCCATATTTACCACATTAGTAACTCCTATAGTTACCGAAATAATGGTACAGCTCACCATGAATATGGTGATTTTATACTTTATAAATTTTATAGTGGTGCTACCCTATTGGTCATTGCTACTCTTATTAGCAAACTTACTCTTGATAATATTCTGTAAATAATGGTCATTCAATTAAATATCTATTTAAAGAAGAACTGGAACTACTAGAAAATGCAACTTTAAATGTCAGATTACTATTCATTTTTTTCTAGAGTCCTCTGACTTTGATACCGTATTGCTCGAAAACTGCTGAAGCAAATTAAATATTTTAAAAACGAGCAAATAGTAAATTTATTTCTACATGTAACAGTAAAATATCATATTTCTAACTGATATACTTTTATTTTTATCGGACGATACATAATAAGAGGTACCCATTTTTAGGGAAAATTTCATTGAGACTGAGTTAAATATTTTTTTTCCTCAGAAAGTATATCTCATATATCTATGAGATTTTTGTAGGGGTTAGAAAGAAACCTTGCGGTTGTTATTCTATTAATTTACGCACAAAAAAGTGTTTTATTTAAAATATATATGAAAAAATAGCTAACTATGCGTTCTTGTTTATTAATGGAGATAGCGTCAAATTTTTTTCGCTAAATTAACACTTTTCATATGTAGACATTATTTTCTTTAAAGAAATGTTCCGAATTTTAACAATGAAAGTGCAATAACAAAAAACCCGTTTTTTGTCGAAACCGCTTATCATCAAAAATCGTTTTTTGAAAACAATAATGTCTACACATGAAATGTGTTGATTTAGCGACAAAATTTTGACGCTATCTCGTCTAGTCTGCAAATTAATAGCATAAGAACCGCAAGGTTTCTTTCTAACCCCTACAAAAATCTCATAGATATATGACATACTTTCTGAGAAAAAAATTAGGGAACTTGCTTCAATGAAATTGTCCCTAAAAATGGGTACCTTTTATTGCGTATCGACCGATAAAAACAAAACTATACCAGTTAGAAATATAATATTTTACTGTTGTATGTAGAAATGGATTTACTACTTGCTGGTCTTTAAAATATTTAATTTGGTTCAGTAGTTCCCGAGCAATATGCTTTCAAAGTCAGAGGACTCTAGAAAAAAATGGATAGTAGTTAATAGAACAGTTAACATTTCCAATAACGAGTAACATTAGTAATGAGTGCATGCTACAACAATGTAAAAACATCCTTCAACAATAAATACAAGTAAAAAAGGTGTGGTGTACTTTAAACGACTTTTTACAATGATTATATAATATTCTTTTACATAACTACATACATGTATCCAAAATAAACACATGGTGAAGTGAAGAGGGTGTACAAATATGTGCAAGTAAATAAAATATGAGAGTGAAGGGTGCACAAATTAGACAGAAATGTGAGAATCTGAGTTAATAAAATACACCAAAAGTGCAACTGTGATACAAAAACACCACATCAACCCCATTAAACATTAACCATCTCAACATACCTTCTTAATCTGGCCAAGGCCGAAGTCTTGTAAGCAAAACCTCGATATGAAAGCAATAGAAGTGAAAGAGCGATCGTAAAGGAAGTTTGGATATAAATAATATCGGATATTTAAGGGAAGTGGATTTGTAAAATCTAGAAATAAAATAAGGACGTCGATCGGGCAAACGGGAGGTTGGACATAATGTTGGGCCGAGGCGGGGCTGATTGCTAAATGTATGTTTGCTCGCAAGAATTCTGCCGAAGCGAGTATGATGAGTAATAGCGTTGCGACGAAAATCTCTGTAACAACAGATAAAAACTTTAGTATTAATCTTAAATCTCTTATTTAAAAATCTTAAATTTTTTATTTATTTATTGATTTTCTATTTACGGTTAAGGAATCAAATATCAAAATAGGAACTACTTTAAATATTTATCCGATACTATATATTATGTAGATAGAAAGTTCAGAATACTTTTTAAATTTTTGAAATATTTGTCCATAGTAAACCGCTTTGGGGATTGATATTAAATATTTTCTCTGCATATACACATATACCACTATCCTATAGCCCGATTTCGACTCGATGTCATCCACCAGTATATACCCCGAGGTTAATTTTCTGAAAAGTATATGACATAAATGTCAGTCTTGTTGGATATTGATACTAGCGAATATTAGAATCTAATGGTTTTTGCTTTTATGCACTTAGCGTTAGTTCTATAACCCCATTATGAGTCAAACATTATTGTTAATAGTGATTGGAAATGGAATAACAATAATTATCGTTTATAAGAACTATCTAAAATGCTAATGCAGTATTTTCCATTTAGGATTTTTCACTTTAAAAAGAAAAAACAAACATTAAAATAAAAGGTAGCTCAAATAGCACTGTTTGACAGCTTACGGTTCTGATGTTACTAATTGAAGTAGGAACAAAATTAAATTTCAAATTCAATTTAAAATTTATTGGAAGTTAAACGTCTGAATATACTTTTCACAGTTTAGGTTTGACCCGGATCTATTAAGTTTAAAATTAGAACAAAATTAAAATTAACCCAGGCCTTGGGGCATAGCTGAAATTAACTTTATTTCCATCCGATCTCCACTAGTGATAGCTCAGTAAATTAGCTATGAGCATTAAAAAGGCCGGATATTGCTGACATGTATTTGAATAATAAAATTGTTATACATAACTGGCTGCAATTCTAGAGATTCAGTCGGCGATTTAAAAACAAATAGCAAGTATTCATTTAAATTTAAAGCAATCATTCATCAAGGCAGTTCGATGTTAATTTTGGAAAATTACAAAAAACAATAAAAGTTTATACAGCTGCAGTTAGTTATATGTGTACGATCAATACCAAACTTGGCAAAGAGACGCGAACTTGAACTTAAAATTTTCTCTCCATATGATCATGACCAAGCTTTCTGAAGGTTACTTTATTTAGAAACTTGAAGTGCTATTTTAAAAAACAAGTAAACAAAAGCAAGCTATTAAGAAAACAAAGCAATTTATGAATTACTACTATAACTTTTGAAAAACAAACTCATTTATCATCTACATCTACAAATACATCGTTCTGGTGCTAAGTGTTTCAAAATCCCTTTAAAGTGTACTATATGCCTAATAAGAAAGTTTGAAATATTTTACACGTACCGACTCCTACTTGCGATTACATCCTTTGTATGCAGTTTAGTGACCTTGTGGCATAGGCGCCGACTTTCAAGATTTTAATGGGGGCTGGCCAGTTTACAGCTTTATCATCTGTGCTAAACACAGTCTGCATATAAGTATTTCCAAAGGATTTGTTAATTAAACTTTGTTTTGTGCTATAACATCTGTAAGTCGGCTATAGCCGCACTAGGGCCTGCGTAATAATAATAATAGCGCCTCCCCCGCATATTGCTTCATTGCTTCTGGGGCCTGGTTCGTTAGGTAATGGGTAGTAATAATAATTATTATTTTATTATTATTATACAATAACAATACAACGTAAAAAATCAAAATACTCAAACCGAATTTAGAAATTAACCTATGCTTTTAAACAATCATATGTAGGATCTCCTCAAGTAAATAGAATTTTGCTTATTAGTTTAAACGGTATTAATATCCGGAAAATGAAAAAAATACATTTAGTACCTTTTTTAAAGAAAATCATTTAAATAGTGCAACTAAAGACATGATTCCACTGTTTAGTTATCCGGAGCGGGGTGATAATAAGTAGCTGTCGCCCCAGGTGCAATTCCAGCTCCTTCACTTTTTCTCCTTTTATCCTACCTTCTCCTTTTATATATTTTTACAAAACATAACATTTAAAACGACAATTTTTTTGGATAATATTAATTTTGCACAGAATATTAATAAATTACATTTCAAAATTGTAATTCTGGTCAAATAAAATAATAATACTAATAATAACAGCAAACAAAAAATATTTGAATTGTAAAATAATAAGCTCTTATTTAGAAGTAAACACGTTTTTTTAGCAATTATAGCTAGTTTGCGTAATATCCCAGTTGGATAAGTGCGTAAAGTCCTCTCTTCTAGATTCTCAATTTAGAATATATATATTGCGGTGTTGTCAAATCACCGTATTGAAAATTTTATCAACACAAATATTTTATATCAGATTTAAATTAAAAGAGGAACATGCTATGTCATGGGCATAATTAATATAAAGGCTATACATAGGAACATAGTTAGGTTCATTAATACTTAAATTAAAAACTAAGAATAAAAATTCCATGCAAACTTAACCTAGCTTTCTTATGCATAAATAAATAGGTTTTATTTTAGAAAAAGGATATCAATTAGTTAGATTGCTTGATCATAAATACGTTTATGCAACCCAAGTTACACCTTGGAACGGTTTCCCACTTGTTAGGAGGAAGTAATTTCCATATTTCAAGTTACAGATTACGATGTTTAGCGTTAGATAAATTTTTCTATTTTGCAGGAGGCCAGCTCAAGTTTATGTTGCTAATTAGCTAAAAATAGATTAATTAGGTCAATTTTGTTGTGACTTATACAATACAATTAATTTTTGAATTTGTTTATAAGATTTCTAATCACTTCAATTAATGAAGGTATTAAATCCTGTCGTTCGTGTTGATTTGACTCTTATAGACTCTTATCCTGTTTTTCCCCACTATTGTTTTGATGTAAGTGCTTAGAGCATTGTATGCTGGACATTTTGAGCATAAATTGATAAACATTGACTTAATATTTAAGCTGGCACTTGTATATGCATTAATTGGTGTTCGTATTCTAAAAAAAAATTATCTTTATAGTAAATTGTAAAGATGTTTCTATGGAGAAATTATTTGTATTACCTGTGTCATGTATTCATGTAAATAGTTTGTAAAAGATGAACCTTGATTTGTTGAACTTTATATGTAATTAGATCGTAACGAGATATGTACATTGTCAATCGTTTTTCTTGAATATCTTCGTTACGATACATTTTGGGACAATGAATGTATTATACTTTTTTATCTTTGTTTCAAGGGCTACAATTCTATAATAACAGAATTTAGATTAGTGTTAAAAAATAACAGCTGTGCGGGATTAGTGACGTCATGAGCTTACTCGATGTTTCATTGTTTTGAAAAAATGTCATAGTTTTCGTTTGTTCTGGCATAAACTATATATAAGCTGGGGCAAATTGTAACAAAGTCAGTCGATAAAACGTACAAGGCAGAATCTATGCCCGGCTCCGGATAATATTTGTAATAAATTTGAGGTTATATTTCAACCATATGTTTATGACGCAAATGTCATATATGAAACAAAGTTAAAATAAATTAAAGTGTTACCTGAACGTTTTTTAAAAGGATTAAAAGAAGATTTAACAATAGTGCAACAAAAATACAAAGTGAACGTGATTGTTCAAATAAATTCTGATTGGATTTATTTTCATCATCGATCTTCGTATCGATATTTTATAAATAAGCAGTCAGCTGATTGGTTTCATCGCAGTGTTACCAATAAAAAGGATTAACTTTTAGAAAGGGGAAAATATATCGTAATATACAAGGTTTGTTATAATGAACGATTCTTGTTAATTTCATGAATAATAATTAACTTGTAAAGTTCATCCTCAAATATAAAACTATTTGGTTTAGTTCATTAAGTTCTTTTGAGACTTTATTTGATTTGAAGTAAATAAAACAACTAAATTTCTTTTATATAAAATTTATTTTCATTTCATGAATATTTTTATTTATAAACAAATTTTATTTGTGTTGGTCTGTTCAAACGAATCACCGTACTGGCCCTATGTCAGGTCACTACAATTATTCCTAACGTTTGAGCAAACCTGAGAAGTGTTTCTCAATTATCAACTGTATTATTTTGAATAACATTTTTTTACTTTGACTTTCCATTTGAATTTTCATTTTGTTCGTTAAATAAAGTTTATGTGTTTTCAATTTTACATATGTTTAATTGATGTTAATACAAGCATCCAGCGTTCTTTTCTTTTGAATTCAGAGTTTAGTAGCAGTTGTCCAGCTTACAGGAGCTTTAATGCTTACGATATAAGTTTTTCTTCCTTTCCAGGCATAAAAGTAAATAAGAGTCTCGTAATTCATATAATTTATGCTTTACTGAGCAAACCTGAGCTAGCTGAGAGGAATAAAGAAAAATATCTGTGGTGTATTCTCATTTCAATCCACCGTATATAATTTACGTTTATATTTGGAATGGTGGACATATTGTATTTTATTTTATCTTCAAAGATCACCGCAATATATTACCTAAAATATATTAACCATGTGGGCTCAGCCCTCACTACATTATTTTAATGAGGGGCGCAGCCTTCGAGCCACCACATAGTCGCCGCTTATGCCTTGTGGTCATTTATGACAGAATTCCTTTGAAAGGTGACGAATTGTAGGCACGCAAACATATGCACATGTTTAATAAAAACTAACATAGAGGGAGACAAAAAATACAGTTGTATATTTTTAGAAAATTCGTCGCAGAATACCTCCAAAACGAACAGTTACAGACTGATATCATTTGTTGGAAAAGTAAGATGCGTCCCTTCTCTATGCATTTCAGGTAACTCTACCTTGTTCATAATGCGAATACAGTAGAATTTCCGGGCTCAAAGTGTTTTCTGTCAACTCTTCTTCCACAAAGTTGAATAAATTGCTCTAGAATAGTTATTTTCAAGTCAGAACTCCAGCATATCTATATCCATATCTGCTGAACGGAACCACGTAAGTAATAATATTCTCTACTGAATTTTACATTGTTTTCATGTATAAATATGCTTCGACTCATCTCTAAAGGATATCGAATATAATTTGGAGGACGAAGAGTTGTACAAACACACTTTGAGACGGAACTTCTACCGTAGTTACACTTAGAACAAAGTAAAGTTATCTGCAACGCGTAAAGGAGAAACGTAGTAGCTGTTTTATAGGTATTTATAACGTATTAGAATTTTGTCACTGCCGCCTCGATTTGAGAGACAAACGTCTTCTACACTGCTGGTCGCGTTGGAGAAATGTCTGTTTTTTAGAGCTATAGTATAGTGGCGCCATCTGTCGAATCCTGTAGTAATTATTCTAATAAATAATAAATTTAATAAAATTTGATTTGGCTTTTTTTAATTTCATTTGTATAATCTCTAATTAATGATATAGATACATTTCAGCTCTATTGTTCAAAATTTATCCAATTTGTTAGGAAACACATGTTTTCAAGTTTTTAATTCAAGTGCAATGTTTGCTTCCTAAAGGAAATTTTCCTCTCTAGACAAGAAAAATGAATTTTCCTCACTATTTTGCAAGATAGAAATCGAAGTTTCTGGGCATGGAGTGGAAAAAATAATTTTTTTAACCGGTCGACTGACGCGAGGTTGAGATAGTTTAGCCTTTCCTCTCATTTCTCATTAAACTTAAATACTGATCTTATTACATTTTATTTGCCAGAACAATTAAGCAACTTTTAAAACAAATATTTTGAATTGTTACTTTATCTTAAAAAATCTATATTCTACAGACAGCTTTGTTTTGTTCTATTGAATTTCCTATTCAGTTTTGTAGTTTTTATAACTAGAAAAATAAAATAACACAATATAAAAGCACGTATTTTATGAGAGGTTATTTTTTCTTAGCATCGTTGAGAATTTGCAACTGGACAGCAATGTAATATTTCCCAAGAGAGATCGGTAATACGCAGCCTGGATGTTTTGTATTGTTACAAGCTACGAACGCGACCGGCCGTATAAGAGACGTTTCTTTCTCAAATCGAGGAGGTCGTAGATTTTGCAAGAAATGCAACTATCTAAGTTTAGACTCCCTCTAGTTCTGTCTCTAGATTTAAGATAGAACGACCAAACAAGGGCCTTCAGTCAAAATTTACGCCTTTTAAGGTTGAAAGTTTTTAGTTCAACCCTGGTGATGAGTTATCATGAATGATTTACATTTTAAAAGAATTACAATGCGGTATTTTTCGAGTTATTAAGTCCATAGGTATACCTTAATCAGTAGTTTATTAAACCTGGATCATTGCCAACTTTATAAAAGTAAAATTGTGACAGCGCGAAAAAAAAACCCGCACGAATTTTGTAGGTCTTTAATTTGCATTACCTATGTGCATCTAAAATATAAAATAAATATTTTTTGCTTTTTACTTAAATTGTCTTTTACTTATTCTTAGTGAGAGAGTCAGTCATTTGTGTTGTAACTATTAGTGCAAACACAATGAAAAATCTAAATAATAATTAATTCGAAACGATAGGTAGAGAATCGTGTTAGGTAGAATCTATCCACCAGAAAAGATGAGATATTGTAAGACTAACATAAACATCCCCAAAGAAATTAAATCAAAAGAAACCTAAAAAATAGATTTTCCATAAAGATTAGGAAAAACTATAAAAAGAAAAATTCTCCCACAAACTCCGAAATTGCCATTTTAAGTCTAGTATTTTAGTTGGCTATCATCGACATGCTCTTGTTGTCATGTTCCATTATTTAACTGAACAAATCTTAAATATTAGCTTGTGATGCTCTCGTGATTTTTGTAAACGGAATGCGTTTGCTTACATCGGAGCAGAAACATCGAAATAGGAGTGCTGTTAATTGTTTGGATCGGTCTAAGTGTGATCTGACGGAATTCTGTACCGGTTACGCTCCGAACCGGTAACTAAAGAAGACAAAGAAAGTTCCACCAGTCGGAAAGTTTTTGGGATGTCCATAGTATAATTTTTGTTGAGTATCTTAAAAAAGCAGAAACAATTACCGACGAGTATTACTATTTACTGATGAGCTTACCGCAACGCTTGAATGACGAAATAAAAAAGACCGCATTTGATGAAGAAGAAAATCTCATCTAGAAAATGCATCCGCCTGTGCGATAGCCAAAGATAGAAGATAGAAGATAGAAGATTCATTTGAAGTCAAATGAATAAATATTTGCCTTGCATTCTTTTCGGGTACTTATCAAACAATCCTGTTATACTGTTAAAATGCGTATAATAAGTACCGGAAATACAAAACGATTCTATATTTTTAACAGTACAAGTTTTGTTACATATAGTGATTACTTCTGCTGACGCTAAAAACGCTGCATATATATATATATATATATATATATATATATATATATATATATATATATATATATATATATATATATATATATATATATATATCAATATATATTATTTTAAATCTATCTTGTGACTACTGACAAGTGACGATATGTAATAATAATAATAATAATCTTTATTTAGCATTCGCTATAACTTTACATATAGGTACTACAGTGGTCCCTTTCATTACACTTTCTTACAATAATTACCAACAGCACAAGTTACAATGACAGATAAATATAAAAAGTATAAAAATAAATAATATAAATGACTATATGTATAAATTCTATGACTAGATGCTAGATATAAAGAATTCTTTGACTTTTCTTTTAAACATTTTTAAATTTAATCCTTTTATTTGTTCAGGCAATTGATTGTAAAGAATAATCCCATTATAAAAAAGAGAATTTTGTGCTTTTGATGAATTTCTTCGGCTTAAATAAAAATTATTGTTAAACCTTGTATTGTGATTGTGAATTTCATTTACTAATATTAAATTATCTGTCAAATATTGTGGTAATAACCCTAATTTCATTTTATGCACAAAAACGACAACCTGAATTTTAATAAAAGTTTCAACATTAACCCACCCTAATGTACTTAGCATATATTCCATTCTTGTATATCTATTACAATTAAGTATTACTCTCATTGCTTTATTTTGTAGAAGTTGTAATTTATTGAAATCCCCTTTATTTCCCATAAATAAAATAGTAGCGGCAAAGCAAAAGTGAGGTAGTATTATTGTATTAAAAACCAATCTTTTTGACCAAGTTGACAAATAACCACTACATCTTCTCAAAACCCCAATTTTTTTGAAATCTTTTTACAAATGTAATTAATGTGTTCATCAAATTTTAAGGTTTTATCGATAATAATACCCAAATACGGTTTCAACTATCTTACCATTAACATTAACTACAAAATTATTAAAAACCTCTTGATACCCACTCCCTTTACCAATAATTAACGATTTAGTTTTATTTACATTAAGTTTTAATTTATTACTTCCTAACCAATTACTTATATTATTTATATCCTCATTTAAATCCCTTTGAATACCAATATTATCCCTCCCACTAATGTACACAACCATGTCGTCAGCAAACAGATGAAATTTACATTTTTTAATGACATTACTAACATCGTTAATATACAGACTATACAAAAAGGGTTCTGAAATACTCCCTTGTGGTACTCCATAATCTATGTTCCTGTCTGATGATACATTTTGGTTACATTTTACATGCTGCTTCCTATTATCCAAATAACTTTCAAACCAATTTAATACAATTCCTCCCACCTCGTAATTTTTAAATTTTATTAGTAATTTCTCCCGGTCAATAGTTTCGAAAGCCCGTTTTATATCAAAGAACACTATTATAATTACTTCATTGTTATTATAGCTTTCTTTCCATTCATTTATCAAATATTGTATTGCTGTTTCACAGCTAAAATTCTCATATTTACTATTAATATCAGATATTCTATAATTATAGTAAGTAGATAGGCAACACCGGTTCTAGCCCAAAATCCCATGTTATTTCTTATAAAGGTCCAACGTAGTAAGTTTCGGTCAATTTCAAGATCATTAGCGGTCTAGCGCGTGACCTCACCGCGTGATTATACTTCTACGCTCACATCTGACTAACCATGTGATCATAATATTCAAATCATGCTTTCTACGTTAATTCATCTGCTAACCAACGAGATTAAGAAATTTAAAGAAACCAACAATCGTCAATATATCTGCGAGGGTTGCAAGCTCGACTAACGGATATATCTATGTCAGTTACTACCCTTTCGTAAAGGGCTTTCCAATCTCAAAATAACATTAATGTAATATTATTTAATTACGTTAATGAATACTGATCGTATGCTGACGACACCAACTACACGACTGTACTCGCTATCTATTCTCACTCGATATCTAATACTCATATGTCTATACATATATTATTTTAATAAAGAGCTGTAAATAAAGCACACAAATATGGTTTATACACTTTTAGGTTATTTAACTATTGTACATTTCAAGCTAAATATATACTTATTCTAAAACTACCTATTAAGAAATATTAATTAACAAGACAGAGTACGAACTTTTCGCAACATCTTACAGGAAAAGAATATTAAAGTCAATGATTAACATAGAAACATCAAACTAAACATATTTGCATAATCATAATTAAAGTACAGAGTTATATGATTAACTTTATCTTATACTAAACTACATATTAGGAAATAATAATTTCCTAAGGCATAAGGCATTTATAATATCTTACAGGAAAAGAAGATTACATTCAATCAGGATCATAACATACATCATCAACTAGATATTATAATGAATATATTAAATATTAAAACATACATACAATATACAACAAACATACACACAGATTACATTAATATCTAACCTTACAGAATTTTACATTACATATAAGATTTTTGGGTGAGGACACACATCAGTCTACATCCATTAGTTCTAATATCGAATAATGTCCTAAAGGTAGAGTTTCATAGGAGCCAGGTAAGAGGTATCGTTTATCATCATATGAGCTAAGAGCAATCTTTTGTTGAGTGATCGAATGAACATGATGCTTATCAGATCGGATTATATTTTGATGTACGCGTTTTTCTATATAGTTTTCGAGACATTCTACATAGTCTTCGAAGGTAATTTTCGTATAAACAACAAATGTTTTTACTCCTTTAGCCTTTTTCGTTACATCCTAATTAGATATAACATCGGCGATTTCATCTTCTTCATATTCTTCATCCTGTAAGCGATCTCTTAATACTTCTACTTCATTTTGCGAAATGAGAGTTTTTATTGTGTATAATTTTGATCGGAGTCCAACGTAATGGGTCATCGGTATCCCATTACATTCATCCTTCATTAGCCCAAGAACTTTTTTATTAACGCGCGGAATGCCGTATACATTATTCACAGGGTAATCGCTCGTATCAAAATACTGAAGGCAATCACGCTTCATAGCTTCATAAGGATCCTGATTACGAATTTCATATATAAGAGAATCAGTATCTGAATATAACACAGAACACCTATCACCAAATGTACTCTTTATATATCCATAATGGAAATCGTAGATGGTAGCCTTAGCGAGATCCAGAATGCTCATACCGACATAAATAGGTTTGTTCAGATAGATTTCGGATTTTCTTAACTCGATTGCTACTAGATTGTCATTAAATATACTACAAGTGTTAAATTCAGGCTTAGAGATGTAAGATTCAGCTCCATATCTACCAGCCCATTTAGTTACAAGACGTATATTCTACCGTATATTCGATAGACGTATATTCGTACCCGCTTCCATAAATTTTCCATAGTCTTACCAAAGACCGCGTTATTCATAAGCTTATAGAGATTCTTTTCAAACTCATTTCTTGCGTTTTGACGTAACTTTGTGTTTAAGTCGTTATATGACTTTAGCCACGCCGATTGCTTAAATCTAAGCACTCTATGAACTCGGGTAATCTTCAACCCATGCTGCAACACCTGTTTTAGAGCTCTATAATGGATAATATACTTTTCTTTATGATGAAGAGTAGCCATCAACTTAGCTTCCTGAGAAGAAAATGCGCACGGTTTTTCAGTCTTCGGATTAACATGCTGCGGTCAGAAAGGTAGATCTTTATGAGTATCATGCAGTTCCCTAGGGTATTCCAGATCAATCTCTAATATATAACCTTCAGGAGCATTATCAGGAATGGTTAGCACATCAATACTATCTGATTTGATCCATTCGAAACCTCCATATGGTAGGTACTAATTATTGACATCATAGTACATTAAATAATTTTCAGGACTAGTCGGATCATATGTCGGAATGTATTTATTGTTAGCTGTCGATCTCCTATTAGAGCAAACTTGACTAAGACCACCTCGGATTCCGCGTTCAACAAAGAGAAATTGATCGAGATCGGTTAGGAACTCTAACCCTTGTTTTGTATGCTTTAACATACAATTCCAAGTAAAACCAGGAAGTGTAAAGTAATGAGCAGGGTCTAACACATAAGTTTTCAAACAACTATTTCTGAATTGCTCAAAAACGTCTGCTAGTAACAGGATATCAGTTTTCATATATAGATCGATGTACTCTCCCAAACTGCTACAATTAAATTTAGACCATACATCTTTAGCTCTCCTATACAATTTTCTTGAACACTTTTTATTTTCTAGTTTATTATAGAAAGCTTCAATAGGCGGCAAACAAGTTTCACTAAACTTGTCAATGCAATCGATATAATCATAGGGCATTACACCCTTTTTTGTTATCATACTGAAGAGATCATGAGATATATCAGAAAATTGAGATTTCAAATTAGGAAAACTATGTAGATATGAAGTTAACTTTTCTAGGGAGGACGCCATAAATCGGAAGGAATCGATAAACCGGAACTGAACCAGAGAATCGTTTATATGTTTAGTAAAAGAGATATACTTTTCTTTAGTTATAGGAAGTAAATCAACAACACCTTGCATTCTAGACGCTAGATCGGCAATTATAAAATGAGCATCATAACCGCTTAGATTATGAAAGACAACAGGAATAACCCTTGCATCTTTGTAGTTAATATTACATTCTTCATGGGCAGATCCTCGATAATTATTTTCAGAAATTAGATGCGTATGATCACGTACTTTTTTATCGCCCGGTCCAAAAGGTTTTTCACAAATATGACAATGAGTAGATTTTCTAAATTCTGCTTCCTGTTCAGGTGTTATATTAATATCGTAAGGACAAAGAAATACTGTTTCCAAATCCTCTGCCAACTGCTGAATCTCATCGGCAAACCATTCCATGCAATCCAAACCTCGATGGGAACGGTAAAAAGATAATGAGTCATCATATGAACATTTGACATAATAACCTACAGCAGCGGGAATGTGTTCTTGATACATATTTTTATTATTACACGGTTTCAGGATACTCTCCAAATCGGCATATACAACAAAAGGAGCCTTCTCCTTATTTTTAAAATTCTTAAATTTTAACAGGTTCTCGCCTACTTTAGGCATTTTGATAGCACAATCATTGACCTGCTGACAGTCTTCAATATGCTTATTTAACTTTTCTTGTGATCTAAAGTAATGCAAGCATCGATCGCAGAAATATTTTCTACAATCTTCTTTACTAAGTTGAGAGGACAACAGTCGGCTTAGATTCTTTATCCAAATGAAATGATAACGAATAGGCGTAGTGCAGTTTTCTATATCTTCATCATCATCAAAGTACTTATCTTGAACAAGAAGCAAATTCACATGTTGTTCTACTTTGTTTTTAGTAAGATATGATGGTAATGTCGCATAATGTCGGTTTTTCTTCTTCAGATAAACATTAATGGATATATTATTCTGTTTTTCAAATCTAGGGATCTGCTTGATTGTCATCGGAAACTGGATACCCGTCAAATTTAAAACCTTAGAGTAGTGCGGATATTTCGAGATACGCTGAGGATGTTTATCAACAGGATGTAATGCACTGACTACAGCCCATGCAAAGCACGCCTCATCATCATTCTTCACGTTAATGCATGCTTTCTTCATATTTATTTGCTCTGGCAGATCGATGTAAGATGATCCAAGCTGAGGTGTATATTTATTAATATTAACTTGAAGGTTAATAATCGATTTAAGTGTCCAGCCACTCTCTCGCTCTTGGAATTCCTCCAGCTCAATTAATATCGGCTTTGTTACTTTATCATCAAACCATGAATCTAGATCTGTATCTCTATATATCGGAGAGTTCGAGGTTGTAAAATGTTTGTTTTCATTTAGAAGCAGATCACCTCTCTTACATTCAAATTCTCTACATTCAAAACAGAATACCTTTAACAACCGAGTACAATTTCCATATTAACCTGGATTTTATTATTATTATATGGGTTTAAATTTGAACTGCGGCCTAAATTATGGTCTGTAGTGCTGTTTAAACTTTTACTAGCTATACTTTAAAGGAGATGATGCACGTTAATATCAAAGTGCATGACTTTCCGCGTATTACGAATATCTAATAATCTAATCTAATAAAACACTCTCATTAATCGTTATAACACCAGCCAGGGCAAATTCTCCACTTTCTCGAAGTATACTAGGTTGTAAAATTCATTTCCTTCGAATTAATCATCAGAAACCAATTTTTCGTGAAGAAACATGTGTATTTACTCATGCGTTAACAAACAAAATAATTGAAATTCTTTGAACAGCACTTAGTAGAATGAGTCATTTATATTTCATAAAGCAGTAGATTCTTGTTTTTAAAAATCATTATGCAACGTTTCTTCAGTTGTTACAGTGCGTATATTTCTCGAGTGATTTAAATTAATCGTTTTTATAATTAGCGTTAATTTGTGTAGTGGTTTCTTGTTGAGTATATCTAATTTAGTAGGTATGTTCATTTATTTTTTATTATATTCGGATGCTCGAATAGTTTATTTGGTGAAAATGTTCGATATTTTTTAATTATAATCTCTCAAGTGGTTTTGTTAAAAAACACGTCGCTTTAAGCATAGAATGGCTAATTAGTAAACAGTATAAATTTGCGAAGTGATATCTTGTTGACTTCAGTTAATTTTAATATGAACGTTCTTCCCTTTTTATATTTTAGACTCTAATAGATTTGTTTATTTATAGAATATGTTAATATTTTCAATTATTATAATCTTCTTAGTTGATTTTGATAAAGTTAATGTTAACACACTGATATATCAATCAAAACCGGTTGTGGGAATTAAATAAAATTAAATAAACGATATCTCAGTAATAATAGATTTTCTAATTAACTTTCAACCGTGCTTTAACCGATGTTAATAAATTATTTTATAAAATTTTATTATTTAATTTTTTATTGTGTACTCTGTAGCGTTGTAATTTTTTTTCGATTATTAACGATGCTTTATTTCTCTTTATGCTTCTTATATTGAATATTTCAGTCTTTTTCGTGTGGTGCTAGAAGCCTGTGCCTCAGCTGTATGTGTAGAGAGTATATAAGAAACATCGACATCTACGTTAGCTCATTATTAATTCAACCTTCGTGTTGACATCATCAGTTGCAGCGTTCATCATCAGTTATTAGTTCACTTATCATAATAACGTTAAAGACGTCGCCTGCGCTATCCTGTACATCAAAAAAGGTAGGATTCGATTAAGTAATTATTTTTGTATTATATAAATTATGTTTCGATTATCTGAATTTATGAAGTTAAAATTTTTTCATTCTCAGCATGTTTTGCATTATATGTGTAATCATTTGCGGTTTTCTAAGTTGACGTATACACAACTTTCAATCTTATGAATTAATATGGGCTCACTTATTTACTAATTTTATAAATTACGTTGATAATTAAAAAAGATTTCTAGGTTGTAACCTTGGTTGATGTGAAAATGATATCATAAATAAATATTCGATCTTAAGAGTAAAGCGAATACAAAAACTAGTCTTCCTGAAAACTTAAACGCTATATTGTCGATGCTAATACTTCATATAAACCTTGCATTGAATTGACTCTGGAAGAATGTGAATAAATTAACATGTCTAAGCATAATGTGTTGGTTGATGGTTAACTTACGTGTAATTAATTTTAAAATTTAATTAATATTATAAATTAAATATTACTGATAAATAATAGATAGGCTATAAAACATACTCTATTATTTCATTTATTCTGATAATCTAAAGGCTGATAGCGTAGTAAATGTGGCTGATAGCATAGTAAATGTGGCTGATAACATAATTAATGTGGCTGATAGCTCAATGATTGTGACTGATAGCGTAGTAAATGTGGCTGATAGCATGATGAATGTGGCTGATAGCGTAATGAATGTGGCTGATAGCATGATAAATGTGGCTGATAACGTAATTAATGTGGCTGATAGCATGATGAATGTGGCTGATAACGTAATTAATGTGGCTGATAGCATGATGAATGTGGCTGATAGCGTAATGAATGTGGCTGATAGCGTAGTAAATGTGACTGATAGCATAGTAAATGTGGCTGATAATATAATTAATGCGACTGATAGCGTGATGAATGAGGCTGATATCATCAGCCTTCTAATAGTATTTGATAGCTTATACTTGTTAATAGAAGTAAATTATATATAATCTCAGCAAACCTTTATTGTCTAGCTAAAAAGCATCATTTCTTTAACTATCTTGCATACTATAATATTCAATATTTCTCGCAGGTTCTTGAATTTATCGACGCATTTTTGCATCATCTTCTCGGCGGTACGTGTAGAGAGTATATAAGAAACGTAAACATCTACGCTAGCTCATTGTTAATACAACCTTCGTGTTGACAACATCAGTTGCTACATTCATTATCGGTTTATTAGTTCACTTATCATAATATCTAAGATGTCTTTAGTTAATGCTGCAGTCAGTAATATTCGAGCCTTGGCCGGTATTCTGCCGATTGTTCCGACTAATAATCGTATCGTAGAAGGGCTTAAGGAATGTACGCGAACTATTAGAAAAATCTATCGTGAGCTGAAGTGTGCTAAGTCTGTTGGTGAAAAGCAGCATCTCATGACTCAATTGGCCCAAGTAAAAACTTTTAAATCTCAATTCAAAACGCTTCAGAAAAGTGGTGCTGGATCGAAGAAGGAAACTATAGAAACCGCTAAACATCGAGTTCGCTGGGATGATTCTATGTCAGCTTTTGATAATAGAATTCGAAGTGGGGTGATCAGTAACCTTAAACATAGGGATCCTAAAGAGTTCTTCACGGATTGTAAGACTCTTTTCAAACGAAGAATTCCTAATATCCTGAAAGAGTATGAAGCAGTAAAAGTTAATGTCATTTTCATGGGAGAATTTGAATGTAAGAGAGGCGATCTGCTTCTAAATGAAAACAAACATTTTACAACCTCGAACTCTCCGATATATAGAGATACAGATCTAGATTCATGGTTTGATGATAAAGTAACAAAGCCGATATTAATTGAGCTGGAGGAATTTCAAGAGCGAGAGAGTGGCTGGACACTTAAATCGATTATTAACCTTCAAGTTAATATTAATAAATATACACCTCAGCTTGGATCATCTTACATCGATCTGCCCGAGCAAATAAATATGAAGAAAGCATGCATTAACGTGAAGAATGATGATGAGGCGTGCTTTGCATGGGCTGTAGTCAGTGCATTACATCCTGTTGATAAACATCCTCAGCGTATCTCGAAATATCCGCACTACTCTAAGGTTTTAAATTTGACGGGTATCCAGTTTCCGATGACAATCAAGCAGATCCCTAGATTTGAAAAACAGAAAAATATATCCATTAATGTTTATCTGAAGAAGAAAAACCAACATTATGCGACATTACCATCATATCTTACTAAAAACAAAGTAGAACAACATGTGAATTTGCTTCTTGTTCAAGATAAGTACTTTGATGATGATGAAGATATAGAAAATTGCACTACGCCTATTCGTTATCATTTCATTTGGATAAAGAATCTAAGCCGACTGTTGTCCTCTCAACTTAGTAAAGAAGATTGTAGAAAATATTTCTGCGATCGATGCTTGCATTACTTTAGATCACAAGAAAAGTTAAATAAGCATATTGAAGACTGTCAGCAGGTCAATGATTGTGCTATCAAAATGCCTAAAGTAGGCGAGAACCTGTTAAAATTTAAGAATTTTAAAAATAAGGAGAAGGCTCCTTTTGTTGTATATGCCGATTTGGAGAGTATCCTGAAACCGTGTAATAATAAAAATATGTATCAAGAACACATTCCCGCTGCTGTAGGTTATTATGTCAAATGTTCATATGATGACTCATTATCTTTTTACCGTTCCCATCGAGGTTTGGATTGCATGGAATGGTTTGCCGATGAGATTCAGCAGTTGGCAGAGGATTTGGAAACAGTATTTCTTTGTCCTTACGATATTAATATAACACCTGAACAGGAAGCAGAATTTAGAAAATCTACTCATTGTCATATTTGTGAAAAACCTTTTGGACCGGGCGATAAAAAAGTACGTGATCATACGCATCTAATTTCTGAAAATAATTATCGAGGATCTGCCCATGAAGAATGTAATATTAACTACAAAGATGCAAGGGTTATTCCTGTTGTCTTTCATAATCTAAGCGGTTATGATGCTCATTTTATAATTGCCGATCTAGCGTCTAGAATGCAAGGTGTTGTTGATTTACTTCCTATAACTAAAGAAAAGTATATCTCTTTTACTAAACATATAAACGATTCTCTGGTTCAGTTCCTGTTTATCGATTCCTTCCGATTTATGGCGTCCTCCCTAGAAAAGTTAACTTCATATCTACATAGTTTTCCTAATTTGAAATCTCAATTTTCTGATATATCTCATGATCTCTTCAGTATGATAACAAAAAAGGGTGTAATGCCCTATGATTATATCGATTGCATTGACAAGTTTAGTGAAACTTGTTTGCCGCCTATTGAAGCTTTCTATAATAAACTAGAAAATAAAAAGTGTTCAAGAAAATTGTATAGGAGAGCTAAAGATGTATGGTCTAAATTTAATTGTAGCAGTTTGGGAGAGTACATCGATCTATATATGAAAACTGATATCCTGTTACTAGCAGACGTTTTTGAGCAATTCAGAAATAGTTGTTTGAAAACTTATGTGTTAGACCCTGCTTATTACTTTACACTTCCTGGTTTCACTTGGGATTGTATGTTAAAGCATACAAAACAAGAGTTAGAGCTCCTAACCGATCTGGATCAATTTCTCTTTGTTGAACGCGGAATCCGAGGTGGTCTTAGTCAAGTTTGCTCTGAAAGGAGATCGACAGCTAACAATAAATACATTCCGACATATGATCCGACTAGCCCTGAAAATTATTTAATGTACTATGATGTCAATAATCAGTATGGTTGGGCGATGTCGCAGTACCTACCATATGGAGGTTTCGAATGGATCAAATCAGGTAGTATTGATGTGCTAACCATTCCTGATAATCTCCTGAAGGTTATATATTAGAGATTGATCTGGAATACCCTAGGGAACTGCATGATGCTCATAAAAATCTACCTTTCTGACCGCAGCATGTTAATCCGAAGACTGAAAAACCTTGCGCATCTTCTTCTCAGGGAGCTAAGTTGATGGCTACTCTTCATCATAAAGAAAAGTATATTATCCATTATAGAGCTCTAAAACAGGTGTTGCAGCATGGGTTGAAGATTACCCGAGTTCATAGAGTGCTTAAATATAAACAATCGGCGTGCCTAAAGTCATATATCGACTTAAACACAAAGTTACGTCAAAACGCAAGAAATGAGTTTGAAAAGAATCTCTATAAGCTTATGAATAACGCGGTCTTTGGTAAGACTATGGAAAATTTATGGAAGCGGGTACGAATATACGTCTATCGAATATACGGTAGAATATACGTCTTGTAACTAAATGGGCTGGTAGATATGGAGCTGAATCTTACATCTCTAAGCCTGAATTTAAAACTTGTAGTATATTTAATGAGAATCTAGTAGCACTCTAGTTAAGAAAATCCGAAATCTATCTGAACAAACCTATTTATGTCGGTATGAGCATTCTGGATCTCGCTAAGACTACCATCTACGATTTACATTATGGATATATAAAGAGTACATTTGGTGATAGGTGTTCTGTGTTATATTCAGATACTGATTCTCTTATATATGAAATTTGTAATCAGAATCCTTATGAAGCTATGAAGCGTGATTGTCTTCAGTATTTTGATACGAGCGATTACCCTGTGAATAATGTATACGGTATTCCGCGCGTTAATAAAAAAGTTCTTGGGCTAATGAAGGATGAATGTAATGGGGTACCGATGACCCATTACGTTGGACTCCGATCAAAATTATACACAATAAAAACTCTCATTTCGCAAAATGAAGTAGAAGTATTAAGAGATCGCTTACAGGATGAAGAATATGAAGAAGATGAAATCGCCGATGTTATATCTAATTAGGATGTAACGAAAAATGCTAAAGGTGTGAAAAAATCTGTTGTTTATACGAAAATTACCTTCGAAGACTATGTAGAATGTCTCGAAAACTATATAGAAAAACGCGTACATCAAAATATAATCCGATCTGATAAGCATCATGTTCATTCGATCACTCAGCAAAAGATTGCTCTTAGCCCATATGATGATAAACGTTACCTCATACCTGGCTCCTATGAAACTCTACCTTTAGGACATTATTCGATATTAGAACTAATGGATGTAGACTGATGTGTGTCCTCACCGAAAAATCTTATATGTAATGTAAAATTCTGTAAGGTAATAGGGTAAGGGTAGTAAGGTAGATATTAATGTAATCTGTGTGTATGTTTGTTGTATATTGTATGTATGTTTTAATATTTAATATATTCATTATGATATCTAGTTGATGATGTATGTTATGATCCGGATTGAATGTAATCTTCTTTTCCTGTGAGATATTATAAATGCCTTATGCATCATAATTATTATTTCCTAATATGTAGTTTAGTATAAGATAAAGTTAATCATATAACTCTGTACTTTAATTATGATTATGCAAATATGTTTAGTTTGATGTTTCTATGTTAATGATTGTCTTTAATATTCTTTTCCTGTAAGATGTTGCTAAAAGTTCTTACTCTGTCTTGTTAATTAATATTTCTTAATAGGTAGTTTTAGAATAAGTATATATTTAGCTTGAAATGTACAATAGTTAAATAACCTAAAAGTGTATAAACCATATTTGTGTGCTTTATTTACAGCTCTTTATTAAAATAATATATGTATAGACATATGAGTATTAGATATCGAGTGAGAATAGATAGCGAGTACAGTCGTGTAGTTGGTGTCGTCAGCATACGATCAGTATTCATTAACGTAATTATATAATATTACATTAATGTTATTTTGAGATTGGAAAGCCCTTTACGAAAGGGTAGTAACTGACATAGATATATCCGTTAGTCGAGATTGCAACCCTCGCAGATATATTGACGATTGTTGGTTTCTTTAAATTTATTAATCTCGTTGGCTTGCAGATGAATAAACGTAGAAAGCATGATTTGAATATTATGATCACATGGTTAGTCAGATGTGAGCGTAGAAGTATAATCACGCGGTGAGGTCATGCGCTAGACCGCGAATGACCTTGAAATTGACCGAAAATTACTATGTTGGACCTTCATAAGAAATAACATGGGATTTTGGGCTAGAACCGGTGTTGCCTATCTACTATAGTAATTCCTAATCTGCAACATTTTCGATTTAAAACTTTCTATATTTGTTAATGGTTTCCTTTTTATAATAACCTGATTTTCATTTTTTATCATTCTTGCCTTAACTTCTATACAAATAAGAGCGTGGTTGTTAAATACATAATAATTTACAATCTTACATACAATGTCCTCATACATACCTATAACAAGATCTACTAATGATTTGTTACCATTTATTGAAATATGTGTACCCTCCCGAACGTATTGTTTAAGACCATTTAAATTTAAAAAACTATTTAATCTATTTGCATATGTTGTTGTTTTAAGCATATCTATATTAAAATCTCCTATCAACATAAACATCTCATTAACGTTTATATCTAAGGTTTCATACCAATTTTCTAAAAAATATAAAAAATTTAAAGTTGAACTATTTGGTGAACGGTATAAACAAGCTAATAAAATTTTCTTATTTCTTAGTACTACTCTAATTAATAACAGCCAATAATTCAGATGTAATTCGTAGTTATTGACAAACGACCATTTAATATCATCTCTAATATACAACATTACTCCTCCTGTTGCTCTACTCTCTGAATCTACTCTATAATTATTTATATTAATTTCACAATTATCTATTTCACTAGTTAAGTGTGTTTCTGTAAGACAAAAAATAGCAATATTATTATTTTTAAAAAAATAATCAATTTCATCTATATGTGCTATTACACTTTGAGAATTCTGGAGCAAAATTACTCCTTTCTCTATTACTTGTTTTGATTGCTACAATTTGACTTGATACTAAATTCTATTTTTTCAATCTCTATTTTTCTTAAAAGTACTGGACACTTCTTATCAAATACAGAATGATTTACATCTATATTTAAATTAAATTTCTCATTTCCAATAATACAATTAATACATTTTAAAAAATTTTTATCACACTCTTTTGTTTTATGTTTGTCATCTGCACACTTACCACAAGCTGGTTTATTTTTACAATTTATTGCTTTGTGGAAATAACCATTACAACTGTAACATCTCAAAATATTAATATATTCGTAAACTTTACAAATTTGCCATCCAATTTTTAATGATCCTTGATTC
This sequence comes from Agrypnus murinus, assembly GCA_929113105.1. Lineage (NCBI taxonomy): Eukaryota > Metazoa > Arthropoda > Insecta > Coleoptera > Elateridae > Agrypnus > Agrypnus murinus. Next base: position 197,407,172 of record OV816024.1, read on the forward strand.
ATTACTTTATTAAATGTTTTTGTATCCATTTCTACAATTGAAATTTGACCATTGTTACTTTTACTTAACACTTTGATTTCCATAGTACTATCTTTATCTAAAATGCCTGGATTTTGTTGATTAATTATTCGTTTTAGGTCACTCTTTAATATTTCATCTAAAATACCGACTGTTTTAATATGCGGATTTTTTTTTGTTATTGTGGCGTTATATTGGTTGCCTAGTTTAACTTCAACTTCGTTTTTAAGTTTATCGACCTCTTCTTTTTTATCGCAATATATTGGCTATCCTTCCATTATTAATTTTTTTCATATTATTAACTCCTACCTTTAGTTCTGCAGAATTAATCTTGGCTTTTATCTCCTCCATAATATTATTAGTATCTTTGTTTTGATTTTGCTTGGGTTCTATAATTAACACTTCATCATCTTTTCTTTTTACTATATTTGCGTAAGATTTCTTCTTCCCCTTTTCTGTGCTAACCATTTCTTTATTTTCTTTTTCTTTTAAAATTAATTCTTTAATTTTCTGCAATTCTACCATAATTGTATCTTCCACAGGACTTGCATACATAACCGTACCTTTCTCATTGCAAACCTCACAAAACCATTTTAGTCCTTTGCAGATTTGTGTTATATTTATATGCCTTATTGAAATCTCTGCACATTTACTACAAAAATTATTTTTACACATTACATTTAATACATATTGTTAACACTTCCGCCATTTTTACAAAGCTTTGTAATGTGATTTTGGCCATTCCATTAAAATGATCTTTTTACATTAGGAATATTTAAGAGAACGTGTGAGAATCTTTCCCGACTACAGAGACCCTCTAGGGATACTCTACTAATCGCTGTGATAATAAATTGTCAAGCCCACCAGCGTTAATGGAAAAATGAAAATCACCCATCAAAATAAGAAAGTTGAAACAGACTAAGAATCATTAAGAGAGATGGTGCAGCCAGTAGATAGTTAATTTGTTCAGTAGCTGAGCTAATGGACTTGTACGTATCCACGTATAAGCCCTCAGCGAGTTAATGGAAATAACGGAAGACTTTATGTATCGATTTATAGATTGATCGAAAGATTAATGAACGAATAGTCAATGATAATTTTAATACATTCTTCTCATTTGATTAGACTATTTAAGAATTAGACTTGTCATCTTGGATCAGTAACAGCTCCTACTGAAGTCAGTTGTCAAATGATGATTACTATGGGAATGTAATATATGCCAGTAAAAATAGGATTTTTCTTTGAAATAATTCGAGGAAAGCCGAAACGGTTTTAATCTCTTACTTATAAATGGAAGTAGTGAAGGTTAGCACCAATTTTCTACGTGAGCTTTAGCCGGGGTGCCGAAAACGACGTCTTCGGACTTTTTCCGTTTTTGCGAATTACTCAGAAACGACGCATTTCTTGGTAAATTTTGTTCTTTTATAAATTAAAGTATATTAAATTCTGCGTTGAATGAGTACGTCACGTGTCAAATTGTGTAAAATCTTGTGATAAAAGAATAATGTGATAGATACATAGAAGATAGTGAAAACTTAACAAAAAAGTGAAATTCCTCTAAAAATACTGTGTAGAAGAAAAGTTATTCCTTAGGGAAGGCAACTGTGACTCCACCAGTTCAAGTTCGCCGTCATCCTTATCATCAACGATGTCTTCGTTAGCAGCAACATCTAGTTCGTCACCAAAACTTGGCCCGTTATCTTTTTTTGGTGCATTGGTGCACGAGTACCCCTGCATTCGAAGCAAATTGGCGAACATTTTGATTCCCTGCTTTCTACAACTGCATGCACTTTTACAACCCTTGGCACATTTGCAAGTGGTTCAGTTCAGTTCTCAAGTTCCTGTGAGACTTGTTCGGCCGTTGTTGTTTCAACCCCAGTGAATGAGGTCCAGCACACGCCCATTCTATAACTGCATCTCAAGAAATGCCCTCGAGGAATACTGACAAGCAGTTCTTCAGTAGGAGGAAGAATGGCCAAGTTGAAACGGTTCGGCACTAAAGAATTTGTGTAGTGATGTAGCGCATTTCGTTCAGCGATCCCTGTCGACGGGAGGAGCCAGCATACAAAGCTGTAATAAATTTCTTGTCAGTGCCAATTACTTCATCTGCATTAGCACGATAGTTTTTGAAGGTCTGTACAGCCACCATTTTCTATTTACAAGTAAATAGAAGAAAAGAGAGAATAAAACAGTTTCCGGTTTTCCACGAATTATTTCAAAGCACAACCAATTTTTTGCCTAACTTTACTGGCCTAATGAAAGTGAACTTAGCACGATTCTAACTAGAATTTTGTATTTCAATATACCTAGAGCCGGATTTAATAGTCTTACTCAAACTACGAAGTATTAGACAACAAAAAAATTAAAAAAGTGATAGTAAAGTTTTATATATTATCTTTTTCTAAATTATTTGTTCGTATCCAAATTCATCTTTTGAACGTTTTGTACCGTAAATTTATTAATTATGTCATCGTCAGAAACCGGTAACTAAGTATCAGCAAACTTCTGCGACGCAGCGCAGACTTTTTACACCTCGAAGAGAGGAAACCGATCTTTCAGCAGATTAAACAATTAACGGTTTATAATATATTTAATATCAAGAGTTTACTTATTTTAATTTCTTTAACTTATCGATCAGCTACCGTTATAGTGCCTCTAAAAAAATAATAATTATTTAAAAAAATGCAAGGGTGGGGTCTATGCTGCCATCAAGAAGCTATCGCCCCAGGGCCGATCTTGTATGACCTATTAGTAAATCCGGTTCTGACTATACCTTGCTATTGATAGTTACTTCTATAGCACATATTTAGTGCAGTGTGGCTATTTGTTGATAAATCTTAACGAAGCTACGCCAGTCACTAAATGCAACGCATTGCTTCTTCAGCGGAGCCGGACATTTGGATGCGGCCATTTAGGCGCGGGACACTTCGGCGCAGGGACACTTTGGGGCAGGAATACTTCGGCGCAGGGACACTTCGGCGCAGAGGCACTTCGGCGTAGGGACACTTTGGCGCAGGGACAATTCGGCGCAGGCCACTTAGTCGCAGGGACACTTCGGCGCAGAGGTAAATATAAGTAGTACTACGTCTTTATTTGGAGGGATTGTCTAGTATTCTTCCAAAAGTCACATGAACAAAATCTGTGTAATGTATGATCGATGAAATATAGTATTCGATAATGATGAGAAAAACACTCAATAGCTTTCTAAAACAGCAGAAAAAAATCTAATTACATTTTCAGTATCTGCTAAGGAAGATCTGAGAGCAGGCAAATAATTTACTTTTTCCACTACTAACCTTAGGAAAGACGATTATTGTCCTATATGTAACTCCAGAAATTGATTTTCTTAACCCCTTGCCAGAAGCGTCTATTATATACCATCTATTTGCCAGATGCCCGTATTATTAAACTTGGTTAATTTTTTTTAAACAAAACAAAAATATTCTTGCAAATTTCATAGCAAAGTAACATGTTAGTAGTGGAAAAACTATTATATTAGCCATGGTTTAGACACACTATTATAGCCCACGCGTCTTAAATCACGCGATTTAAAATAGGGCTAGGGCTATAATAGCGTATGTCTAAACCTTGGTTAATAATATACTTATTATTGCTCATAAAATCTTATTTATATTAAGGGCCAGCTAAGATAAGCTTTTGTTTCTTTCGTGTATTTTATTACGGTACCCACAGCATACTACACAATTGTAATAGTATATTAAAGAACAAGTTTTATACGACATGATTTATTGCACGAATGCTAGTTTAAAAAACGACCGCGTAGCGGGAGTTTTTAAAAGCATGAGTGCAATAAATGTCTTATAAAACGAGTTCTTTATACTATTTTTTGTACTTTGCACCTCTTTTTTACTAATTTTATCCGTTTTAAAATAAAAATTCGCACTTTTAAAATTTGGGGAATTTTATCGTGGTTGGTACCAACAATCGATAAATGTCAAATTTTGACATTTGAAAATTCAAATTTTAATTTAACAATGATTTCAATGACATTTCATTTGTCATGGTTCATGACTGACAACCTCGAAAAACTAAATTACACTAGTTCTAATTCGAAACTTAAATGAGCTAGTTCAGCACTACTTTCGGTTCTGAATGAGCCTTGATATAAACGCAAAGTACAAAAAAACTGTTGCAAAAGGATCATTATTTCCTACTTTATCATTTTTAATATTTTAATGATATTTATTATTTCAACTTTAACTAATAAACCAGACACATAGCCAGAAAAAGATTTGGAGGGGGAAGAATCTTTTGACAAAAACATAACATTTTGTTTAAAATGAGATTTTTATACTAATTGATCAATAATATACATGCGCCGAAATATCTCCGCGCCGAAATGTCCCTGCGCCGAAAGGTCCTTGCGCCGAACTGTTTTTGAGCCCAAGTGTTCCGGCGCCGAAGTGTGCCTGCGCCGAAGTGACCTTGCGCCGAACTGTCCCGCGCTAAATTGTCCTCTTGCCGAAACGGCCGCGCCGAGATGGCCGCGCCCAAATGTCCTAGACTGCTTCTTCAGAGCCTAACCCGCTTTATATTTGCACCAATAATAAATTTTGTCTTGCTTTGTATATTCAATAAAGATTACTTTAAAGTATGTTTAAATGAAGTTGGAGATCTTCTAAAAAGGCTTGAGTTACGTAGGCATCAAATCAAAAATCCAACTAAAATTAGGGAATTTCTTAGTTGAAAAGAAGTCATGTACCGCTCAACTATTAGTACGAGGGCATGGTGAAAAGTTCTCGGCCTGACAGAGATTGTGCTGCAATCGGCAAACAATTATGTTTCCTGCATGCATTATGTTTCCCGGGTGCAAGTGTCATTAGTTCGTATGACTAGTTTGAACTTGTTCGCTCAAGTAGTTTGTTTACACGGATTTTCTCAATAGACATCTTGCGTGTTTTTTGTTAAAATGAATAAACTTGAATATCGTGCGGTTATAAAATTCTTCGTTTTGGATGGATTAACCCCTAAGGAAATTCATCCGAAGTTGACAAAAGTTTACGGGGACTCTGCTCCTTCCATGTCAACTGTTAAAAAGTGGGCAGCTGAATTTAAACGTGGTCGCACATCCCTCGAAGATGACCCACGTGAAGGACGGCCAAAATCCGCAACCACACCGGAAACCATCGAAAAAGTGCATGATATCGTGTTGGACGATAGGCGAGTGAAGGTGAGTGAGATAGCTGAGGCTGTGGGGATATCGGAAGAAAGGGTGCGAAACATCTTGTACGAAGAATTAGGGATGCGAAAGCTCTGTGCAAGATGGGTGCCGCATTTGCTAAATGCCGATCAAAAGCAAATGCGCAAACGATGTTCGCAGTAATCCTTGGACCGATTCAACAGGAATCCGACCGATTTTGTGCGGCGATTTGTCACCATAGATGAGACATGGGTCCACCACTACACGCCAGAAACGAAACAGCAGTCCAAGCAGTGGGTGGAAGCCTGTGGTTCAGCGCCAAAGAAAGTGAAGTCGATCACATCTGCCGGAAAGGTCATGGCCAGCGTGTTTTGGGATGCGAAAGGGATCTTGATGTTGATAATTGATTATCTTTCAAAAGGCAGAACAATTACAGGCGAATATTACTCCAACCTTCTTGACCAGCTGGATGCCAAAATTCGCGAGAAGAGGCCTGGCTTGAAGAAGAAAAAAATAATCTTTCACCAGGACAACGCACCTGCACACAAGGGTGCGTTGGCGATGGGAAAACTGCGAGATTTGCTGGCCATCCCCACTATTCTCCTGATTTGGCACCCTCAGACTTCCATCTGTTCTCAAACTTAGAAATTTGTTTCTAGGAAGCGCTTCGCATCCAATGAAGAAGTTGAGAGGGCCGTAGATGAATATTTTCACAACCTTCCAGACTCTCACTTCCGGGAAGGAATACTGATGTTGAAGAGGCGCTGGATCAAGTGTGTTGAAGTCAAGGGAAATTATGTAGAAAAATAAAATCATTTTTTAACTGAAAGTCGCAGTCTTTCATTGTAAGGCCGAGAACTTTTCACCTTGCCCTCGTATTCGATATTAGTATTAGACATTAGGGTAACAAATCCTCGTGGAAGTAGTTCTACTTATGTATTTACATTTTTATTTTGCAAATAACTTTTTTACTTGATATTATTATATAAAATATTTACTGCTACTCGAATGTAAGATAAAAAAATTGTTTTAAATCATTTTTACTTAATACAGTAGATAACTAAGAACAGGTGTAACAAGACAACAATATCAGCAAGTATGTCTGACCGTCGCATGCATTTCCTGGCCGGTGTAGTGACAGTAAGGAATAGCTGATAGGAACGAAATCTAGAGTCCCGTCGCCCGTCTCATTCAGGCATCACTACTACAGCATCATGTTTCTCTATCTGCACAAAATAACCACTCGTACATATAATACTAATAGTTGAACGGTATCTATGCAGTAGATTTTTCTAGTACTAGTATATGCAAGCTTTTATAATGTAAAAAATATTTAGAATATAGAGTAAGGTGCTGGGAACAAAAACCATTTAATAATGTGACTGGTGTCGTCAAAATATTTAAGTATTATTAATATGAAATGCACCAACCAAAGATCAACGAATGTATCGACTTCAGAAAAAGAACGTAGGCGAACATCGATATTTAGGTGGATGTGATAATGCAATATGCTAATGCTTGGTGTTCCATTTTTTCTTATTTATTGTTTTTATTGGTTGTGATGTAAACTTTGAATTGTGGACGCCAATTAATCATTTTACGTAGTCATTGTTAAAGACTTATTGTCGTAATTCAGATTATAAACGTGAAAGAGATTTTCATGAACTAAGAAATTTTCAAACGCAGAAGAGAGAGTATAAAATATATAGATATCATATTTCTAATATAATTCAAATCCTATGATCTAATGTAATTTCAAAGTAATAAATATTAAAATAGCATTATGAGATAGTAGCAACATAATTGCAAGTTTCAACGATTAAGACAATGGTTATAAAAATATTTAGACAATTCTCCTAACATCTAGTCTTCCGAAAAATCTAGAGTATCAACTTTTAATGAAAAACTTTTCAGTAGGAGCTTTCACTGGGTACTAGATGTATCGAATGAATGCCTTTACTACCTTTTCTCTTATTCTGTTCTACTTATAACATCCTTTAGCAATAAATGTGAATATCATCGAAGAAGGACGCTTGTCAAAATCTTTCTGCAAAATACTTTTAAAACTTCTGAAGTTTTATTGACATCCGTACTTAACGACATACTGAAGTTAGGTCACTACTAAGAATGCAATTTCTATGCAGATGCAATGTCAGTTTAGTTGTTGAAGTACGATTCATATCATATTTACTATTATTTCCATTTTGGCGTTGATATTGATGAAAAAGAGATAATCAGAAAATCGAGGTCCGAATGGAGATCAATTTTGTTGCAAATTGGAAGCGCTGATCTCTCTATAAGCCGCAAAACGTGAAAACAATAATTTGATCTCTTTCACTGAGAATTGCTCTAGCATTATAGAAATGATTATAAAAAATATATCTACAACTAAAATAAAAACGTTACATTACAGAAAAATATTATGACATATAATAATCCGTGTTCATACAGTTCCTAAAAATTAACAACTATCTCAACTTTCTCGCGTTTTATGTTAACTTTAATCGTTTCTGGCAAAAACCCAGCAAGTGGCATTATAGCGATTATTTAATTGATGTATACAAGGGGATCTAGTATAAAACAAACAGAATGTTCTATCGCAAAAAACTACACGAGTCACTTAATATTAGCTGTGGAAGATAATTTCGTAACACTTTTTTGGCAACCTTTATATAAATTTCGTGTCTGAAAAATGTCGACATGTGGTTGCTACAATTATAACGCACAAAAATTTCATTTCATTAATATTCAAATAATGGTAGCTTCATTTATTATTTTTATAAAACATAAAATTAGTAAATACGTGTTACCTTCAAACAATCATTTCTTCCGCCATAAAAATTAACTATCGGAAAAATTTTAACAAAGTATACTGCGACCAGCCGAAGATTTAATTATGTCATCAAAATTTCAACAACTGGGGTAAAAATGGGGACCCAGAACTAAAGATAACTGTCGTAAATTTTTATCGTTCGTATATATCGCAGCGTTCCCGAAATCGTAAAGTTAAGTTAACAAAAGCCAGTACTTATAATGTTTTCTGGGTACAAAATTGTATTATATAGTTGTATTTTATTAATGCGCCAAATTGTGTATAAATGGAACAAACTAGAATAATAATTTGTTTGTTATGTTGAATAAAAAACGTTCGATTTATTTCTGATTACTTAAGGGAAACTGTGCCAGAATAAGGTCAAAAAAGCATTCGAAAATACTTCCTTCATCTCTCAAAAACTCCCATAATGACCAATTCATTTTAGATTTACACTAGTTTAAATCTAATCATCTCATTAAACGTTTATTTCATTAATTACATACATCCTTACTAATTAAAACTATTATCGTCATGGGTCTATTTAGAACTAACCCACTAGGTCCATGGTCTACCGCTAACTATAAAAGAGAACGTGCCTACATATTTTAGATGTAATTTGATTTATTAACTAAAAAAGAACACATCTTAACCAGTTAGGATAGGCTACACAGATAAATTTATTAAGTTTATAAAGACTTTTTTAGAATATTGTAAAAGTGCTTCTGAGTTCTGACTAAAGAGTCTTATAAGAGTTCAGGATTTCGTTTCTGTTCGAATTTATACTCTTCCACCTATGAAAAGACAATAATGATCTTTATCAAAGTCGATATCAAAAGTGTGCCTGCATTGATCAATCACTGATAAAAAACTACTCTACTTTTAACTCCACTCGCTCCAACCTCAAACATAACCTAGTAGTGAGTAAGAAGTATAAACCAATAAGGTAGTTGTCTGAATTTAATTCATATTGTAACAAGAGGGAAAAAGAAAGAACCTCTTTTCCAGCAACAAATGGTGTGTTCTACCGCCTTCGAGAGAATGACGCATCGCACAAGCATGTAAACCAGACGCGGTTTATTCTAGCATTTTCTAGAATACATAGAAGGTTCCAGCGACTTCTGGTGCGTTTATATGAGGGTATAAAAGCGGATTCGCGGATAAAAGAGGATCAGTCAACAGCAAGTCATTAACTGTGTATTACAAAATAAATAGTGAATATAAATGTTGTATTAGAAACTCATAGTCTGTAAATAATAGTTTTAATGGTTTATAATCATAGCGTTAATTTATAGTGTATTCATTAGTGTATAGAAATAAATATTTGTTTGTGAATAGACGATTTAAACAGCACTTGTATTATTATTTTTAGAAAGAACGTGATCATGAGGTGCTGGTAGCCGATATCACTGATGACTTCATCTTGGAAATGGACCTCCTGAGAAAATTTGGTTTTACGTTGGATTTGAAAGAGGGTGTTTTGAAGGTCGGTAACGAAGAACTTCCTTTGCACCCACGAGAAGATCCGGTTGTAAGGGTTTTGCTGACTGAAGATGTGATATTGCCGGGTCAAAGCGAGATGGTTGTCGAGGCGGGTTTGGATGGGGATCTTCGGGTAGGATGTGTGCGAATGATGGAGCCTGTTTGTGATAAGAAGATCCATAGTGGCATACTGGTGGGAAAAGCGCTGATCAAGGTTGGAAAGAGAGTACCGGTGAGAATTATGAATGTTAATGTGGATCCGGTGACATTGAAGAAGAGTACCCTTGTAGGACAGTGTGTGCCAGTATTACGAGTAGCCAGGTGTATGGCTGATGTTCCAAAACCAGTGCCCAAAGACCATGGTGGAAAATTAGTGGGTATGGTTACTAGTTCGTGCGAAGACCTTAACAGAACGGAAGTGAAAGAGGTACAGGGTTTGGTTCACCGATACCAAGATATCTTCGCTCTTGACGATAGCCAGAAGGGACGAACAAATATAGTAAAACATAAAATCAATACAGGCAACTCTATGCCTGTCCGTCAGCAGCCGAGGCGTCTACCTCTAGCAAGGCGAGCAGAAGCCGAAAAGATTATTACTGATATGGAAGAACAAGGGGTCATCGAGCCATCCAGCAGTCCATGGGCATCACCGGTGGTCCTGGTCAGTAAGAAGGACGGGTCAACGAGATTTTGTGTGGACTATCGGCAGCTTAACGACGTGACCAAGAAAGACAGCTATCCCTTACCACGCATCGACGACACGTTAGATACCCTGTCTGGTTCACGATGGTTTTCGACTTTGGACTTGAAGAGTGGTTATTGGCAAGTTGAAATGGAACCTGAAGACCGGGAGAAGACCGCGTTCACTATTGGTTCCGGACTATGGCAGTTTACGGTTATGCCTTTTGGTTTATGTAACGCTCCGGCCACCTTTGAGCGTTTAATGGAGACCATCCTGAGAGGGCTGTCGTGGAAGACCTGCCTGGTATACCTAGATGATGTGATTGTAGTCGGAAAATCATTCAACGAACATTTGAAAAACCTAGAGGAAGTGTTCCGAAGACTACGTGGAGCCAATCTGAAACTGAGTCCGAAAAAGTGCCACATATTCAGAAAGGAAGTGAAATATCTCGGGCACGTCGTATCACAAAATGGAGTGGCAGCCGACCCCGATAAGATTCGTGCAGTTCAAGAGTGGCCAACACCGAAAGATAAACACCAAGTTCGTAGTTTTCTTGGGTTATGTACCTACTACCGGCGTTTCGTTCCTGGGTTTGCCAATATAGCGAAACCTCTGACAAGGTTAACTGAAGATGGGCGCGAGTATGTTTGGAGCGGAGAGTGTGAAACAGCTTTCCAACAGCTGAAGCGTGCCCTGACAACAGCACCAATATTGAGCTATCCACGGACAGAAGGGCAATTCATACTTGGGGGTACTTTCTCAGATACAGGATGGACAAGAAAAGGTCATCGGCTATTTTAGTAAGGTTTTGTCGAAAGCCGAAAGGAATTATTGTGTGACCAGAAAAGAACTATTGGCCGTCGTGAAGTCCGTTGAGCACTTCTACAAATACTTGTACGGACGGAAGTTTTTATTGAGGACGGACCATGCAGCGCTGAAATGGCTTCTACAATTTCGTAATCCTGAAGGCCAGGTCGCAAGGTGGATCGAACGATTACAAGGATACGACTTTGACACCGAACATCGAGCGGGCACTAGTCATCGAAATGCCGATGCTCTTTCAAGAAGACCCTGTCCAACGGATTGCCGTCATTGCTCTCGTTTGGAGGAGAGGGTTTGCCAAGTATTAAGGACTACCATCGTCAACGACAATTGGTTGCCGGAAGAATTGCAACGACAGCAGGAGGCTGATCCCGAACTAAAAATGGTACTGGAATGGAAGCGCGTGGGAGAAAGGCCTGCCTGGGAGGCCGTCAGCCCTTTCAACAGAACGCTCAAAGCATATTGGGCCCAATGGGAGTCCTTGAAGGTGGAAGACGATCTCCTGAAGCGAGTACTGGAGAGTGAAGATGGCACCACCATTAGGTCTCAGTTTGTGGTTCCAAGAAGCCGAGTGGCTACAGTATTGCGACATCTCCATGACGGTGCCTCAGGAGGACACTTCGGTGTGAAAAAGACTTTGGAGAAAGTTAGGGAGCGTTTTTATTGGGTCAATTGTAAAGAAGACGTGAAGGAGTGGTGCCGGAAATGTGAATTATGTGCCACTGGCAACGGACCCTTGGGGAAGCGAAGAGCACCTATGAGGCAGTACAATGTGGGTAGTCCTCTGGAGAGAATAGCTATAGACATTGCCGGACCATTTCCCGAAACCGACGATGGGAATAAATATATCTTAGTGGCAATGGATTATTTTACCAAATGGCCAGAAGCATATGCCCTACCAAACCAGGAAGCTGCGACTGTTGCTGACGTACTAGTCAAAGAGTTCTTCAGTCGTTTCGGAGTGCCCATGGAGCTGCATTCGGATCAAGGCCGCAATTTCGAGTCTGTACTCTTTGGAGAAGTCTGTCGATTGTTGGGCATTCGTAAGACTCGGACCACACCGTTACATCCGCAGTCCGATGGAATGGTAGAACGCATGAATCGGACAATGGGCAAATATTTGGCCAAGGTCGTCTCCGATCATCAACGAGACTGGGACCAATACCTGCATCTGTTCCTGATGGCTTATCGTGCATCGGTCCATGAAACAACCGGTCAGTCACCAGCGTCTGTAATGTTTGGACGCGAGTTACGGTTACCGTGTGATCTGGAATTTGGGTCTCCACCTATAGAGCAGGAGGTAGCCGGGAATGATTATGTCATCAACTTAAAGAAGAAGTTGGAGGATATTCACGACCGAACCCGAAATAATAGTCGAATCGCGAGTGACCGGATGAAGGCTACGTACGATGTGAGAGCCCAAGAAGGAGGGTTTCAACCTGGAGAGCTTGTCTGGTTATACAACTCGCAAAGGCGTCGTGGCTATTCTCCAAAGTTACAGCGAAATTGGGAGGGTCCATACCAGGTGAAGAAACGAATAAATGACTTGATTTATCGCATCCAGAAATTGCCAAGGGGGAAACCAAAAGTGGTACACTCCAATCGTCTGGCGCACTATGAGGGAAATAATGACGCAGTCCCGGATCGGAAAGATGAGGCTGAGGTGGCTATCAATACCGTAAGGCCTGAAGATGATCAGCCAACCTTTAGAGAATTTATGGCTGCGTTCTCTGGAACTAGAAAAGCGAGATTCGGAGTCACGACTGAGATGCAACAAGATCTTTTCCGGGTCCCTGGTAATTATTCCATTGCCCACTGTGTCTCCGCGGATCTCCGTATGTCCAGGGGGATCGCAGTAGTGTTTAGAAATAAATTTGGACGGCTGAATGAACTTCGAGAACAAAATCCCTCTGTTGGTAAATCCTTACGCTTGTCTGATCATGACCGATCCATTTACTACTTGGTAACCAAGCAGTTTTACTACCAGAAACCGAGTTACGCCGACTTGTGGAGGGCATTATGGAATTTGAGGATCGAGTTGCTTACCAGGGGAATTAACAAATTGGCAGTTCCCAAACTCGGCTGTGGGCGGGACCAGCTGGATTGGAGAATCGTTAGAAACATGCTGGAAGTTGTCTTTAGAGGTACGGACGTCAAGATCTTCGTCTGCAATTTTGACCCACAACCCGCATTAAGGCCAACGAAGAGTGTAGACTGTTATTTCTACCGTAATGGAACGTGTAGTCGAGGTGAAGACTGTCGATATCGTCATGACCCGTTCTACAGGAACCAGAGCATAAAACCTGTTCTGGGACAGAACAGACTTGAAGAGGGGGGCAGTGTAACAAGAGGGAAAAAGAAAGAACCTCTTTTCCAGCAACAAATGGTGTGTTCTACCGCCTTCGAGAGAATGACGCATCGCACAAGCATGTAAACCAGACGCGGTTTATTCTAGCATTTTCTAGAATACATAGAAGGTTCCAGCGACTTCTGGTTCGTTTATATGAGGGTATAAAAGCGGATTCGCGGATAAAAGAGGATCAGTCAACAGCAAGTCATTAACTGTGTATTACAAAATAAATAGTGAATATAAATGTTGTATTAGAAACTCATAGTCTGTAAATAATAGTTTTAATGGTTTATAATCATAGCGTTAATTTATAGTGTATTCATTAGTGTATAGAAATAAATATTTGTTTGTGAATAGACGATTTAAACAGCACTTGTATTATTATTTTTAGAAAGAACGTTACAATATTTTAAAATTTTTAAGGAAAAATCTAAGCTAGCCAATTATAAAAAAATAACACGTCGGTTATTGCATTTAATCGTTATACAGAATTATTCATCTAAGCAATGATTGCTAATAGTGGTAATAATAAAAATAAGAATAATAAATAATAAATAAAATAAATAAAAGAAGTAGAAAAAGATAAAACGACATGATTATTGGCCATTGGGCATTAAAGAAGATTTAATATAAAATATATGTTTCGTGTAGTATAGAACCGTTTTGTTGTAGTAAATGTCCTAGCAGTAGTTAAGCTAAAAATATATACCAGCATGTATTTCTTGTTACCATATTCCGCTTTATTATTGATTCAATGGAATTCTGTCGTAAACTCATAAGTCATTCTAAGTCTTTTAAGTCAGACTAGCCTGTAGTGTATTTTAGTCATTAAAGTGTTTTATAGAAATAATTGTAGCTAAAACGTCATTAAAGCATGTTTCGTGCGGATTTAAATCTTCAGACGCCATAACAAGTGTTTACTGTTCGTTGCATTAAAATATGGTTGGCGAGCAGCAAGCTAAATGTCTAAAGTAAACCACTTTTGTAGTAATGTACTTTTTTGCACGTCCTGTATATAAGGCTCTACTTTAGTCCCTCAAAAGAGGGAGTAAAGTAGCACTTTTACTCCCTGAGGGAGTAAAGTGTTTCCATGACAACAACAAGTAAACAACAAAAAAAGTAATCGCGGTACATGTTAGGATTTATTATCCTGAAACTATGTGATTTTGGCGTTTGCAGAGTTAAATTGTCAGAATGACATGTAACGAAATTTTCGGAAAAAAATTTCGAAATTTTGAATTTTTGCGATTAAGTCCTTTAGGACGTACAAAAATAGCGTATATACCACTGGACTAAAGTGCCTTTTAATCCCACGTTCGGGATTAAAAGATGCACTTTAGTCCTTGGGTATATAATATACTATTTTTACACGATTGAACCTTTTGTTTATCTACTATCGCTGTTTCTATGACAGTAAGTAGTTTTACTGGCTGTTATGACTAAATAACATACATAATACTATATAGTCCAGTCAGTTTAGACCGTATTTTGATAAATGGCGGAACGTTGAGGTAGGTTCTTGGTATTTGGCACAGGTCTTCGTTGTGCTTTGCTACACACGGCCTCCTCGATTTGAGAGAAAACGTCTCTTACGCGGTTGGTCATGTTGAGAAAATATCTGTATTTCACAGCTTTAGTATAGCGGCGTCATCTGTCGAATCCTGTAGTAATCATTCTAATAAATAATAAGTTTAATAAATTTAAAAATTTCGTTTGTCACTATCTAATTTCATTTTTATAATGTCTAATTAATTTATTAATGATATAGATGCATTCCAGCTTTATTGTCCAAACTTCATGCAGTTTGTTAGGAAACCCCTATTTTCAAGGACACGATTTTTTATAAAGAAGAAAGAATTCCTTTAACCGTTTGACTGACAAGGGTTTGATATATTTTAACCTTTCCTCTCATGCTTCATTAAATTTAAACACCGATTTTGTTACATTTTATTTTCCAGACAAATTAAGCAATTTTTAAAACTTATATTTTGAATTGTTAATTTAACTTAGGAGATCTACTTTTTACAGATACTTTTGTTTGTTTTGTTATGTTGAATATCCTTTCTAGAACTAGATAAGTAAAATATAACACAATATAAAAGCACGGTTATGAGAGTTGATTTTTTTCTTAGCAACTTCGAGAATCCGCAACTGGGCAGCAATGTAATATTTCCAAAGAGAAATCGATAATACGCAGCCTGGATGTTTTGCTTTGTTGCTCTGCCTTCAAAACAGAAATGATGCCTGGAACTACAAATGCGAATGGCCAAATCGAGGCGGGTGTGGTGCTAAACAATCTCGTAAAAGTGACGTAAAGGTGGCAAGCCAGACGCAATTCTACTAGAGTTCCTGTATATTAATAATAAATAATAATATTAAGAATTGGGAGATGTGCGATGCGCTGTTTGTTAATTGGTTGGTCCCAATGTCGCGGAGTACATGTTTTAAATAATCGGACAATTTGTTTTTAAAATTGAATAACAAAATTCTAAAACTGTTTGCTAAGTTGTTTTACTGGAATTAAGTAGAGTAACAGTATATCCACAGAATGGATGCACTTTTTAATGTAAAGGTTGGATCTTGTTGCTGGAATCACATAAAAATATGTTTGACAAGCTGCGCTTTTCTAACATTCATTTGAGTTATGTAGTTTGGCTTGTAAATCAAAGTCTTTGGCATCTAAAAACATTCAGATAATATTAGTAATTATTAAAGGTTTAGATCAGTGGATAAAAGAATGTGTAAAAAAGTGTTTGTATGAGATTAAGTTAATTTTTAGTATTAAGGAAAATTTATATCGTCGACATTAAAACTAAAGGCATAAGTAATTCTATTTTCTGACCTAAGTGTTGTACATCATTGAATTCAGAGCTTTTCTTCTATAAGTTTAACTAATTAGTTTTTACACTAATGAAAATTTATAAATAATAATTTGGTTGTGTAATTTTTGAAATATCAAGATTCTTTTGTGTTTTAGAGTATTTTCAAAGAAGTCATTTTCATTCTAAAAAAGTATAAAAAGGGAATCCATTTTTTAACAAATAAGCGGCAATTTAACATCATAGAAACAAGGTGTATCTAACTATTTCTAATATTGAAGTTTGTAAGGTTAGATTTGAACTTTGATTATGATAAAAACATAAGGTTATGTGAAACGTCAAAATTTGATTATTTTGTTGAAGTGTTAAGTATAAAGTTGCTCATCAAATTAAATATTGTTTTGATTAAACAATTAAAAATAATTACATATTGTAATGATAAAAATTCATGCATTTTATTTAACCTCGTAAATGATAAATTATTGGAAATATAATAAGAAAATATTGAAGTTTACATTTACTTGTCTAATGAAGAGATGTAATCTTATTGATAATTAATAGAACAATAATTTGGTTGGAAACTATATTTGAATCTATCAATTTTATCGTGGGTCGATTGATATTTGGAGATGCTAGAATAATTTTTGGCAGAATGGTTTTGAACCATATTGACAGAGATTGGGAAATACTCGAAACTGATTAGAGATGGAATCCAAGTGGCTCCAAATATAAAAACGAAAAGTGAGTTTCTAAATAAAAACTTATTTCATTTAATTTGGATACCTACAATTTTGGTTATAATAAAAATTAGTTTTGTGGCATAGACAGTATTTTCTAATTTAATTTCCTTAGAGTTATACAAAACAATAATGAATGAAAAGATTTTCTATTTAAATAATTTTGAAATAAATTTTTTTTTATATTATTTTATTCCCTTTGTAAGTTGTTTAATTTGTTAAATTTTTTTTTTGGTTATTTTTTATGAGGACTGGCAGCCTTTAATAAAACATTAGTACATCGATTTTTCTTTAATGTTTCGTCCCTCAATGGAGGCTTTTTCAAAATAGTTTTATTTATAAAAAGTTAAATATTTTTATTGTTTTGTCTGAAAATAAAAGAATCAGTTAGCTTTGTGAAAGTGGATTGTTTCTTTTTATTGCCTTACCATTTTTGATTATCTATTTGATTTAATTTGAAATTTTTTTTTTATTTGATTAATTTTGTTAAATTTTTCATTTTTTTATTAATAGAAAACATCTTGTTATTTAAAGCAAATGTTTTATATGGATATTTATCTCTTTGGTATGTAATTAACCACATGATGTGTGTGATTATTGATGATATAAGTTAATTTTTATAAAGATTGTTAGTGTCTTAATTCATTATACTTATTTCTTTATATAATTTTTTATCGACGAACTAAAAGTTCGTCGTGAATTCGTGAAGTCTGTCTGTCTGTCGGTCTGTCGCCTTTTTCCATGTTCACTTTTTTGAATTTTTCTTTTCTTTCTGGAATGTTATAGTACATCAAATTCTAAGAAACTTTTGGTTGAAACATTTTTTTGTATCTCTTCGGGAAAGTGGTCAAAATGACCACTGAAAAACGAAAAAATAATTTTTAGCAACAATTTTTTTAACGAAAAATTTTAGGACTTAGAATTTTAGTTTTTATGACAAATAATGTGTTACGTCAACATTAGTTTTCAAAAATAAATTAGTTTATTAAGTATACAGTTGTTTTTGTTCGTCATGGCAATGCTAGCTCTGCGCATTCTCACTAGTTTGTTTTTGCATCTAAGTTTAAAATAATTTACTGTCATTAGTAGTTATCAGGGGCAACCACGACCTTGATAAATGGGTAGTTAAGTGCAGAATCCCGTATAGTTGAATGTATACGTATAAAATTACGGAATTCCAGGTTTGTAAACTGTAATAAAATATAAAAATTAAATCAACTGTTCAACAATTCTTTATCATGGAATAAATTACGCAAAAAAGACAATTATCCGTTGAAAAATTGTCGAGATTCAAATGTATGTACTTTGTTACAATTCATAATATATCGATTAGAATTCTTCAAACCAGTTGCTTTGATATGCGCACTTACGATTATGTACATTGAATTACGGACTGCTTATTCTAGAGCAATATTTAGAAAAATTAAAATTATTTATTTGATTAATTTTAAAAACTTACTTAACTTATCTGGTATGCATTTCGCATGTGTAAATGATACCCCAGACTGGCTGATAATGTAACTTATTCTTAGCGTTTACTGTCTCCAGCCTTACTGTGTGGAACTCCATAATCATGAAATATAATCAAATTAAAAGACTAATTTAAAGTTTAACAAGTTTATCTTAACCTGACAATATTGTTTCGACATTAAAATGTCATTATCAAAGGTAGATAAGATTGATAAACAAACACGTTGCTAAGGATAAATACATACAGAAAATAGGTAACTAGATACAATACAGACAAAAACTAAATATATAACGCTTCTAATAAAGGAGAATTACTAAGCTCAGTTTGTTCATTCATTAAAGGTACTGTGCGTTTATGTTTGTATATTTCAAAAGCTTCTAAAATGTCTAATTTGTGTTTGTTGTTGCAAAAATGTAACAATTTAATGGTGTTTTGATGTGTCATTGGGTGGTTCTGTTCCAAAATGTTTTTGGCATAATTCGATTTTTCTGGATGTTTAAGTCTGTAAGAGCGTACGTGTTCTTTGTATCTTATGTCGAAATTTCTAAGTGTTTGTCTAATATAATTTTGCCAAAATTAGAATTATGCCAAACACATTTTGGAACAGATCCACCCAATGACACCTCAAAACCACATTAAATTCTTAGATTTTTGCAACAACAAACACAAATTAGACATTTTAGAAGCTTTTGAAATTTACAAACATAAACGCACAGTACCTTTAATGAATGAACAAACTGAGCTTAGTGATTCTCCTTTATTAGAAGTGTTAGATATTTAGTTTTTGTCTGTGTTGTATCTAGTTACCTATTTTCTGTATATATTTATCCTTAGCAACGTGTTTGTTTATCAATCTTATCTACCTTTGATAATGACATTTTAATATTGATGATATGACAATATTGCCAGGTTAAGATAAACTAATAAAACGTGTGAAACTTTAAATTGATCTTTTAATTTGATTATATTTCATAACTTATTCTTGGTTCTATATTGTTTTCCACTAGTCGACGAGACGTCGACGCCAATTTACGTATTTCAAATTATTGCATCTTTGTTAAAAGAAAATGTAGCGATCTGTTATTTAACTAACCTTTTTAATTTCGTAGACAGAATGGTTTGTTTTCGAAAATCGATTTAATTTTTGAAATTTATACATTTTAAGGTATTCTTGCACTTTCTTTGGGTTATTTAAATTGTAAATAATTTGATTTCTCTTTTGTATAAATTAATATGTTGTTAATATGTTAATATGTTAAAATAATGATTCTTTTTTAAATTTTAATAGCTATAATTATTTGTTAAGATAATTAAAAAAGTTGTCGTCGGATCGCATTGATTGCGATCGCATGAAACTAAACTTTTCTTTTTTGTTTTTGTCGTCAATTGTCTTTCTATACTAATATTATAACGAGGAAAGATTTGTATGTTTGTAACGAATAAACGCAAAAACTACTGGACCGATTTCAAAAATTCTTTCTTTAAAAAAAAATTAGGGATCTCTACTAAAACTTAAATAATGTAACCTAAGGTGTACAAATATTAGCCATAAAATGTCTTTCATCGCATGCGCTGCGGAAACTATTGATGATAGAACAAAAAAATGTTCTACAATATTAAGGAGCATATCAATATCTACAAAAAACTTTCCGATACCGTATCTCCAATTATTGCAGTTATGACACTATACCTACTTTTTTACATTTTAAAAGTTGACAGAAATGCCGACCAAAATCAGACCATGTTATCCATACCTTTGTATTAATCCTTATCCAAATAAATCATTTCGTATTCAAGACTGTTTCAATACCTGTAGATTACTTTTTGAATCATTCAAATAGGACATTCCATTCAAAAGATATTACGAATTTAAAAATGTCATTCTAAACAAAATACTAATAGTAAAATAAACGCCGCCGCGCCGTGGCCGGTGTGGCCTCGCGCAGAGCAGCGGCCAACACGGCGAGGCAGGGGGCACCGAAGTGTGGGAGAGGGGCGTGTACCTAAGAAATAGGTATTTCGACTTCATAAGAAAAATATAAATAGTAATTTGAAAAAAAACTACTTATGTCCTGCATAAAGATACATTTACTCTACGTTTATCCCAAAATGTTTAAAAATAAATGTCCACCCGTGCGAAGCCGGGACGGACCGCTAGTGTTTAATATATTTATATTTCTGCTTGTTCATTTTTCTTCTACGTAATCACTTTATTTCAATTTAGTAAAAATTTGGGTAGCTCAAATGGAAAAAAACTGAAATTTGGACATTTAAATGTATGTTCCATTTTGAATAAATTCGATTTATTGAAATTTCATATATTACAAAATGATTATGACCTTTTTGCTTGCAGCGAGTCTTGGTTGAAGGATGAGGTATCAGACGATGTAGTTCAAATTGATGGATACAGTGTACGAAGAGATAGACCCACACGTGGTGGTGGTCTCATTTTATATATAAAAAATTATTTATCATTAATACACATTATACCGTGGCGGAATATTTATGACATTGAAGACGTAGCCGATAAATTTAATTTTATTATAGACAATATAATTGTTGTCCTAAATATTCATGCGCCGTTTATTACAGCAAAATTTACCAAACAGTATGCTCCTTGGTTAACCGATAATATAAAGCGTATGATGCGTATGCGTGATCATGCGTTGAGTCGATTCAAAATGAGTAAAGATGCTGCACATTGGGAATACTATAAGGAAATTAGAAAGGGTACTACTCTTGCTATAAGACAGAGAAAAAAGCTTATTACAATAGTAAATTTAATCACGATACTAAATCAATTTGGAAAAGCCTACGACTTTTAAATTTATCTAAAAAATATACTAGTATGAGATTACCAACACACTTGTCAAATTGTAATGAAATTAACAATTATTTCATTAATAGTATACCTAAACTTCAAATTAATAACAACGATGTTGTCGAGTATAGAAACAATATTAAAGAATTTATTACTAGTACATTAATCTTTAAAGCTGTAAGCGAAAGCGATATATTAAAAATTATCAATTTAATAAAAACAAACGCAACAGGTACAGATGGAATTAATATTACTGTGCTTAAGCTTTGTGTGCCATTACTTCTTCCTTATATAAAGCATGTTATAAATTCTTGTTTAAGTAAATCGAAATTCCCAAATTGTTGGAAAACAGCTCTGGTCAATCCTTTGCCAAAGATAGCGTCACCAAAGGAATTCAAAGACTTTAGACCAATTAGTATCTTACCGACTTTCTCAAAGATACTAGAAAGGGTGATTCAACAACAATTTATTGCGCGAACATGTGGAGAAAAATGTATTGCCAATGACACAATCGGGATTTAGACGAGGCTACGGTTGCAACATGGCTTTGTTAAGTGTTACAGATGATTTGATTCGAGCTACGGATCAAAGAAAAGTTTCAATTGTGGTACTGTTGGATTTCAGTAAAACATTTGACACACTCGATCATACAGTTCTTTTACCATTGCTTCATTACATTGGGCTTGGTAGCCGAACATTATCTCTGCTCCAAGATTACTTGAGTGGTCGTTATCAGACTGTAGTTTCGAATCAGCAAAGGTCTGATGCTTTACCGATTATTTCTGGAGTGCCGCAAGGATCAATATTAGGCCCCTTATTATTTTCTATTTATACGTCGCAATTTCCTAATGTATTAAAGTTTTGCAATTATCATTTCTACGCAGACGATTTACAAATCCACAAAACATTTGACATGCAGGATCTATTAAGAGCATGTGATAAAGTTAATGCAGACCTGAAAGCCTTGTTCAATTTATCTAAAAATTACGGCTTAAAATTAAATCCAGCTAAATGTGTGGTATTGGTTTTTGGTAGAGATGGTGACCGATCAAAAGTAATCGACAGCATAGTTGTTATAATAAATAAATAACGAAAATGTTCCTATCGTAGACTCTGCAAAAAATTAGGACTGACACTTGATCAAACATTACGATTTAAACAACATATCTCAAATGCTTGCAAGGTGCATACTGCAATTTACGCTTGATATACCAACATCGTTATCTCTCAATAGAAAACTTAAAATAATGTTGTGTAATTCTCTTGTCTTATCATCATCATATAGGAATATTGTTACCTGATAATCATACTACTACTATTTTTTCCGGTTTGGTCTGCCCTGACGCATGTATGTACTACCTATCTCACATATTTATTTGTTTTTTTCACCTTATATAGAAGAAAAAGGAAAACACTAAAGCTAAAGAGCTGAACTTTGCCTACTCCTTCTTCTCATAAGACAAAAAATGTAAAATGTATGTATATTCTGTTAAAATAAAGGCATTATTATTATTATTATTATTATTATTATTATTATTATTATTATTATTATTATTATTATTATTATTATTATTATTCTTGTTTTTGTTGTTTTTGTTGTTGTCGTTGTCGTTGCGGTTGTTGTTGTTGTTGTTGTTGTTGTTATTATTATTATTATTATTATTATTATTATATGCGTTGAAAAGGCTGAGGAGGTGGAAAAATTATAATTTAAACTATATATATGGAAAACATTAAACCCTATGCGTTAATTTTTTGCGTAATTTACTCTATGATAAAGAATTGTTGAACAGTTGGTTTACTTTTTATATTTTATTACAGTTTAAAAACCTAGAATCGCCGTAACTTTATACGTATGCTTGTTTATTGTTTCCAGCCTTATTTTGTGGAACTCCATAATCATGAAATAAATAAAGATTATTAAAAGTTTCACAGTTTTATTAAAATATACCTGACAATATTGTTTCGACAGCTATGCTGTCATTATCAAAGGTAATATAATTATAAACAAACACGTCGCCAAGGTAGATACAAAATAGGTAACTAGATAAAATAATAATAATAATAAAAATTAATAATAAAAATCATAATTAAACATCTAATACTTCCAGTAACGGAGAATTACTGAGCTCAAGTTGTTCATTCATTAAAGGTACCCTGAGTTTGTGTTTGTATATCTCAAAGGCTTCTAAAATGTTATCAATGAATTTTTAATTCTTATAAACAATATCCATCCTAATATAAAATTTACACTAGAAACAGAACAAAACAGGGCTATAAACTTTCTAGACTTAAATATCAAGATTAACGCAGACAATCTTTTTGAATTTTCCATATACAGAAAACCAACACAAACGGACATAACAATACCAAATGAATCTTGTCACCACAATACACATAAAATAGCAGCATACAGATCATTAGTACACAGAGCTTTAACTATTCCACTAACAAAATCAGATTTTAGCAAAGAGATATCAACCATTAAACAACTAGCACATGCAAATCATTATAATCCGAACATGATTGACACTTTAATTAAACAAAAAGATTATAGGTTAGCTATCAAAAGAATATATCCCATTGACAATCAAACAGAAGACACAAATTACATATCTATACCATATTTTGGCAAAATATCAGAAAAAATTGCACATATACTAAGAAAAACCAACAATTATAAAATAACATTTAAAACCAACACTAACACTTTTTCATTTTTATTTAATGCTAAAGACAGAACACATGATATCATGAAATCGGGCATTTACCGTTTAAATTGTTCTTTTTGTAGTTCGGTATATATTGGACAAACACTTCGAAATTTTGACATAAGATATAAAGAACACGTACGTCATTACAAAAATAAACATCCTGAAAAATCGAATTACGCCAAACACCTTTTAGAACAAAATCACACAATGACTCCTCAAAATAATATTAAATTCCTACATTTTTGTAATAACAAACGCAAATTAGACATTTTAGAAGCCTTTGAGATATACAAACACAAACTCAGGGTACCTTTAATGAATGAACAACTTGAGCTCAGTAATTCTCCGTTACTGGAAGTATTAGATGTTTAATTATGATTTTTATTATTAATTTTTATTATTATTATTATTTTATCTAGTTACCTATTTTGTATCTACCTTGGCGACGTGTTTGTTTATAATTATATTACCTTTGATAATGACAGCATAGCTGTCGAAACAATATTGTCAGGTATATTTTAATAAAACTGTGAAACTTTTAATAATCTTTATTTATTTCATTATACGTATGCATTCAAATTCTGCACTTAACTACCCATTTATCAAGGTCGTAGTTGCTCCTGGTAATTATTAATTTAATTTAGATTTCCTTTCAAAATTTTATGTTGGTATCAATTAAGTTCTTGATGTTTCTTTTCCTTTATGTGGTTAATTATGTTATTAAAAAAATAAAATCTTGTGTTCTTTATTTTGTATTTTGTTATTTGTGTAATCTTATTTGTTAATAACCAGCTGAAATTTAAATATAAGAATATTCTACATCGGCGACCCAAACCTGAAAGTGTCTCAATATAGTGGGATTGTGTAACTCACTATAGCACAATTTTATTATTTAGCTGAAACATTATATAAATCTTTTTATAAGGTAGTGTGCTTTTTGTTTCACTTTTTGCATTTATATTTTGTCTGCATATATTTAATTTCTGTAAACCCCATAGAAATTTGTTATTGTTGAAGTTTACATAAACTCTTTTTCCCGGACTAGATCTTTCTTAACTTTTATT
Source organism: Agrypnus murinus (assembly GCA_929113105.1). Taxonomy (NCBI): domain Eukaryota; kingdom Metazoa; phylum Arthropoda; class Insecta; order Coleoptera; family Elateridae; genus Agrypnus; species Agrypnus murinus. The sequence goes on from OV816024.1 coordinate 197,432,125, forward strand.
TCGGACATAATATTTAATTAAGAACATTAATTTCTTCTTTGCTTAATTACAGTTATAATTATTTTTAGAATTTAGTTTTCCACGTTGCAGTTCCCTGTTTTCATGTTTTTTTAATTTGTCAAAAATTGCAGTTTTTATTCTTAACCCTTAATTCAGATTAATCGTTATAAAAGTATTACTTTAAGAAGAAACAACCTGATAACTTGAAACAATAATGACTGAAAGTTTTCCAGCGCGTTCCAATTTGTGACTGCCAATTAATGCAGCTTCGAATAAGATTATCAAATAAATTAGGAAAAATCGGAAGTTTGCTTCTTGCGAACAACCGGAATTAATTATCCTTTATATCCATTCTTTAGAAATGCAAATTGCACAAACAAGACTTAATTTAATAAAGCCGTATTATGAAGAATTATGCGATTAACTTTTAAAAATTAAGTTAACAGAGTTTTATTGAAAAGCCAAAACTGTTTTAAAACAGTTTCTATCAATTTATATAATTATCTTTCCGTGAGAATTTCTTAAGATTGTATAAGGGTTTTTCCTCGTACAAAAACTTTCTGTTTCGTTTTGTATTAGAAGGGATTATGTTCGAGATCGAAAACCGTGACGACGCCGAATAATTGACGGTACAACAGAGAAAGCCTCATTAGACGCCTCGATTGCCTATCAATCTTTTTATATAAATTAGGCCTCTTTTTCTTTCTGTACTTAGTTTCATTTAAAAATTACGAGCGAGTCAGAGAAAAATTGGAAAACTAGCTTGGGAAGTTTACCCTTCGTTTTGCTTGGGTAAAATTACTTTTATATTAGGGGATACCCTGGCAATAAAATTTCATTGCGGTTAAATATCATCTACAATTTTCTTTGTTTACAACAAAATAATAAAATTAAGTAATGATATTACTTGCAAAGTTTTTACAGAATTTTGGAAAAATCAAATACGTTATATTTAATGGTAACGGTTTTTATTGATGGTAAAAAGAGATGTAAAAAAAATAAAGTTTACTTTACCAACAGTGTATCGTTTAGTGATATGTTTTAAGAAATTTGGTCAGAAAACTGTCAATTTTCACAGCAAAAAATCTTAAGTCATTTTAGTAGACTGTCATCCCCAGCTTTCGAGATTTTCTTATAGATCGCAAGCTTGTTTTGGCGTATTTTGTAATTATGCAAGTTGCAGCCTATCCTTCGGGCAGACAGTTTTGGAAGTCAAGGTTTTGACTGTATAAGTTGCCCACTTTAGATACTTAAGTTAAGTGGTATTTTTGAACTTTTTTAGGTAAACCACATGTGGCAACTGCAATTTCTTTTTTACTGGGCTACTTGCGCAGATATAACCGGCAATGCTTGCCAACTTCAATTGAAATGGGCAACCAAAAGGTTAAACGTCACTTGTACCTGTGATATGATAACGACACAAACCCGTTCTATCTGGAATGTATGCTTAAGTTTAAGTTATATGTTTTCAATTTGTAAGCGATCATTAACACCTAATAATCTTACGACTTCTTTAGATACACAAGACCTTTTTTACGCAAAATCAGAAATAGAGCAGTGTGTGTATGTGTGTTTACGTGAGAGGAGGATTATGTGCCTGAGTGTTGCCATTTTTGGATGCTTTTGTTAAACAACTCCAAACTCTACTTCCTACTCTTGACCGACTGATCAGTTGACTTTGATGCATCATAACTCAAAAACTGCCCATTTTCAGACTTATTAAAGTTTAAGTGTCATTTGTGAGAATTTTAGAAACAAATCCGTAAAATTAGATCGTCAAAGTCTTTAGTTTGATAACGTGAATTAACTTTCATAATTCGTTTTGAAACGTCGCTTAATGGAATTGTGATTCAAAATTGTTATGACATCAGCACAGTTATTTCTGAAATATAACTAACAAAATAAGTTAATAAGTGGAAATGATTGCAATGTTTGAAGAATTGTGTTACATAAAAAAGTTCGGAGTTCAACAACAGCCGTTCAGGTTCCAGCATTAGTTGAAGGTGAAAGTGTTCTGTTTCTGATTTTTGTGATTTATGGCCATTTACTTAAGTGTTAGTGCCAATTAAATTGTATTTAAAATGGGATCCCTGAATAAGTTAATGTATACAAATTCGAAATTCTTTTGTTCTTCATATTGCAACTAATTGTTATATCTGGCTTATTTATGTAGATTTTATATTTTATATCTTGCTAACAGATCTTCCTGAGTTTAGATTAATAATAAACGCAGTTAAAAATCAATAATTACTTGTTAATGCCTTGGAACGAGGAATTGTTTATGGTTTTTTACTCTTGTGTTTTATCTGAAATCAGTAAGCTATTGTGATTAACATGTGACCCCTAAATATAATTCGAATAAGAAAGAAGTCTCTACCGGTAGCTACATTTTGCGTAAGTACAAAAATTTTAAGCTTTATTTGTTTAATGAGATTTTTAAGGTTGCTACACATTTGTGGGGTTATTGTTGATTTGTTGTTGGGGAAAACTAACTTGTTACACAGTATAACAATGTATATTTTTATTTTACTCTTTGAAAGGACTTAAACTATCCAAGAAAATATAAAAGTTATGGGTTTATTCATTTAAACTTTCATTTTCCTAACATTCTCTTGTTTGGTATTTAAACCATTTATTAATTAGTATATTCTTCTTACTCTTACTGCTGTCCTATGTATTACTCACACGTTTGTTTTCTATTTGTCGCATTCCTCCGATATTGTGATTTTTTTCCTGTAATAACAACGGTTGTAGTCGAGTAGTCTATACAGTCTGCATTTCTACTAACCAACCAAATCTATCTAACAACTCTTTTTATTTTTTTTATTTATCCTATTTATTTATCTCCATGGCGTATTATATTATCTTCTCATTTCGTTTATAAAGTATCGGCTCAGATGATTTCAGTATCGCCTATATTTTTAAATATTACCCAAGAAACGTTTTTGTAGGATTCATTATATTCCATTATCATTTTTTATTGATTGTTATTACTATTCTTTACTAAAACTATGTAGTCTATGGTTTTTCTTTTAATGTCTCCAAGTATGCATCCAGATACAGAGTGATTTCTTAAAAAGTAAATTACAGTATACCTCCAAATTGTCAATAGATAAAGGTTGACAGATTTGAAAAAGAATGTTTCTATTATTATTTAATTTTATCATTATTAATGCGTGTGAAATCATTTAATAAAACAGGTTGTACTACAATGAAAAAGAAAGTAGACAACTAAACAAGCCCAGAAAATTGTAGAAACGTTAGACGTAGAATAATGGATGAAGACAAAAATCAGTTCGCTATCTTTCACAGCGTATACTTTTCATATTTAACAAAAAAAATGTTAAAACGAATTTAAAACATCTTTGAAATATGTTCGACCAATTGTCAAGTGGACCTACTCCAGGTGATCCTACTCGATCATCTTCAATTTTGTTCATATATTTGATACATTTTCCTGAAGCTTTCAAACTAGGTTGTGCTAAGATACCAAAACTACTTCCTGCATTGGGAATAAAGATGTAAAGTTTGACTAATTGTTACAATTAAACCAAAAGAGCTCTCTCTACAACTAGTCTGTGTTTGATGTTGACAAAAATTATGGTTTTTGCAAGCGCAGCACAAAGTGAACTGAAACCATTTTTAATTACCTGTTACCTGTGAACCTTCTAGTTGCTGCCTCATTTGAGTTTGAAAAAGTGGTCAACAGGCATAAAGTGCAAGTGTTTGACTCACCAAAATCTGTCTTAAATTAAATACAACAGGTTTTTTAGTCCACTTTACGCTGTGCTTGCCAGAAACCATCTCAATATCAACCATGTAATAGTTATATAGAGATCCGAAAAGTAACCACGTGGTACGTATACATTCTTGGGCTATTATGGTTTAATTGTAACAGTTAACCAAACTGTATTTTTATTACCCAAATGTTGCAACAACATTTTACGTACCTCTAGTCCAAGTGCTATAGCACCTCTGCCATTGTAAATTTTTCTCTAAAACTTGCGACATATCAATTTGATACTCTCAAAGGATATAAACAGGATTGGAGATTGTCGACTGGTCCAATTGATATGGAATGACCCGTTCAGAACTTAAGAATTAGGGATAGAGTATGTATCAAGCAAGGTGGTGGCTATTTTGAACGTTTTCTGTAAATTAATGTAAAGCATGAATACTTTAATGAGATGTTAATACATTATAAAATAGCCTCGGTAGAGTAGTGTCTACCATGTTAGACTCTCACCCGAACGGCCCGGGTTCGACTCCCGGGACCAGCAAATCTGGGTAAGCCTTTTCTGCAGTTTTTGCTTATCTGTAACACAAATGTGGGATTTGATCTATACCATCTGTTAGTCGGCTGCAGCCGCACGATGGGCCTGCGTAATAGTATTAATCGTCCCCACCCTCCCGAAAAAGCTTTGGTTTATGGGGGTCTTGTTACTGGTTATAGTCAGGTAATGGGTTGTAGCAATTATTATTACATATATATTATTATTATTATTACCATTTTTTTAGATTAATATTTATAATAATATTTAGATTAGTAACGAATTTATTTTTACATTAATAGATTTAATTATCACAAAGTTTGATGTATAAGTGAACATGAACCAACCAACCAACATCAAAGGTTTGTAAAGTTGATAGTTTTGAGTTATTGATGATATTAGTAAGTTTAGGAAGATATCCACGATAATATCACTAACTCGCATGTATATCAACGTTTTAATCAACATTTTTTTATTTAAGTTCAAATATTGAATTTGAAATGTATAGTTTAGTTAGTTTGTAGTTTTGGCGGTAATACATTTGACATTGATACATTTGATATTGATACATTTGACATATAATATTATGCAATGTAAGCTGATGATTGGTTGCTACCTAACTACTATAGTAGTTAATCACCATTCTACAATGGATAAAAAGTTATATATCTGTAAGGGCCTGTTATTGCCGCCAATGTTAATAATAGGAAGCTTCAGAAACTATAAACACCTAAAGATGGCGCTACGGTCCGCAAAACGGAATTAATTTCTTTAAAACTAAAATTTGAATTACATGAATTGAATGAACATTATTTGATCGCATCGCAGTTCTCCGCTCACATTGTTGCCAGAAATGCGTGAACTTTAAAAATATTTTAAGTTTAACTGAAATTTTTAATTTTTAAATGCCAAGGAATAATTTAAGGTAGTTGAAATTAAAAAGGGCAATATAAAACTGCTAAATATCTTTAAAAATATCAGTTGTTCTTGCTGGTTTTAAGAAAAAGAAAAGTATTACTATATTAAAATATTGAAAATAATTATTCGTTTTAAGAAATTAATCAGGACTAATTAAGAGTGAAATAGTTTATTTAAAAATTAATCGTCACATGCTCTTAAGTAAAGAAAAACAACATTTACTTCGAGAATTTATTAAATAGTAATAGCTAAAAGATAAGAAAGTTAAATTCCATTTAAATGTCCCGCGTATATTACCACCCAACGCTTTCTGATGCAGAAAGCGTTCAACTAAAAATAACTGATTTTTGTGCTGCCATATTTAAATTTCCGCGCCGTGTACAACTATTTTATTTCAATCAATACTAAATATGTAAGCAAAAATATTTATCCATTGTCATAGATTTTGCTATTAAACAGTGTTATAATGACTGTATTATGTTTAGTTTGGTTATTTTTCTAGAAAACGTTAATTCTACAAGATTGGCGATGTTCGACTACAATTATAAAGTTTATTTTAGATATCTACTCCTTACAAACTATAATCCACACTACCTTAACAGTTTATCAATCGACATCAAAAGGTCATCTTCCTAAAAAAACGATTATTAAAAGAACACTGAATGAAAAACGTGAGCTATATTTCGACGCTAATATTTTGCGCCAATAACGCGCCCTTAAACGTCAGAAAATATAACATTTTATGCACAGATACATAATAATTAGACTAACTATTATAGCTTAGACTGATCTCAACATAAACATCTATTTATGGCTCACGAGCCTCTTTATAGTCTTTATGGTCCGACGGGCAATAAAGAAACGTCAATTAATTGTCAGAGCTGTTTTTTGTAGAACTTGCTTTGTTTTTAATATAATTTGTAAACTTGTCAACAATGAAAATAAACCGAAACTAAATATTTTGGAATATTTACTATAGTAACGTACTTCAAGTGTAAGCACAGCGGCGACTTGATGTACCTACCTACTAATTTAATTATATTTTTTACAACATAATAGATTTGAGATAAAAACTTAATTTGTGCATAAAATAGTGTATGCGTAGCGGGTGTAACTATTGCTTTTATGACCCTACAGCCTTTTCATAAAAATAACGCTTCCAGCCATAAAAGCCTCTTTAGGCCCTTAATACGAAAATAATTATTAAGACTCTGAATTGGACTCGTAAGTCGCTTATTTTAATTATAAAACCTAGCGTTGATTTAGTTGCGTTTAATAAAGATAATAATATATAAAAACACATGTGAACAGTATAACTGTTGGAAAGCAACTGCTTACCTTAAACATACAAACTTAAATTCTAAAATAGGGTTTAAAAGTCCCGTTAAGCTATTGAAATACATACAATTAAGGGTTTAAGAAAAGTCCCGTTACAGCTACGCGCCACCATGTCGCCGTCCGTATTGTCTCTTTAAAATTTGCTCAACAAGTTCACTTCACATGACTTAGGTTTTAACAAATTTTACTAACGTCACTTTTCTGCTGCAATGGTAACAGACATATTTTAGTAATAGACCGTTTAATAATTCCACTTGAAGTTTTTATTGACACCACACGCGTAATGTTGTCCGTACCAGGGTGTAATGCCGTAATTCGTCCCATCTTCCAGCACAGCGGAGGTTGTCCATCGTCGTGCCCCACCACCAAAGCGCCCTCGATGAACCCTTGTTTGGCTGCTACATGACGTTTAGGTCGTTGTTGTAAACGTCCAAGATATTCTCTGGACCACCTGGACCAAAAATGCTGGCGTAATTGCTCCACGTGTTGCCACCTTGACAGTCGATTGGATGGCAATTCTTGCAAATTGCGCTCTATAGGTGCCGTCAAGGAATCGCCGATAAGAAAGTGGCCAGGGGTTAGGGCAATTAGATCGTTGGGATCATTACTAATAGGAAGAAAAGGTCTGGAATTCAGACAAGCTTCAATACAGTTCAATAATGTGTGCATTTCTTCGTACGTTAATAATGCGTTCCCGATTACTCTAGTTAGATGGCGTTTGACTGATTTAATACCTGCTTCCCAAAGTCCTCCATGATGAGGAGACCGTGGTGGAATAAAAGACCATTTAATATTGTTAAGTGCAAGAACGTCAATAACTTTAGTTTTAAAATGCTTACTACTAGAGCGATACTTACTACTAGACAAATCTTCTAATTTCCAAAATTCTTCTAATTGTTGTTCTAAGTTATTTAATTGAGCATAGTTACAAACAGATGTAGATGATGTTTATTTTGTTAACTGGAACTTGACCTCCAATTACCCATCCTAGATGGGTCATTTGAAGAATTGGTTGGTTTTTCCCTAACTGAATTTGGCCTACACACAATAATGACCAGAAAAGTTCTGCCCCTAAAAGTAAATCGATGCCCTTAGGTTGATTGAATTCAGGATCGGCGAGATTTATGTTAGCCGGAATATTTAAGTTTATTAGATTGTTAGAAACATTCGGAATATTTTCTGTAATTTTTGGTATTACCAAACATGAAACCGTGGTAGTAAACCTATTGTATTTAGAATGAATTTTAATTGTTACTGTTTTCGTGACCGAGGTCATAGCCTGAGTTATACCAGTAATTGTATGATTAGCTTGCGTTGTTTTCAATTGCAAACGTTTACACGCATCTTCTGTCAAAAAATTAGACTGCGAACCAGAATCGAGTAAGGCTCGAAGTTCGTGGTTTTGGCTGTGATTATTAGCTGTGATTACCTTAACAACGACAACAGCAGTGGATAATAATATATGGCATTTTTTACTTGTTACTTGTATAGAAGAATTAACACTAACTGAGTTGGTGGATAACGTAATTTCTGGCTCTAAGCTTACATTATTTGAATTGCTACTTCTTGACTCGTTAATTGTAGTGTGTTCAGATGAATTGTTAATAATATGAAGTAACTTGTGATGTTTTTGTTTACAAATTTTACACTTTGCAGCAAAACATGTATTAATAAGATGTCTGCCCTTTAAACAGTTGATGCATAATTTGCGTTTTTTAATTTATATTAACCTCGTTTCGGGTGTTAATTTTAACAAATCAGGGCACTGATGAACATTAATTGTTGCTTACAGAATGTACATGAGACGTAGTTTCTAGCTACTTGAGTAGACAAATGAGAAGCTACCCTATTATCTTTAGAAAATGATCTCCCTTGTAAAAATGAAGTCTTAGGGATGTTTGTTGATTCGATTGATTCCAATATTTGACACCTTCCAGACAGAAATTCGAACATCTCAGTCATAGTAGGAATTTCGCGAGTTGAAAATGACTGCCATTCACGTTTACTATTGATATCAAGTTTGGAACATACCAGATGGATTATTAATACATCCCACGTTTCTGTGGGACGACAGAAACGATTTTAACACCTTTAAATGCACTGAAACATCGTCTGATAATTTTCTTAAAGATGTGGATGAGTTTCTTTGCACCGGCTCTAAATCAAACAAAGCAGAAACCCGCGATTGAGTAATTAATCGTTTATTTTGATATCGTTTTTTTAATAATTCCCATGCAGTACTATAATTTACTGCAGACGTCTCAAGTGATTGTACAACCTTAGCAGAGTCGCCCTTTAAACATGATTTTAAATAAAATAGTTTTTGAACATCATCCAGTGATTCATTGTTGTTAATTAGAGATAAAAATGTATCATGGAATGATAACCATTGATCATAAGCACCACTAAATGAAGGTAGATCTAAAACTGGTAATTTTACGTTCAAATGATTTGAATTAGAAACAGAATTACTGGTGCGTGAAGGTATAGAACCTAATGGCGTAGATACTGATGGTGTAGATTTTAATATCAAGTCTTCGGCCTTAGCTACTAATTCAAAATATTGCTGTTCAAATTGTTCACGTTCTTGCACTTGATCATCTGTTCTATCTAAATATTCAATTTGGTTTTGGATCTCATCAAATTCTTGCCAACTCGGCTCAAATTTTGATACACGTTTTTTTTGATACTCTGTAAAGCAGTATTAAATCTTGTAACTCGGGTCTTGATTTGACCCCGTTTGTGAACTAAGGGGTCTATTCTGTAACTAACCGTTCACGAATGGAGCCGTTCGTGAACGGCGATCGTTAGCGACTTCCTCAGCGGCAACTTCAACGAGAATCGACAGATAGGTTATTCTGTAACACCAACCGTTGAGCTATGCACACTCTCAACGACTGTCTAACGTTTTCTAAAAAGGTATTACATCTTTGCCGTTAATATAGATACAGTTTCACTGTTTTATGATATATTGCGCATGTCATATTTATTATTTCTGCAGAAGACGCCAGTTTTGTAAAATATCTCAGTTTTTAATTGATTTCAAAATAGTTGAGAAGGTTATATAGAGGATAGGAAAAAGTCTAATCAAAAAACCACAAGGCAACATTGTTCTTGAAGGAATATTATTAATAATAGTAAAATTATCAGTTTTAGTTCTTTGTTTGAATTGGTTTTTATGAAATAAATTAATTACGACTAATATTTATTTATTAATTATTTATTTAATGTGTTGTTTCACTTTTCAGGGATTTAACGTTAACATAATAACATAAAGTGGTTGTATTAAGATCCGCTGTATGTTAAAGTTGATGTAACCATGACGAAGATGGAAAACAGATCGAAATATAGGTTTTAACTAAACTTACTAACTTTAATTGTATACCCAAAAGTGAAAAAACACAAATTAATAATTACGTATAAGTTTATTACAATATCTTCGGCAAGTTTAATACGTAAATACTTTTTACTAATTCTCAATTACTTCAAGAATTTAAAAATATGAGTATAATTATTTTTATTTTTATAGAACTCTATTCAAATGTACTAAGAAAATTTTACAAATAAATTCCTGAAAATGTTTAAAATACCCCAACAATAGTGAAATTATCAACCTGCAATAGTAAATATTTCTTTTCCCATTTCATTGAGAAATATTCTATCACTATTATTATACCTTCTTAAGAGATTATTTTTAATAATAATCCTTTTGTAATCTTTATTACAGGTGATTTCCACCTGATCTAAGACCACCTCTAGTGAGGTAGGTACAAAGGTACTACCTGAAATAACAATTTATTCAAAGTATATAATTTAATACTATTCCTAAGTGGCTATTAATAATTATTATTGATTCCTCTCTACCAAGTTTTGAGGTTAGATTAATTAGCGTCATATATTGATTGTTTCTAATTCATTTAATAATGGATTAAATAAATTACTTTCCAGTTTCCCATACTGTGATATAATTAATACAATAATTTCACGTATAAAATTTCTTTTATAATTATAAAAATAAACACAAACGTTGGCTAACGTCGACTAATCTGCCACCGTTCGTGAAAGGTTCATCTTCGAAGGGTGCTCTGTTCACTAACGAGTGCATAACGGTGGTTGTTTGCTTACAGAATAACTTTAGAGCGAAAAACCTTTCAAACAACGATAACCGCTCGTGAACGGTTCGCCCAAGGCTTACAGAATAGACCCCTAAATCCTTTAATTCTTGCGATGTTGACATTGTTTATTATTGATTTAATAATAATGGATAGATATTTGTAATTAAAATAGATACAAAAATAATTTAACCAGTTATATACTTTGTACGAGCGCAGGACACTACTGAACAATACTGAATAAAGATTATTAAGGAGCAAAAAGGGATGCTAATGAATAAAATAAAAGGAATGACCACTTTTCTTACCTTGATAACTTGAATGATGATTGATGACACAACCTGGTGCAGTTCAGCATGCTCTTCAGGAAGACTTGATGTTGATATATGATGATAACCGTCGATGATGAACAAATGATAATTTCAACACTGATATTAAACGTGGCTGATATTATTTATCAGGATCGAAGGACCATGAATTGGACTCGTAAGTCGCTTATTTTAATAATAAAACATAGCGTTGATTTAGTTGCGTTTAATAAAGATAATAATATATAAAAATACATGTGAACAGTATAACTGTTGGAAAGCAACTGCTTACCTTAAACATACAAACTTAAATTCTAAAATAGGTTTTAAAAGTCCCGTTAAGCTATTGAAATACATACAATTAAGGGTTTAAGAAAAGTCCCGTTACAGCTACGCGCCACCATGTCGCCGTCCGTATTGTCTCTTTAAAATTTCACATTTCTAAAAATTCTATTTTTCGTTTTTGAAAAATTCGTTTTTGACGTTTTCTCCGGCAGATAAAGTATTTTCCATGCTGCTAGTGGTGATTTAGTTCCAAATGCATGTAATCTTTAAAACGCTTCGTTCTCTCATTGTACTTTTCACTAAAATTCTAATAAAAATAATTCTCAAGAAAATTTACATTTTAATAAATTCTTTACGTTTGAAGATAAAATAGCATATTTTACGCGGAGCTAAAGTGGCTTTTTGTGCTTCAGCCGTTTTACCTGCCTTGCTTCAACGCTCAACGTTCAACACTCAAACTAATAAACTCAGCACAGAGAGCTGCACTTTAGCTCCTTATAAAATAATATACTGTTTCTACTCGCTAGTGAGTAAACTTCAGCTTTATTAGTTATTTTTATTTAGAGGTGTTATATAATAGTTATTTATGGTACAAGTGAGTTAAGTAAGATATTATCCACGAACGAAAAATTTACCCTCGAGGGCCGGCAGGCCCGAGAGGTTTAATTTTTCTGAGTGGATAATATCCTTAACTCCCGCGTGCCATACAAAATTTTATCCAACACCTCTTTATTTAAGTTTAAACATCCAATTTGCAATGTATATAGTTAGTCTGTAGCTTTGACGGTAATAAATTTAATACTCTAGCACGATGACTGGATTTGAATAATATTAAGTAACGTAAGCTGGTGATTGGTTGTTATCTTTGAAGGAGTAAGTTTTTTAAAAATAACCCACGTTGCTAGGGGCAACGTAGGTTATAATGTAACATGAGAGTAAACAATCACTTTCCTTATTTAAAATGACCATAGTAAACATGGTATTTATATAGAGGTGTTGGATAAAATCACTTTGTATAGCTTTGTATATTTGCTATTGCTTCCTTTACAGCTAATTTAAAAACAAGAAGGGGGATTATCGAATCTCCTTGTCAAAATCTTTTATTGATTGTTATTGCCAATTGGTTCTCTTTGCAATATTTGTTTGTTTTTGACAAGATAAAACATCTATTTTAACTTTTGGTGCCGATTGCTATGATCATATTAATTTCTTTCCGCTATGAAAAATGACTACAGCGAGTCAAGAATTTATTTGCCAAAGCTTCTAAAACAGAGTGTTTTCAGATGTTATTAGCAACCACAGAAAATTATTTTTAAAAATGTTTTTAATAATTACGCTTCCAGTGTTATTTAAATTGCGTGGATTTAAAACCGCACAAGCGACTCGATGTAATCAGATTTTAATGTACGTAAAAGTAAATGCAAAACAACGACTATAACATTGTTAAGACTTCGACAACCTAAGCGAATAAAATCCCTAAGAGTTACTGCTCCAACGATCTGGAAAATACTATATAACAGTAGCTGATGTTATTCCGCCAACACGCTATTCAAAATTCTTCTGGGAGTAGATTTATAATAAAAATTTAAAATATTATAATAAAAGAATAATTAAGAGAAGCCATAATCTTATTACGATAATGCAATATAATACCCGAGCTCTTAAAAGCAGTTAGAGGGTTATGAAATATGAAAATACATCTAAAAACACAAATTAAAATTTTATTATTATTACCTGATTAGGTTTACTCCGAAATGCGGGTTGATATCTTCGTCTCACTGAACGAGGACAGCAGACGCACAGAATTCGTAGAAATGCTCTGGAAAAAGAATGCATGGCATAAAAATATAGCTAGTAGGGTTGTATAATAATTTTATATTTTTTAGCAAAACGTTACCGTTTTTCTAAAGCCCAGCGAGAAAAGCAGCGATATCACAGTTCAATCATGCGTGCTTTCTATATGTAAACGGATAAAAGAAAAATCTTATATACTTAATTTCCTTGCCAAAACCAAAAGGTTTGTGCATTTATTTTACAATACATACACAAATATTGGAGATACTGAAACAGGCATTTTTGACAAAATTGATATCAACTTCTTGGTAAATATTAACGTTATCACGAAAATTTGAATGATTTTATAAAATATGTTAAATAATGATTGTCAGAGTTATTATTTACACATTTCAATAATTTTGTTTATTTTTATTGTTCTTAAAGAAAACTTATTGATCCTTTATAGCAATAGTTATATGATTTATATGAATGGTTATATTTCATTTTATTCATCATCATTTTTGGAAAAGATACATAGGTAAAATTGACAAAAATACAGTTAAAGATGATTAAAGTTTTGTTAACTAGTATAGAGTCAATAAATAATGTGAGTTATGCTGACAAACTATACAGGGTGTCCCACAATGCTGTTTACACGCAATATTTCCCTTATTTGAAGAGATAAAGAAATCAACCAAAAACTATTGTGAATGACTCAAAATGGACCTTCAGAAAACAGCCTTAAAAGCTGGTTGCATAGCAACGTTTACGAGATCATGCCAACTTGATTAATTTTTCAAATCGCACCCTCTGGTTTTTTTCATGGAAATGTATTCTTCACTTCATTCTGCATACGGTAGTATGCCTTACTTAATTATCTAATGTGCATTTAGGGGTTGAAAAAATATTTTTTATAAATTGTACACTTCATATTCACTAACTAAATTATTTATTCAAAAAATATGATTAGAGCCGTGTCTACAAGGGAACTACTGAGGCACTTTAAAGCCCGTGTAGAGCCCACAGGAGGGCATTTTGAGCATATGCTTTAAGTTTAAGATAAATTCAATTTATAAAAAATATTTTTTTCAACCCCTAAATGCACATTAGATAATTAAGTAAGGTATACTACCGTATGCAGAATGAACTTAAGAATAGATTTCCATGAAAAAAACAGAGGGTGCAATTTGAAAAATTAATCAAGTTGGCATGATCTCCTTAACGTTGCTATGCAACCAGCGTTTAAGGATGTTTTCTGACGATCCATTTTGAGTCATTCACAATAGTTTTTGGTTGATTTCTTTATCTTTTCAAATAAGGGAGATATTGCGTGTAAACAGTATTGTGGGAGACCCTGTATAAACTTTTTTCTACAATTGTCAAAAAATGATTTTTTCATTAATGGCGTATGCAAATGCCACATTGGTTTTGTTTACTTGACAACGTGCACGAAAAATCTTTTCGCTTTAGAGCGAAAAATATTTCGTGCATTTATGCGATTTATGTATATTTGAGCAATGTCGTTTCCGTAGCAACAACGAAACTGTGCACTTTGCGCTAAAATAAAGATTTCTTTGTTATTTTTTTATATTTTTTTTCTACTTTTTCGGTTATTTCAATCACGCTGTAGAAAAAACTTTCTGTGCAATTCGTGCTCGAAATGACTTTGGTGGTCTCGAATGAGATTTTAACACGGCTACGCCTCCTCAAAGGACTTTCATCTTCACCACCAAAGTAGCATTTCGCGCACTAAATACACAAATATCTATTATTCAGTTGTTGAATAAGTAGATAAAACTTTTGTTCGAAGGATAAATTAGGTTTATTAATTAATTGCTACGTTTTTCTCTTTATCGGTGTGTTCAAATTTTCTGTTTTTCAGCCTTATTTCGGGGCCTGATCATTTATGTATGTATGTAAATAATAAACATATTCGTCCACAAGAATTGAAAATGGTATGTAAAAACTATGTTATGTTTGCTGATTTAGCTTTGATTTGTAATAGTAAGATTCGTCCACTAATTTCGTGAAATCTTAATATTTGCTCTTTTGTTTTTCCTCTGGCCACAAATCCAATTTCGTTGCTTCTTTGTTTCTCCTGTATACAGGGCCGTGGCCAGAAATTTATTTCCTGGGGGGTTCTGAGGGAATTTATTTTCGTTTAGTTAATTTAGTTTAGTTTCGGGGGGGGGGTTTCAGACCCCCTAAACCCCCCCTTGAATACGGCCTTGCCTGTATACCATAAGTATGAAGTATTTTTTTGTTATTTTCCCTATACCTCCCCATCTTATTTCTTGGATTGCTGCTATATTATACCGTGCTAATTCATTGACCAGTTCTCTCATTTTTTCAAGTGTTAATAATGTGCTTATAATAACTTTATTTCTCTCTTTTTTTTAATGTTTTTGTTATATTTGTGATTATAAACAAAAAAGAATGCCACTCAGTGGTTTTGCATAAAGATTGTTATATCTTCTTTATCTTACCTGTCGCTTTTAGAGATCTTTTCTTTTTTACAATACGCTGCTCTTAAATAAATAAATCAAAAATTTAGCATATACACCGGTCCGCGTAAGTTGGCTACATATGGAAAACTTTGTTATTATTGATTTTATGAAAAACAGTTATTCTTCATAAAAAGTTCTGCATGTTCTAAAACCCAAAATTCAACCATCAGATATTAAATTATATCAGTCGTATCATAATAATAATAATAATAAAATGTAAAAATAATATTTTGTAATTGTAAATAAACAATATTGAATATTTAAAAATTATGTTTAATCCATAACATCTTTTCTTATTAAAAATTTTCGATATGGTCAAAAATGAAGGGATTAATGAAGGTACTTTACTCTTGAACAAAAATGATATAATTATTATTATTATGATACGACTGATATAATTTAATATCTGATGGTTGAATTTTGGGTTTTAGAACATGCAGAATTTTGTATGAAGAATAACTGTTTTCATAAAATCAATAATAACAAAGTTTTCCATATGTAGCCAACTTACGCGGACACGCAGTATATAGCTACTGTATGTAATGTTAAAAAAAAATTAAATTTTATACCAAATAAACGTAATATTTCTAATTCTCAATAATTCTGGGAGTGCTTGATTTAACATTCTCAGTAAAGCTTCTTATTCTTATTAAATATTTTCCTTCTTTTATCGCTACAACAGAATTTATCGAGTACATACATAATGTCATGATATTTATTCATACTAGGGAGAATTTACTTTCAGGATGATTTAATAAGCTGATATGAGTAATTCTATAACTACCCGATTTAATGGTTGTATAACCTCACTTTTGAAATAATAAATTTTGAAAAAGCTCTTAATGAAAATAAATTTAGTTAATTAAGACTAACATGCACACAAAAACTCTTTAAGCAGATAAATGATATGTGATAACTTTTCTCATAACTTAACGATTTGGGGATTACTTATGCATTTTTTCAACTTATTAAGGTTTAGTTCAATTTTAATGTAATAACTCATCTGGAACAAATAAAATATGTTGTATTGAAGATGTATGCAAATGTATAGCAACTTACCTGTTGAAATATACTTGTAACATAAAATTAATGTTAACGAGAATTGTTTATTTTGTAGTCTTATTGCATTTTAAAAATTTAAAAGCTGTTTGCCAAGTTGTTTTAGTGGAAATAAGTACAGTAACATTATAACCACAAAATTGATATACATTTTTGAGTAAAGGTTGGAACTTTGGTGATGAAATCACATAAAACATGCTTGACAAGTTCCGTTTTTCTAACGTTCAATTGAATTATAATTTGGCTTGTATGTCAAAGTTTTTGGCATCTAAAAACATTCATATAAAATTATTAATAATTAAATGTTTAGATTTGTGGAGAAAGAAATGTGTAACTAGGTGTTTTTTATGAAATTAAGTTAATAATTAGTAATAGGAAATTATTTCGTCGACATTAGAATGAAAGGTATTATTTCTATTTTTCAACCCAAGTGTTGCATATATGGTTGAATTCAGAACTTTCTTTTCTATAAGGTAGTAGAATTAGCTTTTACATTTATGAAAGTTAATAAATTATAATTGGGTCATGTAAATTCTGAAATGTCAAGATTTCTGCTTTTTGAGAGAATTATTTTGTTTCTCAAAATAGTATATAAAGAGAATTTATTTTTTAACAATTAAGTAGCAATATTCTATCAGAGGAACAGGTTTGTTTCTAGCTGCTTCAAACATTGATATTGTAAGATTAGATCTCAACTTTGAAAATAATAAAGTAAGGTTACGTAAAACGTCAATAATAGATAATTTTGTTTGAAATGTGTTTGAATGTGTTGAAAAGGAAGTATCAATATTAATAATAGCATAATCCTGAGGCGATATTCAGTATTCACTGTTCTTCCATCTCAACCCTGTATTGAAATAATTAAAAGAAAAAGTGAAAAGTAAATGCCTAATACTAACATATTCCTAAATTAACTAATACGAGTTTTCTGATAACAAATGTTGCACACAATATAAATACACAATAAAGATACACAATATGAAGCATTATATAAGGGATAAAGAGAAAAATAAAAAACAAAAAAATTAATTAATTGAATTGAAGTGCAAGCTAAGGACTGCGATGCGCTGGTAAACTGCGTACCTGTATATTTAGCGTATCTGTTCATTTATGGGACTTTTGCGCAATTCTGTCTTACATCTAGCAGCATTATGTTCTTTCCAGTTATCAGGTATTTTATTATATTGAGCGAAGATCTGATAAGAGAATGAACATCTAAATAGATCTGTCCGATGAAATGGAGGAGATATACGTCCTCGATACCTAGTAAGTATATGTTATTTCAGTGAGAATTAAGAGGTGCATCCTAAGACTTCGCATATTGTCTAGTAATATCAGGGCCTACAATTGAAAGAGCCTAAGGTTTAAAAACTAACAAAAAGAGCTCATGGCACGAAAGAATTCTTGTTGAGTGAGGAGGATGTCCATAGTCGAATGTCTAGCCATCTGGATTCTGGCGTGATATAATAAACTTAACGTAGGGCGAACGTTCGTCTGTTCTCAGTTGTAACAAAAGCCAACTGTATTTAAAAACAACTAAGGTAACACTTGTGTTACTGACACAGTTGGTCTGGATCGTAATCTTTAGGCGCCACGCCGAGAGTCAGGGCCGACGTAAGCTTTTGCGGGGCCGGGTTCAAAAATGCGCTTGGCCTAAAAAAACTTTTAAATAAATTGTTTATTAGAAACACATTATTACATATTACAAAAGGATCATGGAGTATCAATATAGTTATTTGCGAAGTATGCGAAGTCTTTATTCGCGCATGAACACATTTATGACACAAGATGACTTCGCGGATCGAGTTTCGAATTCAAAGTAAACATAAAACCAGGTAGGCAGTAACATTCTCTTGTTACCAATATATGGTGCTCGTACATCTGTCAGTGGAATTATTAGCGAGAAAAGAATTTCTAAATTTTTCATTTTCTAAATTAAATTTTAGGTATAATTAAAGAATTTCTCCATCAAATATTTTTTGACCAAACTGGTGTCATTTTAACTAAGAGTTTAACTGATTCTATATATGTAAATCATTTTTGGGGCCTAAAAGTAAAAAAATGCTTAATCTCCATGACAATAAATAATAATTATATGAGATTTCTATGATTAGGTTAGGTTAGATTGAGTTTAGGTTAGGTTAGGTTAGGTTGAAAAAAATTCGAATTTTCTTTTGCGTAGTGTTTTGGTTTGGCAGTGACGTCTTTGTGGAGTTTAGATTGTAACCTAATTTTGGAGGCTTGTGCCAAAAATGATTGACATATTCAGAATCAGTATAAAATTTCCATTAAAATAACACCAATTTGGTCAAAAATGTTTGATGTGGGAATTCTTTAATTGTTCAAAATTTTATTACCATCAAGGCAAATTATTTTTAGAGAGCCTAGAAGGCCCAGTGATTTTGCATCTTTTTGAAGCACGAGTGCGCGAACACTACGTTTGCGTTTAACTGTTACATTCGAAAAGTGTCATTTTGAAAGTGGCGAGTTTAAAAATTTTTCTCTGGCTTTTTTCTTTGCAAAGTTTTTAATTACGTCATCAAAATTTACGTACGTTGAATGGTGGGAGTTTGTTTCGCCAGTCGTTAAGTGACACGGAAACATCGATGTGACTACAGCAGCAGGTTGTATCGCGGAGCCTAAAAAAGCGCAGGGCCGTCTATAGCGCGCGGCCGGGTTCCGGGGAACGCGCTGAACCCGCCTCGCGCCGGCCCTGCCGAGAGTAGTGGCGTAATTAACATAAAGTAAGCTTTTAACAATAGCTATACAGATGAGAGTTTTGTAATAAATTCATTATACTTATAATAACAGATATAAACAACAAAACAATAAAAAAATTTCTAAATACTGAGACAATCTGGGTAATTCCTGGGTAAATGTGTCAAATATAACATATTATATCTAAAACCAACAAAAAATTTAGAAATGACAAGAACTCGTTAGATGACAAGAAATATTCGTTAGTCTTGACTTGTATGTGATGATTCTTTGCAAGCCGTAATTGTACATGACTTAGTCATACAAGTCAGTAGGGGCAGGTTAATTTAATGATGCAGAGATTAATTATTAAGACGAATTATTGAATTAGATAAATATGTTGTGAATAGCATTGCTTTGTCAGTTAACCTGTCCCTGGTTGGTGTCTTTTATTGTCCTTTTTTATTTTGGTGCCCGTGAACGTGGCGTCCCGGTTGTATGCATATAGATAAGTTTACGTACAGAAACAAAAGTGTAATTAGTGAATGGGAAATAGTTATTGAGACGTGGCCTTATGCTGTTTATCTTTTATTACAGGAACGGACCAGTCAACCCCGTGTGAATAACTATCCTCCCTTTCGTCTTTTCTTTTATTGCCTATTTACAAAAAATACATTTGATTTCTTCGAATAAACTCGTAAACGTTTATGTAACTATTTGCGTTTTATTTATCTTTTTTTTATTATCAGTTTATTAATTTTTTAATAACACCACCCCCCTTTCACAAACGTAAGTACAAGATCTTATTCTATATTAACACCAACCAGGCGCGTGCTGGCCCACCGGGAGTTTCCCGGTGGGCCTTTATAAAGTTGCCTCGAAGGGCCCTACGGCACGACTGAATTTAGGTTATCAACAATTAAATTATATTTAAGTAGAAAAAATATACCTCGTCGCTGTTCAACTCGATCATACCTGACGAATAGCGACGATTTAATGTAATCTTCTTCCTGGTTTTTTAGCATTGCTTACCATTTAAGAACTTGCTAATTTAAAGAATCGAAGTATCCTGATGTTGCGAATACGTTGCGTAATCATATTTATATTGATAACGTAATTTGGGGTTGAATGATTTTGTAGGTTCTGCCCAGAAACTTCAATTCTATCTTTATTAAGGTTTTAGGCCTTTATTGGGACCCCATGGCCGTCGTTTCTTCTACTTGTGCCACCCTATAGATCGCCCTTGCACAAAGAAATATCTTATCGGAAGTAGCGCGTATTTACGATCCTTTAAGATTTCGAACTCCAGTGGTTCTCTTCGCAAAAAGTTTGATGCAGCAGTTATGGATGGTGAAAACAGATTGGGATTACCCTGTTCCTGAGAAAGTGATCAATAACTGGAATTTATTCAAGTTGGAACTTTCTAAACTTTCAAATTTAAAATTGTCTAGATGTATTATATACCAGTAAAATTAGGTCCAAAAAAGGACTGCTTTACAAAAACGGGTGGAGTTCTGGAAATTGGTTTAATCACTCATGCAGGTCTCTGATATGAATAATCTGAGTTTCCCCCGATTTCCCAGTGGGGCTTCAACCGTAATGTTAAGAAACCTCGAAATTTTCGGATTTTCTAAATGTTTAATCGAAAAGGCCATTATAACCAAAAATGTAGGGCATTAAATTCTGCGTCGATTGAGTACCAATAGTAATTTGCCTGACCTACTAATTTAGACTTGGCCGTCAAAAAACAATTTCATGCAATCTCGGATGCGTCTGAAATTGGTTACAGTGCTGTAGCGCAGCGTTTCGCAACCTTTTTTATCTAGCTACCCAGAAATATCAATAAAATGGTAAGGCGACCCATACGTGAGGAAGAGAGGGGTTACTTAAATTTACAGGTCCTTATAGCATATATTCTTAAGATGAACCTAAATGATATAATAGAAATAAATATTTATACGACCCTTTTTAAACGACCTTATGGTTGCGGTCCGCTGCTGTAGCGTATTTAAGGGTTCAATATTATGACGAATTGTGCGTTCTGTATTGGCAGCAGAATTGGTGAAAAGTCTCATTGATGCTTTGAAGAAGCAGATCGCGTTTGACGATACGATCGCTTGGAAGACTCCTAGACTCCAACACATTTGTGGCTAACCGAGTATTTTTCATTCATCATGCTATTACGTCCACCATCAGCAGATAATCCGGCTGATAGTGCCTCGCGCAGACTTTTACCTTCGCAATTGTTAAATCATAGTTTGCGGTGGATGGGACCTCCATGGCTCTCTCATCTCCCAGTCTCGTGTCTACAACAACCTTTATTCTCTGCAAATTTTTTCCGCAAGAGGAACGTAAATTTGTATCGACAGTAACTAATGAATCCCATATAATAGATGATCTAATAATTATTCTAAATAAATAAATTATCCCAAAAAATTAACCGGTAGGGTGATCGGGCCTTCTAAGGTAATATAGGTGGGGCCCTCTAAGGTAATATTTTCCCGGGTCCTAGGTTTGACCCAGCACGCGCCTGACATCACCTCTAAGAATATGGTTCCCGAGTTTAAAAATCCACAAACTGCTTCAATGTGCCAGATTTCTTAAAGAGCTGCCAACATTTATACCTATTCATAAAATCTCATTAATAGTTTTCTTACAAAAACCACCTCATTTCTTAATTAAATTTTACTTTCATACATTATACGCGTGTATCTAAAGATTTAAATAGAAAATTTGTCAACGTTAATCTCTTAAGTTCGAAAATCAATTTGTTTTTGAATTCTTGGTGTTTCTGCGTTTAATTTAGTTTCAATATAACCTACAAAGGGTAGTCATATGTTAAATACGGGAAGCGTGAGAATAATCAAGTTTTGTTACATCACCGGGTTTAAAAATATCTCTTGCAATAGAGCCATTGTTGCAAAAAGCTCTATGAAAAGTCTCCCTGTCCTCTTGAAAATCGAATGTTTGATGAGATCTAATTCTCTGACGACATAATTCTATTTTACCAAATTCTGATATTTTTAAACAAGGAATGATACAACATGAAATTTGAAAATTGAATTCTTTGAATCTGAGGAAGCTTTTTCTATATTTGAAGATTTGAATCTTTACTCTTTTGAAGAATTGGAATTTAACCAATCTTTGTAAATGTTAATAATGTCTAAGAAAAGCAAGCTCTTTATGTATAATATATGTAATTTTTCAGCGTCAGGACAATATTCTATATATCTTTACAATTCACGAATAAATTACGGAATTACTACTTCTAAGAGCTTGTATAACTCTGTTTAAAGTATACTACAGAATAATTAATAGTCCACTATTATTCTGCAGTAACTATAACTCAAAAAAATGTTTGTAGTTAGCTGAAATGAATTTAAACTAGAAAATTCAATCGTCTTACAAACCTACGAGGTAAGCGCCAGAAGTTCTCGGCCCGGCAGGCTTGTACAGGTGCCAACATGTTCAAACTCGGTCATAGTTGAACGTAAGAGGCCATGTAAGAGGCCTACACTATATATATTACGGCTAGAAACGTAATAGATTTTAGTAGCCACTCAAGCATCGTGACGAGTGCATGAAAATGTTGCAACTAACGAAAATTGAGTACCGCGCAGTCATTAGATTTTTAACAAAAGAAGGGCACACGCCTAATCAGATCAAACAACGCTTAGACAGCGTTTATGGTAATTTATCTTCTTCATATTCCACTGTAAAAAAGTGGTCACAATGTTTCCGTTTGGGGCAAGAATCTCTTAAAGATGATAAGCGACGGTCGGCCAATTGAAGCAGTAACGCCTCAAAATTGAAGAAATGGTATTAGAAGATCGCCGTTTGAAAGTTAAGGAGTTAGCAGTGATGTCTGACATTTCGGAAATAAGTGTACGCCGAATTCTTATTGACCATTTGGGTATGAATAAAATTAGTGCAAGATGTGTCTTCTTTCTGCTGTTCAACGTCAACGTCGCGTCGCGTCGAATATGCGCGCAGGTTTTTAAACTTATGTGGAGACATCCCAAAACCGATTTTGGTGTCCATTGTCAAAGGAGATGAAACAATGGTTCTGTATTATGATCCTCTATCCAAAAAGGAATCGCTGGAATGGCGGCGACCAGACGAACCTCGTCCCAAAAAGGCGAAAGTCGTTCAATCGACAAAGAAAGTTATGGCAACAATATTCTGGGATTGTGACGGCATTTTACTGATTGATTTTAAAGATGCGTCTTTATTGCATAAATTGAGAATCAATATTCGTGAAAAACGTCGAGGAAAATTGACAAGAGGTGTTCGATTATTACACGACAATGCACTCGTTCATACTGCCGCAATTTCACAAGCTGCCATTCGCGAATGCGACTTTGAAGCATTGGATCGTCCACCGTACAGTCCGAATATGGCTCCTAGTGACTTCTATTTATTTTCCAATTTAAAGAAAGACCTTAGAGAACGTCGTTTTAAGGACGAGAACGAGTTGCAAGCAGTTGTAGTTGAACATTTTGAAGGAAAAACTTCAGATTATTTTTTCAAGGGCATTGAATTATTAATTCCACGTTGTAATAAGTGTATTGACATTAGGTGAGATTATACTGAAAAGTAAAAATTATTATATTTTACCAAGTTTATTTTTTCTATATCAGGCCGAGAATTTATGGCGCTTACCTCGTATGTTCATGCCACTGAAAATAACATAAATTGATAGATCCATTGTTTAAAGTTCATTTCTCAAAATCAAATTACTTATTGGATACCTTATTCAACAGTAAATGATAGCAACTTCCTAACCGAAGTCTAGAAAATTCAAAAATAATTTACTTCAAATCTAGCAAACCCATGTGGCCGTACTCTGTTGTGATCTATATTAGCTATATTTGCTACCATAAGTTAAGACAGATTAACATTTCACTTAGAAAATAACAAACTATATCAAAGAATGAAACAAAAAATATTTTTAGAATCTTGACACAGTATTCCGAATAATAATTTATAATTTGCTAAGATAGGAAACGCTCAATAAATCTTTATTAGTACTTCGATTGCAAAGACATTCTATACTATCTGTTATAACTGTGTATTGTTGTTGTAATGCGCCATTAATTATAACTCAACGGCACATGGTAATTAAATGCTACGGACGTGGTAATTGTGTTTTGCCTTATTTAGTACATGTTCTTCTGATAGGAAGGCCGACTTGCGGTTAGTGGAGATCAACTATTTAATGCTTTCCAACCAAACACTAATGCATAACCTTAACTATTATTAGAACGCTATTCGCGGTAATACTCCATACATTCAGCAAAGGAGGAAATTATATGAATATCTATTTATGTTAGAATTGTTGTTACGTAAAAATATAATTATTACAAATTAGTCTAGTTATTCAATATCTAAAAATAAGCTTAATTTTAGTAAATGTATATATATATAGATTATTTTTTTCCTAGTTATCAAACTCTTAAGTGGGCATTCAACCGAGCCCAGCGGTACACAAGTTGCCGTACAGCGATGTGTGAATTTTAAATTGCATATATTGTAATTAGTAGAGACATGCATTTTAGTAAAGTATAAAACCACTATGTCAACGGAGCGAAGCAATTTAAACTGCAATAGTTCAATATAACACAAGCGGGCGCTTGAATATGATGGGTTTGGAGTACCCTTGCCGCAAAAACATAAAGTGAAAAGGAGTCTATTTAAAATAAACAACTTGAGTTAAAGAAATTGTCAGTGGCGTGGCAAGTTTTATATAACAGCTTTCGTATTTGTAAACTATATGTCCTATAACTGGTAGCGACGTCGCCTATGAAAGATGAGCTAATCAAGGGTTTTTTCAAGCGAGGTCAACTAAAAATGCACGGCTCTAGTAATTAGATACATTGCATAGAGCACGTTAAGACGAAACCCTTTCGGGTTTCCGGCACTGTGATCTACATCGCTGGATAGCATCACTTGCAATCAGTCTGCCGTATGCATGTATCAGAAAATGCAGGAAAATTTATTATTAAAGTCGAAAAACGACCTATTTTGTACGATAAGTTGTAAAAACTTCCAATTCCGTATATGTCTGAAAAGAGGTAGCAGAGGTATTGGAGAAATAGAACAAGTACTATTATATTTAGTAAGTAAAAATAAGTAATAACGTATGTGTATAACCTAAATTTTAAGAAGTTCAAGAACAAAATACAAAAATAAAAGTAACTTAGTTTAATTCATCTATATATTTAAAACACAAGGCTTATTTTTGTTCCAGTTCCTTTGAGAGATTCACCAGATTTACGCGTTTCTTTTTTAAAATTAAGGCTTTCGCTGTGTAGATTAGTCAATACTACTTAATTTTTATATTTTTTTAATGTTTATATTTTTAATTTGAAAAACTCTATAACGTTTAATTTGAGACGGGCGAATCGGATATTCACTAGGGGCGCCCTCTCACCTTCCACAGTGGCGAGTTTCGTAAGTACTCTTCGCTTATAAATATAAAGGGTGATGCAGCCGTCCACTTTCATTATTAATAAGCGTAGATAAAATCCGCATAATTGAAAATTATGAACAGACGAATTAAATAATAGCTGATGGCAACTGCTTATTCAGAGTAGTTTCATATTGTTAGTACAAAAGGCAGAAAATTTGCCAACACTATGTTTATGTCATGTTTTTGAAATATTTACTGATAGACGTTTTCAAGAATATTTTAAACAAGATCGATTTTTGATTTTATTCTTATCATTTCGTAAGGTAGAATTTCCGTGTGTATGCATTTATGCAGAATAAACCGGCAGGGAGGGGTAAGCCAGAGAGAAGAGTGTTAGGCTTAGAATTTTCAACTGGTTATGTTTGGTTGCGTTTATTTAAATAATCACCTATTAAAATTAAAAGGATTGTAATCACACATCGAATGTTGTATATAGAGAAATCCTTCAATACTTTTGACCGTCATGTCTTGACGAGGTTTCCCTAGTTATTATAAAAACAGACATTATTATTCTATTCAAAAAGCTTATTATTGATAAGGGACAATTTTCCTCAATAAGCAGGTAACTTTCTTTGCACGCCTCCTATTACGCGCTGGAGGATATCTACGTCTATTGCTCTTCTGCAATCTCTTGAAATGTTCTGCATCTGTATCTTAGTTTGGGCCTTTAACCAGAAACCAATGGACAGTCTAATTCAGTCAGTCTAACTAAAGCTCAAAAACCTTGGATAGCACGAGTTTCAGGCAGGTTTGTGGGATTCTATACTTTAAGTATAAAAGATATGCCATGTTCTGTTATCCATTCACCTATTATTTTGGCGTAATAGTTTGAAGTTAGATTAGATTAAAATATGACTTAATTATTTCGGCGGTATTATTCAATAAACTGCAACGGTTTTGGAAAACAGACCAACAAACTATAGCTTTTAGCATCCACTACTTCATTTCGAACACGACCAATATGTAGTTCAAAACTTCGGCTTCAGATGTAGCACATTACACTAAACTTCTGTCGGTAATTTCTTTCTTTCTTCTAAATATATTATTTGGACAATTTTCAACATCATCAGTGTAACGTTCATTCTTTTCTCTACTATTCTACAATGTCCCGTTTAGGCCTTCTTCCAATTAGATTGTAAATACTTTCTTTTAGTTCCAGTTGGTATATCGTTTAATTTTCTTCTGCATAATATTAGCTGACCTTTAAGAATAAACATTTCATATCAAACAAAATATGTACCTAACGAGTAATACATACTTGGAAAAATATTCCATAAAATATATTTTTAAACAAAAATATTTTTTGTACACGTTTTGTCATATATACAGTGCTATTAAATTAAATTGCAACATACTCTATATTGTATTTGAAAATAACCAAGTAAAAGCTTTAGGTTAAGTTGGTTGGTTGTTGCAGGTACGTATGCATTTTGCCACGAACAGACTTGGTTTTTTATAAATAATACACCTTTGTATCTTTTATTTCCAATAAATGTTATTTTCGTTTACGTTTGTATTTTTAATAAACTCAATTAGTGTTAAATTATTTCCAAGTGAAGTGAAAGAGGCTAAACGGCTATCGCATTACGAGGTATTACGTATTATTGGTTGTATCAATACACAGTAATTGCAATGGTCTGAGGTGGTTATTTTCAATATTTTAATTTAATGGCACAGTGGTATTATAACTAATAAGTATACATATGGTGATAAAGTATGAAATAAATTAATTCGTTTAGACACGTCAATTTCTATTTTTGAATGCGCAACTTTTGACATATCTGACGAACTTATGTCATTTTTGTCAAACTTGTAACGTCATCGACTTTTAAAACTAAATTCAGTTAATTAAATTAAATTAGGTTAAATAAAAACTCGGTTTATACGATGCCTTTTGAAGGTATTTTAAATATCAAAACTCGCGTATCAAAAACTAAGAAAGTCCACTTTTACGATATTTGCGTTTATTTCAATAATGTTACATGACATGTTACTGCCGAAAGCAGTACTACCAAATAG
This sequence comes from Agrypnus murinus, assembly GCA_929113105.1. NCBI lineage: Eukaryota > Metazoa > Arthropoda > Insecta > Coleoptera > Elateridae > Agrypnus > Agrypnus murinus. The sequence continues at coordinate 197,459,887 of OV816024.1, forward strand.
AAATAATACCAGAGGATTTTGCTTTTTCATAGAAATTCTCCAAATAATACTCAACATTATATCATTGAGAATTCCTCTTAACTTCGCCATGCTCTGGTAGAATAGATAGAAGTTTCCATGAAAACGATTTAAATAAATTATCTACTACTCTTCACAAGTATTTATTTTTGGGCGAGGAATCGGGATGAAGGAGCATGCGGAGTACCTCGTGGCACCTTGGCCGGCCTTACTAGAATTTAGCAAAATCTGGGTGAATTCCATTCCCTAGTAGGGATTTTTATCGTGGAAAACATCGTATGAACACGGGTCCTACAGTCTTACTACCTATTCGAGAAGAAGACAGGTTTTTGAACTATTCTCCGCTATGAGAAATTACCAGTTCGGCCGGGGATTGAACCTGCCACGCTTGGATTATGCAAACATGCAAACCAGTAATCCACCGAGACTGGTCAGAAAATATTATTTATTGATGATTTCATTTGTCAAGGAACTTTCCCAGCTTGGTGATCGTTAGCCTAGTATTTAATTAGCAAACCTCTGCTTGTTGTTGTTCGACTTTGATATACTACGACATAATTCTGCTTGGGGTTAACTATATATTCCATATTGCTATTACTGTTGCAACTATTACACAGCTATTATTATGTATGTTGTATTGCGGATTTATGCGACATATTTACCTGTCCCAATTTGGGCAAGGAATTTAGGTATGCTTAATTAGAGCGTCACTTACTTACGTGAGTGCTGTCAGTTCTCACTAAAGGGAGCGAAGTTGTTATTCACTCTCAACTAGCTCTCCAGGCTACTGCCGGAACTTCTAACGTGCTCACCCTTCGGAACCACCTCTCCTAGGGAGACCCTCCATCCCTAGTTTAGCGGACTTTACCATCTGCCCGGTCGAATCCATGGCAAGTGTAGGTAGGGCTTGGCATAAGGTTTTTCTACTTTTACCTGACTTGCAAACCCCGACCTACTAATTAAAGTATTGGTGGGTCTTTAATAGCACCCAGTTCAACTTTACTTTAAGCAGAGATCCGGCATGTACCGCTAGGTAGTGGAGTTTTTTTATTCATATCTGGTGAACGCCCAGAGTAACTGATCCACAGTTTTGAGTCCACAGTCCGGCTACTGGCGGGGTGGACCCCTAAGTAGTTTCGTACTAGAGTCCAGCCTTGATCTGTGACCACTCATCTCCAAACTAAGAATGCAGCCTCGAAACCGGTTTAGAAATTAAAGAGCAAAGAGCAGATTATACTGTTGCAAAGTTGGCATTCGCTTGTATGCGTTTCAACACAGTCATCCAAGTTTAGTTTTTAAATGCTCGCCTAGTTCTTGATAAATAATACGTAAATCAGATTGACGTTAAATCAGATTTTTTCCTGTTAAGGTCTTCAAAATTTTTTAATAGAAAGGCTTCATCTGCCACTAAAACTAGCGGTAATTTATCATCTATGTGGCAAAGGAAATTTTCTTAACAAATTCAGCTCTTTAGACTTTCAAACTGCATAATTGGAAAATATGCCACTACCGCTATTACTGCCATAGAACCCAACATCTATCAGTTCCTATTGTTTTAAGTATTAAGTGCCAGAATCTCTTAAGCAAAGATAAGCAGTATATAATGTGCTTCCCATCTAGTGTTACAAGGCAGTTGGACATATGCCATTTCTTACAATGCTTGGCAATTTTTGCCCATTTAGTTTCACTTATTTAAAGTAACAAATCGTAAAGCTAATCGTACTTTTTCACCAATTAATTAGTGTCTTGTTTGCTTAAACTTTGTTCCAAATGCTGATGTAGTTGCTCATATTAGTTCTTAGACATCCGAAAATATTGAAAATGGTTGTCTGAAAACGATTCCACCTGGACATAAAGCCTTTTAAACGTGTCATATATTTGTCGTTTTTGATTAATAGTGTAAACCCAATATTGAGCTTGCCTACGTCTTCTTCTAAAGAGGTATAAAGCATTTGCTTTTTTCGGGCGAAGAGTTAACATTTATGATATTAATCAGTTAAAACATTATTGCCTTAACCTATTACAACGTACTTGGTGAGAGGTCACAATGCGGCTGTAGTACAGGGTGACCGTGACAGACTTTGCTGTACGTTTACTTGATGAAATGTCCTCTCATTCTCGCCATATGTGCGTACATATGCTATAAAAAAAACTAATGAAAATTAATTCTTATGCAATTGTTCAGAAACAAAATAGGTACTGAAACATTCCCACCTACTTACATTTGCTAGAATTATAAATTCTGTTAAATCATTGGTGTATAACGACTCTATGCAAATTTGCGTGTTCACAACCCTGAACTCGTACGCGTTAGCGTTCAACAGCCCGTTATGTTGGGACGAGATGAATTTCATATTTTCCACAAAAAGGAGAGCGAGAACTTTTTCTAGTTTAAAAAGGTTGACGTAAAGGTAAATATTACTAAAGAATAAATAGTATTTTGAAAATAATGAAACATTTATGTTATACGAACACGACACGCATTACAGAAGTTTAATCACTATAATCTAAACTTCGTTTTTATTAGAGTTTCTGAAAAGAAGCAGGATGTATTGCTGTTAGAAGAGAAAGTATCTTTCCTGGGGTTACTTTTATGTTGATACAGAATAATGGAAACTCGCCACTGCACTGGACATCAATCACTTTATTGAGCTCTATCAGTAGCGCTTATCAAATTTACTGTAACGATCAATCTCTGAGAAATCCTTTCTACGGGAGATTAACTAATCATATTGTCAGTATATAAAAATAACCATTTTGGAACTAATTACATGTCGTAAAGTTGGAATTAGTTTAGCTGATGAAACTTGGTGAAGCGAGGATTAAATTTGCAATGATCATTTCCTTCGAGTTTCCTATGATTAGGGTTTTCTAACATCACAGTATTGGATATCCAATTCTACGGAGTAATTTCGATTAAATGCTGAAAGAGGTTATTTTCGGATATATTGTCTGTTACTTTGCAGATTAGGAGAAAATTATTATTAGTCAAATCACGTGTTCAACTGCAAATTATACAACTAACTTTACTTACGGAAATTTGGATTCATTTTCTTTTATTACTAAACGTTTTGGGAAAATTAATGGTCCCTTAAATCTTCTGTGTCGTATTCGACCCGCATATTAATGTGTTTGTCAATAACACTGTAGCATATCGTTTGAGGAAATGTAAAATCTTCAACTTCGTTAAACACTGCATTAGTGAAAATCACGTATTTCTTTTAAGAAACTTTAAGTAAATTGGATGTGTTTTATCATATAAATAAAATATAAGATTTATTAGTACTTCTCTATAAATGTTAATTTTGTATGTAGAAGCTTGATTTCTCAAGATAATATTACAGCAATACAGAGTTTGCTGTATTTACTGCCGCTATTTAGTAAAAGCACAATAGTCTGCTTGTAGCTTATTTACACACTTTGTATTAATAGCGGTTGAAACAATTAACATATGACAGTTAAGACACCCACACACACACACAATTAATTAACTACAGAACGGCTTCTTTTAAACAATCAGATCTTACACAACACACCAAAACAACCAAACATATTTTTATTTTTTTCTAAACGAAATATTTTAAAATTGCGGAAAAACCGGTGTGGTCACATTTTTAAAAATCTGAAAAAATTTGTACAGATTCTTTGAACATTTCTGTATTTAAATGCAAAACTAATGATCTTGGCAGGAAAAATTTGCGTTGCGCGTTGCAGGCAGCGGTCGCACCAGAGTCCACGTCCAGCCGGCCCAACCCGCATTCGCTACCTTCTAGTTAGTAACAATACGGTTCATAATACTAGCGGTCGGTCTTAACTAATGTACATAAGATAATTGTATATCTATGTGGATATGATTATATCTACTGATTATTATTACTTATGCATTTAAATTGATTTCTTTGGGTTTGTTACATAAAGTATTTTTCCTGCGGCCGTCAAAGACCCTAAAATATAATGCAATAACTATTTTAATTTAAGCTTTAAGGTCAGTCGAGGTAATTGGGCCATAACTTTACAATTCTCTTGCTTTAAACTCTTATTTCACATTTTTATCATGGAGTATAAGTTTCGGACCTTTTTTTATAGTAACCTTAATATTTTTCAAAAGAGCATATAAATATAAAGCAGCTCTAATACCAACTACTGCATTAAAAAATATTTTCTAAAAAACATGTTAGGTAAAAAACAAGTATTCTTTAGTTTCGCACAACAAGTCTCGCATACGAGATGACGTAATTCTTACGTCATAAGATTCAACTTAGCCAATCAAATGTTAGAAGGTAATAGAGAATTACGTCATCTCATATGCGAAACTCAAGAATATGAGCCCCAGTGGTTCCAGTCACCCAAAAGATTGGGATAAATGGAATCATCGTCTATATTTTACATCCACATTACCTACTTTATAATATGTTCTGCGTAACTGGAACACCATAAGGACATTAATTAAAGTGTCCCAAATTGAAATTGGGGCTGCAGTAGGAATAGTTCAAGAATTATCGCAAGTGGCATCGGAAGAGTGTATAGGGTAAAGAGAGATCGGTAATAATTATTTATGGTATAAGTGAGTTAAGTGAGATATTATGATACTTTTTCTGAGTGGTTGATATCATTAACTCACGTGTATCACAAGTTCAAATATTGAGTTTGCAATGTACCTATAGTTTAGTTTGTAGTTTTTGGCGGTAATAAATTTGACATTTTAGTCCGATGACTGGGTTTTAATAATATAACACAACGTAAGCTGGTGATTGGTTGCTACCTACAATAGCACCCAATCTAACCCAGTAAACATCTATTCTTAGATTTAGGATAAAAACAACTCATTTTCTGTAAGCAAAAATCTATTTAGGGTCTTTGACGGCCGCCAGAAACATATATTATGTAGCACACCTGAATAAATAGATTTATATACATAAGGAATTAACTAATCAGTAGGTATAATCATATCCACACATATATACATTTATCTTATGTACATTAGTTAAGACTAGTTATTATGGGCCGTATTATTACTAACTAGAAGGTAACGAATACAAATTTCCGGCTGGCCGTGAACTATGTTGCACTCGCTGCCTGCAACACTGACTTTAAAAATTTCTCCTGCCAAAACTATTAAAACGTCCATCTTGCCATTTTGAATCTGTAGAAATTTTTTCAGATTTTCAAAAATGAGACCACACCGATCTATCTGCAATTTTAAAATATTTCGTTTAGAAAAAATAAAAATATGTTTGGTAACAAAAAAATGTTAGGCCGTCCAAAAACCCCGTCTTCTTGTGATCAATATATAAAAAAAATTTGTTCTAGCATAAATACTAGTGATGGGAATGTGGGTGTCGGGTGTCGTGATACTATTCGTGGTCGTGACTGATGTAAATGCGAAGTATCGTTAAAGTATTGTGAAGAGTCGACACTTTACACGGCAAATTGTTTCGGACACTCGGGTAGTATCGATATCCCATCACTAATAAATACTTTTCGAGATATTTATATTTCTTTAAAGATGTGCAAGCAGCTTTGATAATTTTCTGCGTAATCTAGCAAACTGATGAATGAAAGTTATACCTTTATACGAGTATATTAGTTAGTACAATTTTAAGATTGTTCCAATTATTAGTTAGAGTATTATTTATTTAAAATTCAAATTGGTGGAAAGGAATTTAGTTGGAATAGTGTTAAAATAAATTAATAATATTCCATAATTTAACCATAATTCCGTTTAATATTGAAACTTTATTCATCGCCAGATTTAAATAAAGATTATTGTATTAATTACACCTCCACACAAAAAAAAAGTGTCCGAGCCAAAGCACCTGACCGGTATATTCCCATATAGTTTTCAGCGCTGAATCCGAATCCGGGGCCAGAATCACTGATTTACCTCAGGTTTTGTACATAACCTCAAAAAATGGCGAAAAAATGAGCAAAATGAGATTTAACGTAAAGATTTGAAATGTCCCTTTATCCTCATGTATTTTGATGCGCTGAAAACGGATATGATGATGAGGAATTCCTCTGACTAGCCAAATCAACGCTTTCACCCCATTTTTCCCTTCATTTCGCGGTAGAAAATTCATGTATTGTAAAAATTTCAAAAATCTATATATATATATATATATATATATATATATATATATATATATATATATATATATATATATATAAAATGTTATATAAAACAAATATTGATTACTCGACTGAAATCGCTTATGAGACTTTGCTCAAGAAGCCAAAATTTTTTCACTGCATTAAATTATATCTCGGTTTATCTAATTCTTTCAAACGATCGTAGTATCAGCTTTTTTATAAGTTTTTCGTATTTACGACCAGGGCACCTCCACGTGGTAATGGTGGGCAACAGATTCCTTCTGGCAAAGTCCCTGGGTAGAAAATTGTAGAATTATGAAAAGTCATTCATCCATACATTCGCTTTCAGAAACTCGTAAGCGCCTCAAAACACATAAGAATGGTGAAGAATATCCAATTTACAATCCCCAAATGGAGGTGTAATGGTGATGAAATGGGGTGATAGCGTTGAATTGGCTAGTTAGAGGAATTTTTCAACATCATATTCGGTTCCAGCACATCAAAACACATGAGAATAAGGGGGATATTTGAAATTTTTACGGTAAATGAATTTTCTACCCCGAAATAGGGAATGGGGGGTGAAGTTGGGTGAAAGCGTTGAGTTGGCTAGTTGAAGGAATTCATCATCATATTCGGTTTCAGCACATCAAAATACATGAGAATAGAGGGATATTTTAAATTTTTACGATAAATGAATTTTCTACCGCGAAATGGGGGTAGAAAAGGAGTGAAAGCGTTGATTTGGCTATTTAGAGAAATTTTTCATCATCATATATGGTTTCAGCGCATCAAAATACATGAGAATAGGGGGACATTTCAAATTTTTATGTTAAATCTCATTTTGCTCATTTTTTGAGGTTATGTACAAAAGCTGAGGTAAATCGGTGATTCTGACCCCGGATTCGGATTCAGCGCTGAAAATTACATGGGAATATATTGGTCAGGTGCTTTAGCTCGGTCACTTTTTTTGTGTGGCTGTGTCATTATTTACTTGTGTTTCTTTCAAAATACTGTTAGTATCATCATCTACTTCTGGCAACGACAAAATCCGTTGTACATTTAAGTAGCCATCCCCGTTGAATTATCTGCAAGCTGAAGTACAGTGTAGCCCTTTTTTTACACCTACAGACTGTCCCACGTCCAGTATAATCTTCAATACATTTGCTGAAGTTGCAGGTTCTGTCATTCTATGCGGTAAAAGATTACATTCATAATTGTCCAACCCTCGTCTTGAGTTGTTATACTATTTTCCAGACATAGTTATATCGAGTGCTGGGCATAAGTTTGCCAAATTCACAGAACTATTTTACACCATGGCTTTGGTAAACCTACGCAGGACGCGAGTCGGGGCGAATCAGGGCGAAACACGTTTCGCCAACCTTTTCAATTGCATGCGGATACTTGTTTCGGTAAATATAGTAACTACACCTAAAAACCTTTACGCTCATGTTTTGATGAGGAATATTTATACAACATAAAATATTTGCGGAGATTCCTTTTTAACACAATAAACACTGAACATTTAGAATAAACATACAGTAACTTTAGCAGCCCAGCTTTAAACACAGACTTTGGACCACAGAAATCAAACACTATTTTTTTTACACTACAGTTGTAACACAATAGTTTCATTGTTTATTGTTTCCAGCCTTATTTTGTGGAACTCCATAATCATGAAATAAATAAAGATTATTAAAAGTTTCACAGTTTTATTAAAATATACCTGACAATATTGTTTCGACAGCTATGCTGTCATTATCAAAGGTAATATAATTATATTACCTTTGATAATGACAGCATAGCTGTCGAAACAATATTGTCAGGTATATTTTAATAAAACTGTGAAACTTTTAATAATCTTTATTTATTTCACAATAGTTTCAAATGTTTTTGAATAACGTGGTGTTAATAATGTAGTGTAAAAAAATCGTGTCCAACTTCTTTGGTCAAAATTCTGTGGGGTATAATAGTTTTTGAATGTTGTATATAAATATTTAGTATTAAAGTGTTAAGAAAATATTCTATGCAAAAGTTTCGTGCTGTATATTAGTTAGTGATTTAAATGTTAGTTTAAAACTTGCTCTGTATAGTAAACTATAGCTTCCCTTGTTTTGAGATATTCATTATACCATTTTTTGAGTTTAGCAGTCATTTGGTGACCGGTACTTTACATCTAGGTCATTTTTTAGCTTTTCGCCATACTGTTGTTATAGAAGGAATACGACGTCTACGATGTTCCGACCACGGAAGCATTCAAACAGCTCCCTTGGCCGTTATAGCTATCTTAACAGATCTTAATATGTAAATAACTATAACATCACAATTTGCTATTCTAAAACTCCCTATAGGCCAGTAAAATAGAATCCGTTGGTGGAAATAAATGTTGGAAAGCGGGAGATCGTTTCGATCGCTTCGTTTGAGGTCAAATATAAGTATCCTAGGTTTGCACGGTCCCTCGACTCGAGCTTACCTGAGGGCATCAAAAGAATCACGAAATCTTCGGACCTTTTTTAGTTTTTCGCTTATAACTCCAAAGCGGTGCTTTCCAACAAAAATTTTACTATTACAAGAATTAAATAGCATTAAATTCTGCGTCGGATGAGTATCCAACACTTTAAAATCGGTCAAGTGTCCAGGTCGAAATCGACGGTCGAGAAACGACAATTTTACAAATTTTCGATTTTCCGTCAGACCGGACGCCCAGAGGCCTTCCGTATAAAAAAACCGTTGGACTCATTTTGATTGTTAATATAAGTCGAAAAATACCTAAGCTTTGATACTATAAAGGTTGCCGGATTAACTTAATAGCCGTTTTTTTGTCATCCCCCATCGTAGCAATTAGGATCAATCCATACGAAGTAGTGCAGTACTGGTCGCTCGATAATTACGAAAAAAGATATTTTGTGTGTTATCACCCCTAAGTATTGGTAGATCAAAACCACTGTCACTTTATTTTTATTCCATTTGATTGAAATATGGCAGCCATATTTGTTTCGTGGTGCACCACGTTGCTTGCAGGTTTTTGATGTAAACGTAACTCTTGATATCTCAAGAATGATTGATCTTAGAGACCTGCGGTAAAAATGATTGTATTGCTCACATATCGGACTACATTTTTAAATCTAAACATAATTTTTGTAGGACGCTTACTTATGGGTGTGATTTAATCCCGAAGATTAAAGTTTTTATAAAAATTTCCGCTTTTATGGGGGGATATTTCATATATCCAGATAAAAATGAAGTTTTAGGGTGGATTTTCTATTTAGACGTACACGGTTAGAGGTAGTTTATGTATAAAATATTTTAAATCTGGAATTTTACTATTTTGGTATTTATGGGCTTTGAAGTTCTCGTCATGATACGTCATATCAATATTATGTTTATGATTAAAAAATGTATTCCGACAAGTGAGCAATACAATCATTTTTACCGCAGGTCTCTAGGATCAACCGTTCTTGCGATGTCAAGAGTTACGTTTACATCAAAAAAACTGCAAGCAACGTCGTGCACCACTAAACAAATATGGCTGCCATATTTCAATCAAATGAAATAAAAATAAAATGACAGTGGTTTTGAGCTACCAATACTTAGGGGTGATAACACACAAAAAATTATCTTTTTTCGAAATGATCGAGCGACCAGTACTGCACTACTTCATATGGATTGATCCTAATTGCTATGAAGGGGGGTGACAAAAAAATGGCCATTAAGTTAAACCGGCAACCTCTATAATATCAAAGCTTAGGTATTTCTCGACTTATATTAACAATCAGAATGAATCCAACGGGATTTTTTATACGGAAAGTCTCTGGGCGCCCGCTCTGACGGAAAATCGGAAATTTTTAAAATTGTCGTTTCTCGGCCGTCGATTTCGACCATACCACTGGACCGAATTTAAAGTGTTGGATACTCATCCGATGCAGAATTTAATGCTGTTTAATTCTTGTAATAGTGAAGTTTTCGTTGGAAAGCACCGCTTTGGAGTTATAAGCGAAAAACTAATAAAGGTCAGAAGATTTCGTGGTTCTTTTGATGCCCTCAGGTAAGCACGAGTCGAGGGACCGTGCAAACCTAGGATATTTATATTTGACTTCAAACGAAGCGATCGAAACGATCTCCCGCTTTCCAACATTTATTTCCACCAACGATCCAAAACGGGTCGAATTTTACTGGCCTACTAGTACTATTTCTCATTTGCCATTTCAAATAATAAATTTCTGACCTCGGCAGCCATTTCGTAGCTGCCATTTTGCACTTTTGCCCGATCTGGAATTCCGGGCCGAATTCATAATCTGCGAACCCAAAAAGCTATAAGTACCTAATTTTATTCAATTATAATACAGATTTGATGAAATTATTTAATTACTAATTAACCCCTTATGAAAATAATAATAATTTGTTAATAACAATTAAACAAAATTGGTGCTCAAAAGGCGAATTTCGAGGTATTACACTTTATTTGTCTCCAGCTATCCGACTACTAGTACTCATTTTTTTATTTAGTAGTCATAAATGACTCATAGTCATAATAGTCATAGTTCATAAATAAGAGTGACGTTTCTTATTAACCTCTCCAAAGTCTCTACCAAAGAAATTTTAATTGCAGAATTTCAGAATTAACTTCTTTGACTTCTAAGGTAGTAATGACGTTTTCTTTCAAACTGCTTGACTAAGAGATATCCTGCTTATTGCTTTGTTAAGTACTAATTTCATCGTTGACTCATGAAAACCATTAAAAACAGCTACATTACAATTCAATTGTTATTAATGTATTACATATATCAAGTTATTATTGTAAAATCCCCATTTTTGGCTAACATTTAGTTATGTAGTTATTATATTTCGATTTAGGGCTTACGGTTTCGAGATAATGAGCAAAAACCCCCAACATTGCCCTTTAGACCCCCGAGAAAGGGGGAGAAAAGAGTTTTTAAAAATCTCTTGTTTCTTCTTTAGCAAATTTTGTAAATTTTTTTTCTGTTTTAATTGTGCTCTTTAGATCTTGCATTCCTATCTTCTGACTTTCCGCCGTATTTATATCTTCATTTCAATGAAAATGATAGACTAAAATGTATTAATCACGCTTCCACATACTTTCTTATTATGTAATTTTAAAAAGCATTGCAAGATGGAAAAGTATAACAAGTGGCTTGTAGAGAACGCTTTTCCGAGAAGAAGATTCTATATGTAAAGAAAAATAAACAATAAATTCATTGTGGGACTAAGGTAATAGCAGTAATTTAAGTGAGGAGTTTTTATAGTATTTACGCAACAAGTCCAGCAACAACTTTTACAAGACTTGTGGCCCTTGTCTTCGACATCGGCCTGAAAACCTACAAGTCCGACCTGTAAAGGCCGTTTTCGGATGAGTTACATACAAAGTTTTTTAGGCACCTGTGTTCAGTGGCGCGGACTTCTCGGGTGCTCTGGAGCTCGAATCTCTAATAAAAACAATTGCCGTTAAAATAATATTTAAAATTAGAACTAATCTTTAAATTTTCTATTGATCAATATTTCAGGTTTTTCTACACAGCTAAACCCCATCTAAAATCTTGAAGGTCGGTTCCAATGTCCGGGTTTCTTTAGCATATTTATTCTTAATAATGTTTTAAATGTTACTTCTATTAACTGCATGTACATCTTAATTTACGACAGCACAATTTGTTCAATTCCAATAAATTATTTACAAATAAATCTTAATAGTAATTTCCCAGACTCGCCCTGTAAAAAAATGCCCGTGTAGTCCTGTAAAGAAGCACTTTTCGGTCTAAAAATTAGAACAGTATGTGATCTTCAGGAAGGGTGTCTAAAAAAATTTAAACAACACGAAGTTAACACCAACTGCGATAAAATCACGGAAAATATTACATTTTTAAAAACATTGTAAACCAAAAGACCTAAAACAGTTACTCTTCCCATGGGTGGATGAAGTATAGATATACGAAGTACACGAAGTATTAGTTGGCCTAGACTAGTACTGGAAGTGGCATTTAGGTAATAAGTACAGGACCGTTCCTGTACTTATTACATACAAGCTGAAATTTTTCGCCCCAGATACATAAGACACAAGGATACTTCTTCAGCATTTTTTTTTGTTAAAATTGAAATTCCTTTGCGAACCTATGTTAAATGTCATATTACTGTTCATATTCCATTGGGAATTGCGGTAGGGCCAAACTTCTTGTTACCATCTTTTCCCGAGTAAATCTTTACTTGCAATACATAGTTTGTATAAAAATAATAAGTCTAATTTATTGACATAACAAAATAAAATACAGTAAATGAAATTATTTATCAACGTATGTTATCTGGATACGGTTCTAGCTAAGCAACACCTTATTGCGGATGATAGACACTGGCGAAGATAAATAACACCAAGGATGTGTGTACTAGAATCGACTACCGAATCATCACACAAATCTGATTTGACTTTTTAATTTTTAACATGCTAACCAAAAATCGACATATAACAAAACTGTGTAACAAAATGAAGGAAAAAGCAAATCGAATAAATATTGTAAGAAGAAGATATTGAAGATAAGTTCATGAGTATAAATTTAAAACAAAAGTCACGCCAGATTCGATATTTCTTAACGTTATCTGCTTACGTGAAACGTTACGTTACCTCAAACGTAAAAATTTAAAAATGTATTTGATGGTACAATTCGATAGGTATTAAATTACCTTTACAATTTATTTCGTGTTCTTGTATTTTAATTAATTGATAAAATTGTAAATACCTTATGAATGACCATATTATTTGATTTGACTAGTGTATTTTTAGAATAATACATTTTACATACAGTAATACAAGTTCCATTTATGACATACAAGGAATCTTAAAAGTTTATAGACGATATATTTTTGTATTAATGTTGTTTATTTATGTGCTTATTAATGGTTATTATGTCTTCCCTTACTAGGAAACTTCATTTACCTATTGTTTGATAATATCAATTAAATTAACTGAATAAATATGTAGTAACTGAAAGATAATGAGTGTATACGTATAGTTTAGGCGTTGTAATGTAGGCGAATGTATGCCCGTACTCAAAAACCTTATCTTAAGGAGGTTACAGCGGATCTTTGCGGGGTGAAGGGCAAGGGGATATCTCCTATGCTTTTACATAGACTCTAACAAGAAATACCAATCGATAAAAAAATAAATTAACATTCTTAAAACTGAACAAAATCATTTTATTATGAATGCCTAGAATGCATTTATTAATTATTTGTATATATTAAAATAATTTAAGTCGATTGGAGTGCATTTGTTTAATTGTTGAAAGTGTAAATATAAATGTAAATAGGTTAAGAATCGTGGCAACACCTCAAAGAAATCAATCGATTTTGTTGGTAGCAGTGTTAGGTTTCAGCTTTCGATTGAGTTGACATCCTAACCTCCAATTCCAAATGTCAATCCCAAAATATAAGTGGAAACATGTTGAATGTTTTGTAATTTTGTATGCAATTACAGATAGGAATATTTTATTTTTTAACTTTTGTATAGTCTAAAGATTACAATCTGCTAAGCAGATACAAGAAATATATAAAAAGTTGTTGAGGTTTAATACATATAAAATTATTTGTGTTTGTATTACTGATTTCGTGGATATTCTGATTGTGACAATAAATTGTATTCATCACATTGAAAAAGGTAATTTTACATTTTGCAATATTTCCGTCGAATTAACATTTGTATTCTGATATTATTAACGCAGAAGACTGAATTGTTCAACATAATTTGCTTAATAAAATATATGATTATTAGTTAATACAATAAAATATAGATTATTATAACAGTCATTATATGTCATCTTTCTGTTCTGTTATTTGAATTCGCGCGCTATGAGGTGTTGTCATATCTCTGCTGTCTTTCCACATATGTCGTGAAAAATTCTTGTTTTGTTTACTTTAAATTATTATTGTGCATTAACTAGACACAAGATTTCAAAAATATTGGGCAGCATTGTTCTTCGAATATGAGAGTATGTCATTTTAGTTTTCTATCAGATTCCCTACATTTCTTCATCCTAATTTTTCGTTAAAACTGCTAAAGGTTAGATGGTCTCCATAAGAGCCCATGTTAAATTCTGGATTTTATTTTCCATTTTTCTCGGTAATGGTACACAAGAAAATTATAAAAAAAAGTTACCGAATAGAATAAGTGACAAAGAACTCGAGGTTTAAATTTCACGTCATTCTCTACATTTTTACATTTCGCTGTATCCTCCTTAATATATTCTACTGTATCCTAACAGTTGCGTCTATTAGAATAATAATGTAGGCACCATAAAAACCTTATCGTAAAATTATTCTAATATATGCTATGTAGGCGAATGTTACGATCACAGAATAGTATATAAACACCGCAACTTAGTAGGATAAATCAGTTTGAGTTGCGACAAGTTCGAAGGCTTAGAAACAGGCATCCAGGGATGTTGTTTACCTAGCCTTTCGAACTACACTCAGAATCCTTAGAAACTGACATCCAGGGATGTTGTTTACCTAGGCTTTCTGACTATTACTACCAGTTTAATGTTGAAACTGTATAAATAGTATTTAAGTTATTACGCAAGTACATATTGTGTAATTAACAACGAATAAATATCTTATTGTACTGTAGTGATCTTAGTTGGTGATTACTACATTACTCCTAGCAACCATTCAACAAAACGACTTCGACAGAAAATCTAAAATAATAAACACGTTTTTGCCACAAGTTTTACATTTTATTTCATTTAGTATAACTTTTAATGTAATTCATAATGCAACATATCTTGGTATATTCCCCGCACTACCACATCGTTGTATTTTGGTGACCCTGATGTAGTAGATCTTAGTTGGCGATCATTACAGTACTTAACAATAAATTGTGTTCATTCTGTAACTTGAACTCCGTCTTTTGTGTTTTTAAGTAAAGTGTTATTTTAAAAACCCTTTTTAAGAACAGTCAAGAAAAAGTTAATTCGCCCGAGTTCCATACAATCTATTTTACGTCTATTTTTGGGAAACGCCATTTTTGGGAACGCCATTTCATAAATAAATTGTATTCCTTCAACTATTGCTTTTTAGATTTTTCGGGCAATAAATTTTCTGTTGCATCCGTTGCTGATATAATAATTTCTTCCGGTGTATATATAATACTCTCTTTGTCACTGTCTGTTTTCATTTTAAACAGTTTGAATTAAGAAATCATTTTTCTTTTAAAATTATCAACAAAACGGCACAGTAAAATTGAAATTGTTAGAAAATTTAATTTGCTATTCATGAAACAGTTGATTTGACAGGTTAGTTGATACACAGGACTATTAAGTGATGTCTGTTAAATTATGGCCCTAGTTACGATATTTAAGATCCTTAGTGATTTTTTGTTTTGGATAATGGTATGATAGAAAATTATTGGAAATTACCTATCATTAATTAAATTCCCTATAAATCAATAGTTCTGGATCAATACAGGGCAGTTACTGGTATGCAGTACTTGATATGTTCGTGCTCTACGTATTGGTCAAGTCAACATTTCTTGTAATGGTAACATGATGGCTGTATGTTGGCCAAGAATTAAAACTTGTACCGTACTAGATTCAGCCCTTTTTAAGGCCGGTGTGTCCTATACGTTCAGGCCCTATGCTGTTTGCCATTGCTGTGTCAGCGCGTTTGCTTCTGGCAGTGCAGGATCATGTCAGTATCTAGCCAGTATTAAAATGTTTTGTTGGGATATCATCTAATTACCTACCTTAATAGTTAATTACTTATTAAATATTTGCTTACTATTATATTTAACACTCCATATAAAACAAAGATAAATAAGATTTGAGAAACTTAACTTTTAGAGGGTAGATAATAGTAAAACTTTTATGTAATAAAGCTTCAAGAACAGTATTGAAAAGAAAGTTTAACTTACGGGTATTGATGCAAAATGTACTTAGATTGGATCTATGCAACTTTGTATGTACTTTGTAGACATATTCACCTCATGGTGACAGCTGTACACATTCAGGGCAGATTTGATACACATATTGTAAAGCAAGTAGATTTTGAGATCTTCTTAACAATTCAAGTTTTCAGCAGTTACAATAATAATCAACAATTTTTACTGCTAATAAAATAAAATAAAAGCTTTTCTTAAATATTTTACAAAGCAATTTAAAAGGTCCAATTAGGCAGTCAGTCTTAAATATATATTTATATACAATTGTTATATTAAGAATGTTTCCTTTCATTGTCAGAGAAGCTTATCTTTCAATTTTAGCAGCTTTACTTGTTTTATCTGTTCTCTTGATTATATCGTAAACTCATGCTAACGTTCTCTACGTCTCCACGAATCCCTCTTTGTAACCATATATTCGTATTTGTAGTAATAGCTACTTAGTTGCACTCTTATAATTAGTGAAATAATTAACGGATTAAACATTACAGTGAAAAATCCTGGAATACACACCTGGAATTTACATATTCGTACTTATTTGAGTTCTGCTTTCAAAACGATTTTTGCAATTGTTTACAAAAATCATTATTTAGATTAATTTCTAGTGTTCTAAAGTTCCATTCAGGGTGTCATGACATGTGCATAGTTGTACTCTCATCCGGCTAACCAATTTCGTAGTTTTCATCTAAATCCATAATAAAACGAACAAATAGTTGGCCATGCATTAAGACAGATTTATATGTCGGAGTTCGCAGCGCAGTACGGAATATTAAATTTTGCACAAGCCATAAATACAAGTGCACCGGGATAAGTGATTTAAAATGAGCTATACGATAACAAGCTTAATATCATTGCAGTAACTCATTCTTATCCACTTGAAAAGCTCTTCTGGATTATAAGTAAAATCTTGGCTTCTCTTTTGTTAAACCTTTAAATCTTACGCCTCTTTATTACGACGTAAAGTACATTAATGGTTGTTCACGTTCATTCTTCCGTTATGTTTCTATTTAACTGGAAACTTTAAAGCACATGAATGTTATTACGGATATTTTCATAACTAAAACTGGTCGCTTACGAAAATATATTAATAAAAAGTTTTTATTGTCAAGCTGTCCTAATAAAATCCCTGGTTTGCTGGAGATAAACTTGCTTTGCTTTGACTGTATCGCATTTGTTACCAGTTAGCCTAATGAAACGTGACGTCGTTAAGGTCGGTGGTATTATAAGAAAGCTTTCAAAAGCTGTTCTTGGGTTTATGAGTAAATTTACCTCGAATATTGAGCCTAAAATGATTTTTAAGTTTTACAGATTAATTAAATTTCACTAATCAAATTACTTGTTAAAAAACTAAAGAAACAACCTAAAATTTAGTGAGTTATTAAAACTTTATTTCGTTAGTACTTAAATTTCCTTATAATTTTATTCTTCAGCGCTACCGGAAGAGATTTATTAAAGATTGGGTCCATATTTTAATAATCTTGTTAAAAAACTAATTAAGAAATTAAAAAGGTCTAAACGGATCAGGCAATATTGATAATTCAAATTATATTTAATAAACTTCTTGAACCACTGAAAAAAAACATTTTGATCTTAAAATTAAAAAGTAAATAATGTACCCTATATAATATAACAGCCTTGGTAGGTCTAGCGTGCTGGTCTTTCACCCAAGCTGCCCAGGTTCGACTTCTGGTACCGGCATATCTGGTTAAGGTTTTCTGCAGTTTTTCCTTAGATGTGACACAAATGTTGGATTTGCACTGTTCTATCTGTATGTCGGCTGCAGTTGCACGTTGGGCCTGCGTAATGAAAATAATCGCTCCTTCCCACACAAGCTTCATATCTTCTGGGGCCTGAATAACAGGTGAAGGGTTGTAGCAATTATTATTATTATTATATGTTAAATGTTATATATCCGGAATTTATTTAAGTATATTGCCCTCCTAAGCCAAAATGACGTAACTTAAAATGCTCCCATTTGCATATTTATATGCTGTGCCTACTAATAGTTATGTACCAGTCTCATCGAATTTTCTAAGCAAAATGTAAGCGTTTTAATTTTTTATAGATAAAGCATTTAAGAACATTAAATAAATATCACTATTATTATCAATTATCAAATATATGTATTATACAAATGTCAATTATCGACAATGACCAATTACATAATAGTTCATACATTTTTATTTCTGTTAAATGAGACGATATATCTGTTTCTTGTTCTAGAATGAAGTACTACCTCTGCACCTATTCCAAGCCAAATTTCATAAAATTATATTGTATCAAAACTAAGTCGAGGTAACACCAAACATGTACACTTAATTGCCTTTTTTAAACATTACTAAAAAACTTTCGCATCTTAAAACTGCAACAAGAAGGACAATTTATTTCATCTCTAAACCATGTTGATACACGACTCATTATTATTATTATTATTATTATATTTCTTCATCAAATAAAGCTTCGATTTTTAAGTTATTTTGCTGTTTTTTATAACTTGGTCAGTTTCATTAATACTTAATTGAATTTTTAGAGAAGAAGAATGACGGTTAGTATTTGCATTCTTATTAGGTTTTGAAATTACTAAAATTTTGCTTTTACTATAAATTCTTCACGTAGAATTTCCGCAAAATACAGGTTCACTGAATATTAACAGAATAACTAATCCCGTATATAACCGATTACATAATTTTTTTAAAATTCAAGGTCTATGATTCAGAAACTTATTTTTAAATCGCTAACCCAACTCGACTTTAATTTAACTGAAATACTGAATGATATAAGGAAATGAAACCTGCTCCTCGCTCAAAGTAGTGATCGTCTTTCTTAATCGAAGTGGAAGGTCCTTGCAGTGCTAAGGAAAAGAAAGAACAACCATTCCTGAAGTCTGCAACCAACAAAAATCTAAGCCTTGTGACGCTGTCACAGAACATCATTTTGACCAATAGCAAAACTAAGCAGAACTGCCATTAAAATATTTTCGAGAACTGCATACAAGTACAGAATACTGTGAGTAATTTAAACTGAATTTAAACAAATGGAACCTCTTAGTATAATTAGGCTTTGTAAAATATAAAATATAAGTAGTTATAAAGGCGATATATTCTTTTCTGAACACTTGATATATAAAAGGTTTAATTTGAAATAAATACATTATTTGCTTGGAAGGATATCATAAATTAATGTATATTTCTGAAACGAAAAATTATTATCCTACAACGAAATCACTTTTTTTAAAGATGGTTTTAATAACTTACTGCTACGACGAACAAAGCGATTTCAACATGTGACCAAGAGATTACTTGATACAGTTGTAACGTCTCTGGCGTTTCTAATAATAAATACCCCCTTATTAGTAATAATCAGTATGTTCTGTAAAAGTCAACCTACTATCACAAATTACTCATAAATCTTTGATTGATGTCTTTTGTTGCAAATCATTGCATATCTTGTAAGAGCAATTTATTATTGACTTTTTCCTAAGTATATGCATTGCAGAGCACTTGTTTACATTGAACTGAGGCTTGTTATTTAAAGACCATCTATATATGTTTTCTATATCTAATTGTAGCAATATACAATCCAACTAATATTTATCATGAGTAAGAACAGGAGTGGTCCCAAATTGGATCCTTGTGGTATACCAGAGTATATGCAAAAACTGTAAACGTCGCTCCACCATAAATAACAAATTGCTTTTATCCTTTAAATATGAAACAAAACAATGTATAAGATTGTAAGAAAATCCAAATGTATGAAGTTTCTGCAAAAGAACATCATGAGCTACTCTGTCGAATGCTTTTTAGAAATCTCTACAAATTATCTGTAAACCATCGCTCATCACGCTACTTACATCTTGGGTAAAAGATATTGTACAAGTTGAATGCTTCGGCATAAATTCTTGTTGCTATGGCAATATATATTCTCTTGATTAAAAATCTTTTTATAAAGAATGGATTCAAATATTTTAGCTGGTGTAGAAAGTAGAGCGGCAGGTCTATAGTTTTTGACATCGTGATGATTGTCTGACTTGAAAATAGGACAGACTTTAGTTGTTTTCCATTGTAATGGAAAATTGTTGGTAGATAATATACAGTTAAAACATATTACATAATATGTCATCCAATTGTTGGATTATATCCTAGAAGCTTCATATTAGTAGATTGTGACACTCCAAAGCGTTTAAGGAGGGAGTAGTTATATCGTGAGCGACTCAAGGTCAGCTGTATTTGGATTATTTGAGATGGCACGTACGGCTACAGTGCCCGTTTGATTATATGACCTACATACTCTTATACGTATGTCTCTAATTGAGATCAAATCTAAAATTAAATTAGTATAGAACGCCTATTTCCAGTTACAAAACGATGGTAACTGACTTTCTTAGTTTTTATTTCTCAACGCAGCACCTCTAAACGTCGTAAAATCAGATTTTCTTTTAAGGGATTAAACATATTTTTAAAAGAGTAACTTTGCAATGTACAATAGTTAGTCAATATTTGAAACAAAAACGTCTTTTTAAGCTACCAACGTGATCATAAATAAGCTCCCTAAGATTCTTCGAACTGCTTCGGCAACACCATCTAGAACTTTATCCAAATTGAAATGAGGGCCTAAGTGCAATAGCGCAATAAATAAGCACATTTATATTTTTCATTGTAATCCTGGAAACTTTTTAATCTATCCTCGTAGTAGTAATATGACTGCTGTATTTCTTAAAAACCTTTTTCTAAGTTATGTTAGATATTAGAACACTATGCAGTACAAAAAATTCAATGTAGTACGTACTACATTCCTTTGATATTAAATAAACCACCCGAATGATAATAACATTGTAGGAATTACTTATATTGCTATTTATGTGAACACACTGTCGTCTCTGCATTCTGTAAAGCTCGTGTTTTAGGATGAGGAAAATTACCTAGAGCTTCCAAGTAAAAGCCTTTAGTAAAAACATGCTCCTGGATTATTTGGTGGGAGTCCTTATTGGCTGTGCTGCATTTAAAACAAAAACTGCATCTACATTCGTGCTAGATGACATAGCCTGAAGGTATAAAGTGAATAACTAACCTGCATTACGACGCGCTCTTCCGTTTTATGAATCTAAACAATTCTTCGGAGCTATTTTATAACTTTATGGGTCGCAACTTCATGCAACACTATTGTTTCTTGAAGAATCATTATTTCTTGTTATTAATAGCAATTAATATCAACGCAAAACAAATATTTATATTTTCAGTTAGAGAAGAAAAGCTGGATCTGCATGGAAATTTAGGTGCAGAATGTTTTCTTAATATAATTGCCGGAGTTTGAAAGTTCTAGCTGTCTAATGAATTTACACTTCCTTACTGAGGTAACAATTTACGGTTTTAAATTTAAATGTCTCAAGCTTAAAATATTCATATTTTCGTTATTAGTTAGTATAATAGAATAAAGGAGTATTCTTTAATTAGCAAATAGCTTTGTAACTTGCGAAGTATAGAATTTTCTTACATGGATTAACAGACTTCCTGCAAAAGATAGATAATAAACCTCTGACAGATATATAATTTAGATGAATTGTGTGCATTAGCTCAGAAAACCAGGCCAATTCATAAAAATGCAATTATCAACGAAAACCCAAGCTGAAAATCAGTAGGAAAAATAGCAGCAGTATGTTAGAAGATGAGAATGTCTAAAAAAGTGAAATACACTCTAGAGTGTAGACGGTTCTCATGTTTCATACAGTTAATTGCATTCTTCTTTAATGCAGTGATACATTATGCAAAAGGAATAAATTAATTTTATATTACTCGTATTTAGAGAGTTTATTAAGTTTCTAAACTACATCTACATGGCATCAGTCACTAGTTTTTATAATAATACCACAGCATAAAAATAAGCAACAGATTCACTCTGTTGTGGATATTTGAATGTTTTTTAGCTAGTTTCCCACATTGTACCCAGGCCACGAATAGTTTGCCGACGTGTGCCGTCAGGGCCGACGTTAGGTTTTGCAAGGCCGCGTTCAAAAATACGCTTAGCCTAAAAAACCTCTAAATACAATATTTATTATAAATATATTATTGCCTATTACAGTATATTATCATAAAGCATCATTATAGTTATTTACAGTGGCGTGCGGTCCATGGAAGCAATGGAAGCAATGCTTGCCTTGAGAATTTATTAAAAATAAAAACAATGCTAACAAAAATACTTTTGTAAAATTATGGTTATCGTTTATTTAAATTGAAATATTTATCAAATTAAAGCTCAATATCAACTCTGTACAGCAAAAAGTATACTTATTTAGAGTACTATTTTAAATTAGGCTCATTAAACTTGCACGGAAAGGTAATACCGACTCAAATGTGATACATACACTTAATATAAGCACTGCTTACAAATGCTATTCTCTTAACCTTGGCGTGAATCAGCGAGCGCGGGGTGTTATAATAGACGGATACTGTTTGGCTGGTTAACATTGTTTGGTCGTAATTTTTATTGTGCTTCGTTCCCAAATGTTTATTTATTATAATTTGGTTATTTGTTCGATTTAGTGTTTGTTAAATTTAATGTTACTTAAGTAATGTAAATCTGCGAATTAGACTGTATTTTGTCACATTTTATTATTTTAATTTATAAGTTGTATTTTTTTAAAGACAAATAGTTCTATTTAGTTTGCCTGTATGCAAATTTAAAATTGCATTATCGTCACGACTGCAAATTCAACTGCTTCGGTGAAAGGTTCGAGTACCTTCGATATAGCCGAATCGGGACGATTTTTTGCTCAGTTTGTAAATTATTAATAAGGAATTTTTCGCATACAGTTTTGGAGAGAAATTACAAATTATTAAGAAAGGCAGATCAAAACTAGATCTTTCAAATTTAACAACAAAGTTTAAAACCTGTACCGGTATTTTGCTAAGACCGGAAAATTGATACGTAGTAGTAGTTTTTTTTTAAATAAAGAATGATAGTCAACAAATTCCATAAGTATAAAGTGTAAAAGTGCTTCTTTGAAAAACTTTTAAGCTTAATAATCATAACACTGTTTTTTATTGTACCTAGCAGGGGCGGATCCAGAGAAGTATTTTGAGGGGGAAATCTTTGGAAAAATAATTGTGTTAATAAATAATAATTAAACAAACATTATTTGTTTCTATTCTATGTAAACTTATTTCTAAATTGGGGGGGGGGGGATTATTCCCTCCCCGTTAATCCGCGCCTGTACCTAGGTGTATTATAATTAAAACCGTGGTTGCTTCCCTAGCTTAAATTCTCACCGCACGCCACTGGTTATTTACGAACTATGCGAAGTCTTTATTCGCCCATTATTTTGATCGCGAATGCATCGAAGATTACTTAAGCTGAAGTACAGCAGTATAGTCCTTTTTTACACCCACATGCTGTTCCATGTCCAGTTTTGCTTCCGCAAAATATAATCTGTAATACATTTGCTGAAGCTGCAGGTTTTGTCATTCTTCTGGGGTAAAAGATTACATTCATAATTGTCCAACCCTAGTCTTGAATTGTCATACTATTTTCCAGCCATAGTTGAACTTGGAGATATAACCTCTTTAAATGCTGCTGCGCAGAATCGAGTGCTGGGCACAAGTCTGCTAGATTCGCAGAATTATTCTTCGTCATGACTTTGGTAAACGTACATCACAATATCACCATCGGTATTGCTGACACGCAGGGCGCGATTCGGGGCGAGTCAGGGCGAAAACATTTCGTCATGAAAACACATTTTTGGAAATCTTTTAAATTGCATGCGGCAACTTGTTTCGGTAAATATATTTATGTCCGATTGCATTATAAAGTACTGTTTATTGTATTGTTTTGCGGCAGTGAACTGGCTTATTATTGTACTCGTAAAATAAAGTGGTAGTAGTAAAATAAAGTATGACAACTGTATATTACATGTCAAATTTTCTTCTGTCAAGAATAGATGTCAAATTTATAAACTGATTTTTTTTTGATAATTAGCCAATTTTAGGAATCAAACATAAAGCTTTGTATGCAACTCTTACATAATCGGACTTTATAGACTCGCCCTTTTTATAGGCCTTGCTCGCTTCGCTCGATCGGCCATAAACTGGGCTTGTCTATAATGTCCTACATTATGTACTTGTTACATAAATAGCTATTACTACACCTAAAAAGATTTACACTCATGTTTTGATCACGAATATTTATACAACATAAAAGATTTGCGGAGATTCCTTTTTAACATAATAAAAACTGAACGCCTAAAATAAACATACAGTAACTTTGGCAGCCCAGCTTTAAACACAGACTTTTGACCACAGAAATCAAACACGATTTTCTTTTTACATTACAATTTTGACACAATAGTTTCAAATGCTTTTAAATAACGTAGTTTCAATAATGTTGTGTAAAAAGAATCGTGTCCAATTTCTTTGGTCAAAATTCTGTGAGGTATAATAGTTTCTGAATGTTGTATATAAATATTTAGTATTAAAGTGTTAATAAAATATTCTATGCAAAAGTGTCGTGTTGTATATTGGTGGTTAAAATGTTAGTGTAAAACTTTCTCTGTATAACTAGTAAACTATTGCTTCCCTTGTTTCGAGATATTTACTATACCATTTTTTTAAATTTTAGTGACCATTTTGTGACTGGCACTTTGCATCTAGGTCATTTCTTAGCTTTTCGCCATGCTATGTTGTTATAGAAGGAATAACTTTAAACACTTGACAACTGTTAAGCTGCAATAACATCCTGGTAACACCCAGGGCCGTTAAAAGAGATTTCAACTAAGTCTTTTTTAACTACCCGCTTTTTTTCAAAAGTTACATTTTTCGACCGCGGAAGCCTTAAACCCTCCTTCGTCGGGCTTCAAACCGCTTAATACGTAAATAACGATAACATCGCAATTTGCGACTTTAAAAACCCGCTAGTATTATTTTTCATTTGCCATTTCAAATAATAAATTTCTGACCTCGGCGGCCATCTTGTAGTCGCCATTTTGCACTTTTGACCAAATTTTCCCCAAATTCGTAATCTGCGACCCCAGAAAACTATAAGTACCTAATTTTATTCAATTATAATAAATTCTTGATGAAATTATTTAATTATTAATTAGCTCCTTATGGAAAAAATAATAATTTGTTAATAACAATTAAACAGGGCATTAGCGGACAAATCTAATATTTAGACTTTGAAATATAGTCGATTACCTACAATTTAAAAAAAAATCATCAAAATCGGTGCCAAAAAGACGAATTCAGATGTATTACTCTTTATCCAACACCTTTAAATAAAGAGGGCTAAATCTTGATGTTTGTAAGCAATTAAAGTTGAAGTTTAATCACTTGTGGATAGAAAATAGTTATTTACATTACAAGCTGCGAAAGTTTACTTTTAGGTGCAAGGGGTTTTTGATTGGCCGAGGCCAAGCGTAAGCGTAGCCGAGGTTAGTTAAAAACACCGTTTTCGCAGCGTGTAATGTATTAAACTTTTCATTCTCCCCTTGACATTTATTAACCACCGTAAATAAATAAATAAAATGATTTAGGGCCGGTATTATAAAACTTTTTACTTCCTAGATAAAATTTACTTTGAGAGTAAATTAATTTATTTATTATTACATCAGTATTGTTACCAAGGTACTGTTGACAATAGCCTTATAATATTATATTTAAAAAAATGCCAAGTTTTACTTCGTTGTCCAGGGACCGAAAGTTTTTCATACCTAGCAACCACCTCGCATGTTTTACTTTCGCTTTCGGTTGCCTTGTCAAGATAGAAAGTTACACTTTCGTAAAGGGAAGAATGAAAACATTGTTACCCATTGTAGGACGGTGATTGGCTGCTATTTTAGGTAGCAACCAACCACCGGCTTACATTGCATAATATTATTAAAATCCAGTCATAAAAAAAGTCGCGCTAGAGTATTAAATTTATTACTGTTAAAACTACCTATACAGACAAACTGTACATTGTTAATTCGACATTTAAACTTAAATAAAGAGGTGTTAAAATCGTGTATGGCACACGTGAGTTAAATTAAATTTTAGGTATAATAAAGAATTCTTCAATCAAACATTTTATACTGATTCTGAATATGTAAATCATTTTTGAGGCGAACACCCCAAAGGCCCCAAATTAGGGGATCAAAAGTAAACAATGCCCTATCTACATGGAAATTAATAATAATTATATTAAGTATCTATGATTGCAAATTGTTTAATTTCATTACAGTTTAGTTAGGTTAGGTTTAGGTTAGGGAAGGTTTAGGTTAGGTTAAGTTAGGTTTAGGTTATGGTAGGTTTAGGTTAGAGTAGGTTTAAGTTAGGGTAGGTTTAGGTTAGGGTAGGTTTAGCTTAGATTAGGTTAGATTGAGAAAAACTCGAACTTGGTTTTACATAGCGCTTTGGTTAGGTAGTGGCGTTCTGGAGGTTGGGTTGGTAGCAACTAATTTTAGAGGCTTAGAGCAGTTTGCCCCAAGAATTCTGATTCTGAATATGTGAATAATTTTTGAGACAAACTCCCTAAAGACCCCAAATTTGGGGATCAAAAGAAAAAAGCTTAATCTCTTAATATCCATGGAAATGAATAATAATTATATTAAGTTTCTATGATTGCCAAATTAAATTGTGTAATTGTAAATTACACAATTTAGTTAGGTTTGGTTAGGTTAAGTTTAAGTTTAGATTAGGTTAGGTTAAGATAGGCTTAGGTTAGGTAAGGTTTAGGTTAGGTTCACAAAAACTCAATTTGCTTTGCATAGCGTTTTGGTTAGGTAGTGGTGTTTTTGTGGAGGTTAGGTTGGTAGCAACCAGTTTTGGAGGATTAGGGGCGTTTGTTCCAAAAATATTTACATATTTTGAATCAGCTTAAAATTTCCGTTCCATCAATTTGGACAAAGAACTTTTGGTGGGGAAATTTTTTTATTGTTTCAAATTTTATTATTATCAAGTTAAATTATTTTTGCTGAGCCTAAAAGGGCCAATGCTTTTTGCATCTTTTTGAAGCACAAGTATGCTAGCACTACGTTTGCGTTTAACTGTTACATTCGCAAATGTCATTTTGGAAGTGGTGAGTTTAAAAAATGATTATTCTGGTCTTTTTCGTTGCAAAGTTTTTAATTACGTCATGAGAATTTACGTGAGTTCAATGGTACAAGTTTGTTTTACCAGTCGTTAAGTCTAAAGCGCGGGGACGGGTTCCGAAAAACGCGCTCAATCCGCCTCGCACCGGCCCTGTGTGCCGATGTGTTTCGTCATTGTAATAAAGAGCAGATATGTACTCCGTACATTTATATTATTGTGACAAGTAAAGTTTTCTGTTTGCAAAAACTGAAAACTTGTTATATTGGTAGTTGAAGAGAGGCAATAGAATCAATCATATGTAACAATAAAATCAATTAGCGAGTTTTAACAATTAGTTTTTTATTAACTTAAATAAGTACATAATGCAGCATTTATGTATTTACAAAAAAGTTACAAAACTAAAGCGTCGTTAAATGTTTCACTTATAATTACACGAGAGCTTTTTTTTGTCGAAGTAAACTTGACATTTCAATGAGAATTTTGTTGCCTGGCAATTTAACGAAAAAAACTGCCTCTGAAAAAATTACGAGTCCGTAGGACGAGTAATTTTTTCTGGCAGTTTTTTGAGTTAAATTGCCTAAAGGCAACAGAATTCGAATTATAAATGTCAAGTTTACTTCGACCCAAAAAAAAGCTTGAGTGTAATTCGGTAAGACAATTTAATGAATACGTAAATCACCAAATTAACAAATAAAGTATAAATTAGTTTATTTAATTTAACGGAAAAGTACAATTGTTAAAAACACAATTCTTATAAACAACTTGATTTTCAGAAATTTCGTTTTTTTTGTTAATAGTTTGCTGCATGCTGGTATTTTGAGCGGTGGTAGTAACTGTTTCCTGGATGGTAGTACGAATGGAACCAATGATTTCTCTATGATGTTCTTGATCTAACTGAAGGTACGGTTTTAATGACGATGGGTTGCTATGACCCGTAATTTTCACAAGTTTTTGTTCACCTACACCACTCCTGGACAATTCAGTTACGGCGGCAGCTCGATTAGAATGGTTTGTAATTTTCACCCGCTTGACATCAAGTCCAATATTTTTCGCTGAAGATTTGGTCCATTTAGAGATTTCATTTGTCCCAATAGGAGAATTCTTATACCATCCTTTCGAATTTGTTTTTTGCCAGAAAGGATTTGGAGTTAAAAAAAATTTTCACATGTGATATGGTTTCCCCGTCTTCCCATAATTTGTTTAAACAATCTTACTGGACATACACTTTCTTCTTCAGTGTTTGCAACCAACCATTTACTGTCGGCTAACTTCTGATTTCCTCCTTGTGCTGTCTTTGAAAACACTGGGTTATATTCAACTCTTCCGGTCTCTCGTCCACTGTTGTCTGTCTCGATTTTAAAATAAAATACCTTACAATTTGCTGCTTCTCCACCTCTCCAAGCTAATTCATAGGCAGCAATGTGATAGAATTTTCTTTGGAGGCCTACAGGTTCTTCTTCACTCCAGGACAGTGCCATTTCAAAAATTTCTTGTTTTGTGAGAGCTTTAGAACTCACCTATCTTTTTTCTGGTATTGCTTGTAAAATTTTGCGTTTTGTGTCGCGGGCGTTTCTCGCTTTCTTAAACTGTATGTCCGTGAACGGATTAAAAACCCGTTTATAATCATTAAAGTACTTCTCCTGCAAAATTTTTGCTGAAGTGTTCCAAATCGTCTTGACTGTACTCTCTTTATAATCTTCTCCATTGTTCTTCTTCATGTTAAATGCCCAGTTACATAAAATAGAAGCTAACTTTTCAGTGGACGATTCTTCAACGAGTTCATATTTTTTTTCCTCACAAAACAGCGTAAATTGTCGCCAAATTGACGTAGTTGAATTCACAGTATTGCGAGGCACATTATTGTTGATGGCTTTTTCAATTTCTCCACTCGAAGACTCTCCAAATCGCAACATTTTCACAGATTAGATACTTGTCTGACAACGCAAGATTGAGAAAAATTTGTTTACAATTTTGGTTGTTATGCAAGGGTTGCTAGAGACCGATGATGCAGACCTACTAGAATCAGACGCTTTCAAAAGTTAGGTTCCGTTTTGTCGCTGGAAAAGTTTGGGCAAACTTTTTTCGCTGTCATAATGACAAAAACACCGCAAATTTGTTATCTATATAGGGTGATGATAAAGTAACGCACAAAATTCAAAATAGGGTTTCTTGTGATATAAAAAAAACTAAAACAGGTGACTTATTTTAAAATGTAATCACATGCATCTCTTTAGCATTAGTCAAGGATTACGATATTGTATCACTTGTAACAAAAAATTCAAAAATTATAGACAAAGTTTTCAAATTATTTGTTTTGTTTATTTTGACATTGCATTATTCCATTTGTTGCAACGGGAGATCAACTAAATAAACAACAAATGTCATCCATTACGCAGTCATTAAATAAGGGAAAAATCTCAAAACCACCTTTACTCATACGATACTGTTGGTTCTGAATACCCTCATTTAGGATAGACCTTCGCACTTGACCTGCGGATGTCCTTGCAATATGTGTTAGATTGGGCCCATTCAAATATATACCCCTTAGTATACCAAGGACAATTGCGAGTGAGAACAGAAAAAACGAGAATGCACCAGGTTAAAAATTGCAACAAATTCTGACACTGTCTAATAAAAACACAAATAATTCATTCATCAGAACCGAGGTTTCTAATAATCATCATTAACAAAGTGTCTTTGTTTAGCCCATCCCCTTAGGGCTGAAACAAACTGAAAATACCCAAAACTCTCAAACTCTACCGAAATATTAAAAAGAACCAACATTCGAGAATAATAATTTAAGATGTCCAGAACTAAACAAAAAATTCTTATTTAATATCTTCCCATCTAGGATTGTCTGGGAA
Source organism: Agrypnus murinus (assembly GCA_929113105.1). Classification (NCBI taxonomy): domain Eukaryota; kingdom Metazoa; phylum Arthropoda; class Insecta; order Coleoptera; family Elateridae; genus Agrypnus; species Agrypnus murinus. The sequence goes on from OV816024.1 coordinate 197,489,847, forward strand.
AAATTACTAATAAGTAGCACACACTTTCCAATTTAGACAAGCTTTTAGCAGCATTTTGCAAGACTCTAGATATGAAATGGCTGCATACGTAAAATGTTTAAGACATTGTGTGCATATCTGTCAGAGTTTGTGGATTCTTTTATATTTGTTTGACATTACTACTTTCATAGTTACTATTACATTCTGGACATACCGTTTCACTCATCGTACAATTTTCTGCCTTGTGATTGTAGCGCCAGCATTTAAAACGTAACACGATAAAATATGTATATTCATAAAGTGAGTCATTAAAGTGGCATTTAAGTACTTTCTATTTTTAAGGATGTACTTTTTAACAATTTTCATGTCAATCATCTGTTAATTTGCAGAGCAGTCTTTCCTTTTGACTTTATTTATAAAATCGTTTTTGGCACCTTCTCTTTTAATGGCAACAGTTCAAATTTTTGATTTTATACTCTCAAGAATTACAGTATCATAATTTTCAGCCAACTTATTTGACGCTGTTGTATGGAGTGCACTGAATCAAAACCGATCCTTTACTGAATGGTTTAATTTTAGATACTGCTGCCGCAATGTCAGCTGGATTTACTTTACGGTTATTTTATTTTTGTTATCTTATTAGTCCTAGTCCGTAGTTTTTAGACTTTAACGAGTTGATTATTCTTTAATATATCGAAAAAATACTAACTTCTGTATAGGATCTTCAATGGATTGTATGTTAACCAATAGTTCTGCATCTTTTACCAACTAGTTGTTTTTTCTTCCATATCCTTCTATTTGTTTATTTTTATTTTTTCAGCATTTTAAATGGCACCGAGTGTGATATTCATCGCACAACTTACAACTTATTAACTTTAGATTTAAAGTAAAATTATCGTTATACCGAACACAAACATGTGCACTAAGCACTAATGATAACAGTAAATAAATACTAATGCTCTAATGGAATCAATTACGATTGGAAGTAACCATTTCAATGACGAATACTTGGCTTGCAATTTAAATCAGTTATAGAATTCCTACTATGAAGAACTTGACAACTTGACAATTTGTATACTTATGTTGTAGAAGTTTCTGAAAAGGATTCTAATAAAATTTAGAATGTCAAAAAACGGGTAGCTTCACTAAAATGAGCATTTTCGAGGAATTGTGTAAAACATAGAAAGATAAAAAAGTTATGCCACAAAGTCTTGAACTAGGTCTGAAATTAGAAAATAGTAAGGACTTTAATTATTGAAAAATATACAGGGCGTTCCATTAAAATAGTCACACTTTTTCACCCTGTATAATATACGAATTTTCAAAACTTTTAGTATTTTCCAAACTGCACATGATATTGTTTCAAATAATTTTTTTGAACGAATCCATTATCTGTTAAAAAATAATATGAGGTTAACATATACCTAAATCACCCTATACATGCAAATACATGTATATTGTATGCAACAATTTTTAGTGTATATTTTGTCGGTCAACGATTTTATAAACCATGGTGGATAACATTACGCAAACTAGTAGCTGGTTTACAAATCTTTTATAACTTTTAACCAGCATAATTTCTCTTTTTAAACATACATAAATAAGTAGAAAACTAATGTATACACCCACAGAATTAAGAAACATCCGCTTGCGTTGTCATAATATAAAATGCATGGGTTAGAGGGAAATGGAAGATTTAAAGTTCTAGGGAACTGGTACATTCAGGAAGATCCCTTACGGGTCTAAACAAAAACAAGTATAAACATATAATTTCAAAACTTTTTAGTTTAGAAAAAGCAATCTGCACATTCAAAATGTGAAGCATGCTACAACTTTCAAATCGTATGTTTATAAAACCTGTCTTCTTAAAGTGCTCCAAAGAACCATTTCCTAAAATTATGGTCAATGTATACAAGACGTCCTGTATAATAAGAAATTTGCATCTCTTTGGTTATAAAACTGTTCATGCGGAATTGATTTATCAATTTGTTTTTTATTATAACAACTTTGTCTCCGTATTAAGTTACGTTTTGTTACATTTTAACATTGTCTATTATATTGGATTTTACGGTCTTCATAAGTATTTCCGTCAAATTCATCATCAGATTGGCGTAACGATTTGAAAAAGGTACAATAATGGTCAATTTCAATTTGTAGAGCAAACATAAAAAGAAATATAACCAGTATTACAATTCACTACATTAAACTAATTTAACTGTAAACATTACCAACTCAAAGATAAGCTTTTGGAGAGCGTAAAAGGTACACAAAGCACTACACTAAATATTCCAGTTGTTATTTATAGAAGTTGTAGTTGCTTTTATCATAGCCATCTACAAAGCGATAGAGAACAATTTCAGAATTGCTGGCGAAGCTTCTATTTAAAGAAAAAATTTAATAAATCTCAAAATGTAGATGCAGCTTTTCTAATGAAAAACACTGAGTCGCTGGATTTGGCTTAATGTTTAATACAGGAGACTTAATTGTAAATTTACTTGAAGTATTTATGCAATCTGCGATTCTCGAATAAAGTTACCCTGCACTTATCGATTTTTCGCGGATTATAACGGTTATACGGAGGCTTTATGTAAATCGGAGTGGCGCCGGATTAAATAAACCGTCCGCTGTTACTACTGTTGATGCTCGATTCCACCTTGCACAGAAATTGCGTATTTGGAAGAAACATCGTCCGTATCTCGAAGACAAACGACGTATTTCAGTGAAATGTTTTCATAAAAAGCTATATCTGTAATCTTGCTCGTTGATGGTAATAGTTCAGGCTCGTCAGACACTGATAGAGCGTCAACTGGACAATTTCATTTCTATCTGGACCCCAGCTGATAAAATGTAAACTTGGAGAGAGAGATTGACTAGACCCTTTTCAAGTCGTTACACTTCCTTCCTTCCTATATAAAGTATCAAAAAGTCAGCGGTGGTAACATATTGACCGAGTGTTCGTTGATATCCTAGTCCTAAACATTTGAACTTTATTCAGGAAAGTTAGGTCGATATGACGGTATATATTCTTAAAAATCTGAACCAAATCTTTATGATTTTTTCTTTTTATAGGAAATCCCATTAGGAGTAGAGCCAATTCACACACTCACGCACAAATTTATTATCTTTACTAAAGCTTTGCGAACCACTTCTTTGGAATTATTCAGACCATGAGGCTTACCAGTTTTTCTTGTACACCAAAATAAATGGAGTTGTAAAAACATAAGAAGATACTAATTTATAAGGAAGCTCGGATAACTATAAGCTTTTATTAATGGTATAATGATACATCCCTGTTTAAATAACTACTTATTCAGTTATATATCTACTCGAATAAATTAATGAACGTAATTTTATTTACCTATTCGAAGTAATTATCTTGGAAACCCTGATTCCCCGTAATCGATATTGTTTCAGCGTCTGAACTATAAACAGATGTGGTGAAATTAGGTATACATCAAATATATTCCATGAGTTGCTCTAGAAATACGTCTTCTCCCATTAATGTAAGTTGCTAAGGCACATGCTGATGGAACCAAAGTAATTTACTTAATATTCAAAATTAATTCAAAGTATATTAACCTCTCTCAACAATGCAAGGTATATCATTATATAAAAAAGAAATTCTCTGAACAAATCCAAACTATCTCAGATTCAAACATAAAAACGTACAAATAGAGTCACAAATTTTATAGCATTCACGAGACCACATCTAACTATTCCATAAAACAGAATCAACTCAATAAAAAACGAAATTCCTATAGATAACTGTAGGTACAAAAAGACAATTTATATGTTTCGAGAAGGAGCAAGTTAAATAAAGAGCTAAAATAGCAGAAAAGGCACACAAGACTTTAGATTAATTTTTATGGCAGTATGTTAGACAAGATAAGCAACCGAAAATGAAAAAGATTTTAAAGAAAGCTTCAAAAAAATCGTATCTATGTAATCATATACATATCTATTTTAAACTGAACTTGGATATTGCGTCGGTGTAGACTGCAATAGGACAAATATCATATACCGTGTTTTTTTGTAAACGATAATATAGGAAATCCAATGGAATTTTATCATTTTCCTCCTAAATTTGTACCCTTGCAAATGTAAATAGGAATTTTGGTATCAATCGAAAGAAGAATTCATTTTACGTCAAAAACCAAAAACTATTTAGAAAAATACTTAAAAAGCTTATTGATTTATTGTTTTTGGTAATAAGCTATACAGAAAAGCTAGAAGCTGTACGCTAATTGGCCTAGCGGTTAACGCATCAGATTCGTAATCAGAAATCGCGGGTTCAAGCCCCATCCTCGTATACTTTTTTTAAAATTATATTGCTTACTAATTACTATTTTTTGAACATTATTACAATTACGAGCCCTGTCTCATTGAAGTTCGCACACTTCTATTTCGGCGCTCCACAATCTTCACTCTGGTTTTTTTTTTAATTTTCGAAGAAGTCATTTCTTGTTGCTAGAGTAAAGTACTGAGCTCCTATATTATAAGTGATGTTGTTTTATTGTTAAATTTTGTTGTGTATTCATCTTTTATATTTTAAAACAGGGTACATCCCACAATGTTTTTCCCAAAATTTTCTTTGGTCTTCAAGGCGACAGTTCCTTATTGTTAGAATAAGGTATTACTTCTGCAGCTATTTCATAGCAGGTTTTATAAAATTCTACTGAGGCGGTAATCCCTCTTACCGCCTCTTTGCGTCCGCAGATCGATCAGAGTTGAAGGAGCGGCGTGAGGAAACTATTTGATAGAATTTCATGAAACTTAACATGGTATAAGTGCAAAGACAGTACTTCACTCCAACAACAAGGAACAGCTCATGCGTATATCAGAAAAAAGAGGGGCGTTCTTTAAATAAGAAAAATAGAGTGTGCAACAAAAATAATAATTAGTAAGCAATATAATTAAAAAAAAGTATACGAGGATGGGGCTTGAACCCGCGATTTCTGATTACGAATCTGATGCGTTGTTAACCGCTAGGCCAATCAGCGCATAGCTTCCAGCTTTTCTTTATAGCTTATTACCAAAAGTAATAAATCAAAAAGCTTTTTACGTATTTTCTAAGCAGTTGTTGGTTTTCTTCATAAAGTTTAATATGTTTTTGACGTAAAATGAATTCTCCTTTCGATTGATAGCAAAACTTCTACTTACATTTGAAAGGGTACAAATTTAGGAGGAAAATGATAAAATTCCATTGGATTTCCTATATTATCGCTTACAAAAAACAGACTGTATACCGATATCGAAAATGCAGCAATACTGGAATTAAATAAATTAAGAGCCGATGAAGGCTTCCATTGGCTTTGAATTATTCTTTTTTAATTTAGTGGTTACTTGTTGTTTCAGGAAGTTGAATATTGGGATACACAATCACACAGTTCTTTTAATTTCATTCAGGATAACCAGAAGTTTGTTCGAATGGTTCTTACTCTAAAAATAATAATGAAACGGATATTTGAATACAGTTTGATGTCTGTAATAGTGATCGAAAAGCTCAATATTTGCACATATTTTGTATGCTCTATACAAACTGTTCATAATGTGACTGTGATAATTTTATTAAAATAACCAGAATTATTGATATTTCAACATTATATCACCAAAACGAACCTTAAAAACAATTATATTTAAATTAAGCAAAAAACATCTAGTGTACCGCAGCAGAGGATATAGAAGCACATAGTATACTATGTAAGGTACTATATAAATACTAGGTACTATATAAATTTCCATACACTTAAAATACATGTATGTATCTATTATATTATGTAAAAGCATATTTAATTGTACTAAATTAATTATATTAATATAATTACATTTAGGAATTGCAACAAATAATATTTAAATTGCTTTGTTTTAAATCCGGTTACTGCATAAAAGAGAAAAAGTTTCCTCGTCGGTACGTTACAGTGAAGTTTAAACTGCAGATAACTTTGTTCTATTTACGACCACAACATGTACAGTCTTTAGCAAATGTCTTGTCCCGAGTAAGGGCGCTGCTGCTTTAAGAATCGAAATACCCCTTATACTGTGTACGAAAGAGACCGAATTAAGCAGAGATGAACAACCTACCTGGGCAAGATATATAAAATATTTAAAGTTTGTTTTGAAAATGTACTTTTAAAACTATTGTTACTCATTCTATTCAAAATTTCTTTGGCACACTTTATAAAATAGTCCTTTTAAATGGAAGCATCTACTAGTTAAAGAAAGGTTAAATAGGGTGTTTATGTTTCATTCTTTACCTTTAATAAATAAATAACTCAACAAAAATAATAATGAAAACAATAATCAAAAAAAGAGGTTTAGGAGTATTTTAGATAATTAAATAATCCCAGAAATACATGAAAGCGATAAATATAAATAAATAAAAATAAATTTTATTTATGTAAATACGTCAAACTTTTAAAAAGTTATTAAATATTCAGTTGTTTTAATAAAAATACTACAAACTAAGAAAAAAATTAGAAACATAGATATAGTCATTACTAAAAACAAAACAGTCGCAAAACAAAAATTAAGAAACACCCTTGGCAAATCATAGAACATTAATATATGTTTACCTAAAATTTTTAGAAAATATTTGTGAAAGATTACAAATTTTTTAAATCCCGCCTCTTCTTAAGTGGATTAGTCAATATGGGTTTAATTTTTCTCTCTAACACATTATTCTGTCAATTACCCATCTCTTTCTTGCATGTATTACTTGTGTGCAAAGGTTGGACCCTTTCTCATAAACATTCCAGTAACTACTTTCAAGATATAATCTTGTGAATATACCCAAACTGTGTACTTGCTACCTGTTAATTTATTTGACTGGTAACTACTGGGAAATTTACCTGAAGGTGAATAACCGGCTCTTAAAGTTTAAATATGCCTCGTTTGTATGCCCAAGCTGATTCTACTTTGGAAACTCGGGGAATGATTATTAGCTGTGATTATTTATTATTTTTAGTATTTTTTACATTAAAAACTTATTACAGTTAGTACTAAACATTTAGTTTTTTTAGTGTTTACATAATAATTAAACTCTGTAAATAAACAAATCAAACTGGCAAATAAATTAATAGACTTTATAATAAAGTAGAAAAAAGCATACGATATTTATTTCTTAAAATAGAAGAAACGATAGTAGAAGTGAAACGGCTGTTTTGTATTCCAGTAAAATAAGAAACTCACTTGAAAATAGCAGTTTTTATTACCCTATTGTTGTTATAAAAAGCCACTCTAGGTAGGGTAACAACCTTTAAAACTGGTTATATTTGCTGTGTTGTTTGTAAACAAAAGAAACTATGCTCCGAAACGTATATAGTTTCTTTTACCAGATTTGTTAAATGTGTTGCCTGATCGGGACAAGACATTTGCTAAAGACTGTACATTGTACATAGCTAAATCAGACATTGATTTCAAGTTATACATTCAGATAAGAGCTATTGCTTGTGTAAAAATAAATTCGCTTCCCATATCTATCCATTTCCTCTTTTGGCCACATATCTAGACCACTTCGTTTATCATATAGTCGACAAAATTATCTTAAACAGAAATTATTTCTTTGAAGTACGCTAATAAATAAATGTTTATAAAGCATAATTACATTAAGGATGGTGCTTTATTTTGATACACTCCGTCTTTCTGACGAAATCTTACACTTGCCTGCATATTTTGTTATTGGCTATAATTATGTCAGGTCCAACCTGTGTTTGGATAGATCTTTCTGGAATATAATCGCCCCTCTTTCAATTTTAAAAGAGATGGACACTTCCAGTTCTAAAGTGATGATTCTTCAGTGTGAATAAATGCACGTTTCGCTACGAGCGTTCGTCCTCACATCTAGGCTAAGCCGTGTAGCTCTTTGGAACAACGGACCATCTCATTGCCGGTTTAGTACTAATTTAGAATGGAAAACTGTATCGAAATTTTAGTTTTGCCTTTAATTGGTTTAGTAACCTTATTGAATCGTTGTGTTTATGGTTTAAACCTTTAAGTGGGAATTAAGCGTTCCTGTAGTAAGTTCGGAAGTTTCCCGTTTAACGTTTGGTTAATTATCAAGTAATCAAAAAATTCTGAAGAACCTTTGAATTCGTTACATATGGGATTATGTTCAGTTAATCTCTCCCGTTAATGTTCAGTAACGCTGAGTGTATTTTGTGGCAGTTCTGCGTAAAGAATTTATAATAAAAGCTAAAGCTTATGTTCGTTTGCACTGTATCCGTTGTAAAAGCTGTAGCTGTAAAACTGTTAGGTAACGTGTGGCGTACAGTTTTCCTAAAATAGTTTTCTGCTTCCGGTCGAAACATTTGTTGTTTCTGATATTTTTATACTGAAGAATATCTATTCCGCCTAGACCGGCAAAGGTCAAGAGATTAGTAAAAGCTTGTACCGTTCTGTATTGTGTGGTTTATTTAAGCTTATTAAACAAGCTATTGTATTATTATACAAAGTGTAACTAATATAAAGTAATAATCTCGTATTAGGGGATAGCTGTAATGATTTAGAACATATTATCTTCACCGCCACTATAAAATTTACTAATTCTGAAATGAATTTTGATATTGATTATCTTATAATTAATAAATTAACCTTAAACTAATAGGAGTTGATATTGTTGTGTTTCGGGAAGATTTCCTTCTGTATTATTAGTTTTTATTATTAGTATTATTATACAGGATGTTTCATACCAAGGACATCAAACGCGGCAGGTAGTTAGACATCGATAAGACAGACAAAGAATCCAAATAACATTTTTTTCTCAGAAGCGTAGTTTTCAGAAAAAATGCAAATAAAGACGGGTATAATATTTCAGCACATATAGTACGAGCGTGGCCTGAAAAGTTTCCGACCTAACAAAGATACAAGACATTTTTTCTTTAAATTTATTTTTATTTTTCTACATAGTCTCCTTGTAAGTCTACACACTTCTCCTAGCGATGCTCCCATCTCTTTAACCCGTCCAAATAGTACTCGGCGTTTTTCTCTGCAAAATAATTGTTCACGAAGGTGATTGCTTCCACATTTGACGAAAATCTCTGTCCCCCGAGCGCAATTTTTAGATGAGGGAACAAAAAGAAGTCGTTTGGGGCTAGATCTGGTGAGTAAGGAGGATGGTCAAACAGTTCAAACCGTAATTCGTGGATTTTCGCCATGGCAACCGCGGAGGTGTGAGACGGCGCATTGTCTTGGTGAAACAGGATTTTCTTTTTCTGCAAATGTGGCCGTTTTTCCGCAATTTCTGCCTTCAGCTTGTCAAGTAATGATGCGTAGTATGCTCCTGTAATGGTTTTGCCTGTTTGAAGATAATCGATTAAGATAACTCCATGACTATCCCAAAAAACAGTCGCCATCACTTTCCCAGCCGCCATAACAGTTTTTGCTTTTTTTGGAGCCGATTACCCCTTCGTGGTCCACTGTTTTGACTGTATTTTTGTTTCGGGCGTATAATGGTGTATCAAAGTTTCATCTACAGTAATTAATCGGCGCCAAAACTCTGATTTATTGCACCTAAACTGTGCCAACAGAGCGTTGGAAATGTTCATTCGAACACGTTTTTGGTCTAACGTGAGCAAACGCGGCACCCAACGCGCGGACAGCTTTCTCATGCCTAAATCTTGATTCAATATGTGACAAACACGTTCTTTGGACATATTCATAGCCTCTGCTATCTCTCTCACTTTAATTCGACGGTCGTTTAGCACCATTTGGAGAACTTTAGCGATGTTATCGTCAGTGGTTGCAGTTTTTGGACGTCCCGAACGTTCATCGTGTCCCAAGCTGGTACGGCCACGTTTAAATTCAGCTGCCCAAAATTTCACTGTGGTAAATGATGGCGCAGAGTCCCGTATTGCCTTTCAAAAACAAATATGTAATGACAGCTCGATACTCGATTTTTTCCATTTTCACAAAAACACTCACATCGACTCACTCAAACGATTGTCAAATAACAACTACGCGTCCAAAATGGCTGAAATTTTGGTGAGTACCTGTCAAAAGATGCACAACTACATTCCCTAGCTTTTATTGACAAGTGCTGCCATCTTCACGTTAAGGTCGGAAACCTTTCAGACCATCCTGGTAGGCTTTGTTATGCCATCAAAACAAGTGGTTTTATGTTTTGTTATGTTACATTGCTGATTCTGCAATATGAGCTTTTTTACAATGTAATTTTATGACGTCAGTCACTTAATGATAATTCCGCGAACGCCGATAGTTAAGAAAAGGATATTAATTCAATTAATGTAGGCAAAGCATCATTCATTCGGGAAATCCCCGGATGAATCACGGATATTATAACCTAAAAAATAAACAAGTAAATGAACAATATGGGTCAACGCCTGTGTAAACAAATAAAATGAGATCAACTTGCAAGCAACACTCTGATATTATATAAGCTGAAATTAAATTCCCGTTATAGACAGATGGCTTGTAAAAATTTGAAGGTATACACAATTTTGTTTATTTATGATTTGTATTACAATTCGTCATCATTTGATACGTGCATCTTAGTAAAGCAAAAACCACCATGCCAAGTAAGCGAAGCAATCTAACCTGCAATAGTACAATGTAAAATACAAAATAGTACAAAGATAATTATCTTTGATTTCATTAAACATTTTACATTAAATTTTATACGTTTTAAAATTATTGTGCTTGTTTTCAAATTGTAAATACTTAGTAAATACTAAGTTTAAATTCAAATAAAAATGAATGAATTAAGCGAAAGTATTTATGTTGTTTCAATTTTTATTTGACTATTTTGTCTTGTGGTCGTAAAGAAAGTACAGTCTGCTACTGGGTTAGAATAAAAATTTGATGCTCAAGCTTTCCCTCCTTCGGCTCGCGTTTATGGAACCTTACGCTCACATCTAATCTCCATTCAAACCTTGTTACAGAATATATACCATTGTTTATCAACATGTGGTTGCTATCTGCAAGTTTTCAAGAACATCGCATTTCAAATTTTAAGTACGCCCCTATTGTACTAACTAATTAATTAGAAACATCTTACTGTACTTACTTAGTTTACACAGAGTATGCATGTATACATAGAGACTTGCGTACCATCTGAAAGATGTTCATGTACCCCCAAGAGCAGTGGCGTAACTACCGCCCCCGCAGACCCTAAAACGCTGGGGTGGGCGCAACCATTCGAAGGGCGCCGACTACTTTCGTGAAACTAGCTCGTTGGGAATAGAAGTTTTAAAACAAGCATTGGAGGTAAAAAACATTCTATGAACTATTCTACGGTAATGAACTATTATTAATTATTGTATCTTTTATTTCAACAAAAGTTAGGTACTTACGTATAATTGTATATAGAGTGACTAATTTTTCATTGTACAGGTTAAATCTGCTGAAATATTAAAGGCAGAGGAAAGAGTTAAATGAGAGACTTGTTTAGCATAACCTTATCTATAAAATAGCACAAACGAATTTTTTATTTTCTGGAAAATTTTTCAATTGAATGTCCTGTATATTCTTGCGGAATTAAGTTTTATAGTATTTTGTGTTTCAAGGGCAGAAAGTTAACAATTTAAATTCAAATGTTTTTATTGTTGTTACTAACATAAAAACAAAAAATATCCGAATAGCACTAAAGTCATCTAAAAAATTATTTAATTTTAGCTAAGAAATTTTTGTCAGTAGTTAAGTCGGCACAAAATAATTCGTAAATCACGCGCCCAGAAACTGCGTGCAAATACTCATTATTTGTTGTGTTGTAACATACTCGTACGCAAACATATAGTCTTTGACCTAATGATCCAAATTACTATTGAACATAATGCCGGTTCCGATTGTAAAGTAAACCATGAGCGGGCGTTATGAATTATAACGCCCGCTTATAATGCCCTGGTTGTTATGTAGTTCGTATTACAGGTATAAAAAACAATTAATATGCAAGTGAGACATTAAATGAATTTGAAAATGCATCAGTGGACTGTGTGATTTAAAAGCAAAAAGCCACTTGTGATATATCATTGGAAAGAGAAATCTATCGCGAACTTTATTGAGTAAAAGTTTGCAGGACGTTCCATTCGAAAAATTGGATATTCTTTCGGAAAATAAATTGGTCGTGAAAAAACTTTTTTGCGCTATTTTATAGATCAGGTCATGCTAAACAAGTCTCTCATTAATTTTTTATTCTACCTTTAATATTTCAGCAGGTATAACCTTGACAATGAAAAATCAGTCACCCTGTATATGAGGGGCGCAAACGTAATCTCGCAGGGGCGCGCAATCTTACGTAGTTACACCACTGACCAAGAGGTAAGGTACCTTTGGTTCAAAACCACTCGCTTACATTATTATTGTAACTGAACTATTTGCCTATAGAAGCTTTTCAAAATTCATTGCATTTGCAAATACAAACTCACATTATACAAATATACATATCAGGTCTAATCTTGAAGACGTGGCTAGAATGAATATAATGTATTACCATTTCAAAGTGTAACCTACAGAAGCGATCCCTTTCGTATTTTACGCTACTTGAATTAGTGTTATGTGATTTTAAACACTAGATAAACCGGAAATCATTAAAAATTCCTATCGTGTACTGCGGTCAAAGCTTTAAATGTCTCCAAAAGGTCAACCGTCATCATTTCGGTAAATTAAATTTTAGGAAAAAAAATTAAATTAGAGATTTTTAAATCACAAAAGCATTTTCGCTTTTAAACACACAAAGTAAATACCAACTGTTTTTCTTTTACGACTCGGGAGTACTTATCATCCATTAACGTTTCATGATGTTATTAAACAACTGTTTTAAATATTCGAGAGCTTACATTTGTCTCGATTAAAATATAGATAAAAATATGGCATCTAATAAGATTGGAAGTTTTATAGTTCTGAATGTGTTGTCATCCATGAAGGCGCTCATAAATCATGGAAAAGCATATATTACTTCCGATAAAAAGTTAATAGCCTATACCAAATTTTTTCGGCGGTGGCGTGTGCGTGAAAAACAGATTACTACACGAGAGGATTGGAAGCAGCGTAGCATTTAAAAAAAGTCACTTTGAATAAAAGTGAAGAGTACTTTTCATAGAATCCAGATATTTCGTGCCGATTCAGCGAACCACCAGCGACGCGACACCGATAGTCCGGAGTTGGACCGGATGCCCACTCACTCAATTACTTCCGGTTACACTGACGCCCATTACGCGCTTAGTGTTGGATTTATGACGGAAAGGGACACAATCACTTCACATCTAACACTAATTGACCAATTTACGTTTTTTCCCCGTGAAATCCTACAGTACGTGATACGAACTTCCGAACTGCTACTTCACCTTTTCATTTCAGCAGCAAACGAAGTTTTTGAAGTTTTCATCTGAAATAAGCCTGTAAAGCAAGACTTGTTTTAAAGTTAATAAATATTTTATAAGATCTTTAGTTGTGTAACTTGTCAGAAAAGGTTAGATTTTTCCTTTTCTTTGCTACCATAAATTTTTGTAATATTAAGTTTGTCATAAAAATATAGCTTCTGTTTTTATTTTTATTTCATTGATTGCTACAGATATCCTGAAAGCGTAAACAAGAAGTTTTCAAGTTTTGCAAGAATGGGTGTAAGAGAATTCCAAAATAAGAGAATGTGATTGTAATAAGTCAATATTGTGCACTGAATGAAGTCATTTCGTTGGTTATATTGCTATTTTTTCCTCGCATTTTCTTACCGCTCTTATGATTTTTACCGTATTTAGAAATCGATCTAGTGTACCTTACGTTATTAAGTTATTATAAGTGAGCAAAGAATTCTTTTATCACTAGGTTTGTTCAGTTTACAGTCCTAGATCATTTGAAAGTAACTAATACGAAGAAATGTATCATTAAACATCTGGTTGTACTAAGATTCTTTGAAGACTTGTAACGTCACGTTTTTTAAATTTAATAAATACCATTTTTTATGCATAAATAATAAAGGAATCCTTAGTACGGTCCTGGCAGTTTAGCAAATTCAACTGCGTCAAAACTGCAGATATTATGTTAAGTAAATAATGCTTTCTTTCAAGTATAAAATAGTCACATTTGTGCATTCATAAACAATATTTTAAATTTCAGCAAAGTTTTCGTTGCTGCGAACATTCATTTTGAGACGTTCCCATATATATATATAATCTTAGTTTCTTCGAAAAATACATTAATAAAAAACATTTGGCTTTAATTTATGATTTCCTTGTACGTGCTTTTTGGTAGGTTTTGGATAAACATCTTTTGGTATCAGTGTATCACATTATTGTAAACGCGGCAGATTTTAACAATGGATAAAGTCCTTTTTTAGTGAGCGTTCTTTGTTCAAAAAATATTAATTTTGACTGGCTTATCGAAGCCACGTTGCTTTGCTATTGGTAAATTTGAAACATCCTTCTTAGAATTTTTGCCACTAGGTAGAATCAATTTATTCTTAGTGAAGTCAGTCCGCAATAAACACTAAAAGAGTGCGGAGCCTTCTGTCTATTACCGTATACTTACAGGGGTTGTATTCCGACGGCACTTCCCAAATACAGTAGCATGTTTAGTTGTGAAAAACACAGAAATCTAATTCGATTTAATTAGAATCGTTATTATAAATACCGTACCGAAATTTAATAATTAGTTTCGTACAACTTAAAGATTTATAACTAAAGTGTAACAAGTTTATAAAATATTAAAAGTACCCAATACGTTCCTTGTATGTATATTTAAACTTATTAATCATAAAAAGTGGCCAATAAGAACAATCTTGGGTTTATATGTAAAATACTAAAAGTAATATATTTGTTTTGTCTAATATTTTATGTTTGTATGACATAAACTGTTATATGTCAATAATTTTTAATTGACATTATTAAAAAATTTTTATATGTTATTTATTCATATAATAATAATACAGTTATAAGAATTTAATTGTATTTTTTTAACATTTACATATATATCTTTTAGGCTTTGAAAAGGATCACGCAAAGTGATCGAAACGTAAGCCTGTTTATTATTAAACTATATTACATATAAACCCAAGATTGTTCTTTTTATGATTAATAAGTTTAAAGTGTAACAAGTATTTTGTTACCGTATTCCAGTTCTTTTAATAATCTCCATAGATTAATAATACAGTTATTTTTAACGAAAAATTATAAATATTGATTTAAACGTAATGTGAACTAAGCTTACAAGGGATCTTGTTTTTAATGTATTAATTTTAATTTTTACCTGTATGTGCATATATTTTATCCGCCGTTAAGAATTCTTACGTTGGGTATTTATGTTTTAAATCTACAACTATGTCTTAAATGAAAACTTTTTTATCTTTGACTTTTATTTTTATTTCATTTATAAATAAATCTATTTTTAAATTCAACCATACTAGATAATATTGGACCATATATTTATGAAAGTCTTTAAATATATTTCAACTAATTTGACTTTTAACATAACTGAACATGATTAATAATTAAATTAAAATTTAATAGGTCTTATACCTGTTTATGTTTATGAGTATTAGATTATTATCATTTTTTTACTTAATTCTCGGACTTTCCTAAACAGATGGCGCCCAAATATACTTATTTTTGACTATAATTATCGTTATTCCTTCTTTTTTTTATAATCTGTGAGCTATGCAAACAATACCCGCGTCCTGAACTTAAATCTGTTAAAGAGATGTCTTGAGCAGCTAGAGCATTTATGAGTTGTGCAGTAAGTATCAAATATTTTGTGTGTAAAGAAATACTTTAATTAGCGCCCAATCGCGGGGCGTTGTTTTTAAGTGTGTTACAATTGACGCCCAAGTGTGGGACATTAATCAATTTTGTGTTTAGAAAAATAAAGTGTTATAAACTTAGACTTCTTATTTGCAAATATCCGGAAATTAAACTAAATAAAAAGTCATCTTTTTAACAAACTTTCATTCAAAAAGCTTATATTACATAGAAAAAAAAATGACAAAAGGAATGTTATTATGCTTGTGTTCTCACACTACATAAAATAGTTCTTAGAAATACTTAGATTTCCCACAACAAAGTCTATTCTGCCTGTTTTCAAGTCTGCGTGGGAATAAGTTTTCGCTGTGCTTGTTTGCCTGGTATAAAATCGTATTTTAGTAGCAAAAATAAATTTCCGATATTCTCGTCGAAAATAAGTTCCAAGAAAAAAAGATAACCAAATAAGAATCATCAAAATCTTTGAATCTAGGTAAACGATCACCGTGAAATCACATGCCCTGCAATTCTATGGAGTCTTGTTAGGTGCTGCAGAAAGCCATACTAATTTCCTATTTTAGAATTCTAACCAATTATTCTGCAATAAGATAACTCACTTGTGAACGTAACCTCAAGTAGACAATACCTATAAAAACACCTGGCGACAGCCTAGGACTAGAGTCAACTTTCCCACTTTTTTTGAAATTTTTTCCATAATATTTTAAGTATTTCCAAGAACCTTCATGTTTGCTTTCAGTATCTAATAAAATTAGTCCTTGTATATACCGAACGATGAAATAGCAAATAACTCTGTAAAAAATATTATTACCGAGCTGGAAATTCACTAAATTGTTGATAATGATCGCACATTTAAGGTAGATTAGTTTGCTATAGTCGTTTTCTAGAGCAATTAATCTGAAGCACATCTCACTAAGATCCACTTTTCGAAGACTTAATTTACAAATCGGCATACTCGAGAGGTGTTGTTTTGCGTCGGCGAACATTCCTCGACTTTCATAAACGAGAAACAAAGGTATCTGTTTGGATAGATCTTGCGAAGTTGATCCAGTATCAAACGCAAATTTTGATCTAGCGAAACCTGGCACCTACGATATTTCAAAATTTCAGCTCCTATGTAATTTCACTATATTAGTTGCTGAATATAAGTTTTCATTAGTAAGTATTAAGCCGACTTGCCTGTTCGTTTTGCTTATATGGCTAGTTTAAAAAAGTAATTATTGTAATAACTGTAAGATAAAATAAAATAACAACTAGCAGCTGACAACCTGAGGAAAACCAAAGAATTAAAAATAAATAGTAATTGATATTTCATTCAAGTAAATCTCATGAAACAATAACAGACTGACTTATTCTTCCCAACAAGCTTCCCTTTTGTTAGAACAGGAAAATAAAACAACTACGTAAGTGAGAAAACCAGAAAATTGCTGTAGGGAATTTTACAGTTAGGTCTATAATAAATACGTGTGGTTATGACACTAAAAATAAATTGTTTCGTCTTGTGTATTCAAGGATGAATGTAGAGAAAACATGGTAGAAGTAACCACAAACCGGAGTAGTTTATTAAAACATTTAAGCAAAACCATTATTAAGAGACAACACAAAGTTTCACTTAAAATAACACTCGTTTTTGTTATGTATGTATGTATATGTTAAACTTTTGATATTGATATAACTTCAATTATGAATAAAACTGTTATTATAGTACATTTGTAGTAAAAAGTGTGCTTTTTATTTGATAAAAAATAGGACTGACTAAAGAATTTTTGTACGTAAATAAATAAAGTTATTGCTTATTGATTAATGAAATTGATTCAATTGATTTAAATAAATTTCATTAACATAAGACCTTATACACTGTAGGGCTTTTTAATACTATTGTAACCTACTCAAGCTCTCAATATATAATACATTCAAAACGCACCGCGATTGGGTGCTATTTGTAACGTACTAAAATTCCTTCTACTAAATAAATATAGAAATCACATATACGTTAACATATCTACCGACAGATCATTTTATTGATTCGAATTATGCTCAGGTGCCGTAGGTGTTAATTATAAAGGCTTACTAATTTCAGATAGGAAGCAGAAGTGTTTAAAACATAGAAGAGTAGCGCCTAGGTTGTTTGATGTTATTGTTTTAAAGCAAAAAAGTGAGGATCTCCAATTCGAGAAAATTTTAATTTACCTTAAATTAATTATTACGCATTGTCATTATTTTAATTCTAAGATTAATTTTGTGAATGGAACACCAACAATTTGTCATGTCAAACTATAGTAATGAGTAGTAGATTCAAAGCTTATAAATTGGATGTAATTCACGAAAATCGTTTACGACAATTCAATCCACCTTCTTGTTAAAAAAAACATACGCAACAGTTAATGATCATTGAAAACGTACTCGCATTATAAATCTCTACATTTTTAACTTAATTTGGGATCCCATTCTAAATACATTTTCATTAAGTTTCTTAATTAAAACCAATATCTATATTTTTCTTATTGAAAATAAAATATCAGATAATATAGTTACTACTTATACACAATGTGAATATTGTTAAATGAAAAATGAGGGTAATTAATAATTCAATCTCCATCTTTAAACCAACTAATACCGACTCACCGTTGAATTGATCCAAATACACATTATTTCGACATCTCTAAAAACATCAATTATGGTCAAACATTAAATGATGATTGATGAAGCTTTTCGAAGTTGATGTATATAGCTAGAACCTAAAAAACTGAAGATTGGCTACTTCAATAAACATTAAACACTAGGAGAAAGGACTAGAGGTGGAGTGGTAGTCTCGAGCATCTATAATATGTATTTGGGCAAGAGCATGCTCTTTTAGATATATTACGTTTAAGGGATATAAATTAAAAATTGTATAACGATTGTCAAATTTAATAACAGTTATCAAAAAACGTTTTTTGAAACAATTTACTTGCATTAATCTTTATAAACATACCACCGTCCCTTACAAGAAATATGAAACTACTAGAATCGTTATAGAAAATCGATAGACTGAAAGTTTTTAAAAGACAAAACTATTAACCTCAATTATAATTTAATCAATTTCCTCCTACCTTTTCTGACTAGATTAGTTCTTAATTAGAATCAAATATTTAACAGAACGAAGTTACGCTTTTATTTGATTATTGCCTGTTTCGTACTTTAAATATTTAACAATTTATCCAGAAATCGCGGTTATAGTTTATAGTACATTAAAGTTCTAATTTTAACTAGACTATAAATTATACATAAAGTTATCAAATAATTACAGGCTAGTTAATTTTATACCTAGTTTTGTAACTTCATTAAATAGCAATTTAAAATAAGAAAAACATCTGAATTAATATTTAATAAAACATGTCGAGGTAGATAGTTAACGAAAATATTGACGTTTCATTATAACATGATATTAAAACTGACATTTAAACAAGTTGTTAGTTAGGAATATTGCCTTTAAATGCTTGGTTTATCATGACACGCCCCCTAAAAAGTTATTAGAATACTTTCTATCAGTTTTTTTATTCAAGTGATACTGTGGTAGTGCGCTGGATAATTGACGATGCCGATGGGGCAAATTAAAATAAGAAAGAATTCTAGTTTAATAGTTACGTAAAACATGTCAGTGAAGATAGTTAACCTCTGATAGAAAAGCAGTAAAAAAGCGCTAGAAAGCTCCAATGGATTTGGGACTCCTGCCAGAGGAGTTACAAATTTTCCAAATTGACCCGACAAATCATTACCTAAAACTTGTTTTAATGGCTATCTTTTAACATCAATAACACTAAATTAAGAGTACCAATTAATTTCTCTGGGCCTAGGGTGATTTATAACGAAGAAAATTTGCTACTTTTGGAGCATACTCTATATATTTTACGAAAAAGGACCTTATTCGCCAACATCTGTACTTTTAATAAATAGGTAGGTTACTTAGATATCCAATATCATAAGTTATTTGTTAATCCCCTAGAGGGCAAGTTTTAAGGGGGTTAAAAATATTGACTTATTGCATAATAACAGGGTATCGAAAAATGACATTTAAAAAGGGTTTTAGTTGGAGAATATTATTGCCCTTAAATACTTAGTTGACCATGACACATTCCCAAAAAGATTATTAAAATTAATATTCGGGTTTTCTTTATTAACCCCGTCTCTGAATGTGAAAGGTGTTTAACACTTAAAACTATTTTCATTGAGAATGTCTTACGGTAATTACTAATTACGGTTAAAAATATAAAATTTATTTTAGATAAACCATTCAAAATACTACCTATAAAATTTTTACCGTACAGTAATTCTCCGAATCTTGAATAAAAAGCGTTAAAAATTTTATGCTTACTATTTTTTCATGTTTGCTATTACTTCATACAAACAATTCGTGCATGCAAATGACACAATCATATTTTTTCTATAGCAGACGTTAAACTACTTCTTTATCAACTTTTTTGAGTAGATAAAGTTGCACTTTAACCGCAAGGGTAGATAAAGTAACACTTTAACAGCAAGGGTAGATAAAATGTTTTAACTTTTTTTTATTCAATTGATTTACACACATTTCAACATATGTTCCAAAAATAGATGTTTCTAATAATGTTAATTGTACAATTATTGAAGTTATTGTTAATAACCCTTCGAATTAATATCAATTTGAAGGGTTATTAACTTCGAATTAATATTAATTCGAAGGTTTATTAACAATAACTTTAATTGTACAATTAACATTATTAGAAACATCTATTTTTGGAACAGCACAACTTGTAATTGTTTGCTTTGACAATTGTACAGCGGTACTGGATGTATTTTCTGGTCCACCAAGTATACGCTTGGATACAGCAATCTTACTGCATACCGACTCTTCAATATATGTCTCTGCAACGGATGACGATTTCCACCCACCCAACCGTTTCAGTGTAACCAGATCAGCACCAGAGTTTGCCAACATGGTGGCTGCAGAACGACGGAAACAATGCCCCGTGTACATTTCTGAATTTGGTAGCTTCAGGAAATCCGCAATCTTCTTGGGGATCTTATATATGGTGTTGATCCCCACCGGTTGCGTAGTGCACTTTTTCTGTCGGTAGTTGACAAAAAACTTATTGTGAGGTACGTTTTTGGGTCGCAAGGCTATGTACTTTCTCACAATTTCCAAGAAACTCACTCCACATTCTTTGTCAGTAATACAAAAAGACCTATCCTGCTTAGTTTTAGTATCAAATAATGAAACGACTATCACCGATGTTCTGTCGTCCACATTTGACACTTCTAACTTGTGCAATTCATCGGACCTAGTCGCTCCATGCACACCAAAAACAGCAATAACCTGCAATTCCAAACACAAATATAGACCAGCAATAATAATTATTATTATAAAACTCTAACCTTCATGAACAAATAAACGTCATCCGGAGCTTCTGTCAGAAATTTAATAATGTCATCTGGCTCCAAGATTTTGGACTTTTTAGCTTTGTACCCACCACTCAGGTTTTTCAGTAAAGTAGTTAACTTGCCGAATCTGTACAGATTTTATGATATCATATGGTATTACATTCGAAAGCATTACTTACTTGGAAATGTCACAATTTTCATTCACCAACAACGTACGCTTCAGCATCGAATAATACGACCATAGTGACGATGGCTTCATTTTCTTTGCCTTTTCAGAAAAATACGCCATAAGCACTTTTTCACTCACACTATTGATATTCTTGATGCTTTTCCACTTTTTAAAGGACTGGTATTCCTTCTCATACATCTTCCTAGATTTTTCAGGCAACAATGAGCTTTCCGCCTCCAACACCGCATCTTCGATGTCGGAAGGCAGTTTTTCTTCTTCTTCCTCTTCTTTTAAATCTTTGCCGTACATTTCGTACAAAACGCAAAAAGCAGAATGAAAAATTTGTTGACAAAGTAATCCATAGTAACGGAGCAACACAATTGCGATTTTTGTGACAAAAATTGTAATTTTCTTTGAAATGTTATTTTTCCTTTGAACTTGAAGTCCTGCTATAGAAAAAAATGTTGTATTACACACGACGATAAAATCACATTATCTTCTTGAGCGTAATTAGCGTCTCGACTGACGTCTCGACGCTAAAAAACGCTCTCGAAGATAAAGTAAAATTTTATCGTCTTGTATAATAAATAACTATTTTATAATACATTATATATAATTAATCGCATTATAGAAAGCGGCAGTGCGACTGTAACGCCGTGAGTAAAATTAAAAGAGAAAGAACCCTCACGAGCGGTGATTTGAGTCGGGCACTTCACTCCTAAGAATATTCTGTGTCGCGCGAATCTCAAGAGCATCTCTTACTTTCTATTATTTACCTTTGTTAGAACTTAATTAATCGACCTTTATCTTCACCGATGTAATCGCAACTACATTTTATTGTTGTTACTGTAATTTTTCTGAAGTGCTTTACATTCCTTTATGATATTGGAAGCACCCATCATCAAGGATGTGCTGGACAGTTTCCTGCTAATCGTTGCAATCTGCATGTTATCCCTATAGTTGCTTGTCTTGGGTGTAACGTTTAATGTCAAAACTTCTTCAGATGACCAATTAATCAGCATAAACAAAATTAAAATATAACACCTAATACTTAATTAATAAAGGGTATTTACTTATTACTTAGAAACGTTATTACTTAAAAATGCGCTTGTTAAAAAGACCTAAAATAGCTTTTAAGTAATTAACATTTCACAAAGTTATTAAATATATTCGAAAATTTCAAATTGTCTGACCTAAAGTACTAAATATTTTACGTAAAGTGAACCAGTATTTGAACCAACCGATACTTTGGGCCAATTAATCTCAACTAAAATGATAACTATTGCTCGTTAATGAACCAGCGAAATCGTCACGAATACGATCAAAAGGATATTTTGTAGGTTTCCATGGATGAACAGCAACTTTAAAAGGATTAAGTGTTGCAAGTTGAACAACTTCTACAAATACTTTCAATATCGAATTTATAATTAAACCACCTACAGTAACGTAGTCTAAAGCTTTCATTTTAACTATATCTAAGCGTGATGCAAACAAAATTTTTGAAGTAATAGGTTTCGGAAATCAAATTTAGTGCAAATTCTGTCTAATCAATAGTATATCTAAATTTATGAACTATCTACCTGCATTTTCTTGTGAAAGCTGTAATTATGTCAATGATATCCAAAGCATCTGAATTTATTGTATGTGGCTATATTAAGTCTTATATTTGGAGAATCAGTCGAAGATTTATCACAAAGAAGATCATAGGCTCCGTAGAATATGTGTTCCCAAAAGTATAGTATGGATAATCCATAAGAAATATTAAATTCTTAATATACTGTCTGTAGGAATTGTCGCCGTGTTTAGGAAAATTCACCGCCAGCAATTCATCTTAGCAATTCATTCAGTAATTCACTGACAGCAATTCCTCGCTTCGTAAATTATTAAGTACTAGGGAAACCTCGTCAAGACATGACGGCCAAAAGGCTAATTTATTGAAGGGTTTCCTTAACAACGTTTGTTGTGTGATTACAATCTTTCAGGTTTCCAAGAGTGATTATTTAATAGTTAACATTTAGGAAATAAGCTCAATCGAACAAAAACAGTTGCAAATACTAAGCTTACCATTCTCAAACGAACTTTTGAATGCGTTATTTAACAAACACCGCCTTGCCCTTCCATCATCAATCACAATTTATCATATCTTCCTCCTTTAGTTACCCTCGTCTTACTGCTTTTTCCGTCTTGCCCCTCCGACTTATCTCACCCTCAACTTACCCTCCTCTCCCGGCTTATACCCCCACTTCGACTTATCACCCACTCGGACTCATCCCCCCGACTTATTATTATCATAAAATCCCGCATTGAATTCATATATCATATATGTATACTTAATATACCAGCTTTAGAAACTTTGTCGGTTATTTTGTTCATGCTCCTTAAGAGATAAAACATTAGCAGCTCTTAGACATTCCTATTCTACTTTTTTATTAAATATCCCAACCTGCAGAGTTTAAAAATTTCGAAAGTACGAACGCACAGAGACAGGCAGAAATATCAAATTTTGTAAAAGTGCTCCACAGCAAATACTGTGAAACTCGACTGAGAACTGCTGGTGGCATAGTAAGCAGGTATAGGGAGGATGTTTAGTACCAAAACGTGACGAAGCAATCGGCCTTGGAAATATTGAAATGCATTGATTACAAATATTGCTTAAAAATTTAAATAATTAAGAAATCACAAAACTAAAACTCCACAGACTTAAAAAAAGGACGGTTTTAAAAATATAAAAGTTAAATAAAAATAAAAAGCAAGTAGTGTTGACTAATACCTAGATTAGTAATCGTAAATAGTTCTAAAACTTATCACCGTAGAAAGTGAGAGGGCGCCCCCAAGTGAATGTCCGATTCACGCGTCTCAAATTAAACATTTTATATTTATTTAAATTAAACATATAAACATTAAAAAAATATAAAAATTAAAGTGTTGACTAATCTACACAGAGCAGGCTTCAATATAAAAAAATAACGAGGTAAATCGGCCTGGTGGAACTCTCAAACGGACTGGAACAAAAATAAGCCTTGTGTTTTAAATATATAATATATAGTTGTCTCACGGTAGTGGCTTTAGCTGCCACCGTAATGACGTTTGTTGTTGCACTGAAAACTCAGTGTCTTCAGGCCGATACTGCAAATGTGCGGTTGGCTGCTATCAGTGAAACCTTGTGTTGTTTCATCTTTCTGAGTTAGTTGCTTTTATATTGATTCCATCTGCTATGCCGTCCTGATGATCACTAATAAGTGTGAAACACGTGTAGACTGCAACTCATTTTTTCTTTTTTCTCTATTGCGCGATATCCCATGATTATAACCCCTTCTAATATATAGAATATAGATTAAAGCTTGTTTTGAATTACCAATTTTGTTATAATTTTCATTTGACTTGTGAATGTCGATGCTTACTGTTTACGCACACTGTTCAAGTTGTCTCAGTATTTCTTAATATTCAAGTTATAGTGAATTGTTGGTCTCGAAGTGACTTTTTAATTTATTGCAACAGAACAAGGCAAAAGAAAACTGTACGAAAATGGTCACTGCTTTGTTGCAGTATAAGATAGTTCAGACGAAAATCATATCGTAGATGTGAAAAATAGCAGCAGAAAAAAAGTGTCCAGCAATTCTGGTGCGCAAATTGCGCTAACTTTGAAGCTGGCTAGATTTTGGATATTATTTGTAATTCTACGAAAAATACAAGAGATACGCTGCATTTTATTTCATCGAATTCTTGTGCGGAATGTGGGCAATCGGCTGCTGCAAAACTATCAAATGTTGTTACTATCAAACAAATCGTATTAAATATCAGACAAAGGTGACGGTCCTGCTATTCCGGATTGTCATAGTAAAACTGTATTTACCGACTACAATATTTCCGTAAATGGAGAAGAATTTTTGTTATTTGATGTACTATGTAAATGTACTACTGTAACAACAGACTTTGAAAAGGCAACCATAAATGATATTAAAGGAAAGTTTCCACATATTAGACTTTAAGGCTGCTTTTCCATTTTTTACTAAAGTATTGTCGGAAACAATCAAACTAAAGGTTTAAAACAACACTACGAAACGTACGCAGATTTCGCTTTCAACCTCCGTTTTATCTTTGCCTTGGCGTTTGTTCCGGTCAACTCCGCATTTGACGCACGAAGAAATGTGAGACGATAATTTCCACCTGAAGCGCAAGACGTCGATTATTTCGAAGAAATGTGGATAGGTCGCTCGAACAGGCGTAAGGTACGAAGACCAAAGCAATTTGATCGTGCTATATAGAATTGTTTTGGAACAGTTTTGCAAGAATTGACTAAATTCTGCAATTCGATCGAAAGATGTTATATGGCGTTTGAGCAACAAGCTCCAATATACCATCCAAATATTTGGTGATTCATCTCGGTTATTAGAAGAGAACAAAGTTTAATTAAACTATACATTGAGCAATATTTAAGTGGCGAAGTACCTCCAAGGCCTAAGAAAAATACCGCTCGATGGCTGCTACGCTCAAAATATCACCTTTAAACATAAACTGATATGAGTATTGGTTCAGATTACAAAAATACAAAAAAAAACGTAAAAATTAAAAAAATATACAAAAAGGTTCAGATTTAAAAAATGCAAAAAAACTTAAAAATTTAAAAAACAAATTTAAAAAATAGCGATTAGTAAGTTAATCGCCAGTAGTGTCTCTTGGATAACGCTAACCGGCTTTCTTGAACCTGCAAAACTTCCGCTGCAATTTGTTACTTCAAAAACTCGCTCATTAAAACTTTTATGGAAATAGGACTAATCATGCAAATAGTTTGCCCCTTTTAGTACTTAATAATTTATGGAACCATGGATTTTCCGGCAATAAATTGCTGGACGATGAATTGGTTAGGCGGTGAATTACAGGCGATCAATTAGGAATATAATTTGTGCAAAATGGGCAGTAGAAAATGTTTTTCCGTTAATTCCATTATGTGTAGTATTTGAGTCTTAAAGGACTGAATTTAAGTAGTACATAAAATTGCATACCTACTTTTATTTTTGTATGTTTGTAAGATTGTCAATAGTTTACAATTACGTTCATGATAGCTTAATTACTTTGCAACTCTTTAAAACACCTCCATACAAAAACGTGTTTAATTAAAATGGTCCATTTATTATATTCATTTATGGATTATTTTTCAAATATTCGTTGAATTTACTACTAACATTACATTTAGAATTTAAGAGTGTCACACACATTTTGTAAAGCAGATTAACCGTATATAAAATCTGGCTATCTAATCTCTTCCATTCGTGCGTATGATGTTACTGGTGTTTTATTTTAAAGGGATCAGTTATCCAAAAAGTGTTACAAAACCGTTATAAATGAATGCATCTCACGATCAAACGAAAATTTCATATGAATATTGCAATTTTAACACTCTATGGCACCATAAAACAACAAATCTACCGAATAATGAGATCGCAAAACACAAATGTTTGAAGCATTTGAGGCCATTTATCAAACTGAAATTATTAATGATCGTCAAAGCAATCGTTTATGTGGCAGAGTTTGATATACATTGTGCTTTTTCATGTTAGGGACTGACCTGTAAACACTTTTTTGTTAACTTCTTTAATTATTTTTTTAATTTGTTACTCGGTTTCATTCTAATTTCTGATTTCTTAGATAAGGTTGGGTAGTAATAGGGTGTAGAACGGAATAAAATGAAAAAGCTTCTAAAACGAGCTTCTCTCAAGATTTATTTATTGTCATTAAATTTAATGGGTATTTTTCCTCGAGGAAAATATACATAACAATAAAGCTAGATCTACCTGTTTTCCCAATTAACACATGCAAATAGCACCACTGTAATATATTCGCAAATTCCCTAAATCCAAAGTCGAGCTGTGCATGTTCGAGTTAATGCGGTCTGCTAATGTGCAGCGGACGGAAGCTCATAATCCCGTGGAATGTCGGATATAAATTACTTCAGCCCTATGTCTGATGAGCGCGAAAGCGTGAGCAGCGATGGGACATTTTGTCTTCACAAAACGTGGCTTACATAAAACTTGATCTTCACAATGCTGCGATACACCCCTCCATACAAATGGACACAATGGCCTCCCTATTTCAAATTACTTAATTAAATTTTTTACATATTTGCTTTTCTAAGAACGTAGTTTGAGCTTATGAACTTTTTGAAAAGAAAATTAGAAAGGCTGAATTATTAATCTCTTCAAGAAAATTCTTTGTAGCTCCCTCTGTAACATATTTACTCAGACTAGTTTCAGCGCGGAGTGTGTGTGTACAATCTAGTATTTATTTAGTTCAAAGAAATCAGAATTTTACATCCTCTAAAGTATGATAATTGTCATGCTCTAGCACCGATTACAGTTGTTACATGACATAATACAGCCTCTTCACTCCCAAGAGAGAGTCACGAGTCTAAAAAGTAATGAACCCGCTGTCATTCAAACAAAACTAAGGAAGCACTAAGGCATCATCAACCCGGTTGTCACTGTTGTCAGTCGCAGACCCGTCCCGTGTTCATTACGCTGTTGATGCTCCATTAACGAGTGCTTCATTGTCTGTACAATTCTCAAGGAATTTCAACAACATTATTATTATTTTATTGTAATTACAGGGGCTGGGGTGTTTTGGTATCGATTTCAAATTTGCTGTAAACCATTTATAACCCTCTCACTCGCAAACTTTCTAATTATATTTTGGTAGCCTACATCCAATTTGGGTAATTTCATTATTACTATCTCTTCATTATCTCACGGAGATTTATTATAATTTCCCGGAGCAAGTATAAAGTAGACTCACAAATATGCAGAACGAAAAGTTGCTGAAGGCTTGTGAAATTATCATCCAATGTGAATTCAGAAATAATCCGTGGGGATTCCAAGAGCTTGTATTAATGGTTAGTAATAATCTTTATCTAAATTGTTTTCCTCTTTTTTTGTCTTCATAGAGATTATACTTTATATCAATTACTAATTAAGGAAGGATGAAGGAAAAGGAAACCAATTTTCTCGTTCGATTTATATTAAGTTGATGAGCAATAAATATGTATAGAATGCGTAGGGCCGATTGGATTTTAATGTAAAACAAAAACAATAGCAAAAATTTAAAGAATTAAATGCAAAAAGTCGCACATTGTTATATGATTAGGACAATAGGTTAAAACTATATTTGAAATTTATATTTGCAGGTAATTATATCTAATCAACCACTGAGACGCATGCTTTAGATAACAATTAAATGATAAATAGCACATATATCTAGAATACAAACCTAGATTACTCTAGGTAACTTTTTTCAATTGAGTTTTAAAGGAATTTACCGGTGTATTAAATAAATTGATTTGACTATTGTAAGTAATGAAATAAATAAATCGGGTTAATGAAGAGCTTCATTTTTTATCATACTTAATAATTTACACACCTTATAATTGTTTCGACAGCTAAGCTATCATTATCAAAGGTACACAGAGAGAAATACTTCATAAGAGCTTTGCACAAGATTGTTCAAAACAGTGTTGGAGAAATTTATATTATAATTGTAGAATCGTATTGTCAAGCGTTGTGTAGGTTTTCGTTACTGAATTGTCTAACAGGAACGTACGACAATTATTTAACACAGTCAGATTTAGTTCTGCGTTCTTTGGAACAATGTTGTTGAGGAAGAGCTAGCATATTATGTTGAAGTATAATTGTAAAAAAATGTTTAGAAAAATACAATATTTTGTTTCAATTAAATCATAATTCAGTGTTCAAACTGCTTGCTACTAATTATTGCGTTTCGCAAAGTTTATGGATAACATCTTATAGATGTCGCCACTTGTATTTGTCGCTATTAATGTAAATTCGAGATTTATATATAATGCTGTGTTATTCCAACAGTAACTTATTTATTGATATTGTTAAGTTTTGTAGTTTTTTTTTGTTTATTGGTCAATACATAAATTTTATGTATTAGTTGAGTTTAATTGAGTTAAGTGTTCAGTAAGTTAATTAATCTTACTTAAAACTTGGGTAAAGGAAAATAAATGGAAACTGAAGATTGACTGATAAAAATTAGAGAAAATTTAATTTAAAAAAAATATTTATTAGTATACAAAGGCAAGAATAAAAGAGAAAAGGTGGTTGTTGAAGAAGAGAATTGGAAGCAGTTGTGGAAAGGGAGAAGAAATGAAAGGTCATTTATATTATAAGGAACGATCAATGTGTTTAGCCCAGATGCAAGTTTGAGTCACTGAGAGGGGTGGATAATCATCCTGCATAATCATGCTGTAAATATTGGAGTGCACCAGTTAAGGATAAGATGTTTTTTTTACATTCTAACAATAAACTGTGAGTAACAAGGAAGTTAACTAGTAGGAATTGTGAATTCAATTTAATCTTTTATCCCACATATATTTACCCTGAGTGTTATTTTATGTATTATTCAATGTTATTTTTTGTTGTTGTTTATGCTTGTTTAAAAGTTTTGATTGTTCAATAAATGAGTAGCTGTGGTATTAAATTTTATTTATTTATTCAGTACTGCTATGTGTAACACCACATCATAGCATATTAAATGTCGCCAAGACGTGGGGCCCGATATCAATAGATTCACATCATAATATTATTAATATTTTTTAATAAAAGAACTTCTTGTAATTGTTATAATATTTGATTGCTTGTTAGAAGGTTATTAATACATGTGCAAGAAATAATTTATAATTGTCTTTTTATTTGGTATTTTGGTTAGATATTGTATGAGTAAACAAACACGAGATCCAAGGTAAGGAAAGAGGAGGTACAGAACATGGAAGACGTAGAAGAAGAAGTTATAGAGGAAGGATTTAGAGGATTTGTCGCAAGTGAAATAGAAGGCATAACAGAAAGCGTACCAGAAGGCAGCGCCATGCCAATAACACCATCAATGGTACTTAATATGGAGAATTTGCAACAGTTGTTTACAGAGATAAGTCAGAAGTTAGACAGAAACAAGGAACAGTTGAAGAAAGATAATGAAGAAAGAGACAAAAGGATTGAAGAGAGGGAAAGAAGAAATATAGATGAATTAACCGAGAAATTAAACAAAAATACTCAAAAATTATATGAAATGATGGATGCTAAAATAGATGGAAACAGGATCTATTATCAAAAGCAGTTAGAAGAAACCAAAAACGAATTAATAGGTAAGATTGTTGAAATAGAATCTAGAATGGAGAAGAAACATGAGGAGTTGATCAGAAACATGGAAATAAATAGGGAAGAGTTAAAACTAGAGATGAGCGAAGCAAAAGAAGAAATGGGCAACAAAATGAACAAAGAAATGGAAGAAGCGGTGTTAACGTCTGAGAAATGGAACGAGAGATTTAATAGTGTGGACATGAAGTTCACGAATAAAAATATAGAATGCGAGAAAGGATGGAAAGAAGCAGTACAAATATATGAAAAAAGGACTGAAGAAGGTATTGTAAAATTAGTTAGAGAAGTGAAGGATTTAGATGAAAAATTAGTGGATACCAAGAATCATATGAGCGATGAAATTCAACAAATTAGAAGAGAAGGTATCGTAGATACACGAAGGGGCTCGATAATAGTTAATACCATGAATGAGAACCAGCTGCCCAAATTTTATGGAGACTACAGAATAAATCCAGTGATGTATTTAAAAAGTATGACTGCGTTCTTGAATACAGTAAAAAAAATGAATCGAATGCAAGAAGAACAGAACACAGATATAAATTATATCCGGGCGGCGATGAAGGGAGACGCTGAGAATTGGTTTGCGACTATCGAAGATGAGGTGGATAGCTTTGAAATGTTTAAGCGATTTTTTTTACAACAGTATTGGGGTGATGCCGAACAAACAAAAATAAAAAGACAACTTCAATTGGAAAAATATAATGTGAATAGTGGATGTAGCAGGGAGAAGTACCTTATAAAAAAATATTCACAATATAAATATCTGGAATGTATCCTGGATGAAAAGACATTGGTAATGCAGCTGTCAGATCATTTCGATGAAGATATCAGGGCAAAGGTCATCAAAGATAACATTTCCACATATCAAGACTTACAACGACTTGTTAAACGATATGATTTGAATGATGAAATACAGGCCGAGACAAGAGGAAAGATAAACCGTTATATCTTCGTGAATCAACAAGGTCAGATGAAAAATGCTGATGTGTTGAACAATAATAAATTTCAAGAAAAATTATGCAATCAGAATAGGTATAATAATAGTAACAATCATTACAATGGGTTCAGAATGGATTACCGAAATCAGAGGATACGTGCTAATAATGAGAGCAATAATTATAATTCTAATTACCAAAGAAATGCTGGTCAAAAATACAATAATCAAGCAAAGTTTCAGAATGACAGATACCCCCAAAGAAAAGACCAACTATTGACTACTAGAAATGCTCAAAACCCTTATACGGACTATTATAAAAGACCAAGAGAATTCACAGATGATTACCAGAATTGGAGACCCTATGAGAATCGCAGACAAGAGGAATACCAGCGAAGTCGTCAAATTAATAATACATATGCAGAAAACCAACCAAGAAATATGCCTAGTGCATTGATAAATGAAGAAGGACAGCTAGTCGCAACAGAAACAAACAGTCTGATTCAAGATCCATTAAAACAAGAGAAGAATTTTCAGTAAGTTGTACCACTGTTTTTTGTAATTATTGTCATCCTAAAGAATTTATAAAATTGTCGGACAGTGGTACGATACATGAAGATTTTAATGAAGAATTAATTTCATTTGATTTACCTTATGTTAAAATTTTTATTAAACAAATTTCTGTTAACACACTTATAGATACGGGTTCTGAAACTTCTTTAATTAGTGAAGAATGGATAAACAAATATCACTTACAAATTAAGGAGAATATCGTACATATTAATAATGTTAATTTAATGGCAGCTAATAAAAAGAAATTTACTTCTTGTAATAAGAAGGTTATGGCAGACATTCAAGTGAAAGAAAAAACGTTTATGTTTGAAGCTCTTATTGTGCCTAATATGAGTGTTGAATTTATAATCGGCATGGATTTAATGAATCATTATAAAGCAAAGATAGATGTTGAAAATAAATTGTTTATCATAAATGAAGAAAGTATTCCATGGTTGGAAACCAGTAAGATTATTAACGATTTTGATGGAGAAAAAAATTCTGGAAATAATTGTTGTGTTATTGAAGATGAAGAAAATGAGTTAGTTAAAGAGGGTGTTGATAATAAAACTATGTTGTTGTTTAATCAAAATATGAATATTTATAATGCTAATATAAATCAAGAAGATTCCATAAATTGCCAAGAATTTACATTGAATTGCAATCAAAAATATGTAAAAGAAATTACAAAGTTGTTAAAGACAAACATTAAATTGGTTAATACTGAAACACAAATTGCAGAAGCATATTGTCATAAATTGGAAGTGGATGACTCAACTCCATTTAACTGCAAAACATATCCAGTACCATATGCATACAAGAAACAAGTGTTAAAGGAAATTGCTGATATGGAAGAAAAAGGCATAATTGAGAAGTCCAGTACAAATTATGTTAATCCCATGGTAATAGTAAAGAAAAAAGATGGAAGTATTCGGTTATGTTTGGATGCACGCAAGTTAAATGAAAGAACAAAGCCACAATTTGAATCTCCGCAGAAAATCGAATGCTTATTAGGAAAGTTGGGAAGAAGTAACGTTTATTCGAAATTAGATCTTAGAAATTCATTTTGGCTAATACCGTTGAATAAAAATTCCAGAAAATACACAGGATTTAGCATTGATGGGCAAATTTATCAATTTCGAGTAGTGCCATTTGGACTGGCAAGTTCATGTGCTGCCTTGGTAAGGGCTCTTCAACAAATCTTAAATAAATACGAAGATTTTTGTCTGCACTATATAGATGACATATTAATTTATTCCGAAAATGAACAACAACATTTGAAACATATACAAGTAATTTTGCAAGAACTTTGTAGTAATGGTCTCAAGCTAAATTTAGAGAAATGTGCATTTTTCCAGCAAGAAGTAAAATTTCTCGGATTTAAAATTGGTGTACAAGACATTGGTATCGATAATGATCGTTTATTAGAGATTAAAAATTATCCAACCCCTAAAAATTTAAGAACATTACGTGGATTTTTAGGTGTTTTAAATTTTTATAGAAAATTTATTCCACAATTTGCAGAGAAAGCCGTACCATTAGTGAAATTACTGAGGAAGAATGTTAAGTGGCATTGGAATGAAGAAGAACAATCAGCGTTCCTTGACTTAAAAAACAGTTTTTATGAAAATATTAGTTTATGTCATCCTCGTCATGACTTACCATACACATTGAGGACAGATGCTTCGGATTATGCGGTTGCAAGTGTTTTGGTACAGGAACAAGATGGGTCGGAAGTTCCTATTGCATTTGTATCTCGTGTACTGAGGGGCCCAGAAACGCGCTATTCAGTGTCAGAAAAAGAGATGGTGGCAGTTGTGTATAGCATTAAGAAATTTCAATTTTACTTAGCAGGAAACCATTTCACTGTAGAAACAGATCATGCTGCCTTGGTTCATCTTATGAAGACTAGGTTTGCTAACAATAGAATCTACAGGTGGTCTTTGTTGCTGCAGGAATTTTCTTTTGAAATAAAATATCGTCCAGGAAAGTTTAATGTTGTGGCCGATGCACTTACCAGGCAGAACAAGCTGGACCATATCAAGAAAGATGAAGTGAGGGTATTCTTAAACATTTTAAATCAAAATGAAGGAATGTTCTCTAGAGAATATTTGACTCGCCAACAGAAGAATCAAGAATTGGCTCATATATTCAATATTTTGGAAACACATAATGAATACAAGGGGTTCCAAGTTAAAAACAGATTATTGATCAAGATTATTGGTCATATGGAACTTTATGTTACAAATGCGGGACATGTTAAACAAATTGCCTGGTATTTTCATAACAAATTTGGACATATGGGTGTCAGAAAAGTATGGATGATTTTCAGAGAAAATTACTATGCAAGAAATGATTTGAAAATAATTAAAAGCGTTGTGAATCAATGTGAAATGTGCCTACTTGCAAAATATAAGAATTATACAAATCTAAATTTAGTTAATAGCATAGAAATGGAAAGGCCATTGCAATTAATAGCCATTGATTTCCTTGCTAATCTCGTGACAAGTAAAGGTTATAAACACATTTTGGTAGTGGTAGATGTATTCACCAAATACACAAAAGTGTATCCTACAAAGATGTGTACTACTGATGTAGTTATTCGATGTCTAGAAAGGTTCATCGAAGATGTCGGAAAACCTGAAAAAATAATTGCAGACAATGCTACCTATTTTAATAACGAAAAATTCAGAACATACTGGGAGTGTAAAAATATAAAGATAGGTTATTGTAGCATAAGACATCCACAAGGCAACCCGTGTGAACGATATATTCAGGAGGTGTTGAAATATTTGAGGGTGGTAATGGCGCAGGATAGACATACTAACTGGTCAGCATATCTTGCTCAGGTGGAGTCATTCATAAATGAAGTACCATCTACAGTTACTGGATTAGCACCAGTATATCTGATGAAGAAGATATTTCCTTGGAGACCATGGATTCCTGAAATTACTATTGATGAAAAGTTTGAAGAGAATTTAATAGCTGCAAAGAATAAGTCTTTACTGCATTATGAAAAATACAGAGTCAAACAAAATGCTAAAATAAAAAGACACACTCAGTTTAAGATAGGAGATAAAGTAGTGATAAAGAAATTACGGGTAGCTAACAGGCCATCTAACATTTGTCCAAAATTTATTTTACCTTATGACGGACCTTATATAATCAGTAACAGATTTGGGGATTGTTATGAATTGCGATTTCCAGATTCTGAAAAGAAAAGAGGGAAGTTCCATTTAAGTATGATTTTTCCGTTTGTGAAAGACCAGTTATAAAAAAAAAAGAAAATTTGTAAATATTTTAATCATATAATAATACCGTTCATAAGTTAAAAAATGATAAAGACCATAAAAAAATTGTAGATAAATAATTTTAATTTTTAATAATTGATAATGAAGTTGTTAAATAATTTAAAGAAATAAATGAAATGAAGGATAATATTATGAGCATATGAAAAATAGTGAATCAATTTACTGTTATAAAAAAAAATATAAGTAGTAGATATTGATGATGATGATAAACAATGAATAAGTGTTAACAAATGAATTTAAATAATTGAAATGATTAAAGGATGTGGTGCTACAAGTTAAAAAAAATGTTTTCATAAAATTTTCCCATTTTCTATCAGAAAAATTTTATAAAACATTGAGGTGGATAATGCTGTGTTATTCCAACAGTAACTTATTTATTGATATTGTTAAGTTTTGTAGTTTTTTTTTGTTTATTGGTCAATACATAAATTTTATGTATTAGTTGAGTTTAATTGAGTTAAGTGTTCAGTAAGTTAATTAATCTTACTTAAAACTTGGGTAAAGGAAAATAAATGGAAACTGAAGATTGACTGATAAAAATTAGAGAAAATTTAATTTAAAAAAAATATTTATTAGTATACAAAGGCAAGAATAAAAGAGAAAAGGTGGTTGTTGAAGAAGAGAATTGGAAGCAGTTGTGGAAAGGGAGAAGAAATGAAAGGTCATTTATATTATAAGGAACGATCAATGTGTTTAGCCCAGATGCAAGTTTGAGTCACTGAGAGGGGTGGATAATCATCCTGCATAATCATGCTGTAAATATTGGAGTGCACCAGTTAAGGATAAGATGTTTTTTTTACATTCTAACAATAAACTGTGAGTAACAAGGAAGTTAACTAGTAGGAATTGTGAATTCAATTTAATCTTTTATCCCACATATATTTACCCTGAGTGTTATTTTATGTATTATTCAATGTTATTTTTTGTTGTTGTTTATGCTTGTTTAAAAGTTTTGATTGTTCAATAAATGAGTAGCTGTGGTATTAAATTTTATTTATTTATTCAGTACTGCTATGTGTAACACCACATCATAGCAATAAATAGGCGACAGCAAAAGAAAATTTTAGTGTTATATTTGTATATATTACACATTGTATAGTTATATACATATTAGTTACATTTTCTACAATAAAGATATGTATATGTAAAAATGTATATTTTATTTGTGATACTTATTAACCTCTTGTCTCTTGTACAGAATATTTGTGCCAGAGTATTCCACAATTTGTATAAATGTGAAAAAGTTATTGAGTTAAATACTATTAAGCAATTGTGGCACAACTAGTACAACAATTGGACAATTTTGTATAAAATTGTATGCAACAACATTACACATTCTGTTTTAACATAATGAGTAACACAATTTGTTATGAAAACTTATAGACAACTATTCATTTGATTCTACAAAATTACTATTGACTTCCACAAAATGTTATATTTGAGTTTATACACATCCTTACAAAAAATTGAAAACATTATTTAAAAAATCTTGACAAACTAAATGACACAATCTTGTTTTATAATTCTACACAAATTGTCCCTGTCACTTTTTTAAGACCAATTTGTTTTACAATACCACACAATTGTTGATGAAATTTAAATACATTTTTCTCTGTGTAACTATAAACAAACACGTTGTTAAGGTAAATACAATAATAGTGTACATACATAAATATCAAACACTTCCAGTAAAGGGGAATTACTGAACTCAATTTGTTCGTTCATTAAAGGTACGCTTTGTGTGGTTGCACGAGTTTGTGTGTGTGTATACCTCAGAAAGCTCTGAAATATCTAATTTGCGTTTGTTACTACAAAACTAGGAATTTTTATTTGTTATTTTGGGATGTCATTGTATAATTCTGTTTTGAAAGATGTTTAGCGTTATTAGATATTTCTGGATGTTTATTTTTGCAGCAGCGCACGTGATCTTGTAACAATACAGCACTTCTAAACAATATAACAAAAAACCCTGTTTGTTGGGCTCCAAATTGTAACACTAAAAGTTACTCTAGCATTTCTTAAAACAATAACCCCGCGATGGACCGTCAATTTGTAACCGTAAGATTCTAATAAACAATCATACTTACGTTATACTACTTATTTATGACTCGGCTTAGCTTAAACACAGTCAATTAGAACTTTCTCTCTGTCCTAAATTAATTAAGGCAGCTCGTAGGTGGATTGGAGAAAATCAGTAAATTCATAGAGCTATGGAGAATGGCGCCAGCATGATTGATTTAATCCAACAAAATATTAGCAACAATGCTCCACAATAGAGGATTTCTAGATCTTAAAGTGAATCAGTCTCAATCATGTAGGACCGAATTCCTTCATTCCGTTATGACACAAAAATACCGCATAATAAAAACTAGACATTAAATAACACAAATAATATCATTTACTTATTTATTTATACATAAAAATAGCTATCTATTCCTTGGATTGAAAATGAACTGGGAGGACTTCAGTTGTTAATTAACTAATGTTTACTTAATAATTAAACATCTAGTGCTTTTATAAATTAATCTAAACGATTCATAACTAGTTTAAAATACTTATCAAACCAAGCCTTAATCGTTATTAAACTCCTAAATAGTTTTAAGAAAAACTGTTGTATTTCAATGTTTTCATAAATTATGTAGGATTCTCTACACATGTTTAGGTTTATTAGACCTTTTTCAAGGGTTGCAGGTAAGCTTCGTAAGTAAGTAGTACGTTCTTAAAGCTTAGGAACAACTCTTGAAAAGGGTCAAACAAACCGAAACACGCGTAGCACATTCTACATAATTTATGGAAACATTTAAATACAATAGTTTTGCTTAGAATTGCTACCTACAATGTTTCAGGAGCCTACCGCTACTTGAATTTCACTAAACCTCTTAGTTACTCAAAAATTGAAGGTCAAAATTTTATATAAAATAATTTGTCACATAAGGATCTTCGTTCACCTGCTATTTCATGAAAAATATTCAGATTCAACTAAATTTATTTCTTAAGTTTTAATACAACTAGCTAAATGACCTGTTCACATGAAAAATAAATATAAAGAACCCACCTGGTTATTTCAATAAAATAAATTTGGTCCGGTGACTCGTAGTCGAAGATCAACAAGTTGTTAGAAATTCTTTGGAGAAGGCTTCCAGTTGCCACGAGTAGGTACTCATAATATTGCGGATAACAAGACCACTGTTAATATCTTACATTCAATTGCAATCTTAGAAATTTCAGATGAATACAATTACGATCCTTTTTCTATAATTAACAGCCTCTAGGATATATTCGCCATTAACACCAAACGAATGGGGATAAGCATGAGTTTTAGGTTTGAAGATCAGGCATCAAGATAAGAAACTGGATTAAAAGACAGACTAAATTTACGCCAAACGGAATTTACGTCTGGATCGTCTTCCCTATAAAGAATCATTATCTTTTAGAACAAAGACTTATTATTCATATCAATAAAACAAGAAAAAACTCTAATTA
The DNA here is from genome assembly GCA_929113105.1 of Agrypnus murinus. Classification (NCBI taxonomy): domain Eukaryota; kingdom Metazoa; phylum Arthropoda; class Insecta; order Coleoptera; family Elateridae; genus Agrypnus; species Agrypnus murinus. The sequence goes on from OV816024.1 coordinate 197,528,537, forward strand.
AATAAAAATATTGCCTTCTAAATTTAAAGAGGAAATACCAAAGATGGTTCTTCTCACAAAGAAATATCTGATTTCATTATATTCAAAAACTTCCAAATGGGAAATATTACTTCCAATATTTCACAAAACCAATTTGTGCATTATTTACACCATAATTATCCGAACTAAGGGAAGATTTCACAGAGAAATTGCAAAGTTAAACCGTGCCCCAAATTTACGTGTTCAATTCGCAAAGCTACAAATGAAGGGCGAATCAACAAGGGTCTCGTGATTAACATGCAGTATTCTAGATGGTTGAACTCAGACATCAATATGTTCAATTTTGGCGCGAAATTACCAAATTAGAGATTTATTATTGATTAACGAAAAAGAAAACCAAAATAATTCGAAACATCGATAATTAGCAATTAAAATGTTAACCTTAATTAACAGAAGAGAAAAATATAATAAGAACTAACTTATTACAAAGCAAAAAAATCAATAATTTGCAATCAAAAATACCAAACCTACTCGTAGATAGCGTTGCAAATAAACATTAAAAATCAAATTTTATAATATTCAGGTTGTCTTCCAAATGATAACCCAATAACATTTTTGTTAATATAGGAGGTGATACAAGCGGCTATTACAATCATTATATCTCACGTCGAAATTTCAAAATGTTTGTCCAAGATATACCGAACTACAAAAAGAAAAATCCAAGGTTAGGTTGAGTTTTAGCTAGATATTAGCTAAACATGGATTTACCACTGTGCGCGGTCCTCTCCTTCGTTATCTTTTCCGGTCTATATTTTACGGATTGGGACCTTTAGGGAATTACTTAACAATTAATAAATCTCTGCAAAAACCTAAAAACTACATTTAAAATCTTATTCGAACTTTTCACTATTTTTCCAATATAATTGGAACTAATTCCTCTAATGTACCTTTGTACATATCTATATTATGATAAACCAGTTGAAAATGCGCAGAGCTAGCATTGCCATGACGAACAAAAACAACTGTATACTTAATAAACTAATTTATTTTTGAAAACTAATGTTCACGTAACACATTAGTTGTCATAAAAACTAAAATTCTAAGTCCTAAGATTTTTCGTTAAAAAAAATTGCTAAAAATGTTTATTTTTTCGTAAATTTTTAAAAAATACAAAATTTTTCATTTTTCAAAAATTTACCGAAATTTTCGGCGGTCATTTTGACCACTTCCCGAAGAGATACAAAAAATATTTCAACCAAAAGTTTCTTAGAATTTGATGTACTATAAGATTCGAAAAAGAAAAATTCAAAAAAGTCAACAGGGGAAAAGGCGACATACCGACAGACAGACAGACTTCACGAATTCAAAGACGAACTTTTTGTTCGTCGAAAATCACATGAAATGGATCTACAGTAAACGTATCTATTGGCCTATCTCTCTAAAATGTAGAAATGTAGTGTTAATAATTTAAATGTAATATTAAAGATATGAAGATTTAAAGTAAAGTTTTCCTGGAAATTATATCAACTTTATTGTTTAAGTTTAATGCTATCAAGCTGTCTAAGACATACATAACCTCCAGAAAAGGCAATTCTAGATTAGAAACAATTTAGCAAATGACAACTAAATGTAAGCGATACAAACATCGCTTGAAAACATTCTATTATTACATTCTATTTAGACTCTGCTTTTTGAAGTATTCAACATTTTGATTTTTATTTTTCTTAAAATTGTTTTCCTAGTTAATTTAAAGTGACATCCAAAGTTGACACTAACATCAATGCATGCAGAATTTCTATTGAATAAAAGTACCGGCTCCACACGGTAAGCAATCGATGCGTCGCATCGGGGCGCCATATGCGAAGGGCGCCGAAATTACCTTGCGGAACACTTTAATAATGTAAGAATTTGACGGTACATCGAGAATCTAATGTTAGTATATATTAACAAGTCTACTTATAGTCATACACCCATAAAGTGAATAAAACTTGCGAAAGACTACAGTCTTTCGTATAATCTGGAGGCATACTACAAAGTATTGTGTGTTGCCGTCCTTGCCGGTTACGGTACTGGTTCAATAGAGCACTTGTTTATTATTCTTCCCAGAACAGAATTTCTATAGCGCCTCTGTAAGAGGGGTAATTCCATCTCAAGTGATCCAATTTCTTTGAGGTTTTGAACATGACCCTCTTTGATTTTATTTAAAGTTTGCACAACTGTTATACTCCTAAAGATAAGTAAAAATCTGAAATATTATATTGTTTACGCAAGTGGTTCTTAAGTTACGTCCTTCTAAATTGTACATAAATGACGGATTTTGACCATGTTGGCGTTTATGTTTTCCTCTAAAGAAAAAAGATTAAGGACTGAAGCAAAAACTGTTTTAAAGTGCATCTTTTGGGCTTTAAAAATGATGGCATGATGATATCGCATGCCATACTTTAAGATGAAAAAGTCTTTTATTTCTTGATTTAAGTTTTTGAACTTGAATTTTTCAAAAAACATATAATTCAAAATTTTTAAAAAAATTAGACATAGAGTTGCATATCTTTTAAATATGTGAGCCAAATTCCAACTTGGGATCTCAATGGGATCGTTAGTAATAAATTTTTTAAATATTTTAAATGTATGGCTTATTCTGTATGTACTATTGATTTCATAATGATCTAGGACAGCAAGGCTAATATGATGCTATTTTATTCTTTTTTTCAGTCTAAATGCATAGGATAAAACAATAAAAAATAGCATCATGTTAGCCTTGCTGTCCTAGATCATTATGAAACCAATAGTATGTACGTTTGTGTGCACATCCTCCTTTATTAATTGACTGATTGACTTCAAATTGGTTACAAAATATTTCCAATTTTCTATGCTTCACCTATCTATCTCACATTTTTGATATTATCCTGTTGGGGACTACAATAATTGGTTTTCTTCGGATATTCTCGGTTTTTTTACCTACAGGTTTCTCTAATTGCCACATTGCCTTGGGATCGTGATCAAAAAGATAGTGGAGGTCAAGATGGCCAAAAAAATGTTCATTGACCTTTTGAATTAGGGGAACGGTTTGAAGGGAAAACTTGGCTTTTAGATCGGGAGAGGTAAGTATGGTGGGAGGCGAGTGATTGGATAAATAAATATGGGAGGCGTGAATTTGGAAGCTGAGGGTAAATTGGATAAGGTGTGGGTAGTTGGATAGGTAAGTCGCGGGGGGCGGGATTCATAAAACAAAATTCTAATTTTCTCAATTTTGACAAAAATTTTTATGTTAAAGTGTTGAACATTGTTATTTTGTTAAAATTTAGTAATGATCTCCAGATTAAGATCAAAGGGCCGAAAAACTGAGAAAAACCGGAGAAAACGATTACTATAGCCGCCAACGGGGTAATATCAGTGTAATATAAGGAAAATGTGACGTAGATAGGGGAAGATCAAAGAATACAGAAATATTTTGAAACCAGTTTGAAATCAATTGGTCAATTAATAGATCCCGAGCTGGAATTCGTCACACATATTTAATAGTTATTTATGTATTAAGGGCATAAAGAAGCTTTTATGGCCAGAAGCGTTATTTCTAGGAAAAGGCTGTAGGGCCATAAAAGCAAGTTATGCCCGAAATGCATACACTATTTTATGCACAGATTGTTTTTATCTCAAATCTATTATTGTGTAAAAAATATAATTAAATGAGTACGTAGGTTACATCAAGCCGCTGTACGTATACTTATGTGCATATATACGAAGTACGTTACTATAGTTACTATCTAAAATACTTAATTTCAGCTTATTTTCATTGGTGATAAGTTTACAAATTATATTAAGAACCAATCAAGTTCTACAAATACAGCTCTGACATTTAATTGACGTTTCATTATTGCCCGTCGGATCATAAAGAGGCCCTTGGGGCATAAAGAGACAGTTATGTTTAGATAAATCTAGCAATTATAATAGTCTAATTATAATGCATCTGTGCATAAAAGATAATTATGCAACTCTAGTGTAATTTTTTAAAAATTCTTAATCAATTGTTTTTTGAAAAGTTCAAGGTCAAAAACTTCAGGAACCAAAATAGAAAACTTTTTATTTTAAACTATGCCATACCAACAGTTTGTGTGTCATAGCTTTATCTTATTTCTACTCAAAGTTATAAAGGAAAACGTAAACGCCAACATGCTCAAAATCACTCATTTTTGTACACTTTAGAAGGGCGTAACTCAAGAACCACTTGCATAAAAAATATAGTATTTCACATCTTTACTTATCTTTAGGAGTATAACAGTTGTGCCACATTTGAGAAAAATCAAAGAAGGTGAGTTAGTTACAACTCATTAGATCACTTGACATGGAATTACCCGAAACGAAAACATTTGAAATAATTTCGTTTTATTCATTTCTAGTTATTTTTTAGCGAAAGAAAGATCCCTTCAAATTTTGTTCTGAAATTGAAATTGTTATTTTTTTGTTATTTATTGTTATTGTCTTATTATTGTGTCTTCATTAAAACAACTTTAGAAAAGGTTATGTATTTATTTACTTATTTATTTAACAGTCTAATTACTTCTAATAAATACAGCAATGGAATCGAAGAAAAAATTATCCGGATCCGAAAATCGAAAAAGAAAGGCAGCGAAAGAGTATTTTCTTATTACCTGTTTTATAGTTTCTAATGAAAACATATTGTGTCAATAAATTCATTAAGGGCGCCAAAACAATCTTTGCATGGGGACACCATAACCCCTAGGGCCGGCACTGAATAAACAATCTAGTTTTATTAGAATTGAGCCATACCGATTTTTATATTAATATGGAAGCCTCAGCATTGTCATATTAAACAGGAAGTGCAGCACAAGCAAATGTCAAAATATCACACCATGGACCATTAGAATCCACTAGGAGCTTGCTTCGTATATTAGAAAACCAATATCGCCTAGACCTCGTCTTACCCTATAGCATACTTACGTGACTAACACAGGAATGAGAACCAAATCACGTTTTTTTGCAAAAAAAAACGTGATTTAACAGCTTATTGGGCGTAAAGGAACTTAAACATCTAGCGGTGCTTGTCTGATAAGGAGCTTAATTAAAGTTTAGGTTTTCCTTTTTATCTTAATAGCTTTCATTAGATGCATGTTAATTGTTAAAGTTTGACCAGTTAGCTTCTAACAATAAGAGCTTATAAAGGCATATTAACTATGTAAATATGCTTTTTGTGAAGAATATGAAGATACATATGATTGGCAGCAAAGATTAAGTTTTATTTTATTTACATTCGATTACAAATTTTATAGAAAAGCGGGTAAGCCGTATCGAAGTGTAATTTTTATTAAAGAATTCTTGTTGTGTCAAATGAATTAAATGTTTAAAATTAATAAAAAATATTTATTTAACTTGATCCATGTTAAATCAATAAACTTTAGTGCTATATAACAATAATGATAAATGCTTAAGAATTAATAAACCTCATCAGCAAATTGATGCGTTAGATTCACATCAATTCGAGTAACTAAAAACATAATTCCCAAAACTTATCAGAACTAACCTTGTCGCAAGGATAATTCGTTTCAGTAAGCACGCACAATCATCATACACGTTAGAGAGGGTTAAAAAACATATAGTGGTAGTTTTATTAAAAATACTTGAAATAAAAAATACAAAATATTTACATCTTAGTAATTGTTTAAACCACAATATCATAGATTTACAGACATTTACAGATATTCTAACATGTATAGCTAGTTGCAAATAAATCTAGGGCAAGCCTTGAGAGTAATCCTTGAGTTTTTAACAACGTGTGAAACAGGCTTTAAATTGTATTTCCATACACGTAACTATACATACAATTTATTAAACATGAAGAAAAGAAAAAGCAACCTCCACACTATAGAATACTGACTGCCCTAGGTTTATTTGAAAGCAGCTGTACATCTCAGCTGATATACAAAACATGTAACAGTGGCGTGTTCAGGACATCTCGATAGGCAGGTTTTAGGTGTAGAAAAATGCGCCTCTATGTTTCGTAAATTTTATTAAGAACTACAAACAAACTTAAAAGTATTAACTATTAACTTTCCTATGTCAATTAATGGTAGTAACTTGATCTTTAATTGATTTTATAAAAATTTTATTTTTCAATAGTTATTAACAATAACATTTTTATTGAACGATTTAAGAAAGATTTATTTTTTTAAGCTACTAGAACATTAAAATCAAAATTCTTCGGCAAATCTCTGGATAAGGGAATAAAGATTAAGAAGTAAATATTTTTTATCGAACATGGTATTCTTATAAACAATAAACGTTTTGTAATAAACAAATTAAATTATTTATGACTTCTCTATCGATTTAGAACATTTTTCTTATCAATTTATTGGCTGTGTGCATTTACTAAACCAATGATGATAAAATTTTGTACGATCCAAATTTGATAAGAAATTACAGCAATGTTTGTCGCGTCGTGTCCGCGAATCTTAGCAACAATAAGCATAAACATACGACCCCCACAGCTGTTTGAACATTAATGTAGTAAAATCTTATTGAGGAATACTCTGAATACAGTCTACTTTCCGCGATTACGTGAAACTACAAGAATTACTGTAATTTCTTAGAAATTTGGACCAGAAACATTTTTTTCAGCAATGTTTTGGTAAATGCACACAGAAAATAAATTGATAAAAAAATGCCCCAAATTGATAGAGAAATCATAAGTAGTTTAATGTGTTTTTTATAAAATGGTTATTATTTATAAGAATATCATCATGGTTGCTTTCTCTTGCAATTTAATAAATATTCTACTATCATTTTCTATACTAATGCTGCGATCGTGTCACAAAATGGTTTACTATTTTATTTGTAATACGTACTTGGTTGCGCTGCGCTCACCGCATGTTTGAGGTGACGCCATATAGCGCAGGGCGCCCTCTTGTAATATTTCCGCTTATCGCTATTTTGGATAGCGTCTATGGCGTTGCCAGGATATGATGGCCGCCAACTATTTGTTTTGAAGCACCTTAGCAACGAGAACAAATACAGGAAGAAAAAGACGTTGACATAATTGGTATTTTGGCCCCTTTCTGTGTGAATCCTATAAAACCGCCCGCCCCTTCAATTTCACCATTTTGATTATTTGGTGTGGATGAACCAGAAGTCAGCAGCAGTAGTACTAGTTACTGGTGAGTCCCTTGTGCTTTGGCTCTCAATAGCATAGAGTTGTAGACCAATCTTACTCCCACACTTTTTGTTACATTATACAAACAGAGATGGAATGTTTGATTATATTGTTATTCCAGTATACCAAAAATAAAAAACATCGCAACTCTTCTGTTAAATGTGATTATGAAAGATCGAAAAATAATGCGCCTTCTTTAAATATATTTTTTAATAAAAACTGTTTTTAATGAATTATGACAAAAATACTTATAAATTGATACGCATAATAGAAATCATTTTTATATTATTCCTAAGGCACAATTTGATATCAATTTGTTATTTTTATTTAAGGTTATAGTGAAACATAATGTATTAAAATCGCACATTGATTAAAAGTCTCCATTTTACAAGTAAATATGGACTAGTTTTTGAAAAATCACTTTAAAATAGTATTTACTGTAAAATGCGCGTCTAAAGTTTATGTCACTTAATTACCAGTAACCGGAACTACACAAATTCTACTTCAAGATTGTTGTTACGACGAAATATAAAATAATTTAAAAAATTCTGGAACTTTCAAGTGACTCTTACTATAAAACGATGTCAACATATTCGTAATCATTTTCCAGTTCCTAATGTCACCGCGAAGTTCCCATTGGAACTTTAAAAACGATTAAGTTTAACCTGACATTTAATCATCAACATTATATTTTTTTATACTGCTACATAATAATAATTAGCCATGACACATTTTAACTATGGTTGCGGCAACTAAAGAAAAAAGGGAAATATACTTTATACTTGTAACGTATAAATGGAAGCAGAATAATATTTTGTATTTGCCCCAACTACTACCAGCGCAAAAACACAATTAACCTCCAAATTCTAAACTAACCTATAGCAGATCTGCCTCTATTAGGCCACTGTATTAGGTAATCTAATAGTTACGGCATAGTGTAGAACAATAGCCGCACAGCAACCATATTGGTTTTGATTGCCTAATAGAAATTACTACCGCTTTGTTGTCATTTATAATAATAGCACAAATCCCGCATTTGTGTTACAGCTAAAGAAAACTGCAGAAAACCTTAACCAGATTTGCCAGTCTGGTTGGGCGAGACACTAGAACGCTAACCGCTACATTACCACATATGTGGAAAGTTCTCTACTGGACTCGCAAGCGAGTCATACAATCTGCTAACTCGTCTAGTAAATTATAACTTTCCGGACTAGTAACGTAAATAACTATTGCTGCTGGCAGCAGCAAATGCACTATTAAAACGTGTACAGGCACTACAGACTTTTCAATTGTTTTCGGTACGTGTTATTAACATTTCACTATTATTACCATCATTTATAGGCTTATTGAAAGAACTTATGACGAATGTAACTTATGAAGAATGAACCTTTTTGAAGAAATATAGGAGCTAACATAAGTAAACTTGAAAAAGGAAATTAATGTTCAAAATATATCAGCTAGCCAGTAGCGTAACAAGACGGTATTGGGCCCCGGGGCAAGATAATCATTAGGGCCCCCACACAGTCGCAAAAAGAGGAAAAACTTAAATAAAATCTTAATAATAAGACATTGGTATGTATTTTTATTACTAGTAATAGTTTACAGCCTTTTATTATTGTTGTTATGTTCATTTAAGCATTTCATGTTTTAACCAAAAACCGACGATGACAGTTTATGGATATTTGACATTAGGTGCGACGGGAGAGTCAAAGTCAAAACACTTATTAACTCAGTGATTCTCAACCTGTGGGGCGTGCGCTCTTAAGGAGGCGCAAAATAACAAAAGGGCGACGCGAAGACATGAAAAAAAGGCTAGATATTCGAAAAAACTTATTATTGAAACTAAAAAAAAAGATACATTCTGTTAATACAAAAATAAGATGTCACACTCAAAGGTAGGTAAAATACATATTATAAGTAACACGCTAAACGTAACGACATTTATACTGGCAGATACATCTGCGCCGCAGGTCGGAACTTCGTGAAAACGCGAGAAATTCGTTGGGTGCGGCAGTGTTTCCAAATGCCAAATTTTAGCCTTGTAGCTGCATATCAGCCGTAAAAGGAAAATATACATAGAAAAAATATCAGAACTTCAAAAACTGTTATGAAAAGTTGGGCCCCAATTTACTAAAAAGGTCGAAAACTGCTGTTTTAACTTTTAGGCTTCTAATATAACTTTTAGAACCAAATTATTAATATTATTATTTTAATGTGCAGTTAAGCATTAGTTAAAACTACCAAAAGGTATTTACATTGCGAGATGCATAAGTAAACTCTTCTGTCAAGGAGACACTTTAAGGGTAAGGGACACCGTAAGAGTCTCCGAATCGAAGAAAAGAGCCCTCACATCGTGTAATGTATTAATTTGTTTCCTTCTCCCCCCCAATATTTATTGATAATAATAAAAAAAATTAATTGAAACTAAGATCGCAGCTGAAGATTATGAGGTGACTGGTTGTGTGAATCTTGGAAAACACCTGGCGACCCGTGAACATTTTCAAACAACTGGTTTCTCCGCATAAAAATTAGGTATAATTCACGATTTTGTTCTGGCCACGTAAGTGCTACTTTCGTACCTATAGCAACGAGCACCTTGCATGTTTTACTTTTGGTTGCAGTTGTTTCGTCAAAATAGTAAACGACTTACGTAAGGGGGAGTAGGAAAATATGTTGTTATTGTGTTGATTGTGACGTAGATTCCAAGAGTGTTTTATATGGAGCACCTGTCGTTAGACTTAATTTCCACGTTCCTTCCAAGAGGAAGTAATTGAGATACGCTCAATCAGCGCGCATATGATTAGCACATGCTCCCAGTTACTCATTGGTCGGAGCGAGGTTGCCTATCCACCCTCTACTAGCTCACCAGGTTAGTGCCGGAGCGATTAACTTAATACGTGCACACCCGCCGACACCCTCCCGACCTCTTTCATACGGGGTCAAGTACCTCGTCCAGTATTAGGACTATTTCCTAACCTAGGTTCGGTACATCGGAACCCTCCAGAGGGTTCTTTCACCAAGCCTTAGTTGGGACCACTACCCGATCGAATCCAGCCTCAGATGTGGCGGGACGTGGTTATTAAGCGGTTTTGCCACCCCGATCTCCCAGTTATAGGTCTGGTGTTGATAGTGACAGAGCGAACGAATAGATATTTGTTTAACATTTGTTTAATTGTTTAACTAACTAACTAGCTTAAACCAACGAAGATCAGTTTCACGGTATCTGGTAATCAAAAGGTCTTGGTTAGTAACTAAACTATGCTAGCTTACGATTTAACAAATAAAACCATATAGTATGACTTTCTATTCACTACATTTTGTAAAATTCTTCCTAAGAATAAGAAAATAATTAAGTCAGTGACTCAGTAACGCAAAAATAAAATTAAAAACAAGATTAAAAATAAATCATTAAAACAACTACTCTTATACAGGAATGATAAATAATAAATATATCAACTTATCAACAAATAGCATTTTCAGGTTTCACAATGGGCCCCCCAAAGTCGCCGGGCCCCGGGTCTTTGCCCCGAACTGCCACATGATAGTTACGCCACTGCAGCTAGCGTAGTTTGATGAAAATTGGTTTAACTACTCGTTTTCTAGCAGAAAAACATTTCTTTGACAAAACTAAAATACGTAAACAAGGTTAAATCGAATAATCGGTAAGTAAAGATTATTACAATACAACAAAAGGTCCTTAAAGGCAACCCGCTTATGGTGCAATTTTCCGACTTAAACTCTGCGTTAGTTGTATGTAAACGCAAAAACAAAATACGTTTGTTAATGTACATTATACATATATTCTACTATCATTTAGGTACGTTAAAATCCTTAGCGATTGAGTTTCAAGATCAAAATTTCACGAAATGGTACTATCAATGTAGTAAATTAAAAAAAGTATCAGCACCTTGAATTTTGGAAAATGTTCGGGTCAGATTCCGGACTCTTTAATTAAAAGAATCTAAAAAGGTAATTCTTTAATTTCTAATGCTGATTGTAATGCATTAGCTGCATGTACATACTATGCTCTATTCTCTATTATATATTCACTTGTTCTGTATCTGTTGTTTCAATATAAAATTTTAGTATGGAATATTTGAGTACCGAAGTGCAGGACAGTTAATAATAAATAATTTGTAGCATAGCAACTACACAAATATATTTGTTTCAAATTAAATTCTCAAAATGTAACATCACTAATTATAACTCAGGTTAAAAAAGTCACGTTCAACTACGTATTTAGATTGCCCAATGTAGATGACATTATGTCCACTTTTATACTTTACCTGCAGAGGCCAGAATATCCAAGAAAGACTAACTGCCTTACCTGAAAAGAAAAGATAAATTCATTAGTATTGCTTTTCCCTAAGTACTATCTTTTTGACTTTTAAAAATATTTAAAATCACCTAAAAGAGCTTGTTCATAATACCTACAAGGTAAAAATTCAATGTAGGCAATAGCTTTTGTACTATAATCTAGAATTTACAATAACCAGTACAAAACATTACTCAAACATGTCAGTTTATACCGATTTAATATTGTAAATATTGTATTAATGTATAAATATTATTGTAAATAATAACGTATATTTTAAATATTGTAACGTATTGTAAGTTACTTTATTTTTTAATTATTATTTGAGTGAGAGTAAATAAGTTTATCAACCGTTGCCATCTGTAACCGCTCGGATAAGCGACTGACCCAAACAATAGTAGGCACACCTTCTCCTGGCATTTATTCTGCGAACGCCGCTCCGTTTAACTCAGTTCATTCCGAACTCGAAAAACCAGAAGGACCAACCCACCAGGACCAGACAGTAGCCAAGCAGACCGATTAGCTTCCAGGAATTGTAAAAGTAAGTCTTCTTGACCGTAACCTAATTGTTGTTCCGCCCCGTATACCTACTCCTTTCACCAGTCCGACCCCTTACGAGACCACACTGCGTGTAAACCTGGGGTCCATCTTTTACATTATTTCTTCCCTTCTAAGGTCTCACTGCGGGTAAACCTATGGAGCTGTTTCTTTACATCATTTCTTCCCTTCCAATAGCTGAGCTCACTCTATTTCACATCCTTCCTTGTAATCGAAAATTCTAACCCACATGTTCTTACATAAGGTAGTAAAACTGTAACAACTATACACTTTTGCAACAACAAACACGAATTCGACATTTTGGAAGCTTCTAAAATAACAAACACAAACGCACGGTACCTTTGATTAATGTACAAATTGAGCTCAGTAATTCTCCTTTACTGGAAGTGTTTAGAAAACATTAAAAGAATTATATATGCATGTATTGTATCTAGTTACCTATTTCTTGTATTTAACATTAGCAACGTGTTTGTTTATCATTCTATTATTATCTATGACAATGTCATTACATGTCGAAACAATTGTCAGGTTTTAAAATATTTAATAAATCTTGTGAAAGCTTATTTTTATTTTATTTCAAAAATGTAACCTGAAGAATTAATTATAATGTTTGCATATTCAAGTTGAAATATTTTTTATATGTAACAAGTTAGATCTAGTTAATAACAGAAATGGTAGTACATCGATTAAAAACCGAAAATTTTAAGAATATACAGAAAATAACTGTAATAACTCCTTGGCAATTACCAGAAAATTGTGTTGTCAGAAAAACGATTTCCTTATCAACATTATATTTCATGGATTATAAAACAAAATTTAGTAGCTGTTAGAAAAATGCGACAGGCATAAATTTTATGTCACATATTTTATGAAGTTTATTCCGTTGAATATGTGAACCCTTTTACTGTTAAATTCCCCTGGCAAATGTGGTTCACGATTCACCTGAGTTAACCCCATTTTAATTCGTTTTCAAGGTTAGTACACTTTTAAATCTCATACGTTGAGCAGGTGAAGTCTAAATAAATAATCAGTTAAAGTCGCTACCGATAAAGGAATTTTAGAGTATAATTTCTTATTATTCCTCCTTTTTTACCCGATTCAGAATTTACAAGAAGGGAATGATATCAGTACATGTAACGAATGGCAATAATATTCATAATTCATCTATTATTGGTACTTTTTGTTATTCTGTAGAAATAAGATTACATGGCATACAATTTTAGATTTTTTAAAGGACTAAATGAATTACCATCCCCCATAAGCCCTAATAATCATTGAAAAAATGAAAATAGCAACATGTTCTAGAATGTCGCGTAAAATATTCACAGGCCCTTCTTTAGTTTACTTTTAATTGTTTTACAAACGTAGTGTTTCCACACTACGTTTGTGATCGCCTGATCAAAAATACTTTCTCCAAAGCGTTTTTTCAGATTTCCAAACGGGAAGAAGTTAGTGCTGTTGATGTTAAATCAGCAGCGGTATGAAACGAATTACACAGATTCAGAAACTTCATGAAATTGCCACAACTTTGTGCTTTATGAATTCTCCAGTTGTCATGAAAATTTTTTTAAATTTTGGTTTACGACAAAATGTGACTGATTTTCTCTCAGAATTTCTGTTAAAGTTTATTGGCTGAGCATAAATTTCACTATTTATATTGGTACCCTTCTTCAGTCATTTGTTCTAATCTTTTCGAAGAATTGTAGGATGTTATTTTACCTGCTGCATTGATTCTTTCTAGAAGGATCCCAATAATATACTCAAGTTTCTAGGACAGTGATATATTAAAAAGTAGACATTATAGTTTTGGAAAGCATTCCACCTCTATTTGAGAATTTTATTGTGGCAGTTTGTGAACTAGAAAATAATAGGCTAGTGACGGCATCATCCGGGCCAGAGTAAGCTCGGACCAGATAATGCCAACATCTTCAACCAAGTCTTGTAACGTGCCTTTACAACTGTAATAAAGGAATTACATTAAAGTGAGTGATTACGGGCGATGTTTAAACACATCGTTACCACGATGAGTTCTGAATTGATCTGGGTGGCATTGAGTCCAGTTCAGATAAAGTGCTGCACAAATAGCATTGGGACGCTTTCAGTATGACCGTTTCCATAGCATCAAAATTGAGCATTTTCCATTTATTTGGGACATACTTATTCGATTATGCGTGTAATGTAGCATGTTTTCTAATGCACGAAAAGGTGTCGTGTAAACTGTAAAGCGAGCAATCTGTGTGAGCGCCACCAGTTGTGGGTAGACTATGGAGCGGTCTCGAAAGTTGCCTACATTTCAGTTTAAAACGGGAACTTCAATTGCGATCCCGAATCTCAAAATACCAACCGATTTCAAAATGCATTAAGTATAGCTAATTGAAGTTAGGGAGCAACTTTTTAGCATTTTCATTGCGGAAGTATTGCAAAAAGTTCTGTCTTGCTAACTCCATAAAGGTATGGGGTCAGCAAGACAGAACTTTTTGCAATAGAGTTGTTGAAATTCTATTGTATTTTTATTGTATTCTAGTACTTATTCCTGAATTTATAATATTAGTTAGATAATGCTTTCTATCTATTCAAACGTATTGTTACAAATGAATTTTAAACTTTACCAAATCAGAACTGATTTGTTAATTTATCCTTGATTTATCCAAGGCATTGCATGGAGGTGGATGGGTTTGGACTGGGATCTTAGTTCCTTGACGGCTTTTTGATTACCTGTTGATCGCTGCCGGGAACTGATCCTTGTTAATTATAATCCACTAGTATGCGATCTACCGCATGTTAAATGTTCTCCTAGCTTTCCGTTAGAAATTAGTTATAAATCAAACTGTTTCACAAATAAGTTTTCAAGGCTACGTAGGATGGGCGTATGGAGGTAAGGGAAAGCTCGAGCAACTGGTCAGTGCTATTGAGCTGCTAGGAGGGGAGATGGACGATCTTATTAAAAAAAAGAAAGTCCTAACATCTGTTAGTGAAAGAAAAATAGACAAACATTGTTACATGTATGTCGTGAAGATAGAGCAAAACAGATATACATGTAACCCAAGTTTGCATGCAGTAGATAAATACTTTCCAGAAAGTTAAATGGAATGAAAATAAAAAGACAATGAAAAGGCATTAACGTAACTACGAACAGATAAAGAAAACAAAATAGTCTGCAGGAAGTAAAAGCAATAATTAAAACATTGTGGACTTACACGTAACACGGAAACCAAGCTTTGGAAGAAAACTAGTGTTTTGATTAACACTAAACAGGTCAGTCTAATTCGGTGGCTCGCTTAAGAATTATTTCGAAAATGATGATTCCTATGCTTTTTGAGATTACTTGTTCTTCGCGTTATTTTGTTACCTCTCAGGCTTATTAAACATTTATTACAATATCTTTACCAATCGCTGACTATATTTTAATATTACAACCCTAAGATTTAACCTGTTACTTAACGAATGTCCATGAATCTCGAATAATAGTTAATTGTGGAAAGTTTAGACAATTTCAGTACAAAATAGTTCAGTTAAGAAATTATTGCCACAAATCATAGTATAAATAATAATTCACCCTCTAAGGAGTCGTAAACCTTTACCAAACATGTTAATCTTTCATATACCTTATAGACATGTTTCTTTTTTTTCTTTAAATTTCTTTAAATTCTGACTTAACTATACAAGGTGTTCCGTATCGTTGTGTTCAAACTTCGGGAGTGTAAACTAGGTACAATGCTGAGTGTAAGCACAAAGTGGTAGGTCTATTTTTATTATTTTTTTAAGGGTATACCTGCCTGAAACCGCAACCTAAGTCTTGTCCAATCAAACAAAAAAATTCATTGGCACCTATTTGGAAGGTGTTACGTGGATAATAGAAAGGGACATGTCTTCAATTGGATTGTGCGCCACCACATTTCAGAATGGCCGTCCAAAATTTCGTAAATATCAATTACCCAAAGGATTGGTCATGGTGGACCGGTTGCATGACCAGCTAGATCTCCGGATCATAATTCTCTTGACTTCTGAAGTTACATGAAAGACAAAGTGTATGCACAAGTTTCAAACACCCGAGAAGAATTATTGGAGCGCATTGCTGACCAAGAAAGTGGTAAATATAGAGTCATTACATCTAGTCACCTAGGCCAATCGATCAGAGTACCGTAAAACGCCACCATATTGCGGTAGAAGAGGATGATTTTTAATAATGGACAAATTAAAACCACATTTTACATATTTGACATATTAGACGTTTGATCTTTCAGAATAAGAAAAACCTTTTAAAGTGAGCGTGGATTTAAATAAATGCAATCAGATGCAAATAATGAACAATTTTGTACTTCTTTTGCCTCAATATGGAGGCGTTTTGCGGTACTCTGATCGACCAGCGCGGTCTAGGTAAGTAGATGCAGTGACTCTAGGTAAATATAGAGTCACTGCATCTAGTCACCTAAGCCAGCTGGTCGATCAGAGTAACGTAAACCGCCGCCATATTGGGGGCGAAAAGGGTGATTTTTAATAATGGACAAATTCAAACCACGTTTTACGTGTTTGAAAGATTAGCGGTTTGATCTTTCAGAAAAAGAAAAACGTTTTAAAGTAAACGTGGATTTGATTAAATTCAATACAAAACAAATAATGAACAATTTCGTGCTTCGTTTTCCCCAATATCGCGGCGGTTTGCGGTACTCTGGTCGACCAGCTGGCTTAGGTAACTAGATGCAGTGACTCTACGTAAATAGGACGCGTCACTCCATCTGTCGGCATGCGAGCACAAGCGTGTAGACAGGCAGGGGGAAAGGTATGTTGAAAATTAATTAAGCATTAAATTTAAGTTAATCACTCATTCATTCATTTTGTTTGTTGCTTTTCTTGTTGCTAAAAAACGAATTGTTTCTTATGAAAATGCTGTTTTAACATAACGATACGGGACACCTTGTATATGGATCAACTTGTCTATTTAATAGAGTGCAAGTAAAATCCATTTATTTTTAGAGAATGTTTTTACAATAATTTTTAATGGACCGTAGGAAAACGTCTTTTCCATGAAAATCTAGAAAAATACATTATTATAGACTGCTTTTATATTTCCAATTAACCATACATTATTTTTATGTGATAGAACGCTGTTTTGATTTGATCTTTTAGTTTTTAATTACACTGCGAGTGTATTTTGGTTTTTATTTTAGCTTTAGCTTTAGTTACTTTTTATAAAGTTAAAGTTACCAAAACAAACATTTAAACTACTTGCTAAATTTCCCCGTTATTTCGGTTTTTTGAAAGCGTATTGCGGCTTTTGTTTTAGTTTTTCTAGGTTTAGAGGTTTATTGTAAGCACTTATTCACCGAAAAATCGATTATAGTGTTATATTTATAGTAACAGAATAGCCTACAGGTTCAAAATAACTTAGCTAATTGATTCACCTGAACAGGTGATAGTACACATAAAATGCAGCAAAGATATCATTTGTGCCTATCTTCAATAATGACAGAGAAAAAAAATTGTTTTAGAAAAGCGTGTGGTCACTACACACACTGGTTTAAGATTCACAGCTAGAACTGAATGTACACCTAACTGCATCTTTAACTTAATAACTGATACATTGATGCATCTGATAGTATGCATTTTGATGATGCTTATGAATTTATCCCAAGATAAAATAACCAAAATAATATACTAACTACTTCCGACACTGGGTAGTTTCCTTTAAAATTGAGAATCTTTTAAAATCTGTTAACGTAAAAAACATATGCTTGCAAACACAATATAATTTTCCTTCATAGACAGCGCCTCAATAAAATCCAACTTTCAAATTATTCTGAAAGATCCCGTGGTTTTACGAAATAGTGAAAGTAGTAATTAATATGTTTATTTGGTAAAACATGTTGAGCCCGTACGTTCTATGTTTGTATACTATGTTTGTATTATGTAGATGGAAATTTATTCCTACACAAGTTCAGTCAATAATTCTCCATTTATTAGATAATTTCAAATGTAAATCATTTATTTAGTTTATGTTTTAAATAAATGTAGTTTTTCCGTTGTGATTATTTATTTGATAAAAGTAAATCATTTTACATAAAACACATTTGATGACACATGATATTCTGATTTATTGATTTCGTATTAGTTACTTACCTATTTTTGTTTAAAAATAAATTACAAATCTTTAATTGTTTTGTACTGTGCCATTTCCAGAAAATGAAGCTGTTAGAGATTGTGGGTATACCAACTCGAACAGAAGAGAGATTGACCTATATGTTATTTTTTTAATAGTATTTCGTTTTTAAAGAAAATTCCAAGATTATAGCTAAAAAACTTTCCGTTCGTCTCTAATGCAATAATAAAGTATTATATGAATGTATACACTCAATTTCTTTATTCTCAACAATAAAAACACAAGAGCTTTTCTTTATCGGATAAATTTCTTCTTGTAACGAAATAATTTTGCAAATCAGTAATTTTACGAGAAAAAATGACATGGCAAAATCGCGAGACCGAAGGTCTCGCGATTTTGCCAAATGTCAGTTTTTCGAGCAAAATTACTGATGGAAAAATTTTGAGTTACAAAGAAATTTATCAAATATAATATCACAAGTGGTCTGATTTTTTCCGACAAAATTTGTCGTTTCAGATATGAGTAGCTTTGCAACGAAAATTACACGAGTCGACGGAGGAGAGGAGGAGTGTAATTTTCCAAAAGCAAAAGCTACGAATGTCTTAAACGATAAATTTTGCAAGAAAAAATTAGACCACGAGTTGTATTCGGCTTGACAATCCACCGAGCAAATTTTTATTTAGCGTGTGTAGTTAATATTAATTTAATTAAATTTGATATTTCATTTTGACAAGTGGTTTTTTCTTAGTGAAAAAACCACTAGTGGTTTTTTCACTATAAAACTAATTTCATTGGTCCCAATTTGAAAAATTCTGTAATTTGATTGGTTAAAAATTTTCGAGTTGGATTGTCCTTAAAAGAAAAGCTCGAGTGTTTTTTGGCAAGATAAATTAACGACTGAAGATATGAATGAACAACAACAATAATTATTTTTATTGATACAATTAAATTATTTGAATGAACAGTTATTAAATACACAATTGTTATAAATTGTTTGGTTTGGTGTACTGATTTCAAAATTTTCTTCTCTGTATCAAGTATCAACAACTTAATAATTATAACTGACAGGGCAGACATTAAAGTGACGTAAGCGTACTAGATGTAGTCTGGTTATGAGGAACAGGCGTTTTTATCGGTGATAAAAAAAGGATGCACCTTTTTTATCGCTGTCAAAATGACAAAACTGTCATCATTAAATGACACATTTTATATAGGAGTTAATTTATCAATATACCTCATCAGTTCGTAAAATCAATGCGGGAGTACCGCAGGGATCCGTACTAAGTCGATGCTCCTACAACACCAAACTCTGACATCGCAATGTATGCTGACGATACAGCAATCATAACTCAAGAATACGACATTAACCTAGCTGCAAACAATCTGCAACAAAGTCTGGACCACCTTAACTCATGGTTCAACAAATGGTGTATACGAATTAATCCCAGCAAATGTGATGCCAAAATCTTTACCTTGCGTCACCCACAAGACCCACCTAACATTGTTATTAATAATGTACCTATCCCTTGGAATCCGAAAGATAGTGCGGTAAAATACTTAGGGGTCTTTCTCGACCGTAGATTAACATGGAGTTTCCACACCAATAAAAAACTGACTGAATCATACGCAAGACTGGCCATGCTATATCCCATCATCAACAAGAAGTCAACACTGAAAATAAAATGTGGGGTTCTCATCTACACGACCATCATCCGACCAATTTTTACATACGGATGCAGTGTCTGGTGTGCGACATCAAAAACCAATTTCCGCAAACTTCAAGTGCTACAAAATAAAATTATCCGTACAATAACAAGTGCACAGTGGTATGTAAGAAACTTGCAGCTCCACCGAGAAACAGGAATCCTGACAGTGGAAGAATTCGTAAAGAAAACAGCCCAAAAATTTTATGATAACATAAATCAATGCAGTGGTGCGGTTCACTTCAACTTAGGCACTGAACACTTACACACCAGACTTAAAAGGAAGTTACCTATTGATGTCCTAAACAATGTGAATAACTAATTTAACTGTCAATATTATAATGAACTATCTATTTTAGTGATATAAATGTTAATTATCTTTTAACCTTGCCATGTAATAGCAAATGTAATGCTGATCTGGCATAATTCCTATTAAAAAAAAAAAAATTATCAATACAAAAACTGAAATCGCAAACAAAATTAAGCGTGATTCCGTTAATGCGCATAATTGCCCAAATATTTCTTTAAACCTACTATTTGTTAAACAAGGTATTTGATCGATAAAGTACTGATAGACAAAGTATTTTAGTGAGGCAGGTCGGGGTACGTTCCAGCAGAGCTCAAGAATTTACCATTTTAGCAATTTCTTTGATGTGCATAAAATAATAAATGGCATAAGCATTTTTGTTCCTATTGACGAGTTCGATTACACAATTTATACGAAATTTTTCTGTGTATATCTTTCTGCATACATATTTCTTTTATTGTAAATGGGGATATAGTAGGTCATATAAAAATGAAGGAAAATAAATTCACTAAAGAAAACGAACCAAGAATAAGATTTATACTTTTTAACAATAATAGAATAATATATATAATTAATGAAATAGTATATAGTAAGTGAAGGTAATACTAGATGTAATGAAATTCGAAATATTTTAATAATGAGATAATAAGGATGATCGAGGAAATAATGATGCAATAAAAAAAATAAATGTATTTTTATATACTAGAATTAGCGATAATATCCAATTAGAGAGGAAAGGTAAATTAAAAAAACTGAGAATGAAATCTCAAAGTGGGAATGTCGGTAAGTAGATGGGCAAAAAAATATTGCGAACGAATGAATTGACAAACCTATTAAAAGCTAGTTTAGTATTTAATATAGTTAGAACCTTAGAACTACCATAATACCCTTTCTAAATAAAACCATAAAATTCATGTGCTAGGGGTAAGTCAGTAACCATCGCACGGGGTAAATTAAATTCATAATTTTAAGGTAGGCCTAGCTGTCCAGCGTGAGAAATGAGATCCCAAAGCTTTTTCCACATAAATAATAACTAATTATACAAGAAATCAATCACTGCATGTCAGTATCTGAACTTTGAAACATTACTCGTTTAAATGCTATATTATCTCACCTAAACAAAGAAATGAGGGACAAAAGAAAATTCTTTTATCGATTTTTGCAAAATATCTGATAATCTAATACCAACAGAAAATTAAGTAATTGAAAATGAAGTAGTTGGTTGCGTATGCAAGAAATTAATAATTAATAAACTAATGATAAATAAATAATAAATAATTTAATAACTGATCAACTAAATTAGAAGTGATCAGCACATATTACAAAACTTCATAAAATGATTAATAATTATTATTAATATTAATAATTATTATTAAATTGATTATTATTAAAATATTTTAGATAACATAACAAAAATATGAAATGAGAACTATAAGAACGACTGTAATTAGAAATAAAATAGTTTCACCATACTGAAGAAAGTGTAATATAAGATAGCTCTTAATAATAAACAATAGTAGGTACTACCCATTTGTTATTTTTATTGAAGTTATGTAGTAAAATATCTAATACAATCATAATAATTGCAAATTGTTTAATGGCCTCCAACATTTTACAAGTAAATATGGAGATGGAGTAGTTTACGAAAAATTACTTTAAAGTGATTCTTCTGGGTAGCAAAAACGTTTTACTTTCAATACTACTGTAAGGTTCCGTTACTTTAATGGGTTAAACAATGGTTCCAGGCAGGCGGCAGGAACTTTCAGTACTACTTTAAAGTTTTAAAAACTAGTTTAAAAAGTAGCTTCGGGCAAATTACTGCTACAATCATAATACCACTTTGAAGTTGCAAGGATTTTAAAGTAATTATACTAAGTGGCAATACCGTTCCACATACTTTAACAGTTACTTAGAAGTAATGGAACTACATACCCAAGAAACACATAGTGATCTATAGACCATCTACCATCTACCTCATCTAAATTTCATCTACATCTACTATCTTACATCTAATAGATGTAGTTTAGACACAATAAATTATTCTGTCTATAACGCTATATCTTTTAGACAGGTAATAGACATTATCTATAATTTTAAAAAAGGTGTTATTATGCTTTAAATTAACCTGATAAAAGTTTAGCCTCTTGCTTAAAAATAGTTTGTTAGGGAAAATAATGTTAATTTTTCATAAAAAATTTTTTGTTAATGTTATCTGAAATGCGTCTAATTAATGTAACTTTTATACCGAAAACACATGCTAAAATATATACCATCTATTTACAATATAACTTAGATGAATCCGAACTGAGTCTATTGTCTTACATTTAATAGATGTAGTTTAAACATACTATTTAATTGTGTCTATAAGGCTATATATTTTAGACATGTATTAGACATTATCTAAAATTTTTAAAAATATATTATTATGCTTAAAAATAACCTGGTAAAAAGTTTACCTCCAAGCTTAAAAATAGTTTGTTAGGGATAATGTTAATTTTTCATAAAAATTTTTTTAATGTTTTTAATCTGAAATGCGTCTAATTGATGTAACTTTTTGACCGAAAACACATGCTAAAATATATACCATCTATTTACAATCTAACTTAGATGAATCCGAAATGAGTCTATTGTCTTACATTTAATAGATGTAGTTTAAACATTCTACTTTATTGGTCTATAAAGCTATATATTTTAGACATGTATTAGACATTATCTAGAATTTTCAAAAATTTGTTAATTATGCTTAAAATTAACCTGATAAAAAGTCTACCCTTGCTTAAAAATGGTTCCATAAATAATGATAATCTTTATTTTTCAATTTTATTTTTTTAATGTTATCTAAAGTAAGAATTTTGACATTCCAATCGCCTCCAGTAAAAATAACAGAAATAATATTTCTGTTGGCGGAAGTCTTTTCAAACTTTAATTATCAAACATGCACCAAAAATTTTCAATTAACCTTGCCTGAGGGACGTCTGGAGATTAGTATTTTTCCTGGAAAAGATCAGGGTTTTTCGACCCCGGCTCCTCGGCATTTGCCTGTCGGTACCTGTTTGTATTTTTACTTGTATTCATATTGAAATAACAATAACATTCTAATAATAAACATAATCAGAAAGGACATCTCCTTTCTCAATAAACCCTGCACCCACGTGATGGCCATGCTGCCTGTTCGTGAACTTTGGATGGGGGCAGGGTGTTGAATTACCGTTATTGTTCGGTACTCAGTTTGTTTGTAGAACTACCAGAAGTATCTCTGCTGCTTTGGGTATCTAGTTTTTGCATTTATAATATAACAGCAAAAAGTTATTGTTGTAAACTTGCTAAGGTAAGTGTTATTATTATATCAATAATATTTACTTTTTGAACACCCTCTCTATATTTGAGATTGTAAAAAATTCTTATTTTATACTCTAATAAGAAATATTTAATTTACAGAAAAACAGACTGGCTATAATAGGAGGTGGAACCGTGAGATGACACCCCAACAACCCCAAAAAAATCAAACATAATTTGATGTATTTTATAAGTATTGAGTACTGTTAAGATTCCATTTGACTTTTTTAATAAAAGTTATACAGATTATTGTACGTATTATTTTTAACATGATGTCTGATGTACCGTCTATGCAAATGCAAATTTGTAGTCTATTAGAACATCTAAAAATAGTATAAGTTAGACGTCGGATATTCCGTCTACGCAAATGAAAATTTGTAGTCTATTAGAACATCTAAAAATAGTATAAGTTAGACGTCGGATATTCCGTCTACGCAAATGCAAATTTGTAGTCTATTACAGTATCTAAAAGTAGTATAGCTTAGACATCAGATATAGGTCCTAAGCAGCTGCAGATTTGCAGTCTTATTAGAACATCTAAAAATAGTATAACTTAGACGTCGTATATACAATCTAAGTTGCGGACATTTAGTGGTCTACAATGCATCTAGAAAATACAGTCGATAGACATATATGCTGGATGTTAAGTAAATGTTTATTAGATGACACTGTGTTCCTTGGGTAGTTCCAATAAATAGTATAAACAACTACACATATTATACCACGCGGACCGAGGAGGCCTGGTATCGCCATATAACAAACACCATTTACTATAATATAATCATATTCCCAAAATACTTCTGAAATATCACATAAATAAAAATAGATTTACTTTTATTTTATATTTTTTGCAAAATAGGTAGATACACCTATAAAGTCGGATTAACCTCCACAGTTCGTCATCGTTAAGAACTATCTCTAACAACGGTTCCCAACTCTTTTCGTTCGCAGACCGCCAAACGAAGTAACATTAAATCATATTAAATACACTTTTACGTTTTCGCACCTTATGCGCTGCCAAACCTCGAACGACCAATACAGAGACCGGCCTGAAATCGAGTTGTTTTTCTTTTAGTCAAACAATCGTCGAAAACAATGGCAGAGGTGGGTGCGTTGCCGAAGGCCAAAACCAGGTCCCATAGACTGCACATAGGGCAGTCTATTGTTCAAAACCAGAAAATAGATATCTCGACAGGGAGCAGAGCTATAACCGAAAATTCTGGGGAGTGATTTTCGGTAGCGGCGGTCAAAAACTACGCGGGAAGCGATCATATAAGACATCTAGAAGTGGTATCCACTTAGGAGCCCGATTAGGCCTACGACGACGATATTACTTTAGCACGATTTGGGTGAAAAACATCAAAATCTCGAGTTTTTCGGCTTTAACTTTTTTCTTATGGTTTCGCATGGCATTTAAAGTTGAAACCTTTTAAATATTTTTAAATTGCCTGTCGTTTTGGCTCCTATAGTTTCCGAGATACTGCTTTTCGAAATTGGGCCACCACTTCGGGTCTGGTTCTGATTCCGCGGTCGGATTTTTTGCTCCGAACTACCGTAAGGCAGGGGCTCTCAAAATCCCAACGCATCGACGAAAAAAAACGCAAAACGTCTCCTCGACCTGAATTTTGATCATTCCAGGACGCGTTAATCGGAGACGCAAGACGAAAATTCTTCCGGTTCCAGTATTCTGAGATTCGTGCGCGCAGAATCCATTTAACCTTTTGACCCTACGTTGTTAGCTTTAGGATAACATGAATTAAAAAATTCTTTTAGTAAGAAAAATACTGTTAAATAAATATCTCTGCGGACCGGCAAGATTTTCTTTACATAATACGCGAAATGTGGCTGCAATCAAAAGAGAGGGTCTCGCGAGATTCATCTTGCCAATTTCCAATTTTGATTTATCCCGCCTCTGGTAAGATGTATTATTTTTTACTTGCTTTCATTTGCAAAACAAAGCTGATAATCAGCGATGCTTTTATGCTTTTCTTGAAGTATCTAAGATCAGCTGTATCATTTATGATATTTTATCAAATTATAAATATGCCACATTTGACCTCGTATAGTTCGCGACAACCTACAATATATCGATAATACTTCTTGCGATAGGTATATATCTAATTAAATATGAGGCAAGTTACGGATACTATACAACACAATATTTTATACACATGGTAGATTATAGTGTAATAATGCAGTGTGAATGTAGATATCTCTCAAGCACTCAGCAAGATAAACAATATGCGTTGCTAATTTAACTGTCGGCATGGTAATTAGCAGGCTTTGATTTATGTTTGTTATTTTGTAAATAATCCATTTTAATGAAGTATTACATATTTCTTGGCATCAAAGGTATTGTTGCGTACTGCTAATATATTAAAAATCGTAATGCTGCATACTAGGTGTACTATTAACAAACAGCTAGAAGATTATTTACATAAGTGTATTATTTACAAATGTCAAATATTTTTGTGTAATGCATAATGAACTAACGACGCCGGAAAACTCCACATTCTTTACTAAAGTTACACACAAACCCAAATTGAACAAGTAATCAATCATCCGAATTAATTAAATTTCTGTGTAAAGTGCGAATTTAGAGTATTTACCGAACGATTTCACTTGTTTAGAATGCCATGCGGTTACGCGGTAACAATGGTTTGTTTGTTACAACTGACCTTAACCGAAAATATGAAATACAAACAAAAATATCCAAAGATAGTAGATACCGGTTAGCTTTATTTACGAAAACCTTTTAGTTTTGTCTAATCAAATTATATATTATAAAACGTTATATAGTTGTGCTTGAGCTTTGGCATGTAATTATTGGTTTTATGAGCCTTCTTGTAAGTTGCCCAGGACATGCTACTTACTAAAGGAACATTTTTAAAGTTTTTTAAAACTTGAAAGCTTGTGATCATCATTTTATGTTTATTAATGTTAAGACAGAGACCGCCAGCCTTATAGTCACTCTTTACCCACGTTTTGTTTAATTTAATGTAATCCACTTGTTAAGTTAAAATAAGTTGTTGAAAAGTATTTTTGCAATACTTATATTTAGTTTACCTAAAAACCATCCATTTACATTGTGTTGTAAGTATCAGTTTTAGAGCAGCCTTCCTCTCTACACTTTTGTTTTATTTGTTAGTGTATTTATGAGTCTTTTGAAAATATGTCTACGTATACCAGCTGTTTGTTATTTTTTGCTTGGACGTGTGCTTGAAAAAGTTGTTTACTATGCTAAGCTTTCCCATCTTCGCCAAAATCGAATCACTCTGACTTTCTTTGTGTTTCCCAAGCGTGAATTTTCTTAATTATTTTATTTAATTAGCATTTTGACAATTTAAAAATTTGTGCCTGTGGTTTACGTATTGTTGTTCAAGTAAATCAATCACTCGTAATTAATTTAAATTGATCCTTTCGTAGTTACTAATTATCTTTTCTATCTATATCTATATATTTAAAACATAAGGCTTATTTTTGTTCCAGTTCGTTTGAGAGCTCCACTGGGCCGATTTGAGCGATTCTTTTTTATATTCAAGTTTTCGCTGTGTAGATTAGTCAATACTACTTAATTTTTATATATTTTTAATGTTTATATTTTTAATTTGAAAAACTCTAAAATGTTTAATTTGAGACGGACGAATCGGGCATTTACTTGGGACGCCCTCTCACTTTCTCCGGTGGTGAGTTTCATAAGTACTCCCGCTCTCCCGCATATAAATATAAAAAGGGTGATCCAGCCGTCCACTTCCATCATTAATAAGCGGTTAATGTTTAAAAATTGGTTAGGTTGCGTAGACAAAACGCAAATGGTGCAAATGATGTCTGTCTATTGATACGGGTTGATCTAGACCATCTAGCATAAAATACTTTGCAGTTCTGTTTAACACTTTATAGGGGCCGACATAGGTGTCTTTAATATTTAAGTCATGTGTATCATTTCTAATAAAAACATGTGTACAATTATGTAATTCTTTGGGAACGAAAGAATTTGATTTATATGTCCTTGCGAAAAAAACTTCTGATTGTGCATATGATATTTCATTTGGCGAAGAAATTGAGGTATGCGGAAATTTTCATCGGGTTTCTTTTCTTCAAAGAAATCCCCGGGTAAACGAAGTGCAGTTCCGTACAACATTTCTGCAGGTGAGACATCTAATTCGGATTTTATCGTAGCTCCCATAGATGAGAATGAATATTTGAGCATTGTCCGTTGTTATATAGTGGGGGATTCCAAAGCGTATTATCCATGTGTTGATAAAAGAATTTATTACTGTAGTTGCCGTAGCATCCCTTAAAGGAATAGCTTCTATCCATCTGCTGAAGCGATCTATTATGGTTAATAAGTACTTATAACCTTCTGAAGGTGGCAAATGTACTAGATCAAGGTGAATATTTTAGAAACGTTGATCTGGTTCTATAATTGGTTGCGCTTTCGTGTGACGAATCACTTTGTGGCGTTGGCAATCAGTGCAGGAAATAACCCATTTTTTATATCTTGGTTAAGGAAGACCATAGATAACGCTGGGAAATCATTTTCCGTGAAGCTCTGATACCAGGTTGCGCTACATTATGTAGTTATTGAAACAACTTATAGCGAAATTGTTGAGGAACGTAAGGTCTGGGACTCTTTTTGCTTACTTCCGTGCAAATAGGTGATTGACCGGGATTTTGAATTTGAACAAAATTAAAATTATTGCACTCTCGAAGATGTTGCAATTCTTTATCCGTTTGTTGGGCACGAGAAATCTCCTCGTATTTAATTGAAGAATCGGGCATATGAATAAGTTGCACTCGTGTTAGTGCGTCAGCGGGGATATTTTGTTGTCCTTGAATATGTCTAATGTCACTAGTATAATGGGAAATATATTCAAGTTGACGAAATTCGCGTGGCAAGTATGCATCACTATTGTTCTTTATTGCTGTACGTAAGGGTTTATGGTCAGTATATATATTAAAATCCCTACACTCCACATAATATCGAAATTTCTTTAGCGAAAAGTAAATTGCTAAAAGTTCGCGTGAAAAAACACTGTATTTTTTGTTCCGTAGGGGTTAGTTTACGTGAATAAAATGCTAATGGTTTTCACATATTATTATCAAGTTGCTGGAGTACTTCTGCAATTGTGGTAGATGAACTATCAGCTGCAATACTAATTGGTGCGTCGAGTTTAGGATGTGCCAGTAGTGTAATATTGATTAAAGCATTTTTAGCATTGTTAAAAGCTTGTACTTGATTACTATTTAATTTGATAGGTCTTTGAGAGGCCTTGCCTGGTACGACAAGATTATTGAGCGGCGCTAATATTTCAGCACAGTTTGGAATGAATTTATGATAATACGAAACAAGGCCAATAAAATTCCTAAGGTTCTTTTGATTAGTAGGCAATGGAAATTCTGCAATTGCTTCAACTTTTGTAGTTTGTGGTTTAATTCCGTTAGTATTTACAGTGTGTCCCAAAAAGTCAATTTCTGAGACACCATATTTACATTTATCCACATTTACGAGAAGCCCATTGTCTCTCAATCGTGAAAAGACCTGTTGCAGATCGTCAAGATGTTGTTGAGCATCTTTCCTGAATATTAAAATACTGTCTACGTAAAAAATATAAAAGATAGGCCTGATAATATTGTATCCATGAATCGGCTCCACGAGCTTGCTGCATTTCTTAACCCAAAACACATCCTTTTGAATTGGAAGAGACCTAGCGGTGTACTTCTGCAATTGTGGTAGATGAACTATCAGCTGCAATACTAATTGGTGCGTCGAGTTTAGGATGTGCCAGTAGTGTAATATTGATTAAAGCATTTTTAGCATTGTTAAAAGCTTGTACTTGATTACTATTTAATTTGATAGGTCTTTGAGAGGCCTTGCCTGGTACGACAAGATTATTGAGCGGCGCTAATATTTCAGCACAGTTTGGAATGAATTTATGATAATACGAAACAAGGCCAATAAAATTCCTAAGGTTCTTTTGATTAGTAGGCAATGGAAATTCTGCAATTGCTTCAACTTTTGTAGTTTGTGGTTTAATTCCGTTAGTATTTACAGTGTGTCCCAAAAAGTCAATTTCTGAGACACAGTGGTAATTGCTGTTTTGTATACATCAGCAGGGTGAATGGGGATTGCATAGTACGCCTTCTTCAGATCTATTTTGGAGAAAATGGTAGCGCCTTCTATTTTCCGGGTGAAGTCACTTAAGAAGGGTGTTGGATATCTGTCAGGAACTGTGATTGAATTCAAACGCCTATAATCTCCGACCATTCAATAAGGTTCCGCTGATGGTGTGTTCTTCTTAATTGGCACCAGGTGGATTGGTGTGGACCAATCCGTCCATACGTTATAACAGTCTGGAGGGTTTACTAGAAGTTATATTATTTAGATTTATATATTTAGTTGGAGTAAATAAAATACGTGTAGACTGATAAGATATTTTATTACTTCTTATGTAATAGGTTCGAGTAGACGTTGCGATCATTGTTATCGTTACCAATTTCTGAAAATTCCTGTATAGGAAGAGAAAGGTTAGTAACGACGGTACTGACCTGGTCACAATGATCATTATGATCATTAGAAAACGTGTCTGTAGTTTTTGTTGATACTAAATTAGATGTGATAATTTTATTGACACAATTAATATTTAAATTATTTGTTTGTAAAAAGTCTAAACCAAGAATAGGAATTGTGACATTAGCTATCAAAAATTTCCAGGGTTGGCGCTGTATATAAGAAATGCCAAAGTCAAGTGTCAAGTCTACTGTACCTAATATGGGAATGTTTGTATTGTTTGCCGCTCTTAGGTTGTCAGTAAAATTTTGCTTGCTTGTATTTTGGAATAATTTAGCTATCTTTGGTATTATTATTGAATAAGGGGATGCAGTGTCAACGATAAAAGAAATATTGTTTTGGTCCAATATTCACGTCGGGGTCACCAGTTATAACGATCTGGTGGTTTACCAGTAGTTATATTATATAGATTTATATATTTAGCTGGAGTAAATAAAATACGTGTAGATTGATGAGATATTTTATTACTTCTTGTTTATTCTGGTTGTCATGGCAATATCCTTAGCATTCAATGCCTTCTTGATGGAATATGTATGTAATGACTGATTGTGGTTATTTTATGAATGAAGATCATTACAGTACTAATCTTAAGTACAATACATATGTGTACATGTTATGAGTTCACTTAATTACGTATAATTCGACGTAATTAATCTTTTTGTTTAATTACTGAAAATATTTCTATAAAGGAACAAATACACTAAAACACTATTATATAATTAGTTTACGATCTATGGTGCATAAGAAAAAGGTCGGATAGATCCTAAAAAAATATTTATTTTTCAGAAATTGGTCAGTCAGTCAGTCTATTAATTTGTTCAAATTACATTTATTATGTATTTATTTAATATATACTTATGTATATTGAAGTCTTATGATTAAGCAATTCTGAAAGCTAACTTATCTAATCTAACTTACCGTGTTTACGGCCGCATAATTATTGTCAACACCAGGACTAGTGCAGTTGTCACATTGGGTTGAGCGGCTATACCGGGTTCCTCCACTTTACCTGTCATAATGATCTGCAAGTTAAAGGTTGCGATAATCCCTTCACCGAATTCCTCCACCGGAAAACCCCTTGGTCTTAATCCTTCGTAATGGTTTTATCATTAAGGTTTGCGCCCACGAAGACGGAGGTGGTTAATATTACATATTTGTGTTAGCAATTTTAAAATTTCACTTTAACTTTCAATTTTGAAGTGACAGTGTGCTGAGCTAAACTATTCATTTGCTAAATTGTGTGATAAGCTTTGTTGAAATGGATGCCCAATTCATGTTTAGTGAGAAAGGGAAAAAGCTTCTTTTACTGAACAATTTTAAATTTTTTCAAGCACACTTTGCAAAATGTGGAAAAATTCGTTGACGCTGCGTAATCAAAAGCTGCACCGCCAAAGTTTACACTAGTGATGTGAATAATGCAAAAGTGCTAGATGGAAATATTCATCTAGAACACAATCATACTGAAGATCCAAATATAAACAGACAAGCTGTCAGCAACAGTGCCAAAAGAAGAGTGGAAGGAGACTTATTTGAACGACCTTCAAAAATTATACACAAAGAACTGAAGGAAAATCAATTCTCTTCTGGAATTACTACAAACGATATAATTTGCATTAGAAACAATATTTATTCTCGTCGTCGTGAATCTTCCTCCGTTACCGAAAAACCAGGATGATGTATTCTCAATTGTCCAAGGTAAGAAACATATTTTTTTTTGTTTAATATCACCGATAATAATCAATCTATATTTTCAGATATGCAACCGAAGACCCACAAGCAAGAGAATTTTCTAATTGCTTCAGACAAAGTCAGCAAAATTATGATATTTTCCTGCTTCACAAATATAAATCTTCTGTGCTCGGTTAAAACATTATTCATGGACGGTACTTTTGAATTTTGCACAAAATTTTTTCTTCAAATGTTTACAATTCATGGTTATATAAATGGACATTATGTCCCTCTTGTGTTTTGTTTGCTACCAGACAAAAAAATGTCTACGTATTTGGTATTGTTTAAAATTCTCACCGAAAAATGTACTGAATTTAATTTGAGGTTCAATCCACAGCAAATAGTAATAGATTTTGAAAAAGCAATACACAGTGCTGTTAGTAACACATGGCCCAACATAAAAATTATAGGACGCAGATTTCATCTGGGTCAAGCGTGGTTTAGAAAAATTCAAGCTCTAGGTTTAACACAAGTGTACAAAAACCGGACTTCTGTTGAAGGCCAATTTTTAAAGCAATCTTTTGGTATCCAGTTTTTAAATCCAGAAAACGTAGGTGACTTTTCTGTATCGGAAATATTCGAAGATATTCCTTCTGATGATACTAGATTAATTCAATTCTGTGATTATGTAGTTGATAATTATATAAGCGACGAAGCTCCATTTCCTCCCGAGATATGGGCTTGTTCTGATGGTTCAATGTATAGAACCACAAACTCATGCGAATCATTTCACTCTAGATTTCCAATTTTTATTCAAGCCATCCCAACATTTTCCAATTTATAAATGTGTTGCAAAATTTTCAATCCGAAACTTACGTGAAAATACGTACAGCTAATAAATGTGTAAAACAGCTAACAAAACAAACTAGGGAAAAGCAAGATTTTTTGAAAAACAAAATTTTAGAATTAGAGCGCAGGGTAATTTCCCAAAAGGAATTTGTAAGAACTGTCTGTTATTCCCACTTGCCGTCGTAGTAATTATTAGAAATTGAAATTAAGTATATATAATGTATGTACATTGTACATAACTATATCTATCTACATAATTTGTCTGTATGTATTGTTAATATACACTTTTGACAAAATTGTTGTTTGGCTTTTACTCTTGGATACATCTATTTAAATATAAGGAAAGAACAGAATCATTAGTTTACACGACAGGACATAATTATGACCTGACCATCCCATTTAATTTCCAAGAAGTTCTTTAATCCCAATGGTCAGCGATGGTGGAGGAATCGGGCTATGAGATTACAGCCACCTGAGGGCCGGTGGAGGAACTCTGCCGTGCCCGGGTTGAGACAATACTATTCTACAAGGTATTTTATAATCTTATTAAAATTGCCACTTTAATCCTAAAATAACACATCTCACTCAACAATGGCACATAAATTGCTAAGATTTGACAAATTTATAATTTACATATGTACTTATAATAAGTAAGAAGTTATATATTAATATCTAGTATAATACATCTTATTTTCAATCTATTGCGATTTTTAAGAAACCATCTCAAACATAGGTGACGTGGCTACACAAAAATAAAAACCACTTTCTTTTGTTGTTCATCTCTGGTGTAAAGTTGAAGATTTATAGTTTGAAATTTGCTGCAACCTTAACGGAAGTTAAGTAAGTTGAACAAGGAAATTACGTTAGTGTCCAGTCGCCTTGCAGAATTAGATAAGCCCACGTCTGTAGAATAGGTTAACGTTGCTGAGTTGTGGGTGGAAGTGATTCGTGACAGGTACTACTACACCCCATTACAAACACGGTTGACGACTAACAAATGGATATCTTTACCCTACATTTAAAAACGGTTTTCAGCAGCTTTCAGATACTTGAAATAAATCAGAAAAGAAAAACCTTTTGAAACTAATATGTCGTCGTTTAAAATGGTTAAACGGATGCCTTATGAAAAAGGTATGTGGATGTTGGCAAGATGAAAAATCTTACGTTGACTATGGAAGATTTAAATTTATTTTGTAATTTTCATAAATTATCCGTTTTTTCTACAAAAAGAAAAAAAAGAAAGATATAAAATTCGTTTTGATCTCGCAAACCTAAATCTTTATATTCAGACTGACAAATAATAAACAGCTTTTCAGCAACAGAAGTAAATCCGCCCTAATATATAATATCTTTGTTATTTGAATTTTCGTTTTGTATGTTTACAGTAACTAATTTATGGAAACGTCTAATTTTGTGTTATGAAGGATGGGCGAGAAATACGTAAGCTTTTCTTGGTTGTGTTGTCTTATTTACCTTCTGTCTGGTTTTTAGCTTCATTTTACTTTTAGATACAATCGGAAAACCAGCTGCCTTACTGTTACTAACCTAAGCTTCATGCTTGGTACATGAATAAGAAATATACTACATGCTTTAATAAATAAAACTTTTGAAAAGAAACCTTTGCATTTCGTAGGGTAGGGTTAGGTAATTCTAATTTTGCAAATGAAGAGTGTGTAATAAAAATAATACTCGTAAATGAATCATACTTTTTAGATGTTCAGCTCAAATCTCGTTAAAATTTGGTTTATTTGAGTTTGACTCTTATTCTTGTAGGAGTGTATACAACCTGTTTTTCAGAAATTTCAGAGGTTATTCATTTAAAACATGTAATTTTTTGTCGAAGTAGTAGTTCTAGAAAAAAATTTCGAAAAAGCATACCAATGTCAGAACGCTGCATTGCACGCTATAGTTAATGGAAGGTGTGGCTTTTTGAACAAACTTCGAGAACGGAAGCAATTAAATACATGCACCTCGTATAACTTTTTTGAAAAATAAGCTTTCTTTAGCAATTGGATCTCTGGAAAATAAGTTCGCTGTTGTTGTTAACGTAAAACTCTGTATCGAAAACCATCTTAGAGCTTTTGCTGAAGAAGTAAGCTATTAAAAAACAATTACTTGTGATTTACTAAAAGTTTACTTTGATTATGTCTCTTATTTATTAGGGAATCTAATACTTAATTAAGATCGAGAACTGTCTATCTGTATCTTTTTTGTAGCATTGAGTGCCCACAGTACAAATAAGTTAATTTTCAATATTTATTGCCTCATTCATTAATAGAATATCTAGTCTTAGAAGTAATCAGGGTATGACTAATTAAGTGCAGTGTGCTTCATTTAAAATCAGCGATATATGACGCGATATTTTAAACAAGTGAAAGTACACACGAAATTTAGCAAAACCTTATAGACCAAGAG
Organism: Agrypnus murinus; assembly: GCA_929113105.1. Lineage (NCBI taxonomy): Eukaryota > Metazoa > Arthropoda > Insecta > Coleoptera > Elateridae > Agrypnus > Agrypnus murinus. Next base: position 197,563,500 of record OV816024.1, read on the forward strand.
CCAGCAACGTATTTCCAGTTGTCATTTCAACAGTCGTAAAAATTTGGGTACTAAATCTTATATACCAGCTGAACACTAAAAGTCAATTCTGGCAGCCCCCTGCGGCCGGGTTATACAACCCCAACATTACTAAGAGGGTGAAAAATAAGATTCAATTTATTTAAAGTAACAGTCATGAAATTTCAGGAGGTTACTTTCGATAGTGTACTTTATTTATAAAAATTATTGCCAGAAAATTTCCACCCCTCCTAAATGTTGCCAGAACGCGGTAAATGTGTATTTAAAAAAGTTTCATTTTTGTTATTTTAACAGTCTCGAAATTTGGACAGAATAATTAAAATATATGTAGGATAGGTAATATAAGAAGCCAGAACAAAACTCCATCACTAACTGTCTGCCAGAACGAAAAACGTTCCCATACGAGTGCGAGCCAGACAGTTATATAGCGGCCTGCGGGTTAGAGAGAGAACGTATATGGAGAGTAAAACGGGCTAGCTATATAAAATTTAATAAAACATTTATTGTAGAAATTTAAAGACATGTTTATTTAATGTATCAAAACTTATTAATTTGTTTATTCATCTTCTTCCTCAACTTGATCATCATCAGAGACGTGCATTTTAGTAAAGCATAAAACCACTATGTCAATGGAGCGAAGCAATTTAAACTGCAGTACTGCAATATAACACCAGCAGGCGGTTGAAAATGGTGGGTTTGGAGTACCCTTGCCGCAAAAACTAAAGTGAAAAACGGTCTATTTCAAATAAACAACGTCAATTAAAGAAATTGTCAGTGACGTAACAAGTTTTATATAAGAACTTTCCTATTTGTAAACTATACGTTTTATAACTTGTAGCGACGGCGCTTATGAGAGATGATGTAATCAAGGGTTTTTCTCGGGCGAGGTCACCTAAAATGCACGTCTCTAATCATCATCCTAATTGTCGTTATTATCAATAAGCATGGAATCGTTTGAATCCTCGATTGAATCGATTTGAGGTATTAATATGTCATCATCTGTAAAAATGATTGATAATAACTCTTATTATTATCATCCTCTTCGATCTCGATGTTGTCGTTGGCGATCGCGTTACTTACTGTGGGTGGTAATTGATCTCCCTTGAACCATTTAAAATCATACTGGCCATCATTTAACAGCCATCCATTGTCTTCTGGATTAAAAATTGTTGGCATCTTCAGATGTGCATTTCTCCAAATGCTTGTAATATATTTAGTTCTTAATATGTGTTGATGCAGTTCAGCTTTACAAGGTTGCAAATGACATCCATCAAATTTTATTACTGTATTTTCAAATGGTTTATCGATCTTTTCAGCGGTAAGATTTTTCATGAACAGTTCAAATTTTGAATCGTTTAAAACACCCTAAACGGAAAAAAAAACAATGAAGAACTATGTCAAAGGTACAGAGGAAAGAGCAATGGACCATTTATGAGTTGTACTCCCTAAAATATAAGCATACTTTTTTCGTTCTGGCAGACAGTTAGTGATGAAATTTTGTTCTGGCTTCTTATATTACCTATCCTACATATATTTTAATTATTCTGTTCAAATTTCGAGACTGTTAAAATAACAAAAATGAAACTTTTTTAAATACACATTTACAGCGTTCTGGCAACATTTAGGAGGGGTGGAAATGTTCTGGCAATAATTTTTATAAATAAAGTACACTATCGAAAGTAACCTCCTGAAATTTCATGACTGTTACTTTAAATAAATTGAATCTTATTTTTCACCCTCTTAGTAATGTTGGGGTTGTATAACCCGGCCGCAGGGGGCTGCCAGAATTGACTTTTAGTGTTCAGCAGGTATATAAGATTTAGTACCCAAATTTTCACGACTGTTGAAATGACAACTCGAAATACGTTGCTGGCTCTCCGTCTATTATTAAATATAATTATAAATGTGAATGCGGATGCGAATGCGCATGCGACTGCGACTGCGAATGTAAATGTAATAAATATAATATTTAATAAAGCTTAAAGTGGATTTGGGGATCATTGGTATTAGGCTCAAATTCGTAAAAACTGATACTTCATTTTACTTTAAATTCGTGTGGTAATACCCGAATGCTGACGGTTCACGATCATCTCATCAATTTTCACATCATCACATTGAATTATTTCAAGTAAAAGTAATTCATTTTGTTGTATTTTAATAAAACATTTTAGTGTGCAAATTGGAGTGTTATCCTATTGTAATAATTTATTTGATAACAAATCCTACAAATAAGATTGTTATGTATTGTGTCTCTCAGGTTTTATTCAATGACAGTCATATTTTACAAAATACGAAAAACTTGTCTTAATAGCCAAAGTACGACGCGACGGTCAGAATGAAAGTATAGTATATTATGGGACAAGTGGTTGAAATAAAATTTCAACGTTGAGAGTGGTTTTTTTCAACGAGCGATAGCGAGTTGAAAAAAGTAACTCGAGACGTTGAAATTTTAGCAGACACGCGTTCCATATACTATATTTTTTGGTCCTCCGTCCATTTTTAATGACATTGTATGCGTCTACACCGGCTATGAAACAAGGCTATTTCAGGTCTAGACCGGCAAAAAAGTTACTAAAGGTTGGCATTACCGCATTCGGCCATGATGAATCCCCGTTTGGCTGTCAACCGTGTCAACTGTTGTTGACATGCAGAGTTGCAGATGACTGATTAAGCCAATATATTAAAAAAATGAATTAATTGCTACGATTTAACATATTAACAGCCACTACCCCATTTCTTTTTTATAGGTAAGTATAATTGAAATTATTTGTAAACTAGGTAAGTCAAATAACATTTTTTTTAGGTTAAGGAAAATTACTGTGGCAGTCTCAAGTGCCACGCTTTAATAATGTTACAGATACACAACATAAAACTATTTTAAATAAAAAACAACAACGAAAACTAATAAACTAGATCAATTATTTAAAGTTAAAATTAATTGTGCAGTTTTGCAAGTTCGATAAATTTATGTTTGCAGAGTTACCATCATTAAGTTTTAACTGAACATTCTGAATAGCGGAAGAATTGTCAGTTTGTGCATTGCTCATTACTTCCGTGGTGCTGCAGCTATGCCCTACAGAAGTAGTAGAAGTTGATGGCTGTGGTAAAAAGTTTAATTCATTCTGAGTTCTTCCAACCAATTGATTGGCTGTAGCTATTTTTGCCTTCAAAGACTCTTCAATGTAACCCTCGGCGACTGAAGTGCTTTTCCAGCCCCCATGCCGCTTTAAGGTTGTAATATCAGCACCATGGCCTGCCAACACTGTGGCACTACTTCGGCGAAAACAGTGCCCTGTATATTGTTTTGGATTTTCAAGTTTTAAATAGGTTGCAATTTTGCATGGCATATTGCCGAATGTATGAAGACCCACAGGTTGTTTTCTGCATATATTTTTTGCGTAAAATAAAAATAATCTTTGAATTTCTGTGTCTGGTCTTAAGTGAATGTAATTTCTGATAATTTCAATCCAGGTAGGTTTTGTAATACAGGCACTCCGGGGTTTGTTAGTTTTTGTGTCATTAATGTTTATTACAATAACATCCCCTCGATCTTTGATATCTTCAACTTTTAAATTTACCAGTTCATGCCTTCGACAAGCAGCACTCATACCTATTATTAAAGCTACCTAAAAAAGATGGATTTTTTAAATCAAGAAAAGAATTTAACATAAATGGGAGTACTGACTTTTATCAGGAGATAATCCTCGTTTGGCGCTTCATTTATAAATCTATTGATATCTTCAATTTCTAGAACTTTGGACTTCTTAGGGACGTATTTATCTTTTGATCTTTTTAAAAAGGCAATTAATTTCGAATAATTGGCAATATTAATGTCGTGTTTAATATTTAATGTTGACTTTAACATTGAAAATATTGACCATAGCGTCGAAGATTTCAAGCTTTTTGCTTTCCATTCAAAATACGCCAATAAAACACATTCGTGAAAATTACCCATCTTGACTGAATTTGCTCCGCACCACTTTACGAAGAGTCGTACTCCTTCCAATATCTACTGGAAGATTTTGATGGTAGTAAATTGTTTATAACTCTGTCGGCTGCTTCAGTAATATGAGCTGGTGTATCCATTGTATTAATTTAAAGAAATTTACAAATTTCACGACGTTCACGACTAATGTCAAAAGTTTGGAACCTACTTGATTTTGAATTCAAAATTTCTGTGTTGTCAACCCAAGGCGAGAAAAATTCCCTAGCATGAATAATTAATTTATAATAAATGTAAATAAGTATTTGTCGGCCCAAAAAATAGTGTGTATCATACGCCCAGAAACTGTTTTGCGAGTATTCGGAATTGCGGGCCTTGGCCTACGGCCTCGGCCCGCAAACTCACACTCGCAAAAATCCAGTTTCTGGTCTAATGATACAAATAACTATTCTTCGAATTTTTAGTAAATTAATGCACTTTAGAAAAAAAATATTACATTTAAGTGACAAAACATGACATTAAAGTGACATTTCTCTTGTCAGCAATGTGGAACAGTTTGAAATTCGAAATCGCGGTAGTCCGATAATTTCAACCTCTAGAGGTTGAAATGCGATTTCAACCATTGTTATCGATTGCAAAATGAGTGATTTCAATGTCATGAGGAGAAAAAATTATTTATTCACAATCATATTGCAATATGCACATTTCATATGTTGTAAAAACCTTGGAAAGTAAGCTATTGCTATAGCAACACCAAAGTGGTTAACAAATTCCTTTACATGGCTGTAAAACTGACATGTAAAGTTATGGCCAACTTGTTTTTCTGAATAATTTAAAACAGGACGTTTTATCCGATTTAAATTTGAGTTTTTATAAATATATTTAACGCTAAAAACATATTTTTTATTTAATACTAGTTTTATTTTTATTTTTCCGTGTTTTATATTTAATAATTACAATGGAATTAATTAATTTCTAATTTTAAAATACTGAGCGCATACATCGCCATCTAGCGGCGAAGAATGAAACCTTACTTAAAATTTGTTTTGGTCGATAGATGGCTTTGATTGAAATTATGACAGTTTATAAAAAATTTATTTTAAAATTTAAAATTACTTTTTATTTTGATTATCTTAAGTCTAATTATTGTGAATAAAATAGTATACATGTTTCGTTGGTAAAGTTTCCACGCCTCGCGATAATTGTTTGACCTCGACGTACCGTCTCGGTCAAACAATTATCGCTTGGCTTGTAACGATATCCTTTACCAACTCAACATGTAATATACTATTAAAGCATAAATACATTTCAATTGCACTACGATTTATTTAAACTTCATAATTTGTGCAAATTTTTCCCCCCATACGTTGTCATTTTTAATACTATTTTAAAGGGATCACTATTTTGATAACAACTAAGTTTTTTATATACCTAACTGAAAACGATATTTATTCAGTAAATAAATAATATTTAACTTAAACTCTTGTGATAATAAAGTATCAGTAAATTGTTGGAGTTTTAGATTTCAATCAATCTAATGACGTGTAAAAGTAACGATTTATGGTTATGTTCAAACAAGAAACCTTTTCTGACTTGTGGGTATCTTGCAAAATTTTAAACCAACACAAGAGAGCGGCGTCCATTTATAATTATTGCTTATGCTGTTTTCCCTTTGCAATTTATGAGTTCAAAAAACCAGTACCTGCGACGCTTGAGTAGAATTCGATTGAATAAGAAACTGTAGATAAAGTAAACTGTAGTAATTACAACCAATTTCTTAAAATTGGTAAAATTCTGTAAAAAAATTACAAAATCCTTTTCAAAAGTACCGTTATTAATTAATAATGTTTTTACACTGGATACAATTTACTACCTATTATTACTGTAAATCAGAGGTTCCCAAACTTTTTTGTATCGTGGTCCACTTGCCATGTTTTTCGGTTTTGGGTAGAGCCCCTGCTTATCTGATATTGATTTTTTGCAAATTCATCAACTTCAAATGTATTGTTGACAGCTGGTGTAGTACTACCCACTTTGAAAGATTTAAATTTCTAACTGTAGTGAAGTATAGTGTGAAACACTTAAAAAAACACATTAAGTTTTATACATTTATTAATTAAATTCAAATTAAAACGAACCAAATTAAAATTTATTATCTGTTACATAAAACCGGGTGTTCGGGAGACCACACGACGTTCACCCTTAAAACTGGCTGTCCTCTACCCTATCTCGCTGACGGGCAACGGATGAAGCTGTCAGATTAAGTGTGTGGTAGAGAAATTCGTGAGAATTCTCGACGGTAACTCATACCGATCAGGGGGAGCCCTGGAAATGAGACCGGTGTGGGCGGATTCGAATCTCGCCTGGGACAAGGCCACTTATGGTCACCAACGGAACCCGCTGCTTGACCGAGGTCATTTATGGTCACCAAGGAACCCGCTGATTGACAGAGGTCATTTATGGTCACCAAAGGAATCCGCTGTTTGACTGAATCTCAAGTGCGAAGAATCGAAGTGAGGTTTATCCCGCTTTTGGGCATATGGGAAACTGCAAGCCGCCAGGTAAATGTGCTTAAGAGCTATCCCGACCACCCTATGATCCGGACTGCAGCCGCGTACAGTGATTGGGAGACGCTCTGAAAGCCATTACACTTAAGGAGAGTTGAAGCGAATACATAGCCTCTCACTATCAAGACAACTTCACCAAATACGGATACACACCTGGAGTCTATAACGTGATAACTTAAACGAAGCTCTGTCGAGGGCCCACCAAGCCTATAATTAGTAGATCGGGGTGGCAAAACCATTAAAAAACCAAGTTCCGCCACAATTGAGGTTGGATTCGATCGGGCAGTGGCCCCAACTAAGGCTTGGTGAAAGAACAGTGAAGAGGCAGTGGTCCCAATTAATAACAGCGTTAAGCTGGGGAATAGTCCTATTGCTGGACGAGGTACTTTGCCCCGTATGAAAGAGGACGGGAGGGTGCCGGCGGGTGAGCAACGTGTTAAGTCAATTGCTCCGGCACTATGCCTGCGATAGCTAGTAGAGGGTGGATAGGCAACCTCGCTCCGACCAGTGAGCTGATCTGGTAGCAATTGCTGTACTGCCGGTTATGCAACTTGCGCGCTGATTGGGCGTATCCCAATCACTTCCTTCTGGAAGGGAACGTGGGGGTTTGTTCACACGGGTACCCCACGTAAAATAATCATGACAATCAATGTTACATAAGATAACTAAGCAAAAAATAAATGCTTAAGAAATTACACTTTTTATCTGTAATTTGCGGCTCGCAAACCGATTTTGACCCGTTTTCAACAGAAATGAAAATTCCTTTCCTCCTCAGGCCTCGAACCCACATAGCCACATATATTGTTTTCGTGGCTAAGCACTAGACTGACTAGACTCTAGTGGGTCAAATTAAGGTAGTATTATGTAAGTAAATAGGTACTATCTGTGTATGTGGATTATTCCATTCATGGAATGCCAAAATTAATGCCACGACCTGCTTATATGAGATCCACTATCGTTGACCCTCATTTTCGTTTCAAGGACCCTCAATTTTTTTTCACTGACATGGACCCCTTGCATGTCGTCGTCGACCCCTGGGGGTCGATATAGACCACTTTGGGAATCACTGCTGTAAATCATTGAACTTAAAATGCATTTTAAGTTGCTTCAAGTTTAATGTTACCTAAGACTAAGCCTGTCATAAAGCCTAATCCTCTTAGAAAGTAAGAAGACACGTTTATCTAAATATTTTTGTATAGCATTCAATAAAGGATCGTATTTTAAAATACTGACCCTTTGCTGGCATAATATCTTTTTTCTACTCACTGCATGGAAAGTGTAATTTTGCTCCCCTTTTTGAGAGAGCAAAGTAGTCCATTGTCTCCCACGGGAGGTAATATTTTTTACCTCCCGCATTTTAATAAAGCGGCATTTTATTTATGTACATTTATTGTGAAATTACAATTATTTGCGTTATGTATAGTTACAGCGGTATTTAAAAGAAACTCAGATCCAATCGCTGATTGAACGTCTTTTGCTGAAGCAATATTATTCTTGGTAGCAGTTGCAGACACCCCAGTCTGAGGAAACGTAGCGCAAACATGGGTTTCTGTATCTCTGCTTGAAGATGAGGGTATTCCAGGATTCTCTCCTCCGAGGATTTTTTCTGAAGCTCTTTTCTTATTTGCTATTGAGTCATTAATATATCCCTCTGCTACCGAAGTCGATCTCCAACCCCCATGTCTCTTCAAACTAAGAATATTTGCTCCTGCATCAACTAACAGAGTCGCAGAAGTTCTTCGCAGGCAATGACCCGTGTAAGCCTCACTATTCTCTTTACCCAAAAACTTCGCTATAATACTAGGTATTTTTGCTAAACTATTTTTTCCAACAACTTGAACTGAACATTTTCCTTTTCTGTAATTAATGAAGAAACGCCGATGATCTATTGTTGTTGGACGGAGAGCGACATATTTTCTGAATATTTCAACAACATTTACTCCATTTCTTGTTTGCCCATCGATTACAAATGTTCGCTGAATTCTGGTTTTAGAATCAGGAATTTTGACTATCAGAAGAGAACCCTTGTCTGTAATATCATCCACTGTCATTTTCACCATTTCGTCGCATCTTAGGGCACCGGTTATTCCCATAACTAATACAACCTAAAAAAAACAACAACAAGTAAGTACCTATTATTATTTAATTATAATTTTAAACCAACCTTCATCATTAAAAACTGTACATCTGGCGCTTCCGATAAAAATTTGTTCACATCTTCTCTAGTAAACGTTTCCGATTTTTTTGCTTTATATCCAGCAGACTGACGTTTAAGGAAAGCTATTAGTTTAGGATACTTGATATCAATATTTTCTTTAACTGACAATGTCGTCTTCAGCATGGAGAATTTTGCCCATAGGGATGAGGGTTTAAGGACCTTGGAGATCTCAGAAAAATAGGCAAGTACAATGTTTTCACTAGTTTTGTTGGCTTTCCTTTCTTCACACCATTTCTTGAACAATGCGTGCTCTTTCAAATATTTTTCCTTAGATTTTTGGGGGAGAAGATTTAGCGACACCGATGTTGCTTCTTCTAAAAGGTCTGGTGGAGTGCAATTCAGCTCCTCCTCACCATTATTTTCATCAAATATAGCACAAAATTGATGAATTTGCAAAAATTGTTATGTCTGTTTATGTCGTCGTCAAGGATACCTACTTACCACATACCACTACGTTAATTTCTCTCAAACGTTAACAAATTGATATAAAAATATGAATTTCTAGACTTTTTATGATCTCGTTCGTAGAAAAAAGCATATATATATATCACGGGAGCAAAGTGAATTTCCTCCCTTGGCGCAAGTACGGCCCTCCGCTGCGCGTCGGGCCGCAAATTTGCGCCCGGGAGGAAATTATCCACTTTGCTCCCTTGATATATAAATAACTATTATTATTTCCTGCTACATGCTGAATTATGTGCCTATATAAATTAATAGAAAACTAATTGTTAAAAAGCATCAATCAATTTTATTCTTACACGCAATTCTATTTCCTATATAATAGTATACGAAGTAGTATTTGCTGTACGATTACGCAAGCATGTCGACACAGTTCGGCGAACTGCTCGTACGTGTGTAAGATATACCAGACTGGCTGAAAAACATCAAATTGCCGATAGCCAAGTTAGTCTGTTGGTTATTCTAGAATTCTTAAGTGTTATATTTCTTCGAATTTGGTTCACTTTATAAATTCAAATATAACCTTGTTTATTGTTTCCAGCCTTATTTTGTGGAACTCCATAATCATGAAATAAATAAAGATTATTAAAAGTTTCACAGTTTTATTAAAATATACCTGACAATATTGTTTCGACAGCTATGCTGTCATTATCAAAGGTAATATAATTATAAACAAACACGTCGCTAAGGTAGATACAAAATAGGTAACTAGATAAAATAATAATAATAATAATAAAAATTAATAATAAAAATCATAATTAAACATCTAATACTTCCAGTAACGGAGAATTACTGAGCTCAAGTTGTTCATTCATTAAAGGTACCCTGAGTTTGTGTTTGTATATCTCAAAGGCTTCTAAAATGTCTAATTTGCGTTTGTTATTACAAAAATGTAGGAATTTAATATTATTTTGAGGAGTGATTGTGTGATTTTGTTCTAAAAGGTGTTTGGCGTAATTCGATTTTTCAGGATGTTTATTTTTGTAATGACGTACGTGTTCTTTATATCTTATGTCAAAATTTCGAAGTGTTTGTCCAATATATACCGAACTACAAAAAGAACAATTTAAACGGTAAATGCCCGATTTCATGATATCATGTGTTCTGTCTTTAGCATTAAATAAAAATGAAAAAGTGTTAGTGTTGGTTTTAAATGTTATTTTATAATTGTTGGTTTTTCTTAGTATATGTGCAATTTTTTCTGATATTTTGCCAAAATATGGTATAGATATGTAATTTGTGTCTTCTGTTTGATTGTCAATGGGATATATTCTTTTGATAGCTAACCTATAATCTTTTTGTTTAATTAAAGTGTCAATCATGTTCGGATTATAATGATTTGCATGTGCTAGTTGTTTGATGGTTGATATCTCTTTGCTAAAATCTGATTTTGTTAGTGGAATAGTTAAAGCTCTGTGTACTAATGATCTGTATGCTGCTATTTTATGTGTATTGTGGTGACAAGATTCATTTGGTATTGTTATGTCTGTTTGTGTTGGTTTTCTGTATATGGAAAATTCAAAAAGATTGTCTGCGTTAATCTTGATATTTAAGTCTAGAAAGTTTATAGCCCTGTTTTGTTCTGTTTCTAGTGTAAATTTTATATTAGGATGGATATTGTTTATAAGAATTAAAAATTCATTGATAACCTCAAAAGAACTGTCAAAACAAGCTAAAATGTCATCAACATAACGAAACCAGAAGATAATGTGTTTAGAGAGGTTTAATTCAAATATTCGATCTTCAAACTTGTCCATAAATATGTTAGCTAATAGAGGACTTAGAGAATTACCCATAGGTAAACCATCCTTTTGTAAATAAATTATGTTATTAAAAGTGAAATAATTTTGACTTATACAAAGGTCAAATAATTGAATTAACTCTAACCTTTTAACTAATTCTATATTACTATTGATCAAGAAACTATCTAATAAAGGAATACATTCTTGTGGTGGTATTCTGGAGAACATGTTGCAAATATCAAAACTAACAAGTTTTGAATGTGGTGGAAGATGTATGTTTTGCAGCTTATCTACTAATTCTAATGAATTTCTAACAGAGTATTTCGATTTGTAACCTATCGTGTTAATAATCTGGTTCAGTTTTTTAGATAAAATGTGATTAGGTGCATTGATGTATGATACAACTGGTCTTATTGGCATATTCTGTTTGTGGGTCTTGACTAATCCATACAGTTTAGGTATTTGTGGGTTTTTATTAATGATTTGTTGCTTTTCTAATTCTGAAAAGCAGATATTGCAGTTTTCTAAACCTTGTTTTATTTCTTTTTGGAATTTTGTGGTTGGGTTTTTGTTTAACGTTTCAAAATTTTCTTTATTAATAAATTCATTAACTTTTTGTATGTAAATATCTTTTGAAAGAATTACCAAAGTGCTACCCTTATCTGCTTTAACAGAAATTAGATTGTTCTCTGTGATTTTCTGTTTTATAGATTGAAGAAGTGATATGTTAGATGTGTTGTACATTTTGTCCTGTTTCAAAGACATCTCTTTTAACAAATTCGAAATTTGGAATTTTGCATAGTTATTATGATCTTTCTTAAGTATAGTTTCGCATTCAACGGCCAAAATTTCTTTAATTTTGTTGGTAAATTTTGGAAAAGGACAAAATTTGAAACCTTTGTTAAGAAATTGTGTTTCTCTGTCATTGAATGTTATATTCGACAAGTTTATGAAACGAGGATAAAAGTTTGCAGTGTTCTGACAATTATGGTTATTTTGTAGTGTACGTTTTTGTTGTACAAGTCGATGAAGTTTATTTTTCTGTGTGGTGTATTTTTTGAATTTAATGTGACTGACGGTTTCTCTAATGTCAAAATCTAAGATGTCAAATTGGATATTGTGTAATTTATGAGTAAGTTCTGTATAGAGTACCTTTATATAAACGTGCATATTGTCTCTTATACTAAACCATTTCTTCGATTCTTCTTTGAGCCATCTTCTTTTGGCATTCCTAATCACTTTTTCAGTAATCGAATTCTTGGTTCTGGTAGTGATGTTTATGTAGTTAGGAATAACCTGACGTTTCAGACATTCTTGGTTAAACCAAACATTCTGACTTGCGATTCCGTGTTTGATCATAAGTTTCTTGTATAACTTGGCTTGTTCTTCTAACAAAGACGAAATAATTTTTGTTTATTGTTTCCAATATCCAATATGCAATTTGACATCTTAGATTTTGACATTAGAGAAACCGTCAGTCACATTAAATTCAAAAAATACACCACACAGAAAAATAAACTTCATCGACTTGTACAACAAAAACGTACACTACAAAATAACCATAATTGTCAGAACACTGCAAACTTTTATCCTCGTTTCATAAACTTGTCGAATATAACATTCAATGACAGAGAAACACGATTTCTTAACAAAGGTTTCAAATTTTGTCCTTTTCCAAAATTTACCAACAAAATTAAAGAAATTTGGGCCGTTGAATGCGAAACTATACTTAAGAAAGATCATAATAACTATGCAAAATTCCAAATTTCAAATTTGTTAAAAGAAATGTCTTTGAAACAGGACAAAATGTACAACACATCTAACATATCACTTCTTCAATCTATAAAACAGAAAATCACAGAGAACAATCTAATTTCTGTTAAAGCAGATAAAGGTAGCACTTTGGTAATTCTTTCAAAAGATATTTACATACAAAAAGTTAATGAATTTATTAATAAAGAAAATTTTGAAACGTTAAACAAAAACCCAACCACAAAATTCCAAAAAGAAATAAAACAAGGTTTAGAAAACTGCAATATCTGCTTTTCAGAATTAGAAAAGCAACAAATCATTAATAAAAACCCACAAATACCTAAACTGTATGGATTAGTCAAGACCCACAAACAGAATATGCCAATAAGACCAGTTGTATCATACATCAATGCACCTAATCACATTTTATCCAAAAAACTGAACCAGATTATTAACACGATAGGTTACAAATCGAAATACTCTGTTAGAAATTCATTAGAATTAGTAGATAAGCTGCAAAACATACATCTTCCACCACATTCAAAACTTGTTAGTTTTGATATTTGCAACATGTTCTCCAGAATACCCCCACAAGAATGTATTCCTTTATTAGATAGTTTCTTGATCAATAGTAATATAGAATTAGTTAAAAGGTTAGAGTTAATTCAATTATTTGACCTTTGTATAAGTCAAAATTATTTCACTTTTAATAACATAATTTATTTACAAAAGGATGGTTTACCTATGGGTAATTCTCTAAGTCCTCTATTAGCTAACATATTTATGGACAAGTTTGAAGATCGAATATTTGAATTAAACCTCTCTAAACACATTATCTTCTGGTTTCGTTATGTTGATGACATTTTAGCTTGTTTTGACAGTTCTTTTGAGGTTATCAATGAATTTTTAATTCTTATAAACAGTATCCACCCTAATATAAAATTTACACTAGAAACAGAACAAAACAGGGCTATAAACTTTCTAGACTTAAATATCAAGATTAACGCAGACAATCTATTTGAATTTTCCATATACAGAAAACCAACACAAACAGACATAACAATACCAAATGAATCTTGTCACCACAATACACATAAAATAGCAGCATACAGATCATTAGTACACAGAGCTTTAACTATTCCACTAACAAAATCAGATTTTAGCAAAGAGATATCAACCATTAAACAACTAGCACATGCAAATCATTATAATCCGAACATGATTGACACTTTAATTAAACAAAAAGATTATAGGTTAGCTATCAAAAGAATATATCCCATTGACAATCAAACAGAAGACACAAATTACATATCTATACCATATTTTGGCAAAATATCAGAAAAAATTGCACATATACTAAGAAAAACCAACAATTATAAAATAACATTTAAAACCAACACTAACACTTTTTCATTTTTATTTAATGCTAAAGACAGAACACATGATATCATGAAATCGGGCATTTACCGTTTAAATTGTTCTTTTTGTAGTTCGGTATATATTGGACAAACACTTCGAAATTTTGACATAAGATATAAAGAACACGTACGTCATTACAAAAATAAACATCCTGAAAAATCGAATTACGCCAAACACCTTTTAGAACAAAATCACACAATGACTCCTCAAAATAATATTAAATTCCTACATTTTTGTAATAACAAACGCAAATTAGACATTTTAGAAGCCTTTGAGATATACAAACACAAACTCAGGGTACCTTTAATGAATGAACAACTTGAGCTCAGTAATTCTCCGTTACTGGAAGTATTAGATGTTTAATTATGATTTTTATTATTAATTTTTATTATTATTATTATTATTTTATCTAGTTACCTATTTTGTATCTACCTTAGCGACGTGTTTGTTTATAATTATATTACCTTTGATAATGACAGCATAGCTGTCGAAACAATATTGTCAGGTATATTTTAATAAAACTGTGAAACTTTTAATAATCTTTATTTATTTCAAATATAACCAGTACTAACTCTTGTTCAACAGCGAAACAAGGTGGTCTAGTCAGAAATACCATCATTTATCAAATATTGTTTAGTTAAGCAAAGGGAGTTGAAAACTCTTCATTATGGAAGATAGCAAGTAATGTTTGAATAATATAAAAACATTTTCTTTTCTGAAATAATTTAAAACAAACTTATGAGTTCAACCAAAAATAACACTGAAAATATAATAAATCTATGAAAAACTTGTCTTCATAAATTTTAGTTTTTTCAGGCGTCATCTAATAATATCTAAAAACGGAAAAAATTTCTAACTGGAATTTTTCATCTTTATGATATTACAAATTATTATAAAAAAGAATCGCAATTTTTTTCATAATAAATTATAACCTATAAAGTCAGGGAAAAGAATTCAGAATTGCTCTTATATAGGATCTTTTATTGAGTTTATTTTGGATAGACTTAAGGGAAATGCTTTTCTTTATTTCTTTACCTTGTGTGTCTCAAAATTTTTTATCCGGACTAAAATCAAAACAAAAGCGAACTTTTTTGGGCTGTGTATAGTAAGACGAGAGTTGTTAGAATTATTTGGTTGATAAAGTATTCCCAGGTGCGTTGTATTCAAGCGTAACTTGAAATAGTATCGATTTATTGAATTAGAAATTTGGAAGTTCAAATTCCTTTTACTGTCAAGCACAGCAACTAGATGCGATTTTGTTGCCTTTCAAATATTGATAATGCTTTGAAATTTATTGCTAATGAAAATCTAGTTGTATTGTTCATGTTCTGCTTTGCTTTATACGAATTTTAGATTGTATGCTAATAGAATATTGATTTTAATAGTGTATACAGTTATTTTTTTTGTCACTAGCGGTCATCGACTCAAAAAAGGTATATCATTTTAAAACTTCACTTCAAACGTCACATTAATTTGTCATTTGTAGAATTGAGATTATTAATATTGTCACAGATTTCGATCTTGTCGCTGTTCTCTCTTCTGCGATGATCATACAAAACCTAAAACACTTGTTTATTGATTTCAGTGAAACTGTCTGCTATTTTCAGTATTTTTTGCTGAATACTGAAACTGAAATTGTCATTTTCTGTTGTGTTTGTACGTTATATTTCTAAGTACGTTTTAGCATTCATGGTCTCCCGCAACTGAAAGAGTTTCTGATCACATGATACGTACACAGGCACACCTACATAATATACAATTCGTTTACAGTTGCATGTTCAGGCACATGTCTAGCTTGCACATCCAAGTCACAAGTAACTACACGCGCCTTCTTCCTGTATTATGTAGTAAGTATAAAGCAATAAAGCAGATGTATCTGTTGCGGTAGTAATAATGATGATAATAATTTATCATAACATAAAATTAGTAGCTTAGAAACCGCAGTGCTACGTATTTAGGATGAAGTTTTAATTAAACACAAAAGGTCTGGAAATAATTAATTAACTAATTTGTTATGAATACTTACTGAACGCATCCAATAAATAACGAACGTTTATAATTATTGAACTAATATGAAACTATTTCTAAAAACTGTTATTTGAAAGTACATCAAAAGGTGAGTTTAAGAGAAAATTTTTGGACTCTCCTCTTTTCCCATTAACAAAGGACGTTAGGTTTGGTGCCCGGCTCCGAGTTTTATACAATTTTGCAAGTGAGTAGTACGTTCCAGGTGATAACAAAACATTTATGTTGATGAAATTCACCTTTAGTGGTTGGAACCATCCTTTGCGTATTTTTGAAATTTGTTTTAAGAGTTAAAATACAATAATCTATTACATAGTAAGAAATTTAGTGTAAAATTCGAACTCTAGACCAGCGTTTCCCAACCGCCGGTTTGCGGGCCGGTGCCGGTCCGCCAGAAATTTCTAGCGGTCTTCAGAGAAATAACAGTACTTATCCTGGAGCTAACGTAGGGTAAAATAGTTTATCGGAGTTGACCAAGAGACAAATCTGACAAAATTTCGACGGAGATGTGGTGGGGTAGTATCCAGTAACAGTTAATAAGGAAGATCTCCAATTTTAGAATTTTTAAGCAGGTCTGGCGCGCACAGGTCTAGGCATACCGGCACCGAAAGAAATTCTGTCTTGCGTCCCCGATTAACGCGAACGATCAAAATCCGGGTTTCGAAAAGCCGCAAAACTTGCTTCGATACGGACCGTTTTTTGTTTGTCGATGCGGTGGGTAGTTCCAGTCTTAGATTTAAAGTCATGTCCGTCTCCGGCAAGCCGTTTCGGCGGGGGCGGCAAAATACTGCCCCTGCCTTACGGTAGGTTGGAGCGAAAATCTGACAGTAGAATTTGTGCCAGCGAAGTACCCTAATCCTTATACCGGAAAAGTCTTTTGCTGACACTTTTCCGGGGGCGGGAGCTAGGGGTGACATGCGGTTTTTGGGGGCGATCGAACATGTGTTAGCGGCATTCGATGTCACGCGACCTGCTACGAGCGGTGCATTTATTGGTTTTTCCCTACATCTGCTTTAGGGAGCCTGCCCGTTTTTGAGAGGCGGTATCTCGGAAACTATAGGAGCCAAAAAGATATCTTGGAGTCAAGCGACGGGCAATTTCAAAATGTTTCCCCTTCAAATGCTGTACGAAACCATAAGAAAGAAATTACAGCGGAAAAACTCGAGGTTTGTTTATTTGTTTTTCACCCGAGAATCGTGCTAAAGTAATATCGCCGCCACCAGCCTAATCGGGTTCCTAAGTGGAAACCATGTCTGGAGGTCTTATATGATTGCCTCCTGGGTCGTTTGTGCAGTTTCCCGTTTTTGACCGCCGCTCCTGAAACCCACTCGCCAGTGTTTTCGGTTATGCCTCTGCTCCCTATCGAGATATCTTGTTCTGGTTTTGAACGATGGACCGTCCTATGTGTTTAGAACCCGGTCTTTGGCGCCACACCCAGTCCTGCGATCGTTTCTCGACGTTTGTTTGGCTAAAAGGGAAAAACTCCGGCTTCTCAGTACCCGCCGATTTCGGGCCGGTCCCGTTTTGGTCGTTCGAGATTTGGTAAGCGGATGAGGTACGAAAACCGACTTTTGTTATTATAAAGAATGGATATTTATTTATTTTAGACTGTCCTTGTACAGTGTAAAAGTAAATTTATTATTATATGATTTATTTTGCAAAATGTTTTCTTTAATTTTTTACCTTACCGGTCCGCATGCAAATGCTACGTCGTTTGGAGGTCCGTGAACTAAAAAGATTGGGAACCGCTGCTCTAGACCACTCTAATAAGTATGATAAGTATGTGTTTAGGTACAATACATATAGATTAAAATATCTTATCTGAAACACTGAGAAAAGAATATAGTTGGGGAAACTAAATTTTATTTAATTCAACGAAACATTTACTTAGCATAACTAAAATATTATTTGATTTAACTAAATATTTAGTTGAATTAAATAAATTTTAACAGGACCAACTAAACTTTTTTCTCAGTGAACCTTTGTGTAGACCGTGAAGACGTAGATGAGACGAACTTTAATAATACAATGTTAGTGTAAAATTATCACACTCTAAAACAATTATATCTTTAATTCAAATCGTCAAATCTCTAACCGTTTCGAAGAGAATATCTTATTTTACTTGATTTTTAAATTTTTTACTATACATGAAAAACATTAAAATAATAAACTTGAATTGTATTGAATTGACTTGAATTTTTAACCGTCATTGAACATACGGATAATTTATGGAAAATGTGAAAGTAGACAGTATATGTAACACAAAACCTCTTATAGGCCTATAAGCAAATCCTGGCACGACTGCAGTTAATGGCCTAATTAAGGTTAATTCATTAGTATTTCGCGTCCATTACATAACATCTAGATGCTAGATGAAATTTACAGGACTTGTATAGAAATACCCGTACTTCAAGAATATCTTTGTCAGCCTTACCCCATCCTGGCAGAAGTGCCCAGCTGACCACCCCGAAGGGGCGGTTTTGCAGCGTCTTTCTTCCGTGATGGAATATCTGCTTGCTTTGTTTTTCAAATTGAATGTTAAACTGCCCAAACAACAATTAGTTTTGTCAGCGTGAGCAAAACTTGGTAGAAATGTGTTTTTAAGGATTTAAGGAGTAGTAGCATCTTAGTTACCTTAAGAAAATCGGTCTATCGCGCATTTATTCCAAGTTTTGCTCAGGCTGACAAAACTTTTTGTTGTTTAAGCGGTTTAACCTTCAATTTAAAAAACAAAGCAAGTGGATATTCCATCACGAAAGGAAGACGCTGTAAAACCGCCTCTTCGGGGTGATCAGTTGGGCACTTCTACCAGGATAAGGTAAGGCTGACAAAGAGATTCTTGAAGTACGGGTATTTCTATACAATTCCTGTAAATTTCATCTAGATGTTATGTAACGGACGCGAAATACTGATGAATTAACCTTAATTAGGCCATTAACTACACTCGTGTCAGGATTTGTTTATACGCATATAAGAGGTTTTGGGTTCCTTTTAATGTCTACTTCCACATTTTTCGTAAATTATCCGTATGTTCGATGACGGTCAAAATCTTGCGGTCGCCGCTTGGGCTATTGGCTGTAAGTAAAGGACTGAACTGACAAAATCTGACAACGTTCTGACGTTTGTATGTGAAATAATTTAAATGATATTGAAGGACGGTTGTTAGAAGACTTTCCCTGTATCTCAGCAATCCATGATTTTAATTTTGTTTGCGCCAGATGATAGCTTTTTTTATTCCGTTTAAAATGAGGTTTTAACATATTAAAGTTGGCGGGAGACGGGGTGAGATGCAAAATTTTGACAATACTATATTTATTTATCCTCCTCGAATAATAACTTGACGTGTTTTACTGAAATCGATAATTTATATATAGTTTAGGAGATATTCAAGTTTTCAAATGAACAAACTGGATATACTATAAGGGGATATACGAAGGAAGGGTAGTTTTGACAATTATTCTGCTACAGATGGTGTGGGGTTTTTATGCGCTGGGGGTATTTATTTTCTTGAACTTCACAGTAAAAGAAATAAATCTTTGGAGAATCAAGATTTAATTATAAATTCCGTTTTTACAAATTTTATTTGACATTATTATGTTGTTGAATGCTAGTGGACTGTTACTATAACGACAATATATTATATCCATCTTGGATCAAAATTGTAAACTTTAACATGCCGCCCGCCTTGAAAGGCTCGCTTTCAAATGAGCGTTGTATGAATTTGAGTAACAAATATTAAAATTAACAAACAACTAACATGAATGCATAGAAGAATTACAACATTTATAAATAATATTTTGCATTTTAAATATATTACTTGAAGTCCTTTCATTATATATTTGTCTCTATAGGAAGAACACTTATTTTTGTAACACTTCGTCTATAAATGCCACTACTAGTTTTAATCGTTACCACCCGAACTATATCATCAGGTCCAGGATGTAGATTAATGATTCTGCCAAGTTTCCAATGCAACACTGGTAACTTATCTTCATGAAGCAAAAACAAAGCTCCCATTCGAATTAAGTTTTGACTGTTAGTCGTACATTTACTACGCTGTTGAAGAGAAGTTAAATATTCTGCTGACCATCTCTTCCAAAAATGTTTTATCATTTGTTGTAAACGTTTATAGCTTAAGTCTGTTAATGTTGTAAACGTCAGAATTATCAAATTGAGGCATGGTAGTTAAAGAGTCACCCAACAAAAAACGACCAGGAGTCAAAGCTGATAAATCAGAAGGATCAGAAGATAACTGTGTTAGAGGTCTCGAGTTAAGTACTGATTCTATTTGACACAAAATTGTGTATAAATGTTCATAGCATAAATGTGCATTTCCAACAATACGAAATAAATGACATTTTGCAGATTGTATAGCACCTTCCCACAAACCTCCAAAATGAGGTGAGTTTGGGGGTATAAAGTGCCAT